>CM062805.1:1154294554-1155013885 GCA_031772625.1 Pinus tabuliformis | reverse complement strand
TTAATGTTCTTGACTAGATAGGGAGCCCTAAGGCATAAGACAAATAATATTCTACAAGAAACTCTAGAAACTAAAGAGGGCTTGGGGATTACAGGTAAGTTCCGATCTCACGATTGTGGAGGAGTCTTCTTTCAGGACTAATTCCGACAGATAAAAATTTAAAAAAATGTAAAAGTAGCTTATGATTCTAGATATGTTATCATTCTATTTTAAAGAAAAAATGTTTGTGCATAGTGACTTATTATTACTCTGAAATAATGTTGGTGTTTATTAGCATAACATCATTTCATTCTATGAAAGAATGATAGTGTATAATCCTACTATGTTAAGAGAAAATATAAATGCCATTGTTACAAGATGAATGTTGACTAGTATATATTATTCTTATGTTAATTAAAATAGTATGAAATTTTATCGAGCATATGTTGTGATAAGGAAAGAGGAAGAATAATTAAAGAATTGATACTGGTTTAATAACCTTTACAAGTCCAAGAAAATGTAGGAAACCATGACCTTGCTAGTAAAAATTGTTTATACATCATTGTAGAATAAACAACTCAAACAAAATCAAGGTAAGGACTGTACAAGAAATTAATCGTTGTATTTATTTCGATAAATAGAGGATACGGAGTTGGAACAAGTGAAGTGATTGTTCAAACAATGTCAGGATCAAGAATGTATGGGTTAGATAGGTTTTTGTTGGTGAAATATTCCTTGGTGGAAGTGGGGTTAGGTCTCCTTCTAGAACCAATGGCCCCAAACAAAAATAAATCCCTCTCTGTAAGCTTAATAACTACCCAAAGTACAAAGGGCTAGGTGGGAAAAATCCCGACGAAGGTCAAGTTTTCACTTTGGCAGTATGGATAAAGATATTATGAAATTAAGACTAACTAGAATAAGCATAACATCCATTGTTAAATAACAAAAAATAAAGAGCATAAGAATGACCATAAATACATACATATAACAGTAAGAGTAGTTTCACCAAAAACATTTAGCATAAACCCTATCAAAGCACCAGATACAAACTACTATAATTGAGAGCATTGCATGTCAACTAGAAAACTTTGATTTAACTAAGAAAAAGTAATAGAGCTCATTTATATATACATGCATAAAGAACATGGTCAAACCCCGGAATAAACAAACAAAGGAAATATTTCAAGTTGATAATGAGTAAAATAAAGAAACAAATTATTATTTATATATACAGTTTCCGAATTTTTTTATCAACATTACTACAGTCATGATATGAAACCCAAATTTTGGGTTTACCATTGTGAAAATTTACTTATAAAGAAAAAATGTTACATATTTGGGTTCACAGGAATCCATAGAACCCCAGTCCATACATATGAATATTTCTCAAAACCTCAAGCAATGTACCAACCCTCCAAGGGTTTTATATAAAATGTAAAACTAAAGTCTAGCCTAGCACTACAACCATGAATAAGAAAATAAAATGAAACTAAGATTAAGGCTCATAGCCTTAATTATCTAAAATCCTCTGAGCTTCAAGAGTAGAAAATTTGTGCATGTAGAGTAGCAATAAGCCTTGTGTAAGATAACCTGCTTGCAATTTTTTTTAGGTGAATCATTGGAAGATTAACAAAGACAACTAAGGTTTGAAACCTCTCACCTACATGACAACCAAAAACAAAGTAAAGATTTAATATCTCTTGGTATCCTAAAACCCTCCGACTAAGGACATAAAATCTTAAGAAGCGCTGGAAATATATAGTTAAAAATAAATAAAATATGAGCCTAGAAGGAACAAACACCATAATGGTGCCATGAGTAATTGAACCCTTGTAACCGGACGAGACAAAACTTATAAACTAAAGGAGTTACTCACCAAACACTGGAGGAAAGGATTTTTAGACTCCAACCTTACCAAATAGAATAAAACCCCACCACGTTGGGAAGAAATGGCTTATATAGCCTCCATGCCAACAGGATACCTAGGAAAGTACAAATACCCATTAGATCCATATAAAAATTGTATACTGTGGAAGTGACAAAGAATGGTTTTGGCCTTACTTACTAGCAAAATCTAAATAGAAAACCCCAACAGGAGGCCTCAACATGATGGAGTTGTTGTAGAGTTGCTACAGTGAATAAGAAAAGTGACAATGCTAGTGGGAGACTAGAAGTGAGGGAGGTTACCCTTAGCCCATCGAAATGTGGACTGCTTGATCAAAACCCTGGGATATGAACAATGGAAGGAGAGCCAGGTGTATCACACTGTATTACTCGTAAGAAGTAGTAGGTGCATAGGTGGCAGGCTCTAGAAATATCCGAAGTGTGTAGTCATGCATATAACCTTATTCTAGTTACTTGGTGTGCCATATGACCTAACCCTCTATGTATACCTCAAACCATATTTCTACTTGTAGGGATAGATGGAAGCATATTATTCCATGGGAGGGGGGTATATTATATGCATCAAATGAAAACTAAAATCACCAACCTTCATTTGTATGAAGATGCATTTTTATTAACAATCATTTATGTGATACACATTAGAATTGTGTTGTTAAAATATATTAATGAGTTGTGAATGGTTAACGATATAAAGAAAGGGGGTGGTGGTGGATGTTACAAGTGGTGTCAAAGCCACGTTGAAAAGTTGTGGCCTATATGGGAAATCAAGTAACACAGACACACAGAGACACACACACACATATATATAATATATATATATAATATATATATATATATATATATATATATATATATATATATATATATATATAGTATTCACAGAGAAATCATGATGAGAAGAAGAGTTAGGATTACACAACCAGTAAGACCAACAGTAAAATCTGGCCCTACACCAATTGTAGGAGTTAATCTAGAAATGTGCGTTTAACTAGGAGGAGAAAATCAAAATCCCACTACTATGATGATGGATATAGTTCAACAATTATGAGCTGAGATGGCTCATCTGCAAACTAATAATGAGAGGTTGATGTGGGACTAGGAATGAATTTTGAAATTCCTCTTTGATCAGAAAAACCATAGGAACTCTATAGGAAGCCCTGGTAATGGAGACAAAAATGAGCAAAGGAAGGGAGGTGAAAAGTTGCCAGTGGCGAGCCAAACTTAGAGATTGGAAGGGGATAAAGTTGAAAATGAGAAAGAATATGATAATTCCTCATCCCCTAGGAGAAATAAGAAGTAGAAAATAGAGTTAAAAGAGGAATTTAAGAAAATTAAGCCCCTTCTTGTAGCTTTCTCTTCCTGTCACACAAGCTTCAGAAGATGTAGAAGCCTCTGAGAGACAAACTTTAGAGATAGGAGACCAGTGCCTAGGGAATCTGAGAGGAGTGCCTTTGAAGATTGTCTAAGGGTTTATATTGCACTCCATATGTCACATAATTGAAAAGGGATAATTCAGGGCTTGGTTCAATAACCGTTCATCAAGGTAATCTCAAGAAAACACAAATATAAATACTTAGGGGGTAAATATGGCTAATCTCAAAGAGAAATGTCTTTGTTCTGGAAGTTGACACACAATAATCGGAAGCTTAACATTTTTTTTGTAGTATAGGTGAACATGAAGAAAGAAAGGAGGGAAATTGATGCAGAGGGCTGGATAGAACACATAATCCTAAGAAACAATATCTAGAAGAAATATAAAGAAGTGAGGAGATGAAAATGCAGAAAGAGTGGAGTGTGAATTAAGGTCTCAAACTCTATGCCTCATGAATATATTTTTTACCAGAAAACATTAAGTAAATATGTGCACATTACAGGTACCATAGGATATTAAATAACACATGTAAATGTGTAGTTAACACATGCGCTATTACTACTTAGTAGCAAATATACAACCATGAATGAGAGTGATACCAAAAAATTAATTACACTAATGCAAAGGAGGAAACAAATACATGAAATGATAAACAAAGGGGAGACATATTACGCATTGCTCTGATTGGAATCAATGAAACAGTTTCATTAACCTTCAATATGGATACCAAATCATCAGTCCATTACATTTAGCAATTTTATCAGCCCAAGGACCTCATGAACAAGCAAATTGAACCAAAGTGGTGTTGGGTTGTGTTATATTCTTTCCACGACTAACCCACGTAGTGAACCGGGGGGTTAGAGGGGGGCCAGCAACCCCCCCTGTTTGGGGGGTTTGAGGGGGCGGGTAGCCCCCCTCTACGGGGTCCGGGGTAGCACCCCGGGAAAAATGTTTTTGGACCCTATATTAGGTTGGGCGAACCTACCTATGGTTTTTCGGTCCATGGTTTTGGACGCGATGGTTTTCAGTCCATGGTATTGGATGCTTCAGCATGTATAAATATGTATTGTAACATTAAAAGGAATATAATGAAAAATCAAGCTGGTAGTCCCGATTTTAGGATCCAGGGGAAAATCTCTGTGTATATGTGTTTTATGTGTTATGCTCTCGCATTGTTTATTTTCTGTGTTTTAGAATTCATATGCAGGTAATTTCTGTATAGGGTTAAAACCTACATTTGGTATTAGAGCTGTTTTGGCTTCAAGGGGACGTCTTTGTTGCTGAGGGGTTTCACTCGGGCCTGTGGTAGACCCTGTTCAGTGGGAGATATGCGGGGTCGATTCTGGTGGTGAAAGAAGATGGAAAGCAACGGAAAGATAGAGATCGAGAAGTTCAATGGTCAGAGTTTTGAGTTGTGGAAACTCAAGATGGAGGATATATTGGTGGATAAAGATCAGTGGATCGTAGTAGATCCAGGTACTAAACCAGTGGGAGTGACTGATGAAGAATGGAAGAAGTTGGATCGGAAGGCAAAGAGCACAATACGATTGTGTGTCTCATATTCAGTATTTGTGAATGTATCAGGGGAAGCTACGGCGAAGGCTTTGTGGGACAAGTTAGGGACTTTGTACCAATCTAAGTCTCTGGTGAATAAACTTCTCCTGCGGAGAAAGCTGTATAACCTGAGGATGAAAGATGGAGACTCTGTGACAGAGCATCTGAACGCATTTAATACTGTGGTAAGTCAGTTAGTGTCTATTGATATTAAAATTTTAGATGAAGATAAGTGCATCAGTTTGTTGTGTTCTCTACCAGATTTGTGGGATAGTCTAGTTATTGCAATAGGTAGCAATGCAATTGCTTTGTAGTTTGATGAAATAGTCTCAGCCTCGCTGACGGAGGAGATGAGACGGAAAAATATGGAGAGCCAGAATGGTGATGCCTTGTGTGTACGAGGATGGTCCCAGAATGGAAACAAAAATAAGTCATCGACTGGGAGATCTAAATCTAAAGGGAGATCTAAATCTCTAGGAAAACCTGTAAAGGTGGTGTGCTGGAAATGCAGAAAGGAACGGAACTTCAAAAGGGACTGTAAATCTAAAGCTCCTGATAAAGGAAAGGGATCTGATGATGCTCCTTCTGCAGAGGCAAAAACCACCTCAGATGAAGGTGGGGATGTGTACTTGGCTTCTTCAAGTACACATGTAGATCATGAGGCATGGTTGATTGACTCAGGTGCATCCTTTTACTTCACTCCAATAGAGAGTGGTTCTGCAAGTATGAGAAATACGATGGTGGTGATGTCTTCTTAGGAGATGATAGGAAGGCTAGAATCATTGGTCATGGAAAAGTAAAGTTGAAGTTGCAAGGTGGAAGGGTTAGAACACTTCAGGGTGTTTTGCATATTCCTACATTGGCCAGAAATATGATTTTTGTAAGCAAGTTGGATGATGCAGGTGTAAAAACAGTGTTCGAGAAGGATACCTGCAAGATGGTTCGGGGAGCACTGGTATTGATGCGGGGAGTTCGGACTGGAACTCTGTACAAGCTGCAAGGTAGCACTGTTGTTGATGGGTGCAACAGTTCTATGGTTCTTGAAAGTGGAGCTAAAAATCTAGTGGTATCTGGAGAGAAGACCATGCTGTGGCATCAAAGACTTGTACATATTGGAGAGAAGGGCCTTCGAATACTTCATGGTAAAGGTATGGTAGAAGGTATGAGTAACAACTCTCTGGATTTTGATTTCTGTGAAAATTGTTTATATGGGAAGCAGAATCGGGTGAGTTTCCCCTCTGGTGCTAAGAGGGCGAAATAGATATTAGAGCTTGTGCACAGTGATGTGCTTGGACCTGTGAAGGTTCCATCACTGGGTAAGTCTGTGTACTATGTATCATTTATAGATGACTTCTCAAGGAATACATGGATATATTTCCTTAAGAAGAAATATGAAGTCTTTGACAGGTTTAAAGAATTTAAGGCTCTGGTGGAAAATTAGATAGAGAAGAAGATAAAGGTGTTGAGGACAGATAATGGTGGAGAGTTTTGCAGCAAGGAATTTGAAGAATTTTGTAAGAAGTGTGGTATAGCACGGCAGAAGACTACTCCATATACACCTCTGCAAAATGGAGTCGCAGAAAGAATGAACAAGACGTTGATGGAAAGGGCAAGAAGCATGCCCAGTGGTGCCGGGTTAGGACAAGATTTCTAGGCAGAGGCGGTGGATACTGCATGTTACTTGGTCAATAGGTCACCTTCATCAGCGTTGGAGGATAAGACTCCACAAGAAGTATGGACTGGTAAGAAACCCTCTCTTTCACATGTGAGGATATTTGGATGTGATGCATATGTACATGTTCCAAAGGAGAAACGAACCAAGTTGGATAGTAAATCTGAAAAGTGCATCTTTATTGGGTATAAGGATGGTTTAAAGGGTTATAAACTTTGGAACCTAGTTACACGGAAGGTTGTGTACAGCCGAGATGTGATGTTTAGAGAGGTAAAAGATGTTATTTAACATGAAGTCCAACCAAAGGAACCTGAGAAGATAGAGTTTGAGCTAAAGGAGGAAGAATCAGACTTTGCAGCAGAGGAGGAATCAGAAGATGAAGAGCCACAAACTCCGGCTATGAGAAGATCAGTTCGAGAAAGAAGGCAGTCAGAAAGGTATAGTCCTTCTGCTTTCTGTTCAAATTTTGATTTGTCTGTTACTGATGATGATCCCAGAACTGTGAAGGAAGCAGTAGATTCATAGGATGGAAAACTCTGGAAAGAGGCCATGGTTGATGAAATGGCATCTTTGCACAAAAATGACGCTTGGGATCTAGTGGAGTTGCCAGCTAGAAGGAAACCCATTGGCAGCAATTGGGTGTTTAAAAAGAAGACAAATGCAGAGGGAAGGTGGAGAAATACAAAGCTCGATTGGTAGCAAAGGTTATTTGGATGTGATGCATATGTACATGTTCCAAAGGAGAAATGAACCAAGTTGATAGTAAATCTGAAAAGTGCATCTTTATTGGGTATAAGGATGGTTTAAAGGGTTATAAACTTTGGAACCTAGTCACACGGAAGGTTGTGTACAGAGATGTATGTTTAGAGAGGTAAAAGATGTTATTTAACATGAACTCCAACCAAAAGATGAGAATGATGATGTTATGATGGCTCCATGTTGAGACACTTAATGTAACTTGTTGAACAATTTATGAAACACCATTTTGCTAGCAAAAGCTGTCATTTACAAAAAGACAATGAAGTTTGCAGCAGAGGATCAGAAGATGAAGAGCCACAAACTTGTGAGTTTCGAGAAAGAAGTCAGAAAGGTATAGTCCTTCTGCTTTCTGTTCAAATTTTGATTTGTCTGTTACTGATGATGATCCCAGAACTGTGAAGGAAGCAGTAGATTCATAGGATGGAAAACTCTGGAAAGAGGCCATGGTTGATGAAATGGCATCTTTGCACAAAAATGACGCTTGGGATCTAGTGGAGTTGCCAGCTGGAAGGAAACCCATTGGCAGCAAATGGGTGTTTAAAAAGAAGACAAATGCAGAAGGGAAGGTGGAGAAATACAAAGCTCGATTGGTAGCAAAAGGTTATTCCCAGGTGCCGGGAATTGATTTTGGTGATATTTTTTCTCTTGTTGCCAAAGTAACTTCTATTAGGTTACTTTTATCTGTTGTTGTTGCTTTTGATTTTGGGGTAGAACATATGGATGTGAAGACAACATTTCTTCATGGGGATTTGGAAGAGGAAATCTACATGAAGCAACTTGAAGGCTTTGCAGTGAAGGGTAAGAAAGAACTGGTATGCAAGTTAAAGAAGTATCTGTATGGGTTAAAACAATCATGAAGGATGTGGTATCAGAAATTTGATACATTTATACGGGGACTTGGCTTCACCAAAATCAAAGCAGATCACTGTGTGTATTTTAAATTAATTGGTGACCATGTTATTTATATGGTACTTTATTTGGATGATATGTTGCTAGTTGGAAATGACAAAGAAATTATCCAGGATTTGAAGACATAATTGTCCTCCAAATTCGACATGAAAGATCTTGGTGCTGCAAACTATATTTTTGGCATGGAAATTAAAGGAGAATGGGCAAAGAGGAAGCTCTGATTAAACCAGAGGAAGTATGTCGAGACAATACTACAGAGATTTAATATGCAGGATAGTAAACCGATGAAGGTTCCTATCCCTGTAGTTGTGAGGTTATCTGCTGAACAGTGTCCCAAGACACAAGAAGAGGAAGAGGACATGTCCCGTGTTCCATATGCAAGTGCAGTCGGTAGCCTAATGTATGCAATGGTTTGTACTAGACCAGACATTACGCATGCAGTGGGAGTATTGAGCAATTTTATGTCAAAACTAGGGAAGGAGCAGTGGACAGCAGTGAAGTGGGTTTTCAGGTATTTGTGTGGCACTAGTGATTACGGTTTGTGCTACCAAGGAAGACTAGGATTGGACAGAGTGTTGGATATTTGTGGCTTTGTTGATGCAGACTGGGCTGGAGATCTGGATTAGAGAAGATCTACAAGTGGTTATGTGTTTAACCTATTTGGAGGTGCAGTCAGTTGGATGAGTAAGAAACAATCTGTAGTGGCACTATCAACTACAGAGGCAGAATACATGGCAGCCACTCATGCAAGCAAGGAAGTAGTTTGGTTGTAGAGATTGTGTTTAGGTATGGGGTTAGTATAGGGATCTATAAGAATAGACTGTGACAGCCAAAGTGCAATTTTCTTGGCAAAGAACCCTGCTCATCATTCAAAGACAAAGCACATTTATGTTCAGTATCACTTTGTGAGGGATATGATAGAAGACAAAAAGGTGTTTCTGGTAAAGGTGGACACTTTGAAGAATACTGCAGATGCATTGACAAAATCTGTGAGCTCTGAGAAGTTCTCTTGGTGTAGAGAAATAATGGGCATTTCAGGGCTGGAAAAATGACTAAGCTCTCCTATGGCCCCCTGTGGAAAGAAAAAAACAAGTGGGATATTGTTGGGTTGTGTTATATTCTTTCCACGACTAACCAACGTAGTGAACCGAGGGGTTAGAGCGGGGGTGGAGCCCCCCCTATCCGGGGGGTTTGAGGGGGGCGGGTAGCCCCCCTCTAAGGGGTCTGGGGCAGTGCCCCAGGAAAATTTTTTTGGACCCTATATTAGGTTCGGTGAACCTACCTATGGTTTTTCGGTCCATGGTTTTGGACGCAATGGTTTTCGGTCCATGGTATTGGATGCTTCAGCATGTATAAATATGTATTGTAACATTGAAAGGAATATAATGAAAAATCAAGCTGGTAGTCTTGGTTTTGGGATCCAGGGGAAATCTTTGTGTATATGTGTTTTATGTGTTATGCTCTCGCATTGTTCATTTTCTGTGTTTTAGAATTCGTATGTAGGTAATTTTTGTACAGGGTTTAAACCTACAAGTGGAACCACAAAATTCAGCCTCTTGGGTGCAGAATTTTGGAACCCCTGTTAAGTGTTTCTTCCATCTTTTTATAAGGAGAGGGGGAGCTTTGAAAGCAGTTACAAAATATCTTAGTCGAGCTCTAGCTATTTGATCGACTAGCTATTTCGACGTGTGAAGGTCTGATGCCAAAATCATTACAATTGGATTTGATTCCTTTCTTTAAAATTCAAAAATTACCGAATGAAAGAGAATAGGAAAAATGAATGATGATTAAGGAAAATATTTCCCTATCATTCCTATGATTTACTCTGATCCATCCACATCTTTTCCATGACGCTCTTCTTCAGCTACTTGGCTGATTCCCTTGTCGCTTTCCTCTTAACCGCTTGAACTTGCCCACTCTTTAGAGATTGGAAAGATCACTTGTGCTGGCCTGAGTGGTGTCATAGAATCACATTTGTTGATTCATCCACATCTTACCTCTTTGTATTACACTATCAGAGCCTAATATACCCTATAATATAGCTGTTGTAGATTTTTCTCCATCACTAGGAGAACAATTACTTTAGGAGATAGAAAAGCTTCCTAGAGACAACCTCTGGGTTGATTATATACCAGTGCCTAGGACATCTTAAGAGATTGCTTGAAAAATTTTAGATTATAGGCTCGCAACACTTTAGTTATGTCACTCAGCTAAAAATTAATTTGGTCCAAAACCATTCATAAAGATACCAAATGGAATGCAATTGATATACAGGAGTACTTAGGAAATGATATTTGACTTAACGTGGCCAAATAAGACCCAGAATTTGCAGCGATTTAGTTGTTAAAACATATATAAATGGAGGGAGATAACAGAGGATGAATCTGTCATATAGGGCTTAAGACACAAGAATCTTATATATCAATACTTAGAGACAAATGAGAAAGAGGAGATCCTATGAACTGCTGAGATGTATGGAGTGCTTTTTAAAGACTTGATTTCCACCTTGAAACAAGCTTTATCCACCAACATTTCTAATTTAAGTGAATCTATATCTAAATGGTAATACAACTAGATGTTGCTATGACATGCAATCTATGAAGAATTAAAAACATATATGAAAAATAGAGTGAGAAGAACATATTGTAATCCAAACAAGTTGGAATCACCATAAAATTTGTATTAATCTCTTCAAGAAAACCAAAATACAAAAAGCTTCAATAAGGCCTTTATTAAATCAGGAAAGGTCCCATAGAAGAGTCATCATTCCCAAAATTATGAACCTTTTCTAAATATTTATTTGTCCCTTTTACAAGGCGAGGGAGAGCTTGAAAATACATTCCAAAAATATCTTAGCCTGGGCATCCATTTGTCAGAATGACCAGCTGTCTCGGCGTGCAGCCTCTAATGCCTTTAATTATTACAAAAAATGGTATTATTGGTTACAACTAATAGAATGATTTACTTGCAAACAAACTAAATAACAAACATGAAAACTAAAAGTTGGTTCATGAAAATATCTCCTTGCCTCTTCCTCGGATGGCCTCTTATCTAGCCACATTTTGCTGCATCATGTCTTACCCACTCTAGGTCGGTTCCCTGTCACTTTTAGTCTTAACAGTTTTAATTTTCCACTTGTAGGGACTAAAAGCGATCATCATGATGGTTTCTATGCTGCTCATGGATTGTAACTGTCGACTCATTCATCCCTTCAGATTTCTTGTATAACATGGTCAAAACCTTATATTTATTTTAAAATATCCATGGTATAATATTGGGGATTTTACCACATTGGTACTTTACACTGAAAAACCTTGTAAAACCATGAATTTTGATCCCCTTTATCCCCCATGTGCTTTGAGTCCTTCCTCTTTTTCTTCATGTGACCGGGGGTTATAACTAAGAATTTAGTCTTGGGGAGATAAAGCCTTTGAATCTGTGTCTAGGAGACCCTTTCCTTTGCTACATGAAATTATTCTTATTAGCAAAATCATTGACCTTTATACTAGATCACCTCCGCGACACTACAAACGCCAAATGTTGATCACTAATTGGGCCCACTTGGAATATCGTAATCGGCAATTTCTAACCCTTACCATTTTTATGACCTCCAAAAAATTGCAATCGCCGATTGTCGATCACCTCTTTTTCCTAGACCTTGATTCCTTGGTATTCTTGTGACCATGGGAAAGATCCCATATTGGCAGCCCCCCGATCATAGGTTCGTTATCGACTAATTCCTTTTGATGCACAATACATTGTTATCACCAATTTTCGATTGGTGATGTCATCACTGCCACATGTCGCTTCCTAAGTGGTGAAACATGTCACTCTGATATGCACCCATAAGACCCTGAAATTGCCATATCAACATGCCACGTGTCCTCTGTACTACCATGTGCCACCTATTTGAGCTAACCCTATGCAGGCGTGTGTCTAGTTTGGGGAGAGAGAAAATGCTCATCCACCCTTGGTTTTGCATTGAATTCCTTTGTCACATTTTTCGAGGTGACTCCCAACATTTTACCATATTAGCTTACTTTTTCCCCCATAATTTCTTTGTAGTGGTCGATTCACGTACCATTGGGACCTCCGATCTTCGATTGTGGGATTTTCCCTTAAGGCATTTTCTCCATTGCTTCCAGTTTTCAAGGGAAAATTTGATCTGCTATAACTTTTGACTTTGGGGTCCATTTGAGGAGGTCCATATATTGTTGGAAAGCTAGTTCAAATCATCATCCATTAGAGGGGGTTCGATTTATCTTTGATTGCTTTTATGGTTTGGAAGATGGCTGTAAAACTCTATTCTCTTTTGCATCCTTTAGACAACAAAAAGCAAATAATGCAGAGGGTGACAACACTGGCTCCACCTAGGGATAGTGCCTTGCTTGCAAGGTGTTGAGAAACTAGAGACTAGTTGTTTGAAATACTGAGAGGGGGGTGAATCAATATTTCTTAGAAATTAACACTTTTTAATTATTTTTTCATAGCATTAGTTAATATTTAGTTATTATTAGTCTTCTTATTCAGGTGATCATAAGTAGTAATCAATAGTAGACAACACCATACAATAATTCAGAAAGATAAAACAAAGGACACAAAGATTTTTAGGTGGAAAGCCCCCTCCGGTTCAAAAACCACCAAATGATTCTTTAGTATTTGTCTTCTCCTTTAAAAGAAAATTGATTACATCAAGATTTCAGCTACAACTGGGGTTGGCATCAACCCCATAATTCACAAGCCACAACCTATAGAATGCTACTAGACCTTAATATCCTGTTGCAACTAGAAGGATGCCCCAACACCCTATAGATCAGGCCATAACTTGATGAGCGCCCCAACACTCTATTTACCAACTGCTATCAGAAAGGATGCTTTGTTGCCCTGTTAGTTTATCAGCCGCAACTGAATGGACACCACAACGCCCTGTGCAAGCCACAACTTTCCCTAGCATCACCCTACCCCCTTGAAGTGTTCTTAGGCCACAACTTAAGGTGACTCCAATCACCTACCTTGCACCACCCTACCACCCTGAAGAGTCAATGGACCAAGTTTCACAATTTTCAAACTGGATCCCCTTATGCTTTGAATAAATATAGTAAAGATGTAAAGAAGATGGTGTATATCTGTCAAATCCTGATAGCCACTGATCACTGAACAATAAAATTGATCACTGCATAATATTGCACATCAAAATCACTGCTCAACTTCACATCAATTTCGCTACTCAACTACGCATCACTATCACCACACACATAGATTACCTCACATCTGATCACTGATTAGCATTAATAGCTCAAAATGCTAGCTACCACTACACGTCACGAATGAAAAATAATCAAGGCTCATATTGAGACAATCATACTTCACGCTGCTTAAATATTCCAAACTTCTCACAATGTTGGAACCATCTGGCACTGCTATCAAATGATGGCACAAACCAAGGTGCCTCAGGTCATCCCTATGACCTACAACTAATGATCTCAAGCTTTGTCCTTGGAGAGTTACCAATATACATGTAAATGTTGTTGCTTAAATGGTCAAACCCTGCTATCCATATTTACATCAATATGCTTATACAATTGGATGATATTATCTTCAAGTCCTGCTGCCCTTAGATCTGAAGTGTATGGGTCATGTTTTCTTCATCAAGGAGAATGACAAACACATAAAAGGAACCTCCAACCCAAATAAAAATCAAAACCAAAAAAGAAAAACTAATTTGTTGTTTTGTTCCTCCTTTTGAACTTCTTTGTTGGTCTACCCCAGATATACTTCATTTTCTTATTTCAGGTAAGTTGAATTATTTCAGAGCAAAGGTCATAAACTAGTTTGTTTAAACGATAATTTTGGAGGAGTATACACAGTCTTTTTATAGGCTTATGTGTGGGTATAAGAGGGGCTCCTATTAACATTCTAGTTTCCTTTTACAAGATCACAAAATCACTTTTCTTTTGATGATATACATTACGTATATGTTTGGAGTGACGTGTGTTCATCAAGTTTATTGACTTGGATAGTTTGAAGTCTTAGGTACTTTTTTAGGTAGGCCTTTTAATGATATGCATTATGTATATGTTTGGAGTGACATGTGTTCATAATTTTTATTGACTTGGATAGTTTTGAAGTCTTAGGGGCTTTCTTAGATAGGCCTTTATAAGATACTTCAAAAACAATTTCCTTTTTAATAAAATTAATTAAATTTAATAATTATTAGTATATTGTTCGCTTAATCTCTAAGGAATTTGTACACTAACCCTCTTTAGTGTGTTTTTTAGGTGGCACATAAGTGTATTAAGTCAATGATTCATTTATTATCTTTGGTTTTTGAATTTATGTAACTTATAGGGGGTGAGATTAGATTGATAAACAATGTCATATGTTGACAACCATAGGAGGAGTTATCATGTCACTACCCCTGGGGTTTTAGCCAAAAGATTGGGCAAAAACTGGGGTCACTAATTTCAATTGTGAATATATCTCAAACCAGGAGACCTCTCGAGGTATGGCACATATCAATAGAGACATATTTTCAAGGAGAATCTAATGGCATAGATCTCTGACCCAAAATTAATGGTTTTTCCTATCAAAATCCCTTGACAAAGTTGGGGCACATTTGCAGTCTAGGGAACCCAAACCCTAGGAATCAGGTTTTTAACCATCCAACAGTATAATTGCCATCTTGATGTAATATGACCATTACATAGAAGCATTCACTAACCATTTGACATCAATGACTGGTATTTTTGGTCAAAGTCACACCTAATCAACTCCATGGGTTGACATCAATGAAAACACCATGCAACACTAGAAACCTTCTATCTATTGGGCATGGTGTCATTTTATCTATGCATATAAAAATAAAAACAGAAATATAAAGAACTGAAAGCATTACTGATATTTTACAATAGCTCACTTGTATGTACAATGGGTGAGAATTGAATCTCTTAATGCTGGAAATAATTCTTGAGGAATTTCCCATTTACGGGTAGCTCAAGCATGTCACCCTCTAAGTTCTCCAGTATAAAAGTATTGTTTTCATTAGCCTCATTAATATTGAAGGTTCCAAACCATAAGGGATCAAATTTACCATGTTTCCCTTTGTCTTCTCTCCTCACATCCCACCTTAGGACTAAATATCTTGGTTGAAGAGGCATGTCCCTAGCTTTCTTATCAAATAAGGACATCGCCTTTTGTTGGTAGTTGTCCAACAGTTGATTTACCTGTTCTTTGCTCTCCTGGATATCCACTAATTGATATATCCTTCTATTTAGGGAGTTAGTTTCTTCTTCTGCATCTTGTAGAATCTTATCCACTAGAATAACAAGATGAATAGGGAATACAACTATTTTTCCATAAACCAACTCGAAAGGGGATTTATGTGTGGATCTTTTTGGAGTGACCGTCTTTTCCCAAAGTGCAAATTTTAGTTGAGAATCCCAGTTCCTCTGACTTTCTGCAATTGTCTTCTTCAGGATTCTCACCACCATTTTATTTGAGGACTCAACCAGCCCATTGCCTTGAGGATAGTAAGTGGTGGAATGACCAACTATGATGTTATATTTCTAACAAAAGGTGATAAAATTTGTAGACTTAAAAGCCTGGGCATTATCAGTCACAATCTTTACAAGACAAGCAAACCTTCCCAATATGTTTTCATCCAGGAATTTCAATACCATAGTCTTTGTTGCATTCTTGGCTAGGATTTCCTCTACCTACTTGGTGAAATAGTCTGTGGTTGTGAGGATCCACTTGTGTTGGCCACTGGAGGGAGGATTTATCTCTCTGATAAAGTCTAGTTCCCATTGTCTGCAGGGTTCTTCTACAATAACCGGGATCAAGGGGAGTGGTGCCTATTTTTTATTTTCAAAGAACACTTGATATTGCTAACAAGACCTAGCATAAGAATAAACATCTCCAAATAGCGTGGGCCAATAGAACCCTGCTTTTAGTATCTTATGCATAATGGTCTTCTAGTTGTAGTTCCACCTGCAAATGCCACTATGGAACTCCTTTATCACTCTTTGATTTTCAAACTCCAACAAACACAAAAAAAAATCCCCACTGTGTCTTTCCAGTACAATTTCCCATTAGATATAAATAAATTCTAGGCTTGGGTCCTCAACGTTCTTGTTGGCTTGTTGTGGCCTGACCCAGGTTTAGAGGTGATTTAGCCAAACAAATCCCGATACTACTGGTCCTTTTGGCAATAGTTTGTAAAGCATGAACTGAGGTTTCACTTGAAGTAGTATGGGAGGGTGCTAGAACCAAGTTTCTGGACCCTGGAGATGTTTGATGAGTTCAAGTGCTCCGTGGTTCGACCCTACATGCACGTCGCTGTGCGCACTTTCTCGTACCTCGTAGTCTGAGATGCTGTCTTTGCACAACCCTACTCGCGGGTCGAACGTTGTTATTACCCGAGTCCTTACTAGTAACCCAATGTTAGTTGATTATTTTAGTCTACTTGCATGCTTTAAGTTATACTTGTTGGGTTGTGTTAGATTCTTTCCATGACTAGCTCACGTAGTTAATTGGGGGGTTAGAGTGGGGCCGAAGCCCCCCCTTCATTATGTCGATTGCACACAGCGGGGGGGGGGGGGGGGGTCACAGGGGGTTTGAGGGGTACAGGTGACCCCACTCTATGGGGCCTGGGGAAGGACCCCAGAAAATTTGGTTTTGGACCCTATGTTAGGTTGGGTAGACCCACCTATGGTTTTGTGCATGATTTTCACACATGGTTTTGGATGCGATGGTTTTCGGTCAATGGTTTTGGACGCGATAGTTTTTGGTCCGTGGTATTGGATGCTTTGACATGTATAAATATGTATTACACTATAGAAAGGAACATAATGAAAAATCAAGCTGGTAGTCCTGGTTTTGGGATCAAGGGGAAAATATCTGTGTATATGTGTTTTATGTGTTATGCTCTCACATTGTTTATTTTCTATGTTTTAGAATTCATATGTAGGTAATTTCTATATGAGGTTAAAACCTACATTTGGTATCAGAGTTGTTTTGGCTTCAAGGGGATGCATTTGTTGTTGAGGGGTTTCGCTTGGGCCTGTGGTAGACCCTATTCAGTGGGAGATTTGTGAGATCAATTCTGGTGGTGAAAGAAGATGGCAAGTAGTGGAAAGATAGAGATCAAGAAATTTAATGGTCAGAGTTTTGAGTTGTGGAAACTCAAGATGGAGGACCTATTGGTGGATAAAGATCAGTGGATCGCGGTAGATTCAGGTATTAAACCAACAGGAGTGTCTGATGAAGAATGGAAGAAGTTGGATCAGAAGGAAAAGAGGACAATACGATTGTGTGTCTCAGATTCAGTATTGCTGAATGTATCAGGGTAAGCTACGGTGAAGGCTTTGTGGGACAATTTAGGGACTTTGTACCAATCTAAGTCTCTGGTGAATAAACTGTTCCTATGGAAAAAGCTGTGTAACCTGAGGATGAAATATGGAGACTCGATGACAAAGAATCTGCATGTTTTTAATATTGTGGTAAGACAATTATCGTTGTTGATATTAAAATTTCAAATGAAGGTAATTGCATCAGTTTGTTGTGTTCTCTACTAGATTCATGGGATAGTCTAGTTATTGCAATAGGTAGCAATACAATTGCCTTGCAGTTTGATGAAATAGTATCATATTTGCTGAAGGAGGAGATGAGACGAAAAGATATGGAGATACAGAATGGTGATGCCTTGTCTATACAAGGATGGTCCTAGAACAAAAACAAAAATAATTCATCAAGTGGGAGATCTAAATCTAGAGGGAGCTCTAAATCTCTAGGAAAACCTGTAAAGGTGGTGTGTTGGAAATGTAGAAAGGAAGCGCACTACAAAAGGGACTGTAAATCTAAAGCTCCTGATAAAGGAAAGGGATCTGATGATGCTCCTTCTGCAGAGGTGAAAACCATCTCAGATGAAGGTGTGGATGTGTACTTGGCTTCTTCAAGTACACATGTAAATCATGAGGCATGGTTGATTGAATCAGGTGCATCCTTTCACTTCACTCCCCATAGAGAGTGGTTTTGAAAGTATGAGAAATATGATGGTGGTGATGTCTTCTTAGGGGATGATAGGAAGGCTATGATCATTGGTTGCGGAAAATTAAAGTTGAAGTTGCAAGGTGGATGGGTTAGAACACTTCCGAGTGTTCTGCATATTCCTCCATTAGCCAGAAATTTGATTTCTATAAGCAAGTTGGATGATGCAGGTGTAAAAATAGTGTTCGAGAAGGATACCTGCAAGATGGTTCAGGGAGCATTGGTATTGATGTGGGGAGTTCGGATTGGAACTCTGTACAAGCTGCAAGGTAGCACTGTTTTTGATGGGTGCAACAACTCTATGGTTCTTGAAAGTGGAGTAGAAAATTTAGTGGTCCCTAGAGAGAATACCATGCTATGGCATCAAAGGCTTGGACATATTGGAGATAAGGGCCTTCGAATAGTTCATGGTAAAGGTATGGTAGAAGGTATGACTAATATCTCTTTTGATTTTGATTTCTGTGAAAATTGTGTATATGGGAAGCAGAATCGGGTGAGTTTCCCCTCTAGTGGTAAGAAGGTGAAACAGATATTAGAGCTTGTGCACAGTGATGTGTTTGGATCTGTGAAGGTTCCATCACTAGGTAAGTCTGTACACTATGGATCATTTATAAATGACTACTTAAGGAATATATGGATATATTTCCTTAAGAAGAAATCTGAAGTCTTTGAAAGGCTTAAAGAATTTAAGGCTCTGGTGGAAAACCAGACTGAGAAGAAGATAAAGGCACTGAGGACAAATAACAGTGGAGAGTTTGGTAGTAAGGAATTTGAAGAATTCTGTAAGAAGTGTGGTATAGCACGGCAAAAGACTACTCCATATACACCTCAACAAAATGGAGTTGTAGAAACAATGAACAAGACGTTGATGGAAAGGGCAAGAAGCATGCTCAATGGTGCTGGGTTAGGACAAGAATTCTAGGCAGAGGTGGTGGAGACTGCATGTCACCTTGCCAATAGATCACCTTCATCAGCGTTGGAGGATAAGACTCCACAAGAGGTATGGATTGGTAAGAAACCCTCTCTTTCACATCTGAGAGTATTTGGATGTGATTCATATGTACATGTTCCAAAGGAGAAACGAACCAAGTTGGATAGTAAATTTGAAAAGTGCATCTTTATTGGGTATAAGGATGGTTTAAAGGGTTATAAGATTTGGAACAAGGTAACAAGGAAGGTTGTGTACAGCCAAGATGTGGTGTTCAGAGAGGTGAAAGATGCTATTAAACATGAAGTCCAACCAAAGGAACCTGAGAAGATAGGGTTTGAGCTAAAGGATGAAGAATCAGACTGTATAGCAGAGGAGGAATCAGAAGATGAAGAGCCACAAACTTCGGGTGTGAGAAGATTAGTTCGAGAAAGAAGGCAGCCAAAAAGGTATAGTCCATCTACTTTTTGTTCAAATTTTTCTTTATCTATTACTAATGATGATCCCATAACTGTGAAGGAAGCAGTAGATTCAGAGGATGGAAAACTCTGGAAAGAGGCCATGGTTGATGAAATGGCATCTTTGCACAAAAATGAGCCTTGGGATCTGGTGGAGTTGTCAGCTGGAAGGAAATCCATTGGCAGCAAATGGGTGTTCAAGAAGAAGACAAATGTAGAAGGAAAGGTGGAGAAATACAAAGCTCAATTGGTAGCAAAAGGTTATTCCCGGGTGTCGGGAATTGATTTTGGTGATATTTTTTCTCCTGTTGCCAAGGTAACTTCTATTAGATTACTTTGCTAATTTTAATTTTAAGGTAGAACAAATGGATGTGAAGACGTCATTTCTTCATGGGGATCTAGAAGAGGAGATCTACATGAAGCAACCTGAAGGTTTTGCTGTGAAGGGTAAGCAATAACTGGTATGCAAGTTAAAGAAGTCTCTGTATGGGTTAAAACAATCACCAAGGATGTGGTATCAGAAATTTGATACATTTATACAAGGACTTGGCTTCATTAGAAGCAAAGAAGATCACTATTTGTATTTTAAATTAATTGGTGACTTTTTTGTTTATTTGGTCTTGTATGTGGATGATATGTTGCTAGTTGGAAATGACAAAGAAATTATCTAGGATTTGAAGACCTAATTGTCCTCCAAATTCGACATGAAAGATCTTGGTGCTGCAAACAATATTTTGGGAATGGAAATTAAAATAGACTGGGAAAAGAGGAAGCTCTGGTTAGTCCAGAGGAAGTATGTCGAGACAATATTGCAAAGATTTAATATGCAGGATAGTAAACCTATGAAGGTTCCTACTCCTATAGGTGTAAAGTTATTTTCTAAATAGTGCCCCAAGACACAAGAAGAGGAAGAGGACATGTCCTGTGTTCCATATGCAAGTGCAATCGGTAGCCTGACGTATGCAATGGCCTATACTTGACCAGACATTACACATGCAGTGGAAGTGTTGAGCACGTTTATGTCAAAACTAGGAAAGGAGCATTGGAAAGCAGTGAAGTGGGTTTTCAGGTATTTGTGTGGCACTAGTGATTATGGTTTGTGCTACCATGGAAGACCAAGATTGGACAGAGTGTTGGATATTTGTGGCTTTGTTGATGTAGACTGGGCTAGAGATATGGATCAGAGAAGATCTATAATTGGGTATGTGTTTAACCTATTTGGGGGTGCAGTCAGTTGGATGAGTAAGAAATAATCTGTAGTGGCACTATCAACTACAGAGGCAGAATACATGGCAACCACTTATGCAAGCAAGGAAGTAGTTTGGTTGCAGAGATTATGTTCAAGTATGGGGTTAGTACAGGGAGCTATAAGGATAGATTGTGATAGCCAAAGTGCAATTTTAAGAACCCTGCATATCATTTAAATACAAAGCACATTGATGTTCAGTATCACTTTGTGAGGGATATGATAGAAGACAAAAAGATGTTGCTGGTAAAGGTGGACACTTTGAAGAATATTGTAGATGCATTGACAAAATATGTGCGCTCTGAGAAGTTCTCTTGGTGTAGAGAAACAATGGGTGTTGCAGGGCTAGATAAATGACTAAGCTCTCTTGTGGCCCCATGTGGAAAGAAAGCAACAAGTGGGAGAATGTTGGGTTGTGTTATGTTATTTCCACGACTAGCCCACGTAGTTAACTAGGGGGGTTAGAGGGGGGGCGAAGCCCCCCCTTTGTTGTGCCGATTGCGTAACAGGTGGGGGGGGGGTCACAAGGGGTGTGAGGGGTGCATGTAACCCCACTCTATGGGGTCCAGAGCAGTGTCCCGGAAAATTTTGGTTTTGGACCCTATGTTAGGTTAGGCAGACCCACCTATGGTTTTGTGCATGATTTTAGCACATGGTTTTGGATGCGATGGTTTTCGGTCCATGGTTTTGGATGCGATGGTTTTCGTTCCATGGTATTGGATGATTCGACATGTATAAATATGTCTTATAACATTGAAAGGAACATAATGAAAAATCAAGCTGGTAGTCCTGGTTTTGGGATCCGGGTAATTTTTGTACAGGGTTAAAACCTACTATACTTAACAATATAAACCATTCATACATGTGCGTGTAGTAAAGAAACAATATATTTGAAATTTATATTAAGCATACATTAACCCAAGAACAAATATGCAAATTGGTAACAAAAACTTCTCTTTATTGATTTCTTCCCTGGTTACAGACTTGACTCTGCCCTGCACACTCAACTGCAGGGGTCCGCACACTTAGTTGCACACTACTAGGCCTCTGTGCAGTCAACTGCAAAGCCTTCTCCTACCCTATGACCCAAGACACATTTAGTCACTTAGACTCTTTCTTCTCTCTACTACTTTGCTATCCTCTCTTCTACACTTAGAGCCTCGCTCTATTTATACAATCCCATGGTCCATAGACCATGCGTAGGCCTACATTACATTAAAAGACTAGGGCGGACAACCCTGTGACTCTATCATACATTTCGCGCTCTGCGCCCACAATTCACAGAGTCTTTACAACAATATCAAATCAAAACTTGGGCTTTGAGCCCTAAAACATGCCTTAGGGGGATTCCATGCCCAACAGACCCCCAACACAAACATCGTGACTCACCCTTGAGTCACTCTGTCGGCACGACAATCTTTGCAAAAAGTCCCTCCAACTATTTTCCAACTATGCTGAGGTCAGCAGCACACTAAGTTGTTGCTTGCTGGATCTGCTGCATCTGTTGTTCTGATACCTCCATGTCTAGGGTACTTCTCTGCATTAATGTGTGCATCCCCTATATGTGTGTGATATTTCCTTCGATGATTGTTGTGATAGTGAAGGACTCATTGATCCAAGGCTAAACACGCACTTTGAGAACTTCCTCCTTGTGTCACATCGCGTCCACCTGCTCCTTCAGTGGTTTAGCTTTCTGCATCTTCGCAAACCTTTGAGTGAGGACTACTGTTTTCGCAGTTCCTTGGACACTGTCGTATTGTTGTTAGAGTTCTTTTACTTTTATCTCCATGCGTTGAATGTTGGGGTCCTCCTACAGAGTTGTGAGGACCTCAAGTGCTTGTTCCAACATGCTGGTACAGTCTCACACTACACCCCCGATTTCCTTCAGTCCCACTGTGATAGCACTAGCACACTATTCTATGACTTCCATTAGAGTGGATGGATATGCCTTTAACCGTAGCTCAACGATCTGAATATTCAGCTCCAACTGAACCTTGGTCATTTCTTCCTTGGCCTCGCAGACTCTTGTTGCTAACCTATGGATCTGCACCTCCACTAGTAGATCTGTTGGGATGGCCAACTCCAGGACACTTCGACAACCGTCATCTACCATCTGCACCAATTGTTGATTTTGTGACACCAATTTGTTGCACTACAAGCTGAGTTGTTCCATGTTTATCTTTTGGTTGCTAAGGACTTGTATTTCATGACTCTTCCTAGCACGCAACTCTTCTGTTATCCCATCTTGTAACAAATAGAGTGTCTCACGTGAAAGGGCAGCTAGATTAAGACCAAGTCCTTTCATCATGCTAACCGAAAATCTATCGGCCTCATTCGATGTCAGTAGGGCCCCTTCTGACAACACTATTGTGTTTGCCATCCGTGTGTGCAAAATTTGCTTTGTTGCCGAGGATCCTATTGCGAGGTGGGTTGAAAGGGTACCAACCTGAGGGGGGTGCACCTGTAACTCCTACAACCATGCTTTGAGGTCCCCCACACAGTCTAGTGCTTCTGCATGAAATCATGAAGGGCCTTATTTGTGACATCGCACACCATCTCACTGATGTCATCTAGATCACCCTTGGTTAGGGTGATCAAGTCAATAGTCAATTTCAAGGCCTTGACCTTCTTCCTCGGTCTTATTCGCTCTACCATGTGTGGGTGATTTAACTGTGTGGATGCGGTCCTTGGGTTTACACTTCTCCTGTTTCTGCTTCCTTTGCCTCCTACCCCCTCAAGGGCATTGCTTGGCTCTCGCCTAGCTTCGCAGTTACTTCCTGTTGCAGTTCGGCTGCTTCTGTGGACTTTTTCTGCTCAATGGCTTTTTGTGTTGCTTCCCGTGCTGCCCGTACCTCAGCTGTTGTTGTTTCCTTCCGCATCTTCTCGGCCAACTATGCGATGCGTAGCTTGGCATCATCCTTTTTCTTCCGTGTTGTCGATCTCTCACATTTTGCAATGTCTGGGGTGCGCCATTCTAGTGGCCATGCCCCCAAGACACTGAAAATAACATCATCAGTGGCTACAAAGAGTAGCTTTGTCCATTGCTTCTTCGGATCCTTCCATGCCCTGATAAAGATGTTGTGCATGTCTACCTTGAATTCTGAAAAACCTTGCAGATTGTTGTACACCATGGGCGACAAGGACGGCTTCCGGTTGATCCACATGTGGATGTTCATCTCCATGAGCACTCAAAAGATCTTGCTATCACGTATCCTTTTCACATCCTTCATGGCCCAGAGTGAAGCATACTTCGCAAACTCCGGTAAATATCTGTCAATTATGGGGAATTGACTATCCTACGACAATTCCCCTGCTACGAGCACTATGGACAACAACAACCATGCATAGTGGAAAGTTTTACCCTGCTCCTGGGCTTCATGACAATTCTTCAAGAATTTTGTGTAGAGGACTTCAGCCCAGTTAAACTGGACCCCCTCCGCACACTACTCAACCAGTGTGATCACTGGTGCAGGTACCTCTTATGCGTGAAACTTTACCATAAATTTTCCTGCCAGAATTTGGGTTTCTACGTGTACCGCTTTGTCCTTAATGTTGGAGATGGCGTAGCCCCTCTTCGTCTTCTCCAACTTGTACTTCATCTTCATGGCCTCTACGAGGGCCAAATCACTACCCTTCCCTTTTGATATGGTCGCAGGGTCCTTTCCTTTGTATGGTAGCCGGGAAACATGATGAATTAGGCCTGCCATGATGGGGATGGTATCCTCTAGCCATAGATACCCATCGTGCACTAGGCAGAGCAGTTGCATGATGATGAAAATGGCTATTGGGGAGCGATGGAAATGTGGCATCCATAGTAGGTTCAACAGCCTGACCTTTTCCACTCTGTGCAACCACTTCTATGGCTCTAATGTTGTCACCACCCCCATGGTGTTCTACTTCATGAAGTTCCCAGTATCTAGGTGAGGGAGCTTCTAGTGATCAGTGAGGTCCCAATATTCAAATTTCATGGTTGGAACATGGCCTAGGTGCATGTCTTCAAACGTAATGCCATCTGGGAGGAGTTGATTCTAGAGTGAACTCTTGGTTTTGTCTAGGTCCTTGGGCACTTTGGCCTTCCCTTTTCACAGGGGGGACATATGAAGGTAGTTTTTTTGCAGAGTGTGGAGGTTGAATATCCACCTCCATGCCTTCGTCTTCTTCCTCTGTGATGATAAGGGCTTGCAAATCTTCTTATTCTTCATCTGTTTCTATCATGATAGCTTTACCCTTCTCTTCCATCGATAGTTTACTGCACAGCGGGTTCCTCGGGGACACATGTACGGGAGGCATTGCTTTTTTATCCTTCTTGGTTCTTGGCGTATTCGGTGATTTGGGAATCTCTCCCACAACCATGACACCTTCTGGAACATCCTCCATAGTTAGGGCCTGCGCAGCCTTGCCGATAGTTACCTCTTCTATTCCCAAACCATTCTTAGTTGTTATCATTATATTTGGGATGTAATCTATTACTTGCGAATTTAGGGGCTCAATCAATGCTCTACTCACAATGCTCAGGGCTCTGCTCACAATGCTCAGGGCTCTACTCAATCGCTCAATTCTAAAATGAACAATTGTTGTTTTTTGGGCAGCCCTTTTCATTTTATAACATCTTTTGAATTTGAATTTGACCATTCCCCCCAATTCCGATTCATTGATAGTTTCTTGGCAACAGATTTTCCTAAATCTTGCCCATAAATTGTGTCTTAAATGTCTGCCACCCACTCCATTTGGCCTCAATTCGATCATCCCAACATGAATAGTGACTTCAAAGGTCACTTTCTAGCCAATGTGCTCAGTAGCACAACCCCTTGTTCGTGGTTGCAGACCTTGTGATTCTCTTCTTCTACGTGCATCTCCAATATCGCACAGCTCTTGGGCAAAATAATTTATAGTCCTGTACTCCCTTCCAATTACCTTGAGTGCTAAGACTGTCCTGCCCTTGGCTAGTTAGGTGGTCGCACCACCTATGTAGAGCTTCATCCTGTCCTCCATCAGGGTTATTGGAGAATACCCACATTCTATTGTTGTGGTTGGCATCACGCACTTCACCATTTGCAACGTGCTACCCTGGTCACTATGCTTAGTAATATGTGGTCCAAACCAAGGCGTCAAACTAACCAATTCACAGTGGTAGTCCTCAAACTTTTCAATATGATCATATGCATCGTGCCTTACCATTCTAGTGTTTTTAGCGAGAAACTCTTCCTTTATCTCGTCCTCCATCTTCTTGACCTCTGTGTCCATCAAGTTCTTTTGTCTCTTACATGTACCCTTTCTTTTTCAATTTTGCGAAGTCTAAGGTTTCCACGTTGGATTTCCTCCTCAAGTCTCATGTGGTCTGTCTCTTGTGGCTGTGTGATTCCTTCTTTTCGAGCTTTGCAAACTGTCGTGCTACCATGCACAGACTAGGCTTTGCATGCTCCATAGGGATTATAGCATCTGCTTCATACTTCAGCGTCAGAAGTGCCCGCATAATGCCTAAAAAATGGTGGGGTACATATCAAAGAAGTTTTTCGGATTGGCATGAATGCAAAAGGATGATGCTCATATGGTTTGGAAAAACTCAAATGAAATCCGGGTATGATAGACAAAACAGCCTGTGTGCCCAACTCTCCAGATGGGTACAGGTGTATGTCACACAGAATCAATCAAGGGTGCGGACACAACTGACCTTCCTAGAAGTCTAAGACATTCTAATGACAAACAAAACAAACTGGAGCTATCCTTCTCTAAACATACATTATGATATGAGAAATCAAGTGTTTCGTTCTTACCTTTGTCCAAACGCTGTTGTAGAAGTCCAAGCTTTGTTGATCTGGATGAGCTCCTCCTTTTCTCCAAAACCTGCAATCACCAACAGTCAAACAATTAAATAGCACCTGATTATAACATAAAACAAAGCATATTCAACACATAGACCAAGGAGTACATGAAATAACCCATAAACAACAAGTTATTGAGAAGAATGGACCAATTTGCATTAAAGGTAATCAAAAGGAACCATTACAACCTGAGCCTTGGTGTTGTGCAAGCTCCTTCCAGGGTCCACAAGAGTCTTCCTCTACTTTGACAAAGCTCACCCACTTCCAAATAGAACAAGTAAAGATGGCAATCTCTCCTCACAAGCTTCTAAATGGGAGTCCTAATTCCTGCAGCATTTACCCTTAGAAATCTATAGCTTTCAACCTCTTCTCCTTCTGGCCCAATGCCTGTATTTATAGTGCTCAAGAGGAAGTTAATCAGGTCCACCATCAATGGGATAGTCCCCTCTTTGGATGGGATCACTCCCTTATTGATGGGATAAGTTCCTCTTTGGTAGGAGTGCATGAACCATCTGGAGGCGCTCAATACACATCAAACAACCTTCTAGAATGCTCTAGAAATGACCACAAGTAAGTTTTTGAAGATAAAACTTGCGCATTTTAACCTTTTCAGAGGGACGCACCTGCCCCTTTAGATACAGAGCGTCCTTGGACGCAGACCTTATGAACAATAGGTGCGTACCCGCAGGCAAGGCTTGAGAGAACCTGCGTACCCAGAGATAAACATATTTATAAAGACTTTCTCTCTTTCTTGGAGTTTGACATGAATAGCAGAGGCATAAGACTTGCTTAAGAGGGTAGTATGACTGTTGATAGAGCCATACCAACTGTAAATAGCCATGGTGACATTTTTTAGTGTAACAGATTGCCCCCTAAAGTGCGAAGCCTGGAATAGATTAGGGTTTTGTATTATCTAGGAAGGGTGAAGCGCTTTATCATTTCGAGGATTATCTCGTGGAGAACCTGGTTGGAACCTGCAATTTTCAACACAAAATACATGGATAAGATTATATCATCACTGAGGTAGGCATTCCCATACTCAGATTAAAATTTTAACTAACAGACTAACTACTCTGATACATAAATGATTTTGCAGTACATCATAATCATAGACTTTTGTAGACACAGTATGGGCGAAGCCATCTGTTTATGATTAGTCTACTTAGATAATGAATACAAAACTCCTCACAGCCTGGATGGTAAAGATTCGATCCAGGGTCTTCATTCCTACTTCTCGAATTGGTACGATTCTAGCCATGCGAATAAATGAGTCGATGTCGAACATGGTAGAAACCACTTGATTACCAGTCGATGATGTGAACTGTTAACAAGCGTGAGAGAGACCACCAGTAATGTCAATGGTTCTCAAAGTACCCAGTACAATCCATGAGATGTGAATGAATGAGTTGATGTCGAACATTTCACGGAATCCTTCGATCGAAAGTCAATGATGTAAACTGACGTCAAAGGCGAGAAACCTGCCATTGATGCATGCAGACTTCAAGGCACTGACGATTTCTAAGTCATCTCTCTAGATAATGTGCTGATGTCGATAGAAAGTGACCCGTTGCGGGCAAGCCCACAACACGAAATCATTGTTCAAGTTGAAGAAATATTGCTGTAAGGACTGACTCAGGGATGGTCAAATGGATGACAAGTATTTTGCAGATGAAAGTTTTGTTTGCAGACCTCTTGGACACATAACGACACGACAGATGGTTTGGTGCTAAATAACTCAAAGTTAATCCCCGGAACCCGGTTGAAGACTTTCAAAAGTGGTTTGATTGACTGTGAGGTAAAAGATTTCCCAACCCAGGTGAATGAAAAGTGTCGTGTCCAAGAGTGGTAATAAAGTTTCTTTTGAGACAAAAGGTAACAAATAGGCTCATTCTTCTCTCTTTTCCCCCACCATTTCTGGCAAGTACCTCTTTATTTTTAACAAGCTTGAGGAGGATAACATATGCTTGATTATAAGCTCATCCTTCGGATGAGTCCAACCCAGTTTTGATTCGAACCCTAGGAAGGAGTGGTTCGTTCCTGTTTGTAATTGAACAGGTCCTTTACTGTGAAATGTTTAATGAGCCCAGTATAGGAGAAACTCGGCGTTTTTCAATTTTAGAGAGTCTGAAAAACTTAAAGAAACTCCAAGTTGAACTTTTTCGTAAATTTGTGTCCCTCAAGCCCGAAAAAGTATAAAATAATACCTGGGGGAACCGCTTGATCTTGCGACCAAGGAGTACTTTCATAATTAGTGTCACTGACCTGAAAAGTAAAAAGCGATCAAGGACACGTCGTTTTATTTCCGTATCGAGTTTGAAACGACAAAAACACGGCAATCTTTTCCTGATTTTACGGTCAGAAAAGAGCTATAAGGGGACCGTCTTTTAATTCCGTTTTAACGAGTGTAAAAGAAACGCTCGGCAATCTTTTCATGTTTTAGGAGTCAGAAAAGGGCTTAAAAGATGACTCTGATATTTTGTTTGTGAAAAAATGACAATTTTCCCTCTAAGTCCCTTTGTCCTGCACAAAAGCGACACATTACTCATACCTGTTTAAGATAGGCAAAAATTCATCGAAAAACATCTTTCCATGGTGAAAAATGAACAAATTCATCCAAAAAACCTATAAAAAGACTTTTTACCATGTCATTTTTACCGTTTGACTGTTGAGGTTGAAAAAGGAGCTTTTGACAAGAAACTTCCCGTGGTCGCTGCGGAAAATCCGACCGTTAGAATCGAACGCCGTCTCTTCCAGGTATTTCACAACATCCTCCTTGTCAATTTCATCCGTTTAGAATTTTGTTTTAGGTTTCATTTTTTATTTTTAGGGGGTTTTGGGTTTTGGAAACCGCTCTGCGGGGGACGCAGGTTTCGTAAAGGCTGGCCTGCATCCCCCGACTTTTTCCTACACAGGGAAAAGGTCGGGGGACGCAGGTTACCTTCAGGCCACCTGCGTCCCGGCGCACTGTGCGCCAAATGCGGGGTGCGTCCTCCGCAAAACGCGGATTTTGAAACCCCAAGCTCCCAAATTAACCATTGAAATTACCCAAAATTTATTTTAATGCCTGTTTGTTCATGTGTAGGGCACTTATCATGCTGGATTGGAGAGAAAGAGAGCATGAGGAGGTTGATGAAGCTGCAATCAATCATCAACCTTCCCTCGATGCCCTAAGAGGATGTGGATTATACAAATACTGGGCCATACCCGGTATGAGAGCTCAGGTAAGATTCTTGGAGTGGCTGGTCGAGAGATGGAACGTTCAAGAGCAATGCTTTTATATCGGCGGGCAACAACTCGAGATAGAGCCTGCTGATATTTACTTTCTCACTGGCTTGCTGAACAGAGGTGAGCAACTCAATCTGGCTGGGACTAGGCCGGGTGGCCAATCCCTTGATAGTCTCCGAGCAGATTGGTGCCTACCTGATCGAGAGCATAAGAAAGGCATAGAGATCAAATATGTCTCTTGGCGTGAACTCATGGTCCTAGCTTTCACTGTGACCAGGATTTGTGGCTCAGCCACTCTACATATTGCTACTGGGTCTCAATTTCGGATGGCAATTGACTATCTCCAAGGCACCATCTTCAACCGGTGTGATGCGTTGTCGGCTAACTTGAAAGCCCAACTGACCAAGGCAAAGACCAGGAGACTAAAGACCTTTGGATATGGGCCTATAGTCGTGAGCTTTGCCCTAGAGAGGATTCCAATGCTGATCCCTCAGCATCTCACTGTTGATATTTCGGGTCCTCAGGAGCCAAAGCTGGTACGATGGGTTGCGGTGATGGCCCGGCATCCGGACGAGGGTGCGGCAGTTGTTCGATTCACTGACAGTTATTTTCACTGGTTAGAGGACCAGGTGTTTGCGATTCAGGACTTTCCGTATGCCGGAATAGATTTTCGAGGTGATCCGGACATGGTTCTTCCACAGGGAGAACAATGGGATGACAGAGGTACTTTATTTTTCACGAGTTTTTAAATTATGTATTTTTTTTGTTTTTTTATATATATCGTCTCAAAACTGACAGTAGAATTTTCAAAATGCAGATGTTGGTCCACAGCGTCCAGCCAACCTCCGGCCTTTCGAGAGGAGACATCCAGTTGCACCGGTACCGGCCCCACAGGACGCGGCGGCTGCAGAGGTACTAGCTGAGTTGGAGCATGATCTACAGCGTCTGACGGTAGATATACCGGAGACTACTATGGATGATATTCCTATCAGACTTCAGCGCTACGTAGTCGCGGTCCCTGGACCGTTGAGGAGATTTTTGCGCAAGGTAGCCCGTGCAGTGGTGTCGTATAGGGAGCACCACCAGTGATTGGCTAGTCACTTTGTAGACACATGTGACATTTTTGACTTTTTGTACTCTATCATTTTTGCCGATCATAAGGTGTTTTTCAACCTATGATCGAAGACGATGTATATTTTTTGACACACTCCTATCTATATATATATCACTATTACCGGCTTATCTTGTTTAACATGTATGATGAAATGTTTTTAAATTTACTTGCATGATTATCGTAAATGTCTGTCCAACACTCGAGAAGCAATTGCATCTGCTAATGTATTTAAGGACCTTGGAATATGCTGATATTCAATGTAATCAAATTCACGTTCCAAGAGACGCACTCTCAAAAACAACCTTAATAACACAGGATTTCTAATGGCATAAACTCTATTAAGCTGTAATACAACAAGTTCAGAATCTAACCTCACTATCAAACGTCGAATTCCAAATGAAATAGATTCGGATAATAATTCAACCACTGCACTGTATTCTGCAATGTTATTCGTTGTTTGACCGAGGCTTACCCCATGCATAGAAACTAACTCGTCAGAGGGTGAATAGATAACCCAAGCTGCGGAAGAGATATTCCGTGTACTACGACAAGCACCATCAGCAAATCCAATGTATGTTTGGAGGGGCGTCGACATCTACAATATCAAGAGCAAAACCAAGATAAGCCAGAATAACGACGAAAAACACACTCACTAAGCTAAGCACACTGACTAACTAACAATCATACTAGCTAGAAAGAAAACCTAACCTAACTAAAAATTCTCCATACCCACCATTTAAGCATAATACCTCTTTAGGTAAAGTCCATTTCTGGGTTTATCCAAAGAGTCCCCATCAAAATCTACCAGCTCATAAGCCCCTTTTGCTAGCTTTCGCTTTACAATATAGGGTCCATGCCACATAGGAACGAATTTTCCAGCACCTAGCTTATCGTTAGCTTGATCATATAAGAGCACTAGGTCTCCCTCCGAAAAACTTCGAGGGGTCACATTTCTATCATACTGAGCTTTCATTCGCTTCGCGTGAGTCTCGATTGCCAATGCAGCGTCACGTCGAGTCTCATCTAATTTAGCTAAGTACAATAAACGTTTCTCCTCTTCGGAAGTAGCTGGAAGTAATTCGACAGCCATTTGAAGTGATGGGATTTCACATTCAATGGGTAACACTGCTTCTAAGCCATAAACTAGCTGGAAAGGAGTGAACCCTGTTGAGGTTTTCACTGAGGTTCGGTATGCCCATAGCGCTGAAAATAACATGTTGTGCCAATTCGACCGATGAATACCAATGGTTCGTCGGATCATGATAACCAGAACTTTGTTGATAGACTCAACCAAACCGTTGGCTTGCGGATAATAAGGAGTAGAGCTATCATGGCGCAAACCAAGCTGGCTTGTAAGTTCAGTCATCATGGTGTTTCGAAAATGGCTCCCATGGTCAGTAATAATTGCTTGTGGGACACCAAACCTAGTTATTATATGATTGAATATGAAAACTGCAGCTGTTTTGCCGCTTGCGTCGAATGTAGGCATCGCCTCGGCCCATTTAGTGAAATAATCAACCGCGAGGATGATATACGCATGCCCCCCGGCCGAGTGAGGGTTACAAGTAATAAAGTCGATACCCCATTTGGCGAATGGACCAACGGCAATTATAGGGTGGAGAGGAGCAGGTGGTGCGCGCATCTTTCGATCAAACACTTGACAGTTGTGGCACTTCCGGACTGCAATGATACAATCTTTAAACATAGATGGCCAGAAGTAACCAGCGCGCAACACCTTCTGAGCTGTGGCATACCCAGACATATGACCGCCACATGCTCCAGAGTGACAATCATTCAAAACTCTCTCAGCCTCTTCGTGAGTTAGACAACGTCGAAAAACTAAGTCTGCCCCCCGGCGATAAAGTGTATCTCCAATAATTTTGTATTGCTGGGATTGAAACCTAATTTTTCGACGTTCCGCTTTTGAAGCTTCAGGCCGAAAGGTTTGGGTTTGGAGATAGATGATTATATCCCCGAACCACGGATCTAAAGTACTGATAAGAAACAAAGATTCGTCCGCAATGGACTCTTCTGCCACAGTCTCTGTGTCAGTACGCGGGAAATCACACATCAATTCCGCAAAAACTAAGGATTTCTTAGACTTGGACTTCTCGAACTCCAAGTCGAACTCTTGCAGGATAACGATCCATTTAGAGTACTTGCCCCCTAGCAATTTTTTGTCAAAATGTAAATCATAGGGTTGCAATCCGAAATAACTGTAGTTTTACGGAGAAGAATGTAGTGACGAAAACGCTGGACAGCTTGAACGGCTGCCAGGGCCAATTTCTCCACATGCGAATATTTTAGCTCAGTGGGATTTAAGGTCCGACTGAGATAATATATCACATGTTCTGCTCCGAATTCATCTTCTTGAACTAACACCATTCCAATGGTGGAATGTGAAGCTGCGAGGTATAAGAAGTAGTCCTGGTTGTAGTTGGGAGGATGCAACAACGGTGCATGGGTCAACGCGTGTTTAAGTGCATCAAAAGATTGTTGGGCAATCTCGTCCCAAAAGAATTGAACGTTCTGTTTCAACAACCGTGTAAAACCTTTAGTGACCTCGGCGTAGTTTGGGATGAATCGACGTAAAAAGTTCGCTTTCCCTGCAAACTTTGGAGTTGGCGCAAACTCGAAGGAGGAGGCAATTTGATGATCGCCTCGACTTTCGAGGGATCGACGCGAATGCCGGCTTTTGAAACAACAAATCCCAGCAATCGACCTGTTTCTATACAGAAAACACACTTGTGGGGATTCAACCGAATTCGATAATGCCTACACCTCATAAAGATTGCTCGTAGGTGGTCAAGGTGATCAGCTCGTCGTAAAGAATGAGCAGGCAAATCATCGAGATACGGTTGCACAATGTGCTTGATGTCGTGAAATGCGTAAGACATCGCCCGTTGAAAAGTGGCCCCGGCATTCTTAAGCCCAAAAGGTAATTTGCAATAAGCAAATGTCCCCCATGGACAAATGAATGCCGTTTTTGGTTGGTCGGCAGGTAGAATATTGATTTGATTATAGCCCGAAAAACCATCCATGAAGGAAAACATTTCACTTCCGGCACAATCATCAATAATTTGATCGATATAAGGCGTAGGATAGTTGTCTTTTGGACAAGCTCGATTGATATCCCTATAGTCGATACAGATTCTTATTGTTCCTTGTTTTTTATTGACCGGAACAATATTCGATACCCAATCCGTTAACGGGATCGGATAAATGAAACCTGCTTTCAACAGCTTTTCGACTTCTGCTTTAATCGCAGCCGCTTTTCGAGGGTGAATCTGACGCAACCGTTGCCGGATGGGTTTAGCATCCGGGTAGGTTTTGATTTCATGAACAACAATGGCAGGATCGATTCCCGGCATTTCCTCGTAAGACCATGCAAACACATCGCGGAATTCTTGGAATAGGGCCTTGTAAGTTTGGATTTCTTCTTCTGTACATGCGGCACCTATATGAATGTTCTCCTCAATTCCGGGCTTCACTGAAATATCAATGGGAATAGTACGAGAAATATTCCCTAAATTCAACTCTGAATCAGAATGTTTCGTTGGATCCTGAGCGTCTTTGACATATTCAGCGGTAAAGATAGATGAAAAATCATTTTCAAATGCATCATCCTTAGGTAAAAACGAAGATCTGTGATGGAGATCTTCCCATGGTAGATCGTCTACACTTAGGATTTCGCGAAGTTGTTCGTCAGATGACACGACTTCGGGAAACGCTATCCGTTCTAAGGTTGAGGTGAAAAGTGATTCTTCACTGACCACATTCATTTGGTCGACTTCGGTTGAATGAAAGTCGGTAAAAGACATGAGAGCTTCATAAGCAATTTCATATGGACTCAAAGGCATAGCATTACCGAATGAGTCTATCTCAGAGTCAGATGGGACATACCAAGGATCATCATAAATAATGTTTTCTGATGTAATCATATGAATTGTTGCAAACGAAGGTTCTACGCTGAGTGGAGGGAGAGGAAAAGTTCCCAGTAAACCGGAATCCTTAACTAAACCTACACCAACGTCCCTATAAGGGATTGTCGTCTTACCGACATGCTGGATACTCTCTGAAGAGGCTGGGTCGGATGAAAAGTATGTCAGCTGATCAATAGTCACGATCTTACCGTTATGTGGAAACTTAATTACTCTGAAGACCGATGAAACGACCGCTGTCATAGCATATGACCAACTTCGACCCAAAAGAAGGTTGTAGTCTAGAGGGGCATCAACCACTTCCACATCCAGACTAACGGTTTTACCTTCTACCCCTATAGGCAATTCCTGTAGAATACCAAACGGACGGAACCCACGGCCATCAAAGGCCTTAAGGATGGTGGGGGATTGGTTCAACGAAGGAGAACCAAGGGATCTCCAACATTGAATTGACATAATACACGTAGAAGCTCCCTCATCAATCACAGTTCGATGAATAGGCCTGTTTTTGACTATCACTGGAATTTGGAAAGCCATTTGATGGGGGAGTCGTGGTGTACTATTTTCTAGATCGAAGATCATTAGATTCGGATCCTGAACATCAACAGCTCCTATAGCCGACAAAAGCAATTTTCGTTGTGCTGGGCATGATTGCAGCACTTCTAATGCCGACATTGCTGAGGGTGAAACAGCTAAGTCCTCAACAATGTTGTAATTCTGGGCCGCTCTCGCATGTGGATTGAAAGCAGACCTTCGAAGTACACCCTTGGCGGGCGGTTTAATTACTAAGTCTGGGTTAGGTTTCTCGATCTGTAGTGGATCGGAACCAGGAGCTGAGGTTGATGGGTTAGAGTGAGAAGATTCTGCTTCCTTACCATCAACAGGATTCTTACTACCATAATCTTGCGATCGAGTCGCAATCCTCACATGAGACATCATCAAAATGGGTTCTTCACTGGCATTCGAGGAAGAACCTATCATCTTATTCTCCTGCTTCGGAAATGGATTTTTTAACACAGCAGGAGTGGGAGAACCTTTGACTATTTTCACTACCTCGGCCCGATGAGGGCAATCTCTCGTAAAATGATCCTCTTCACAAATAAGACAAGGATATCGAGGTTTGCGCTTTTCGTCATTGGTTTCCGACTTTTTAGTTTTCTCCTTCGGAGCCTTGTCTGCTTTAGCCTTCTTCTTTCCTTTCTTCTTTCCACCGTTTTTTGATTTGGCCGTAGATGACTCTACAGCGTGAATATCGGCGGTAAGTTCAGGAGAAGACTCTCCTGTCGAGGAATCGGGCAAAGTGATAATAGGAGTAGTTGAAGCCTTGGAAGACTTCTTCTTGCTCTTTGTATTCACGATACCAATCATACCATCAGCGGCATGAGATCCCGAAGGAGCAGCAGCGATTTGGTTTGACTTTGGAAGATCCGGAATCTTCTCGTGTAATGTACCCGACTGCGTGTAAACTAAGTCAAGGTATTGTGCCTGAGCAATGACTTGCTCCTCAGTAACTACTCCGGCCTTAGCTACATCTTCAGTAATCCTTGGTAATAATGATTTAACAAACCATTCAGCTAAGATTTGGTCCGGGATAAAAACTTTCACTAGCCTTCTTCGACGTCTCCACTCATGAATGTGATCTGAAATATACGTGGAGGTTGATTGTTTTAGTGAAGTTAATAACTCCGTACCGTTATCGTATCTGACCGGTAACTGAAAGTGAGTTAAGAACGAGGTAGCTAACTGGCTAAAATTGTAAAAAGAGGCCCGTGGTAACTCAATGTACCACTTGGCCGCGAGACCAATGAGTGTACGCTGGAAAAGACGTAAGCGGATCGAATCATCCGAGATGGAATTTGAAGCACACCAGAGGTGGTAAGTCATCACGTGATTGGACGGATCCTCTCCAGACTTACCTTCGAACTTGGGTATATCGCTGGGCAACTTATTTGGCATTGGCGGCCAGAACGGAAGATATTGAATTGGATCGTTCGTTAGATGCGTCAAGTCTGGTAAATCCAAAGTTGCGATAAACGGTAACTGCCGGTTAGGATCTCTAAAACTCTGGGTCACAATACCGGCCCCAGGAGGAGGATATCCAGGATAACTAGGAACAAGAGTCGCATTTGGGATATTATATCCTCCTGGAAAACCAGGATTAACCGGACCGTACTGGGGTTGTTGAGGTTGTTGATAAGTGTACCCAGGATACGGTTGATACTGGTAAACCGGTTGTTGGACAGCTTGCCCAGGTTGATACTGTCCCTGGTACGGAGGTTGAACAAATTGAGGTTGAGTAGTAACAACCGTACTTATACCAGGTTGGCCTACAGGCATCTGGACTGTGGTTTGAATCGTAGATCCAGACAACGGTACAGATGTCTGAGGAGTGGTTACAGAGACAGTAGAAACCAGAGCCGTCGATACTCCAGAAGTAAGTATGGTAGATGTGGCGGTAGTTGCAGCAGCCGTTTGAGATGGAGTACTAGGTGCAATTGGCGGCTGAGTAACTACCGAAGTTACAGAGGTCTGAACACTTGACTGGACAGGTTGCGGTTGCTGGGGTGGACCAGAAACTACAGGTTGTCCTGCTTGAGGTACCGACTGTATACTTGGCTGCAACATCTGTTGACCCTGTGACGGATCCCACACTAACATTCCAGGGTATTGACCCATAACAGGTTGAGGGTACTGAGATCCATAGCCGGATTGAGGATAGGATTGATAACTGTAAGGTGCAGTCCCCATACTTTGACCATATGATTGACCTTGAGGTGGTTGATAACCTTGACCTGAGTATTGACCTTGAGGTTGATAACCTTGAGGTAAATACGGGTACTGGGGTTGACCTTGACCTTGAGGTTGGTATCCTTGAGGTTGATACCCTTGGGGTTGATACCCTTGGGGTTGCCATCCTTGAGGTTGCCATCCTTGAGGTTGATATTGATACTGAGGTTGACCTTGGGGTACATATTGAGGCTGGGGTTGACCTTGAGGTATGTATTGCCCCATAGGAGCGTACTGACCTTGAGGTTGCCCCCCAGACACGAATGAAGTACCTTGAGGTTGCCCCCCAGGCATTAATGGAGGCTGCCCCCCAGGCGGTAATTGGCCACCTTGAGGTTGGGTAACGGGAACTGAACCTGACATCATGTAAATGTCTCCTACACCCAATGGTACATTACCACTGTTTCCAACTAATAACCCATGATCAACGGATTGAGGAGACGCTCCCGCAAAGGTACCAGAAAGAGATTGATACCCAGTAGGAACAGAAGGACCGCCATGTAAAAAAGATTCAGGACTTTGTGTAAACACCGATGACTGACCAGACATATTTACAGGAGTATGAATACCTCCAGGTGGAAAAGGAGTACGAGGTGTGGAAAAACCTAGCCCAAAGTTGTCTAAATAATTGGTTAACGAAAGGTACCAAGTAGTACTTCTAGGAGGACTGTAAAAGATAGATTCACGCTCCCTTAGATCAAGGGTAATTTGATCTTCAGGATCAGAGATGCCTATTTCTTCCTCTGGAACAAGTTCTTCAATAACAATCAAACCAACAGGAAGATTTTCGGTGATAATTCTTTCTATTCTCGGTGAATCAGGAACACTAGGAGTCGGAGTAACAGGTTCGGATATTTCTGGTTCTTCGCCTGTATCACTAGCAGACGAAAAACTACCAACAAGCTCAGAAACTGTAACAGCTTCAGGATTATAACCTGTCTCTAAACTTTGGTAATCTGGATGGACTACCAAGGAAGATTCTCCTTCTTCAGGTGAACCTACTCTACTGCCACTAGGAGGAGTTACAAGGACCTTTAAACCTTCTAAATGACTGGACTCATCTTGAGGAGGTTCACCCCTAAGTTTACGGGATCTTCTCAACAATTCGGCCACAGAAACAACTTCAGGAGACTGGCCCCGAATTCTATGGGACTGTCTCGGTAATTCCGCCACAGCTAAAAACTTTTAACTACTACACATGGAAACAAAATAAAATTTCAAATCAAACCACCTAAAGTCTCTAAAGAACCAAACAAATTTGAATCACACGCCTAAAGAATCTAGGGCGTCAAACCAAACACAAACAGTATTCTTCCCGACCAAAAGCGCTAGTTGGTGATGAAGCCCAACCTCGCTGGATTCAGTACAGAAATGGCGGGTGGAACAGTTACGCCGACAACCTGCTTAATGAATAGACTGGACCAAGTTCCTCCACTTTAACCGTCTCGAGTGAAGTGAACCCCCCAGAAAATCCAAGTGAGTATAGCCGACGTCTGCTCCAGGTACAGTGGGACCTTCCCTCCACCGTCACCTTGGGTAGAATCCTAAAGATTATGGTCACTAAGGTTACCAACGGCCACAAGTACACCTGGGGGAACAGTCTAAACTCCGACAGCACGCAAGGGCAGAGTAGCAAGCTCAATCCCCTTACCGGCTCCTTGACAGTAATCCAAGGTTTACCGATAAGTGACCCCTGGCTCCTCGACAATGGTTAATCCGAGGTTTACCGTTTGTAATACGTACTGTCTGGCGTCGTTCCCAACGAGGGGGGAATGATCCCCTCACTGGTTCGGACACGAGCTCGTGCTTCTCCTTTAAGAGGAGCTTTCCCAAAGTGTAAATGTAACAACTGGATTTGATTCTATCACAAGATCGACTACTTGTTTGGTTTTACTGTCTTGGAGAGTTAATTACTCACCTACTCCAAGACACTAGCCTGATCTAAATTGATGCTTCAGAGCCCTAGAAAATAAAAGTTACTATTTCAATTTTACTTTAAGCGTTACTTTTATGGTTGTTCTTTAAAGTCACAAGGTAATGGAAGTGAAACCAATGGTGTGTAGACTCGACTCCAACCACTACAAAGATGCACCTAAGATGATTTATGCTACTTTGCTTTTTCAATGAAATTCTTAACTAAGAGAGTTGAGAGAATGCAATTTTTAGAGAAAACAACTTCCTTAGAAAAGACAATCAAAGAAACAATTCTCTTTTTCTTTTCAAGCACACAAACATAACCACTCTTTACTTGCACGAAAAAACTCTTTTTCTTTCAAAACTTTCAAAGCTACTTGAAACAAAACTTTTTAAAGGAGTTGTTTTTGTATTTTCTCTTTTTAATAAAACATGTAAACCTACCTTTAACAAAAAACAATCTCAAAAGCTACAAAACTATGAAAACTTGACTCACAAGCAAATCAAAAGAGAGATTACTCTAAGCAAACCTAACAAGGCAAAAGCTCACAAAGATGATTCTAGGTTGTTTTACTTGATCAAAATCAAATCAAGGACTAGCTAATGCAGAATCAAAAGACTAGTCAAAACAAAACTCAAATCTTTTTGTTCTTTTCGTAAAATGGAAATCAAGACTTAAACAACAAGCACTTCGAAATTGGCCCAAAAGACAACTTGATGGTAAGTTTCTCCTACAGGTAGACTTTAGAACAGGTCTGACTTCTTAGAATGTTGACAAAACCAGAGAGATCTAAGGCTTGACAACTCCTACCGCGAAAGTCACTACAAGACCTACTCAAAATCAAACCCTAGGGCTTACACTTCGACGAAATCCACTAAAACACTCCATGCTATTGAAACCAGTTCAGGTGAAGATTCTGGGCAAGGGACTGATGAATCTGGGCAGAAAAAACTAAGAAAAAACAAAATCTAAGAGCAAAAAAGGCAAAAAGTGGAATTTTCTCAAATTTTGGCAGGGGACGCAGGCAACCCGTTAGCACAGGTGCGGGCCCGCTCTGTGCACACAGCAAAAGTGCGTCTAGGGACGCACTGTGCAGCACTCAGAGGGTGCGTCCTACTGAAAAACTCAAGAAAACCCAAAATAAAACTAATCCTAAGCTAACCCACCCAGATACAAGGTCACAGAGCCAAAACCAGAAAAATAAACCAATTTTCTCAAAGCAAAGTTCACACAAAAGAAAAGACTCTTCTCATCAATGGAATCTATCCCCAGTGGAGTCGCCAATTTGTCACACGGAATCAGTCAAGGGTGCGGACACAACTGACCTTCCTAGAAGTCTAAGACATTCTAATGACAAACAAAACAAACTGGAGCTATCCTTCTCTAAACATACATTATGATATGAGAAATCAAATGTTTCGTTCTTACCTTTGTCCAAACGTTGTTGTAGAAGTCCAAGCTTTGTTGATCTGGATGAGCTCCTCCTTTTCTCCAAAACCTGCAATCACCAACAGTCAAACAATTAAATAGCACCTGATTATAACATAAAACAAAGCATATTCAACACATAGACCAAGGAGTACATGAAATAACCCATAAACAACAAGTTATTGAGAAGAATGGACCAATTTGCATTAAAGGTAATCAAAAGGAACCATTACAACCTGAGCCTTGGTGTTGTGCAAGCTCCTTCCAGGGTCCACAAGAGTCTTCCTCTACTTTGACAAAGCTCACCCACTTCCAAATAGAACAAGTAAAGATGGCAATCTCTCCTCACAAGCTTCTAAATGGGAGTCCTAATTCCTGCAGCATTTACCCTTAGAAATCTATAGATTTCAACCTCTTCTCCTTCTGGCCCAATGCCTGTATTTATAGTGCTCAAGAGGAAGTTAATCAGGTCCACCATCAATGGGATAGTCCCCTCTTTGGATGGGATCACTCCCTTATTGATGGGATAAGTTCCTCTTTGGTAGGAGTGCATGAACCATCTGGAGGCACTCAATACACATCAAACAACCTTCTAGAATGCTCTAGAAATGACCACAAGTAAGTTTTTGAAGATAAAACTTGCGCATTTTAACCTTTTCAGAGGGACGCACCTGCCCCTTTAGATACAGAGCGTCCTTGGACGCAGACCTTATGAACAATAGGTGCGTACCCGCAAGCAAGGCTTGAGAGAACCTGCGTACCCAGAGATAAACATATTTATAAAGACTTTCTCTCTTTCTTGGAGTTTGACATGAATAACAGAGGCATAAGACTTGCTTATGAGGGTAGTATGACTGTTGATAGAGCCATACCAACTGTAAATAGCCATGGTGACATTTTTTAGTGTAACAGTGTATGGTACACAACCTGCATGAACACACACCATCCTAGCGATAGGAAACAGGACCAAAAAGTAGGAGCAGGCAAGACGATGGTGTGAACGACGAAGTATGATAAGACCAAGTGCACCGAAGATTATCCGCATGGAGGCCTTTAAAAAAATATGCAAAGTATTGAACACGGTCCACCATGTGAGACACACTGATTAGGACCTGCGCGTACCAGCAATTCTATGGGCTTATAGGACCATGTGCAAAAGTGCCCATTTCAGAGCATCGAAACGTTGTTGTTCTGGCACTTATCTTTCAAACATGTTCAAGAAATCATCCACCTCGTTCAACCTATCATACATAGGCATATCTCTTGCTTTGGTTGCTACACAATGTAGTGACCTTATCATCATGTTTCAATTAAGCATGCTTACCTTGTGTAACTGGTTCTGCCATTGTTCTATCTCTTCGTCCAAATCTGAGGTGTAAGAGCTTTCGCGCTTCCACAAAATCCTACCATCCGCTGTAGGATTAATCCAATCCTGCTCCTGAGAAGTTATGTTGTAAATACAGTCTAGACCATCGTCTCTATCACAGTTGCACACCATCTTTGTGTAGCGCAATCCTTCCATAGGGTTTAAAGGTACCACTATGTGTAGTGAATATTTCTCAAAAATCATCTTGTGTTTCTTTAGATTTATCACTCCATTCATGTTAGTGGCCCAATCTATTCCCAGTAACATGGGATAGGAATTGCTGTCATCAAAAATCTCTATCACTTCGAAATATGCAAGCACGCTCGCACCTTCGATATCCACCATTATTCCCTACAATCTTCCCATCGGTAGGATCTTTTGCTAGTTCGCCATTTGCAATTGAATAACAAACAATTGCAACACGGGCCTGCCCACGCACTCCCATGTCTACTTTGGCAAGATGTTCGCATCCGATCCTAGATACAAAATCACTTGATCCATTTCATATTCCCTAATCTGCATGGTCAATCTCATCTCCCTTCCTGCACAAGAAAAGGACCAATATAACTGATGTGATGACAAATATGGCACTAACAACTAGGGATGGCCAACTGAAAAATGGGCTAGGAGACATCACAGAGAGGCCGACTCAGGCTTACTTCCCTTGAATAGAAGCATGACTCAATGATGACTATATGGTAGCATATGATAACTCTGTATAAGTTCATCATGCAGGAGGCATGAGAAAATTCTCCATATGATTTGAAGAGGTAACCAATTAGAGGAGTACTTACTCAATAACAAGGTTAACGCATACCTAAGTCAAACTAAATCCCGCCCAAATTGGAGGAGAGACTTTCTTTTGCATTCTTTGTTCAAGGGCGACACGACTAGCTCTAACTACCAACAAAATATGGAAATGCTATTCATTCCCACTCTGTTTGGAATATATAATTTTTTTGTCTTTTTCTTTAAGCTGGAAAAAGAATAAAAGAATGCTATAGTACAGTGGAAAGAATGAGTGTCAGAGAAACATATGATCTAGTTCCTGGGAGGGGAACATTCCTATGCTCAATACAGGGAGGCGAAACTTGTCAAGGACACTCAAAGGAATGTTCTTTCCATGGGTAAAAGGATGTGTCAAGTTGCAGAAGCTAAGTGATTGCCTGGTTGATTTTGTAGAAGGCATGCTCAAATAAGTGGCTTAAACATGAGTCCAAGTGAAGCTGGTGCTAGGCCAAAAAGGTGCAAATAGTAAAAATTCAATGCAATAGTACAACTCAACAAAAAGGATGGCTCTACCATCGTATCATGATTTCAAAATCAGTGAGTTAAAATGGTTTCCCAACCAAGATATGATGGGTCAACCCTATGGCTAACATATTGTTGAATGGAGGCTAGAATGAATGATGCAGTAGAAAAATGGTTTTTCCTAACCTAAATTCTAATGAGTGAATGATACCTGCCATGACAGGTTAGTGGTCATGGGACCAAAACGACATCTCGAACAAGGTCTCCAAAATATCCTGAAACAACAATTGATTCTCGATAATCCTAGCCCACAGGTCAAAAATTCCATGAGACAAAAACCCATTTTTGAAAAAATATTTTGCAATTTCAAAGCTATATAATGACTTTTGGACTCACAATTTTTTCATTTATGTTTGGATCAAAGAGCTGTGGAGCAAAAAGGAGCAAGCTTTCCTCTGAACAATTGGACCGTTCAAATCACACCAAAGTTATCAAGTAACCCTGAAATCGTGATTTTAATGTTTTGTGATAGTGTTTATAAGTTTTCTTAAAGTTTTGACCCTGGGAATTTATGCCCAAAAATCCAACTTTGCGTACATGCCGAGTTGGATGTGATCAACCTCCATATACGATAGCCCTACACATGATTGTGCGTAAAGGGAACCTGCATGTACGCGAGTTAAAATTTAAACATAAAAACTAATGGTTGAAACTCAATTTTTTTACAGGATGACCATCACATGGAGAGAAAGAGAGCATACCACAATTGACAATGAGGTAATGAATGACCAAAATGCACTAGACGCTTTGAGAGGCTGTGGCTTATTGAACATGGAAGCCAACACATGCCTTCTCAAACTATTGATCCACTACTGGAGTGCAGCGGATGATGCCTTCATGATAGACCAGATGCCTCTACGGATTGAGGTTGAAGACATCTACTTTATTACAAGTCTCTCTCGAAGAGGGAGGTCGTGCATTCGACTGGCAGGACAAGAAATAGTCTTTCAATAGAATACTAAAGACATATATATTGTCCTGGACACCCAAAGAAGATTGGAAGTCAGATTCCAATCAAACATGTGGAAATTTTATCTCTGAGGATTCTGCTATTTACCATTGCAAAGGTAAATGGATCAACTTCACTGCATCAGGCATCATGAGTGTCCATGAGCCTGGCAGTGGAATGCCTTACCACAGTATTCGACTGGTGCATGCCTCTTCTGACCAACATGAAGAGCCATTTCAGCTCTATTTAAAAGGGTCAGACAAAGAACTTTGGATATGGGATTATCTTATGCTCATTCTTCTTTGAGAAGGTATCTGGGCTACGTCCCAAAGTATATGTCTCCATCAGCAACCCTAGAGATCCACGGATGGGCAGATGGGTGGACTTGATGAAACTCCTTGGAGGTGGGGACGTGCCTAGGAGGACTTTTGATGATGAGTTTTTCACTTGCTGGTACCAACAGATCATCACAGTCGACAACTACCCATATGCTAGTATGGATTTCCGAGGAGATCCAGACTTAGTTTTGCCACCAAATGGAGCATGGGGAGGCATAGGAAACAATTTTTTAAGTTTTTGTAAACTTTTAAGATTTTTTGGATTTTTTAATATGCAATGAGCTTAGACATATTTTTTGATGAGACAAAATACTGACAAAATGACGATGTTCCAGATGTGGGTCTAGTGAGACCAGATAGATTTCCCAGGCACAGGCTTTGCGAAAGAGGAGCCGAAGAGGCAACAACTGAGATAAAGAGAGTCCTATATGTAGTTCAGAGAAACTTGGTGAGACTAACTCACCAGGTACCTATGATAGCCACAGAGGATCTACCTTAGGAGATGCAGTGTCGCGTGGTAGGGGTACCATGGGACTGGGTCCGCATACTTTGACATGTAGCCAATGTAGTATTTAACTTTTTAGCCGCTCATCCTAAGCCAGGTTGATAGACAGACCGATGTATGATTGGACATGATTATGGACATGAACCCATTTTGAGGGTATCTTGTCCCAATTTTGTATATTATTTTTTGAACACTTTATCTATATACAGGAGATTTATGATATATATATAGATTCAAATTTTTGATATTGTTTAATGTAATGAATGATTAATGTGCTAATCTAATTCTTAATTAGAAATAGAGTCTGCTAATGAATTCTCAGATTGTAGAATTTGAACATATGTAATATAAATAAATGATCGTTGCAACATTCTCACTCTAAAAAATTGGCGATATAAATAAGGATCACGAACCCAATAAATGATATTTAACTACGACACCACCAGCTGTGAGTCTAGATAAAATATTAATGAATCAATCCCATAAGAAATGGCTTCAGATAGTAAATTAATAATGGAAGTATATTCAGAAATGTTATTCAAAGCAAGGCCAATACATACTCTCCTCGACACCATCAACTGGCTAGATGGATAATAAATCACGCAAGCCGTGGAAGAAAGATTCTGAGTGTGCCAACTAGCACCATTGACAAATTTGAAAGATATTGAATCATCCATCAACACCTGCCAAAGCAGATCAAAAAAATGTCAATATCACAAAATGCCAAACAAATATGTACAAAAATATAATATATACAAACAAGAAATTGCTCGGCCAGAACCTAAGAAAAATAATTCTTAAGGTACAACCCATTTCGGGGCTCCGCCAGCTCTTCCCTTCAAAATCAATTAATTCATAGGCCCCTTTTCCCAAAGCTCACTTGACTACAAAGGGACCATACCACATAGACTTGAATTTACCTACCACCAGGGTGTCTTTGTCTTGGTCATAGCTTAAGAAAAGGTCGCCTTCAGAAAAAACCCGAGGATGGACAGCTTTATCATACTGAGTTTTAACCCTCTTCTTATGGGCTTCGTTTATTATGGAGGAATCTCAACGCTACTCATCGAGATGTTCCAAATGAATGAGGCATTCTTCGAGACTAGATGTCTTTGGAAGAAGTTCTACAACTAGCTTAAGAGACAAAATTTCACATTCGATAGGAAAAATAGATCCCAACCCATAAACTAATTGAAAAGGAGTAAAACTGGTGGCAGTCTTCACTGAGGTTCAGTATGCCTAGAGTGCCGGGTACAACATGATGTGCCAATTGGATTTATTTTTGTCAATTTTCCTTTCCAGGATAGTCTTAAGGGAATTATTCATGGCTTTGACTTGCCCATTGGCCTGAGGATAATATGGAGACGAATCCTCCTGTCGGAAGCCCAACTTGAGAGCCAATTCAGTCATTAGTTGATTCTATGAGTGACTGCCATGGTCAATGACAATCTATCTTGGGATACTAAATCGTGAAATTACCTATTTGAAGAGAAACAAGGCTACTATTTCACTATCTTTTTTGTAAGTAGGCATGGCCTCAGCCCACTTCGTAAAGTAGTTGACGACCATAATGATTTACTTGTGATTTGCCTCTGATGGCAGATTACAAGTAATGAAATCAATGCCCCACTTCATAAATGGACCAACAGTGATAACAAGAAAAAGTGGAGCTGGATGCACGAGCATTTTCTGAGTATAAATTTGACAAGGGTGGCAATGTTTGATCGCTTCAATACAGCCTTTGAAAATTGAAGGCCAAAAGTAGGTTGCATGAAATTTTTTTGGGGCTTTCACAAGCCCTGATAGATGAAAACCACAAGCTCCACTGTGGAAATCATTAATTATAGAATCTTCTTCTTCCAAAGTTAAGAAATGCCTAAGGATTGGGTCAACCCCTCTGCGATATAATGTATCACCAACGATAACATAGTTTTTGGCAAGTTGACGTAACTTTCGACGGTTATCTTTGGAGAAAGCAGGTGGGAATTTCGAAGTCTAGAGATATATAATGATATCTCTGTACCAGGGATCTTGTGAAGAAATGAGGAATAAATGTTCATCGGGGAGATTTTCCTCATAAACAATGGCTTCCTCACAAGGCAGCTCTAAAATTAATTCTGCAAAAACCAATGACTTCTTAGATTTGGATGACAAGAACTCGAGATCGAATTCTTGCAAAATAACAATCCATCGATTATATTTTCCCCCAATCACTCACCTACTGAGGAAAAACTGAAAAGGATTGACAACTACTAAGACGAATGTTTTGCACAGCAATATATAATGACGAAGCCGCTAGACAACATGGACAGCTGCCAAGGCCAATTTCTTGATAGGATAATAGCATATCTCAGGTCCTACTAAGCCTCGACTCAAGTAATAGATTACATGCTCACTGAGAGCATCATCTTCCTGAGCCAGAACCATACCAATGGTTTATTCTACCGCAGTGAGATACAAAAGGAAATCTCTGCCATAATCTGGTCGATTCAATAATGGAGCAAAGGTTAATGCCTTTTTCAAAGCATCAAATTATTGTTGTGCAAAGTTGTCCCATAAAAATGGAACTCCTTTATTAAGCAAACGCATAAATCCTTTGGTAATCTTAGCTTAATTTGCTATAAATATCGTCAAGAAATTTTCCTTTCCTTGGAGAAGTAGACGAATGGAAGACGGGGGAGGCAATTGAATCATTGCCTCAACCTTGAAAGGATCAATGTGAATCCCTTCAGTTGATACAATGAATCCTAAGAACTGACTAGATGTGACCGCAAAACACACTTATTCTGATTCAACTGGATTTTATAAAAATGACATCTCTCAAAAAATTACCGAAGGTGGCTCGAATGATCAACTCTCTTTCGAGAACGAGTAGCTAAGTCATCCAAGTATGCTCCGATAACATGTTTGATGTCATGGAAAGCATAAGACATGGCCCACAGAAAAGTAGCTCCAACATTTTTAAGACCAAAAGGCATCTTTTTGTACGCAAATGTGCCCCAGGGACAAATAAAGGTTGTGTTGTGCTAGTCCTCTAAACAGATAGTAATTTGATTGTAACCAAAGAATCTATCCACGAAAAACAAATTTCATTACCCGCACATTCATCAATAATTGGATCAATAAAAGGCGTGGGGTAATTGTCTTTTGGACAAACTTTATTCAAATCCCTAAATTCGATACACACTCAGATCGTTCCTTGCTTCTTATCTACCAGGATTGGATTAGAAACCCAGTCAGTTAGAGGAACGAGGTATATGAAACCTGCCATAAGCAGATTTTCAACTTCAGCTTTAGTAGCTGCCGCTTTCCGAGGATTGACCTGTCAAAGTTTCTGATGAATAGGTTTGGCATTTTCGTACATCTTGATTTCATGTTGGACTATAGATGGATCAATTTTAGGCATTTCCCCATAAGACCAAGCGAACACATCTCGAAACTCTTTAAAGTGGTCGGTGTATATTTTAATTTCTTTAGGGGAACAATTGGCTCCGATGAAGACATTTCTGTAACGTTATAATTCCTAGAGATGTTTATAGGTACAGTTCGTGAGATAACTGACATGTTATCTTCGATAGATAGTGTGTTGGAGCCAAAGGTTTGAAACTGTACAAACAACACTAGTAAGTAGATTGGAGAACCTAGATTCACTTCATGCAATGGAGGAAGAAAATATGAACAATGATGTAAATATTCCCATGGTTGATCCACACCCATCATTGCCTCCAAAATTTCTTCTTGAGATGGTAAGACTGTATCCAAGCAATCCAAAGCTGAAGTGGAATCGAGGGTCCAAGCTGGAGCCACAACGCCATCTAACTCCTCTTGTGAAAAAGGAGTGAGATGATTGCCTATAGAGTTAATGATAGATTGATAGCTAAGTTCTGCTGCAGACATGGGAAATTTAATTCCACCAACCTACCCTCCATCTATTGTGGTGGTGGATGAAGGTAAGGTCTAAGGGTCTGAAAAATAATGAGTTTGAAATAACTCTTTCTGTGAAGGCCCCCTAGAGGATGAAATTGCATTGATTCTAGCTATAGGAGTAGGAAGGTCAAATATACCCATTAACGAAGAGTACATACCAACTCCTAAATTCTCAATAGGTTGACAGGGATTATCCACCAATGGAATAGTAGAATCCGAAGTTGCTTGGGAGTCACCTGGAGAATAATCTAACTGATCAATTTTAACAATCCTCCCCTCATGAGGAAAACAGAGGATGCGGAATAAATATGAAACTATGGCATCCATCTCATAAATCCAATTCCTACCTAAGAGGAGGTTATAATCCAGGTTGGCATCAATAGGAAAGGTCAGGATAATCCCATGTGGCCTATGAGAATGTCCATCAAATGCTGTCAAGAGAGCCGGTGAAGGAACAGCTGAAGGTGATCCAATGGCCTTCCAACATGACATATACATTACGCATGTGGAAGCTCCCTCATCTATAACTGTCTAAAAAATATTGGTTTTTCGATAAGTGGACTTTATCTAGAAAGCCATATGGTGAGGAAGTATCTTTTTTACATTCATCATATCAAAAGTGAGCACTAAATAGTTCTTTGGATCTACTACATTGATTGCTGAAAGCAAAAAACTTCTCTAAGTAGGATACGGCTGGAGTACCTCCAAAGCAGATATAGTACAAGGACTTTGAGCTAGATCTTCTACAATCGAGTAGTTTTGGGCTGCCCTAGCATTAGTTTTAATAGTTGAGCGCTTTGCAGAACCTTTCAGTATCCAAGGTATAGACTCAATAGGGATTTGATCAATATGAAGCGGTTCTATGGTTTTGAGAACATATTTAGCTTTAAATGTTTCCATCTCACCATAATCGCGTGCTCGCGTAGCAACATCAACATGAGAGTTCATCATATAAACATTTGAGGAGTTTTCCCCTTCCTGGTTGCTCCCTGCGGATGTACCATCATTCAAATTCGCACCAACAAGTAATTGTTGCCCTTGGGGGAAAGGGTTAGTCAGAACAGCTTGGGAGCTAGAAGACCCTTGCTACACTAATAAGCACTGAGCATATTATATCTTAGGGCAGAGGTGAGTCAAATGATCTCTATTGCATAATTTGCATGGAAACTTAACCTCTTTCTTGGACTCTTTTCTACCCTCATCGGCACCATTGTTGGGTTTGTTTGCATTGTCTTTCCCTTCCTAGTTCTTCTTCTTACCTCATCCCTTCCTCTTCCCATCGGATTGTTGATTTCCTTTAGAGTTAGAGGCTTGGATGATATTTATAGAGGTAGGTTGGGAAGGTGTAGGTGTAGACGGTGCTGCTTGGTTAGAAGAAGCAATTTGTAAAGACAACTGCTTGAATTGATTCAAAAGGTTCACTATATTAGCATAAATTGATCCAACTATACCATCAGCATAAGGGATTGGCTTCAGTTTGGCTAAATCGACCTTAGATTTAGGAGCATCAGGGAGGATTTTCTGAAGAGTCCCAGATTGAGAATATATCAGTTCTAATTGCTGGGCTCAAAAAATAGCCTGCTCTTCTGAATAAACATCGAAAAGAGAAACATCCTTTGAGATATTAGGTTACAATGATTTGAGAAACCATTTGAGAAGGAATTCTGGTGTAATTTTGGCTTTGAAAAGCCTTTTTCTCCTTCTCCATTCCTGGATGTGATCTGAAATGTGAGTTGTGGTGTCTTGTTGAAAGTTATCCAGAAGTTCAGTTCCAGCTTCATAGTGGACATGCAAATGAAAATGGTTCAAGAAGATATTAGCCAAATCAGAGAAAGAAGTATAGGTGCCCTTTGGCAACTCTATATACCGTTTGGCCGCATTTCCGGTTAGGGTGCATTGAAATAACCTCAACCTGATTGAATCATCTATCAGGGAGTTGGATGAGAACCATAAGTGAAACATGGTCACATGGTCTCCCGGGTCTTCACCACTCTTCCCTTCAAATTTTGGAATATCCGAGGGAAGTTTAATTGGGACTGGAGGCCAAGCTATATTGTACCTAATTGGATCTTTCATCAATTTAGTTAGGTTTGGAAAATTAAGCATGGCCAGAAAAGGAAGTCGTGGGGGACCTTGGGAATTCCATCCAGCGCAGGTGGGGTTCCTAAAGGTATGAAAAGAATGACTTGGATTTCGAAAGGCACTTGGTTTCCTGAAGTAACTCATAGAGACTACTGAACCAAAAGGTGGTCCTTGTGGTATAGAAAAATTTGGAGTTTGACCAACTCTTGCCAAAAATCCTCCGTAACCAGTGAAGTTAACCCTAACAAAGTCTTGAAAGGAGCTGACAACCCCTGATAAGAATTCCATGCATTAGAAAAGGGTGGAAAACTTTTAATTGAATTAACCGAAGAATATGGAACATTTTCTTGTTGGCTGAAAATTGTTTCCCAGCTCCTATCCCACTAACCGCAGGGTTTGTCCAACTCTGGAAGGGGTTACTACCTTGACTTGTAAAAGGAAAAGGCATTAACCCTACTATCAGATTGGAATGTGGTATATGACCACTTCCAAATGGGAAACCCTAAAAAGAAGCCGATACACTCATCATGGATATAGAGGCGGTCGATGATATGTTCGAAGGAACTAAAGGAATCCCTTGAGATGGCATTCTAAAAGGGAAAAATGAAAAACTGGATGCAGTGGCTTGAGAACTTCCACTCATTGACGGAATGGAAGTAGACCCAAATATAGTCATGCTAGGAGTAATAGAAGGGATGGGAATAGTTCTTCTCCCTTGTACAAATATGGGAGTCTGCATGCTCGCAAAACTCATCGTAGATGCCATGCTTCCAGTAGTGGTCATCGAAGGAATAAATGTATGTAAACTTCGGCTCGAAGGTCTATGAGTCAAAGTTCCAACGTATAAAAAAACGTTTGGATGGTTAGGAGGAAGAGGAGAATTCGGAGCCGCAACCAACTATGAAAGCTCTTCTACTTCGACATTATCTTCCGACTGGAAGAGTACTCGAGAAAGAACTGGTGTGTTCCTTTCTAACTCTGTACTGATTCCAGGTCTATCTTGTTAACTAATGCCCCCAAGTGGAGGATCAATATCCAGTGCACCTGCTACCACTAGTTGAAAACAACTGGCAGAATTGCTCCTACGCCTTCTAGAAGAAGGCTCCGAACTCATAGGTGATAGCCCATGAAGTCTCCTAGACCATAGAGATGGTCAGTCAACCACTTTGAATTATTTAAAAGATCTACTTAAAGACTCAAAAAAATTATAAATCTAGGCTAACTAGGAGCAAAGAGCACTCACTAAAATGTCCCTAAAGATATCAACAATCAAACAACTCTCAAGTATTTTCTCTTCGAGTGATTAGGACCAGACACCAAAATACAAGAAAGTTAATAAAAAGGCCCTTCTGAAAATAGACTATGGTAATTACACCTCAGGCCTACTAGCGGAGGTATTAGAGGTAGTTACGCTGACCTCCAAACAACAGCCTTTGCTGGTGCAAGCCCCCAAGTTTCGCAAGGGTGCCCTCCAGAAGTACTGCTAAACGTGATACACCATCAACATAAGGTGCCACAGGATTCCCCTCCGTAGCCACCTGTGTGATCCCTAGGATAGGCAACTATGGTCACCAACTCATATCAGAATTTGGGCAGGACAGTCATGAGGTAGGATCTGACAAGTAAGAGAGGGGTATCTCTCGTCCTTATCTTCACTAACCCTCGTGATTTACTCCCAGTTACGGAGCTTTCTTGGTCTCCCTAATGCTATTGGATTTCTCTCATTAATCAAACTTATATGTTTTATAATTTAGAGCGGCCTTGGAGAGTTAACTCTCCTCTCGCCTAATCCAAGGCCCTAATAAACCTAAACTTGTTGGTGTATTCTGATGACAATACAAAAATTCTAGTTTATTTTAATTAATCGCTTGATTTTAATGGATGTTATTTTAAGTCAAGGGTATAGATGGAAGTGAAACCAATGGTGTTTGTATGACACAAAAGAAATCAATGAAAAACTAACTACATGAATGCAGTCATTTGTTCTTCGATGAAAAGAGATATCTATGTGGGTTCTACGAAAATTCTATAAAGAAAAATACTTTTTCTTTTCTTTTCTTTGCTTGAAACACACTTCACACACCCCAAAAGCTAAAAAGACTATGAATGCTTTAACAATGCAAACTACCCTAATGCAAGGTATAATGAAGATGCAAGATCCTAAACCACTCTAAAAAAGTGAAAGAAATTGTTTATAACTATCAATGAGCCAACTTAAGTATTGAAGAGGATACAAATTTTGAATACAAAATTCTCTCCAAACAAGAAGGACAAATTGTAAAAGATCACAATTCACTTTCAAAAACCAAAAGAAACCAAAATCAAACTTGGCAAAAGAAAAAAAACAATGTTTTTTTGAGATCTTTTCTTTTTCAAGAAACAACCAAAACAACTTTTTGAAATCACTCAAAATGCTACTAAAACTCAAAGATCGAAAAAAGAGCACAAGGAGTCTTTGGAAGTTACAAACTTGAAAATGAACGAAAACTTGAGCAGAAAAGGATTCAACTTGTACTAAATGACCCAGACAACAGCAAAGAGCTTGACAAACTAACCAAGAAGCGAGGAAAGAAATACTTTCAAATTTGTCAAAAATAATTTCAAAAAGAAAGAAAATATATAAGGCCAAAAAACAAAGGAAAGCAAAGCCAGTAGATAAAAAACTGAGCTTAACACTGAGATTGAAAACAATCACCTATTTTGGAGGACCAGAACAATCAAGAACTTCTGAATGAAGTCTTGTGTGCCAAAACACCAATTACAAACTTTCTCAAAAAGCAAACGTAGGCCAAATATTTTCAATGAGGAAGAGATTTCAAAGTAGTAAGCTTGCAGAATAATGAGATTCTTCATTCAAAAGTTGACCACATAGAGACTAAATAGACTAGGCAACAAATCTTTCTGGGCAGAGAGATTTGAAAAAACAATGCAAAAATTGGTATACGTGATTGTGTTCAAGCACAAAGGCAAGTGCACATGCTTATAATATAGGAAACTCAAATATACGTGAGTTCACTTCACAGAAAAAAAGCATGTGTACACTACTGTAAACATATTAAAAGGTGTATACAAAGCTTTGCAAGAAAAGTTAAAAACAAATCTAGATCAAAAAGATCAGATTTAAGGTTTGAGACTCTAGTAGACCAAATAAGACTGTAACAGCAAGAAAACCAAACATTGAGCCCTGATTGACACTGAACAACACAAACTAGGAATAAAAAGATTGTTATCCCCAGTGGAGTCGCCAATTCTATTTCGGGAATAAGTACCCTAGGGCTTTGGGTTAGAACCCCAACGAAGCAGGAGCAAACTACAACAAGAAACAATCAAAACAATTCAGGAAAAATGCTTATATAACAAAACTACATAAGAGTGACCGTACCCAGATTTCCTTCATTCAAGTAGCTCCCGCAGAGTTCAGACCCTCTGCAACTCTCGATGTTCTTCAAATATGAAAATCATTCAATTTGAACATAAATAGTAGTATAGAATTAAAGCATATTCACAAAATTTGACTTTATATCATATAAACAAATGATTGATTGTACATCAAAACAACATTCATATATGAATTAAAACATAATTTGATGCATAAACAAAGTTAAGTTTGGAAACAAGACAACATTTCTTTTATTGCAATAAGCTATAAATAACATGGAGAGAATTCACCTGAATCTCCTTCTTCCGGCTCCAAGCGGAACCTTCCTCTGGATTCGTCCTATCCCAGCCTTCAACAATCTTCTTCCATAACCAACATCGTGATATCTCAATCAAGAGGGATAATATCTTTAATCAAGGAAACGAGGGTTTCCTGAAGCTTGGGGAAGTCCACGAGGCACAGGGATTCATCAGACTCAGCTAGGGATAATGTTAGTATAATAACTCTATTTCTTCTCCTCCCTTAGGCCTTCCCATAGAAGTCCATTTATACTTCTCCCAATTAGTTTTTTGGTTGGGTAACAATTGGGCCACAGGCAATAGGAGGTAATTGACATGTAAAACCTATGAACTTCGCCCATAATTAAGGAAATTTAATTTTTTAAAGTGTTTTAACACATATACACGGGTTGAGTATTGACTAACTCGTTTGTACACACTTTCATCTCAGGGAAAAGTAGCGTACAGGGAATAAATTATTTTTTTAATATATTTGGACCAAGTCTGGAAAGAGGGGTTGCCCTAGGCCATAAACCAAGAATCACAAATACCAAAGGTGGTAAATGGTGCTATAACACGGGCTTCGTGAACCGTCGTATCTATAGGTGCTGCCATGCATGGATTAGGCTTTGCATGCTCCATAGGAATTATAGCGTCTGCTTCATACTTCAGCATCAGAAGTGCCCGCGGTGGTCATGGTTTTGCACATGGTCCTATAAGCCCATAGAACTGTTGGTACGCGCAAGTCCTAGTCGGTGTGTCTCACATGATGGACCATGTTTAGTACTTCGCATATTTTGTTAAAGGATTCCACGTGGATAATTTGTGGCACACTTGGTCTTATCATACTTCGTCGTTCACGCCATCATCTTGCCCGCTCTTGCTTGTTGGTCCTATTTCCTATCGCAAGGATAATGTGCGTTCGTGCAGGTTGCGTACCATACGCCTATACCCATCTAGAGAGGTGGAAATGTAGGTTGTTTCGTCCATCATACCCAGCTTTCATTTGAGATTTTCCAAACCACCTGAACATCATCCTTCTACATTCATGCCAGTTCACAAAACTTCTTTGATGTGTACCACACCATTTTGCGAGCATTGCGTGTAGTGCCCATTTGAGAGCATTGAAATGTTGTTGTTCTGGCAGTTCTCTCTCAAATGTGTTCAGGAAATAATCCACCTCATCCAACCTATCATACATAGGTATATCTCTTTCTTCCATTGCTACACAACGTAGTGACCTTATCATCTTGTTGAATTTGAGCATGGTTACCTTGTGTAACCAGTTCTGCCATTATTCTATCTCGTTGTCTGAATCTGAGGTGAAGGAGCTTTCGTGCTCCCACGAAATCATACCATCTATTGTAGGATTCAGCCAATCCTACTCCCGAGTGGTTATCTTGTAGAAATATTCTAGGTCATCATCAATGTCGCAGTCACACACCGGCTCTATGTAGCACGATCCTTCCGCAGGGTCTAAAGGTACCACTACGCATAGTGACTTTTTCTAAAAAATCATCTTGCGCTTCTTCATATTTATCACTCCATTCATGTCAATGGCACAAGCTATTCCCAATAACATGGGATAGGGATTGTTTTCATCAACAATCTCTATCACTTCAAAATCTGCAAGCGCGCTCACACCTTCGATATCCAACGTTATTCCCTGTAATCTTCCTATCGGTAGGATCTTTTGCTAGTTTTCCATTCGCAATTGAATAAGTTACCATTGCAATGTGGGCCTTCCCATGCACTCCCATGTCTGCTTTGGCAGGACGTTCACGTCCTATCCTAGATCCAAAATCACTTGATCTATTTCATATTCCCCGATATACGTGGTCAATTTCATCTCCCTTCCTGTTTGCATTGTTTGATTTCCGAACTTCTGGAATACGCACGGTTCTCCTGGTCTAGCACATCTAGTTATGAGTTCTTGCATCTCCTTCATCGCTTTACTATCATGCATCAGCTTCATGCATGTCTCCAAAAAGGTAGTGAGCATTGATGGGCCCATCTCCAGTTCTAGTTTGTCTTTACTACCTAAAGTGGAGGCCTCTATGAAGCTCTTCTTAGCTTCCATTAATGTCTTCTTCACACTCTACAAATCAAACTCTGGTTTCTTTGTTGGAGCCTTGTGAACCCAGGCACTCTCTTTGGGCTAATTTCCCTTGTCATCTCCTGTCTAATACCGCTTTGAAGCACGATGTTTACATTCAGGTCCTCCTCGCATGGTTAAGACCTCATCATTTGCAAGTTCTGAGTAGGGGGAGGCTGGAGTGTTCCTTTATCGCGCATCCTTGCTATCAATGTGGGGCAGTCCTTTGTCTCATGATCAAACTGGGTACAATATAAAAATAATTTTGTCATTGGATTTTGTACAATCGCGGGAATAATGCCCTAGCCCTCCGCATCTATAACAGATTAGTTGTTTGCGACCCCTTCCTGGTCCCATTCCACCTCGGCTTGATCTGCACCCTTGAAATCCAGTGCGCGCCATCCCTGCATTTTGGTTGAGGGTTCGCGTTTCGGTATGAACTCTGTAGGTAGGAGTCTGATCCATCATCAGCTCATAACTTCTACAGGTACGCTCATCATGGCCTACTGACTTGCAGAAATTGCAAAACAACTACTAGGGCATTTGCGTATACTTCTATAATAGGTGGAAATTATCTATAACATGCTTCCCTTCTATCTAAAAAATCGTGCACCATAATGTAGGTGCCACGCTCAGTCCTTCTTGTGCCTCTGGTCTTAATTGCATTGACCCTCCTCCTGCTAGGTAGTTTGCGAAAACTAGACAATGGTCCTTTTCATGTCCCTAACCTTTGCACTTTATGCACCATACTTCCTCATTCACTTTTGGGCAAGTTCTCCTGTCTTGCTTCAAACTCTACATCTTCAGACACAAGCTTTTCAACTGCGCATGGATTTGTTGGACTCCCAGGTTAGGATCTTGTATTGAGGTCTCATGCAGTCTCATTGCAATTTCCAAGGCTTCGGCCTGAGTGGATAGATTTTACTATGATAGTGCGGTCCTTAGATGCGATGTTAGCAACACTACAAATCATGCGTGGTGTTTCCCATTTGTCAAAGTCATGTTGGCTTCCTGAATCATACCGTTTAGTATCTGATCTAGCTCCTAGGGGGTCTCACCTAGAAGCATCGCAATTTCCTTAAATCTGATAATCGACTGTGTCTCTGATTTTGGCCTGCTAAATTCACAGTTTAGCGCAGCTTGGATATTTGCGATTCGTGCATTTGTATTTTCATTGGAATGCTTAATGTACCATGTCAGTGCATGATATTTCAATGCGCTCACTAGCGTTACCTTCTTTATATTGTCATCCATGACTCCTTGTGCTCTCCATAGAACCTTTACCACGAACCAAAATTGGTACAGATCTTCGTTCCCTACTCCTTTGAACACTGACAACTTTATTGTGCTCTACATATTGAACTGTGGTGGTGGTGGAGGTGGTGTGGGCGAAGATCGGGGTGAAGATGGTGAAACTGGTGGTGGTGTAGGTGGGGGTGGTATGCACAAAATTTTTTGTCTTATAAGATTGATCGCACTTCTTGGTGAAACTTTCGTGAGATCCTCCTTGCTCTCTCGCAGAGGTGAAATTAAGGGACTAGTCTCTAATTCTTCGCTACCTTTGTTTCTGTAGATCCTCCCATTTTGCATAGCCCCAAACATCAATTTATTCACATAACCCGCTATTCATAGAGTAGCATATTAATCCAAGTGTTCAAGTATTTAACATACTTACCTCGCGATCCTTTGAGGAAGTGTCGTTCCGCCTCATTGTAGCTGACTGAAGTATCTACCGTGAACTTGGTGATAAACCATCCTATAATTTGATCTAGCCAATGGTCCACAGTGCACGCGATCTTATCTTCCGATGCTTCCAGTTTGCACACCAACTCTGGAGTCCACACAATAGGTTTGTCGAGCCTACACCTTCCTTGACTGTCTGCTAACTTTGTGATCCACTCGTACACCTCAGAGGGCAAGGATGCAAAGAAAATTTCTTGGATTTCTATATATAAGTAGCGCTCTAACCACTCTTCCTTTAATACTCACAAATTCTTGTTTTCCTACACCGTGAACTCATTAATATTTCTGTCCAGCCACTCTTCAATCTCTTTCTTTATCGTATTCTAATGACTCAACATCAGACATCTCTTATGTAGATCCTGATCTTGGCAGTAGAACCATTTGTTGGCTTGCTGGGGCCTGACCCAGGTTCAGAGGTTATTTAGCCAAACAAATCCTGGTACTACTAGCCCTTTCGACAACATTACATGGAGTGTAGATTGAGCTCTCACCCAAAGTAGTATGGGAGGGTGCTAGAACTAGGTTTCTGCACCATGGAGATGTCTGATGAGTTCAAGTGGTCTGCGGTTCAACCCTACGAGCATTTTGCTATGCGCACTTTCCCATTCCTTGTAGCCTGAGTTGTTGCCTTCACGCAACCCTACTCGGGGGCTGAACACTATTATTACCCCAATCCTTACTACTAACCCAATGTTAGTTGATTATCTTAGTCTACTTGCATGCTTTAAGTTATACTTAACAATATAAACTGTTCATACATGTGTGCATAGTAAAGAAATAATATATTCGCAATTTATATTAAGCATGTATTAAACCAAGAACAGATACACAAATTGGTAACAAAAACTTATCTTTATTGATTTCTTCCTTGGTTACAAACTCAACTCTGCCCTATGCACTCAACTATAGGGGTCTGTGCACTCAATTGTAGACTACTAGGCCCATGCGCACTCAGCTACAGAGCCTTCTCCTACCCTACGACCCAAGACACACTTAGTCACTTAGAATCTTTCTTCTCCCTATTACTCTACTATCCTCTCTTTTACACTTAGAGCCTCACTCTATTTATACAATCCCATGGTCCATGGACCATGGGTAGGCTGACATTACATTACAAGACTAGGGCGGACAACCCTGTGACTCTATCATACATTTCGTGCTCCACGCTCGCAATTCACAAAGTCTTTACAACAATATCAGATCAAAACTTAGGCTTTGATCCCCAAAACATACCTTGGGGAGATTCCATGCCTAACAGTTCTGTATGTGGATTTTTCCACTTTTGTTGGGCATCTCAAAAACAACAAATAGTGAGTAACATTATGATACCATGACAAAATTTCATATTTGATATGAATCTTTTGGACTGCACTTTTGATCATAGGCTGTGTCCCCTCTTCACCTTCTTTTGTTAATGAATTGATCCCCAATGGTTGAAAATTTGACTCCAATAGGGTTTTGGCCAATCCCTGTCCTTTAATGAGCTTAGTGGGTCTTACCTCCATGTCGTACTCCTATATTTTTGCAATCCACTTACCCCTTTTACCATCGTTTTCTCCTTGTACCAAGATGTCCTTCACCACTGTTGTTGGGACATAAACCATGATGCTCGAGTGTAACACATAAACTCTGAAATCTTTCAGAGATTTGACTAGAGCATATGCTTGTTTTTCCAATATATTATACTTTAGTTCAGCATCCCACAACACCTGGTTGAAGAAAGCTATGGGTTTCTCATGGCCTTCCTTATTCTTCTAAAGTAACACTGTAGGTACAGTATAGGGGGAGGCAAAAGAAAATATATAAAATGGCCTTGAATAGTCCGGGCTAGCTAGCACCAAATCCTCCGCAAAAGATATTTTGATTCGAGAGAAGGATTCTCGAGAATATGGATTCCACTTTACTTCATTCTCTTTCTTTAACATTTCTTTAATTCCTTTCACTATTTCAGCATAGTTAGGTACAAACCTTCTTAAGAAATTAATCCTCCTTAAGAAGACTTGGACCTCCTTCTTATTCCTTGGCAAGGAAATCTAACTGATAGCCTCCACCTGCTTAGGATCTATATTTACCCCTTCCTGCGCTACCATGTGTCCCGATAACTTTCGTTCACTTAAAGCGAAATGGGCTTTCTTAGGATTCATGGACAATCCTTACTTTGTGCACTTTTCAAAGGTAATTTTTATATGTTTAATGTGCTCTTCATTTTTTTTGGAGAAAAGAATGATGTTGTCTAGATAAACCACCACAAAATTGTCTTTCTCCCCCACAAATGATATGTCCATTACCTTGTGGAATGTTTCTCCTACGTTTATTAAGCTGAAGGGCATCCTTGAGTACATGAAAGTCCCCCATGGAGTGGTGAATGAAGTTTTCTTTTTATCCTTAGGTTGCATTATCGCTTGGTTATACCCTGAAAAGGCATCCATCGTTGACATCCTAGCAAAGCCAACATACTTTTGTAAAATGTGGTCCATTTTAGGCAATGGGTAGTTATCCTTCAAAGAAGCTTTGTTTAGGTTCTTGAAATCTACACACAATCTAATTTCTCCATTCCCATTTCTAACATGAACTATTTTGGCAACTTAGTATCTCTGTGGTATAATGATCTTAGGTTGAATAAACTTCTTCACTTCCTTCTCAATGGATGGAAGTAGAAGTGGGTTAATATTTCTGATCTTTTTCTTACATGGTATCATATCATTCCTCAAGGGGATCTTATGTTGTATAATATTTACATCAAAAGTTTTTAAATCATCATAAGACCAAGAAAAAACATCTTTATAGGCTTTCAAGAGATTTAAGTACCTTTTCTTGTAGTGTTGAGGGATCTTTGTTGATAGCTTGATCAACCGGGGTTCATCCTCTATGACTATGTTGCAATATTCCACCAGCTCCTCAGCATCTTATTCAACAGGTTTAATAGTCATATCATTTGATTTGAAAATCCTCTCCAAAGGAGGTAGTCCCCGTGGGATATCATTTCCCTTAAGCTGTAGAACTTTTTGCTCAATAATACATTCCTCCCATGTGTTTGTTTTTTCTTTAGTGACTTATTCCTCCTCTTGATCAATCACATAGCTTCAGCCATGATAACCTCCATGAATCGCATTATTTTCTCATCGTCCTCAAACACTTGACAATGTTTCACATTGTTAGGTGCTGAGGGTTTGTGTTTGACTTCAATTTGATATATGAGTAGAGGATTTTGTGGTGGCTCAAATTTGTTGGTAGCTATAGACAAAGAATATTAGCCATTCTATTTCTTTCTCTTGGCAAGGATTGGACATTAAATGCCAAGAATAAGTTGTCGATCAAGTCCCAAACTTCATTTTTGTAGGCCCTTAGTCAAGGGTGCCTAGTTTGGAATTGATCTTTGATATGCTTGAATACCAAATCAAAATCTCCAAATACTCTCAGGAAGTTGACATTTATATTCTTTACCACTTGCATGCCTAGTGGTAGTGCTTCATATTCTGCCATATTGTTTGTGGCCTCAAAATCCAATGTGAAAGAGAGAGGGATTAAATTACCTTTTGGGGATTTCAATAATACTCCTACCCCATTTCATCCTTTTGAATTTTCCCCATCAAAGTACATCTCCCATACGTTGCTACTTTCTTTGAGATGTCGGTCGGATTGAACTACAGGCTATATCTATGTTTCTACTAGGATGGATTCATCTTCTTCCAATGTAAAGTAGGAGATGTCTTTCTCTGTCTTATACATAGGTGCATTGCCAGAGAAATCGACTCTGGTGACTATTTTGACAAATCTGGATTCTCTATAGAGCCTCATTTTCTCCCCACCAAAGATAGGGATGATGACATAAGTCAGATCCATCTTGATAGACCCTCCAATCTTAGATCCCCAGGACCTAGACAACAACATACCAAACCTAGTTAGGATGTTAGCAACTACAATATCTATTACCACACTCTTTGCTGGAACCTGAGCCAAATTTACCACTAGGTCTTTGATCATACCCAAGCATTTGACTCTCTTAGAGTCAAAAGAGTAGATTTCCTTATAAGGTCTAATTATCTGTAGACCCAGCTGCTCCATTACAGATAATGACATCAAATTATGAGAAGACCAAAAGTCTAACATGAAATTGTGAAAGACTTCTCTTAATCTCTATATGGGACTGGAGAACATGGAGGGTTAGGGTTTGGGTCAGACCTGCAACTGTAGACCTGCATAGACCACAACACTCTGTCATCGTTCTCTAGTAATACGACAAAAATAAGCGACAAGGAATAATGCGCAAGAAATGGACACCCCCAGGGGGAGGATACATTGCCTCCCCCAATGATGCTGAAAAAATTCAGATGCACGCGGAAGATACCAGGAAGAAGGCCTAGGAAGATGCGAGAATAGGACCTAATCCAGCGATAGACAATACGGATAGAAATGCGGCTCCCAAAGCGACATCGGCAACTTGTAAGCTTGTAGCAATTGAAAGACCTAAGATTGAGCTCCCAAGTCACCGGATCAACACTCAAATCTAGTACATGAAGGATCACGCCTTGATTGGAAAATTTATAGGCTTCTGGCCTACAGAGAAAGCTTTGCATGGATGGATCGCAGCCAAGTGGAAACTGAAAGGGCACATTACCCTGCAGTTGGGGCCTAAGGGCTTCTTTACAGCAATTTTCAACTGCATAGAAGATTGAAACAGAGTCCTCAATGGAGGACCATACTTTTTTAATGCAGCTGGCCTATATCTGAGAGACTGGATTGAAAGATTCAATCCAGACAAAGAAGATTTAAGTTGGGCACTAGTTTGGATCTGCCTCTATTCCCTTCCTTTGGAGTATTGGGATGAAGACTCACTGCAAGATATTGGAAATGGTTTAGGGGAATTCATCAAAATTGCAGAGGAGACAAAACTCAAACGATATACCTCCTACCCGAATCTGTGTTTAAATGCATCTCAGCAAAGCTCTCCCAGATGCGATAAGTCTATATCATGATGATTTTGAATGGATTTAGTCAATCGATTATGAGAATATTCCATTTCGATGCAGAAAATGCCATGCCCTCGACCATCTATTTTGTGATTGCCCTTCAAATCTGAAAACCTAGACCTCTTCCTCTCCAGATAAACCTAACTCAGATGGATTTACCAAAGTCAGCAACCATAAAAAGAATCACAAAAAATCCTCTTCAATCCCTAAAAAACCTGTCGCCAATTCTTCCTTGCCATCCACCAAAAATAGCTTTGAGACCCTAGCCCAGCCAGAGCTAAATAACTTTGAGAGCCCTAATCATTCTGAAGAAATGCCCAAGATGACTCTATAATTCACCCCCTTGGGCTCAAAGAAGGCCCAGAAGTCTAAGCAATCCATAAATCTCACCTCCGCCTCACCCAGTATGATCCTGAAATGGAATACACAGGGCATGTATTTTGACAGCATGCAGCCAGAAACCACGACTGCAACAGAAGTAGTGGAGGAACGAAATGAAGCCCAGCACATGGAAGAGGAACCTGAAAGCATAGACATTGGAGATCTGGACATACTTGGATTAGAACAAGCTTGCAAGAAAAACGAATATGACAAGATCCTAGAAAGACAACTTGAAAACATAGAAGTCATCATTTCCAGAGCACAATAGCAAAGAACCTTAGGCATCCAGCCTAGGGGTCAATGGGATGGCAAAAACATTCCTAAAGATAATAAAAAAAGACGAAGGAAAACAAATCTTCAAAGAACCATTCGCATTGGGGAAATGCTAGTGGAATCGGGAAGATACTCCAAGCTTATAAAGTATTAAAATCCCCTACCCAACATTGCATCATGAAGCTCACTTCATGGAATGTTAGAGGGCTCAACAACCCGAGGAAATAAGGATTGATAAAAAACATGATTCAACAGGAGAAATCCCAAGTTTACTACATGCAAGAAACCAAATGTAACTCTATGACACTGGATCAAACCCTTGCAAAAGCATGGCTAGGCATTAAAGCAGTGGCAGTGGATGCCTTAGGAGCCTTAGGAGGCCTAGAAATAGTCTGGGATGAGCAAGCTATCACACTTACTAACATTCATGCGAATAAGCACTTCATTCAAGCCACCTTCCACATTATAGGGTCAAATTTGCATGCTCACCTAACCAATGTCTACTTTCCCCAGGAGGCAATGAATAAGATAGACATATTGAACACTTTATCTTTGATCAACTCTGATAGAACTCACCCACTATGGATTACAGGAGGAGATTTTAATATGATTACAAAGCTGGAATAAAAAATAGGGGGAAAGACCAAACTGGATAATGAAAACATTCATTTAAAAAATTTCATCCAAAACAATTGGCTCATAGATATGACATTCAACAATGGAATCTACACTTGGAATAACAAATGAGCAGGTGCACATCAAATTGCCTCTCGATTGGATAGATTCTTGCTCTCTGAAAATGCAATTCATCTTGGAGGGGACTTCTTGGCTTAGATCTTACCTCTCACAGGCTCAGATCATTGGCTAATCACACTCCAATGGCAAAGGCTGGGAAACACTACATGGAGGCCTTTCCACTTTGAATCTTTCTAGTTGATGCGTCCAAACGTCAACAACCTGATAAATGCGCTCTGGAAAAATTTCAAACCCTCAGATGGCTCAAAAATGTATCAATTCCAACAAAAACTCAAAAATCTCAAGAATAACACCAAACAATGGAATCAACTTACCTTTGGAAATATATTCCAAGCACAAAATGCTCTAAATCAAGAAATGAAAAGACTGCAGCAGAGTATCATCACGGAAGGAAGATCTGAAGTACTCTCAGAGTAGGAAAAACACCTTCAGACACAAATATCAGAAAGAGAAAAGCAAGAAGAAATACTTTGGAAACAAAAATCAAGAGTTAGATGACTTAAGGAGGGTGAAAGAAACACAAATTTCTTTCATCGCACTACTATCCAAAGAAGAATGCACAACAACATCACTCACATCCAGAATCGGCAAGGGGAACGACTGGAAAAACATGAGGATGTAAAACAAGAGCTTCTTACTTACTCCAAGCAAGTACACCAAGAACCTAAGATAAATAGACTGCCAGCAATAGAGAAAATTACCAAGAATATCCCAAAAATCATAACAGAGGAACATAATCAGCACCTTCTCAGGCCAATATCTTTACAGGAAGTGGAGAATGCAATGTGACAACTAAAAGAAGGAAAGGCACCTGGACCTAATGGTTTCACTTCAAATTTCTTCCATAACTTCTGGGATCTAATTAAAGAGGAGGTTTGGCAAGTCGTTTAGGAATCTAGGACTAACAGATGGATGCTTCCCTCTTGAACGTAACCTTCATTGCCCTCATCCCCAAGGAAGAGCATTCTCAGACTCCCAATAAATTTAGGCTGATCGCTCTTTGTAATGTCATTTACAAAATCATTTCCAAAGTTATTGCTTCACAACAAACCGCTGCTTCCATTACTCATATCGCCAGAGCAATCAGGCTATGTGGAAGGCTAGAATATCACAGATGGCATCATTCTCACTCATGAGATTATTCATTCCTTAAAGTAGTCCAAAAAAGCAGGTATGCTCCTAAAAATTGATCTCTCTAAAGCTTTTGATAGTTTAAGCTGGAAGTATATTCAAAAGATGTTGATAGCCTTTGGCTTCTCCTCCCTCTGGTTAGATGGGTCATGAGTCTTATAATGTCCACCTTCTTCTCCATTCTGGTTAATGGGATCCCTTCCACCCCCTTTCACCCCTCTAGAGAAATCCGACAAGGCAATCCCCTATCCCCTTTTCTGTTTGTCATAATGACAGAAGGGCTTGGAAGAAACATCAAAGAAACATCAAAGAAGCTCTTCATACCTAGCAATTAATAGGCCTCTTCTTTCCCAACACCCCTACTTTTACCCACCAACAATTTGTGGATGATAACATGCTGTTTGGCCATCCTTTGGTCCAGGAAGCTCTTAAATTAAAATCCCTTCTAACAGAGTTCTCGGGTGCCTCGAGAGCTAGCATTAATAAGGCTAAATCCCAAATCTTTTTCTTTCATACCCTTGCTATCACTCAATCTTCAATTCCTCGGATCCTTGGATTCTTGATAGCTGCTCTCCCCTCCAAATATCGAGGCACTCCCATGACTGATACTGCTTTAAAGCACTCATCTTGGAAACTTCTCTTGGAAAAATTGGAAGCTCGTCTCTCCTCATGGACTTACAAAGCCCTCAACATGGCAAGCCATCTAATTTTAATCAAAGCTATTCTACAATCCATGCCTCTTTACCTTTTTTCAGTATTGGTAGCACCAAAATGGGTCCTCAAGGAAATCAAACAACTTCAGAGAACCTTTATGTGGGGAAATTCAGGACAAAAATGAAAATGGGCACTAGTGAAATGGGATACAGTATGCCTTCCGAAAAACTCTGTAGGTATCAGGCTTCATGATCCTCAACACAGTAATGCTGTCATGGGAGCACGTATCTAGTGGAAATGGATCTCGGCGCCGCATACTCCCTAGGCTATCCTTTGGACAACAAAATATGCCAACAACTGACCAGTAGACGATTTAATCTGACTCACAGAAGTTGGCCCAGGATCCCTAATCTGGAATGAAGCTAAACAACACAAGGATTTAATCCAACAGCATAGCTTCTGGGAAGTTAGGGATGGTAATAATGCATGGTTCTGGGAAGACTCTTGGCAGCAAAGACCTAAGCTGAAGGACCTGATCAAACCTCACCAAATATTGTATTGGGAAGGGAAAATGATGGTCAAGGTCAACCATCACTAGAGGCCCACTCTCACATAGGGTTACAGACAATAGATAATATTGGACCACAGCATTAGGCAAGGCACAGAGTCCATTCATGAAAATCTGGAAGCAGAACTTTCTAACAGGAAAATACGCTTTTCCGATAAGAAGGATATAATTAGATGGGGTTATGAGGCAAGAGGAACCTTCACTACACATGAGGCATATAATATAATTATAAGGAATCACACAATCAAGGATCCTCTATGGAACAAAGTTTGGGCCCCCACCATTTGGCCAAAAGTATCCACCTTCCTCTGGTTTCTCTGTCAAAATAAAATCCTCACTTGGGACAACCTATGGAAAAGAAGCTTTCATGGGCCCTCTATGTGTCCCAACTGCAAACAGGAGGAAGAATCCACTGTGCACCTCATGAAATCTTGCCCATTGGCAAACAAACTTTGAGAAAAAGTAAGCTTCATATGCCAAAAATATGGATGAATTGAAGAGGATATCGCTAACACTGTGCGCAATTGGGCAATCAGTCCATATAAGAGCAAACTGTTAAACACTTTATGGAAACTTATCCCAGGTCTTCTCATGTGGACAATCTGGAAAGAAAGAAACCATCGCATCTTCAAGGACTAATCCTCACCTTTAGAAGTCCTATGGAATAATGTTTGTCAAAACCTTTGGGAAACCTTAATGCTTCAAACCTCGTATGAAGAAGACTTTCCTTCCATTCCACAGGAATTGAATATATGGGAAAACTATAATCTTCAGTGGAACCAGATGCAAGAAAATCATGGTAAAGATTCTTCACAAAGCAAGATACCAGATAGATGGCTACTGCCGCCCCAACATATGATACAACTTAACTTCGATGGAGCTTCTAAAGGAAACTCGAGCAAAGCTGGATACAGAGGAATCTTCAGGGATCATAAAGGCATACATCTTCTAACCTTCATAGGCTCAACTAGCTGGGATACGAATAAATCGGCTGAATTAGAAGGGATATGGCAGGGGCTTCTCCTTGCTCAACTCCATGGTTTATTCCCACTTTTAATTAAAGGTGATTCTCAGATCCTCATTAACATGTTTAAGAGAAAATCTTTGATGAAAATCACAAGATAAATCATTTGTCGATGCGTTTCGAACCAACTAGTGTGGTTCATCGTTAGGACAAGTTGAAGAGACAGATCTAGCTTAGCATGTTAAATAGTCCGAGAAGAGCCTCCAACGACTATCTGGACTAACGGCTACTTTTTACTTTAGGACCAGAGTCAAAATTATTATAATTTAATGGCAATTAGTTATATTAGTTGACCAATAAAAATATATAAATATATAAAATAATTTAAATGGTGTTATTGGTTAGTTAAAAAGGTATTGAATGATGATTAAAAATTATAGGTTAATTAGTATTTAAAAGGGAATAAGTTATATATAGGACCTTTTCTTATAATAAATGTATATATATATATATATATATATATATATATATATAAGTAATGTACATAAAAGTTAGTTATAATTAATAAAAATATTGGAATGGGAAAATAAAGTTAAAATAAATAAAATAAATAAATAAATAATAAAAGTAATAATAATAACATATATAGAAAGTTATGAAGGTACTAATAGTGAAAAATAATAATAATATTAATAATAATAAAAATAAATAAATAAATAAATAAATAAAAAATATAAAAAATAAAAAGTAATAATAATAATAAATAAATAATGAGGACATACTATCAAGTTAACTTGAAAAAAAAAAGGAAAAAAATAAATAAATCAAGCGAGCGACCAAAAGGAGAAACCCTAGGAGGAAGGAAGAGATAAGGCTCCAAGGAAAAATATCCGCAAAATTAAGGGAAACATCGAAAGCTCGAAAAAGCAAGACTAGGAAGAAAGGGCAGGGATCCAGTAGCTACTGATCTTCCAGCTGTCATCTCTATTGAGATTGCTCGGCCTTCTTTCAATTTCAATAGCTTCCCTAAATTTACGGTGATGGAACTGCACAACCTTGGCAATAACTTTGGCCTCCTCAATACACACTTGATGCTTGGTCTTTTCTGCATCCTCTACTAATGCTGAATACTTGGTTCTTCCATGTCTTAGGTCAGCTGCATGTTCACTGATCCTTTGGTGGATGGAGCATCATGTTTCGTGATATAGGGGGTCCCACAGGAACAAGGGATCAAGTAGACACCCTTCATATCTTTAGGATCAATGGGATCTTTCACCGATCGGAGGGATTTGCGAATAGCGTTGAGGGGTCTGAAGGTTGATGGAATATAATACTTCTTAAGAATTCAAGCAATCTTATCCATGGTTCCCTGGACATAGGGAAGATGGACACTTGGCCAACGCTCTTTAGGTTCTTTTTTGATTAATGAGTTTTTAGAGGCTTTAAGGAAAGCTTTAAGTAAAGCCTTCTGACCTAGGTGCCTACTATAGCCATTCTCCACACAGACATTAAGGAGATGGTATTTCTCCTTATCGAAGCTCTCTATATCAAAATCCTCAAGGCACAAGTAGCAATGGTGTTAAGAACACCCAACTTTTGAGTAGGGAAATGATGGGAATCAACATGAAGACACTGCTCAGTATGTGTTTTCTTCCGGAATACTGAGTGGGAGAGAGAATCGTCCTTATTCTTTGATATAAGAATATCTAAGAAAGGGAGGCAACCATTGAGCTCTTTTTCCATGGTGAACTTAATGGCAGAAGACTGACAGTTGAGGTGGTTGAAGAAGAGATCCAACTCTTCTAGGCCATGGGACCAGATGACATTAGTGTCATCTAAATACCTTTTCCACAACTTGGGAAGGAGATGAGCCGAGGCTAAAGCTTTGGTTTCGAAATCTTCCATAAAAATATTCGCAACAATAGGGGATAGGGGTGAGCCCATGGCAACACCACAGGTTTGTTCAAAGAACTCACCCTCGAACCAAGTCTTCAGCGTTAGCAGAGCATGCACAAAAGGCCAAGCATCAAGTGTGTATTGAGGAGGCCAAAGTTATTGCCAAGGTTGCGCAGTTCCATCACTGTAAATTCAGGGAAGCTATTGAAATTGAAAGAAGGCCGAGCAATCTCAATAGAGATGATAGATGGAAGATCAGTAGCTGCTGGATCCCTGCCCTTTCTTCCTAGTCTTGCTTTTTTGAGCTTTCGATGTTTCCCTTAATTTCGCGGATCTTTTTCCTTGGAGCCTTATCTCTTCCTTCCTCCTAGGGTTTCTCCTTTTGGTCGCTCTCTTGATTGATTTATTTATTTTATTTTTATTTTTATTTTTATTTTTATTTTTTTATTTTTTTTTCAAGTTAACTTGATAGTATGTCCTCGTTATTTATTTATTTATTTTATTATTATTATTACTTTTTATTTTTTATTTTTATTTATTACTTTTTATTTATTTATTTATTTATTTTTCACTATTAGTACCTTTATAACTTTCTATATATGTTATTATTATTATTTTTATTATTTATTTATTATTATTATATTTTTTTAACTTTATTTTCCCGTTCCAATATTTTTATTAATTCTAACTAACTTTTATGTATACTAATTATATATATATATATATATACATACATTTATTATAAGAAAAGGTCCTATATATAACTTATTCCCTTTTAAATACTAATTAACCTATAATTTTTAATTATCATTCAATACCTTTTTAACTAACCATTAACACCATTTAAATTATTTTATATATTTATATATTTTTATTGGTCACCTAATATAACTAATTGCCATTAAATTATAATAATTTTGACTCTAGTCCTAAAGTCAAAAGTAGCCGTTAGTCCAGATAGCCGTTGGAGGCTCTGCTCAGACTATTTAACATGCTAAGCTAGATCTGTGTCTTCAACTTGTCTTGACAATGAACCACACTAGTTGGTTCGAAATGCGTCTACAAATGATTTATCTTGTGATTTTATCTGAATATTTTCTCTTAAACTTTATATGGATCACAGAAGCCTCAATTCAACAATCCTCATTAACATGGTTAATCATATTTTGAAGGGGACGCCATCATACAAAGTGGTCAGCAGTTGGATATTGGCAGAAAGATTACAGCTCATTGAACAATGGCTCTCTACCCACAGAGCAGTCACCCTCAAACACATTCATAGGGATGGCAACAAAGTGGCTGATCTTTTAGCTAACATCGGAGTGGATAGTGGAAGGACCCTACATGCAGGCACACTTAATACTATTGCCACTACACTCCAGTTAAAGGATTACAATGATTTGGCACAAATTGAAATGGCACAGGATGAAGAAGCGCACCCAGATGCAGGTGATAATCAAGCCATTAATGGCGATTAGACGAACGGGTAGCGAGAGGATTGGCCACATGGCCACCTACATCTTCTCCCATGCCAACTTGAAGGGCATTGAAGGCACCTTGCAGGGGCCATTAAGTGGGTGCTCTAGTTGAGACCTCACCATAATGCTCATAGCAATGGCCTCCACAGACCATTTCTCTATTCCTCCTCCTTTGCTCCACTGTGTTTGCCCTCCTCTCACTGCGGAGCCTTACTCATGCACAGTAATGGGAAGCTGATGCTGGCTACTCAGCTGTATAGACCTTGGCAACGGGTTTCACTTCTCCCACACCAAGCTCTACAATTTAGCTCCCGCTCAAACTTCCTTCACACACTCTCTACTCAGTCATTCCACCAATCTCCCTACTGAGAACTTTGCTTTGAATCCCACCATGGCTCGCATTTGCCACCGAATGCAGAGCAGAAGAGGGGGCACTCATGGTGGGGGCATCAATCCTTCTGCAATGCCCAACCCAGACTCTATCTGCCCCTCCTCCTCCTGATATCCCAAATCCTTATGGCTCCTTCTCTAGCTAGTATCATGATACCCATAGCGGTAGGGGACGAGCTTAGCTCCAAGGTGCAGGAAGGAGGGATTCCACTGTCCATATAGCTAATTTTCCCCTTCTCCCTCACCCAACTCCCCACACAATGCAATTTTGATTCCATAGTACCCTGCATCGACCTGTTATTATTGCCACCATCACCATCACTTTCTCTAAGGAAAGCGACCTGCCGGAAGCTCTGCCAGAGAACAATGGTGAGCAGCAGAGGGCCACATAGTGAAACAGAAGCAATCACAACCCAATAAAATAGCATCTCGATGAAAATGTTGCCACCCCACATGGTAAAGAATTGGTTGGCAGTCAGCAGGCTGTAGAAGGAAGAATTGGCGACATGCAAGCTTCAGGAAGTAGATCGGGAGACACATACGGCCTGCATGCAGCTGCGGGTAGCTCCGTGGGTGTTCATCCAGCTCAGGGAAGCAACACATCAGCAGAGGAGGAGGATTGGCACCAGTATGCGTGTCTGATCAAGGAATAAGCTACCCCAGACAATCTCTAGAATTGACACTTGGTAGCTAGATGTCGCCCTTCTGCCAGTTGGATGCTTCTTCTGCTAATTGGACAATTTCAGTTATGTTTTTTGCTCTGTCCTAACTTTCCTGGTTATGTATATGCAATGTTTGATATGTTTTCGGTCAAAGCTGATAACCCCTGTGTGGGTTTCTTGCTTTCATGGACTGGTTTCCCCATTGTTGGGGTAGTCAAGGTTAGATAGTCATATTTTTTATGAATGATGCTTAGCACTACTGAGGCTCAAGCCTCACTGTAATTATATTTTGTTTCATATTAATATAATATTTTAAATTAGAAAAAAAGCATTAATTGTGAAGCAATAGGTCATGTACTACCAAAGTGAGATAAAAAGGTGGGGCGAAAGGGTATTTCTCCTCAACATGTGGTCCAACGACTACCGAAGTTCTTTCTTCCTGCAGGTTTAGACTATCAAGTGGTTGAATTGAAATCAAAGGAAATAGAAAATAAGAGACTTGGGCTTTATAAGTGGGTTGTTTCAAGAGCTCAGAAAATAGGACTTGGATCTTGAACTTTTCAAGTTATTTTTGGGGGTTAAAGAGTGCATGGCCTTTTTTCTCCCATGCTAGTTTCTACAGGATCCTTTTCTCTTTAAGGAACATGTTTAGTGGGAGGGGATGACTTACCTTATTTAATGATTTCAGGCTGACAAATATTTGGGTCGGAGGACTCTTTCTTTCTTGAGATAGTTGAGTCTATATTTCTCTTTCCCTTGTCATCAAACTTAGGGGGCTCCTGGGAAGAATTACCTTGATTCTGATATGGTGTTCTTGATCTCTTTTTAGATGATCATAACTCATAATTATTGTGCAACTGAGCTTGCATGAAATTAGTGAACTATTTGCATTAGTCATCGATCTCCTCATCATTCAGTGTGGCATGAAACTCTTCATCCTCTTCATATGTCTTGAGTCATTGTTCCTCATTGGAGAAAGAGGAGTACAAGTTTCCTTGAAAATTGCTTGCATCGTGTGATGGTTCCTCTGGATCATATTCTATGTACAATGGAGGATGAATATGATATTGTTTCTCTTTCGTCTCCCTTTGCATTAACTATAGGGGAGGCCTTTTGTATTGGGGATTTTATTCCGATTGGCAGTTGGGAAGTTCTGTCTTTGAAGGCTTTTATTCTCCAGCTCCATCCTTGTCAGTTTGTTGGATAAGTTCTTTATCAACTTATCCATTTCCTCTATCCTCTGTTCTTGGAATTCTCTTCCACTTGAGGAAGGTGTTTCCTCCTTACCCTTTTTCTTCTCTCTTTGATTGGATATGCCTCTAAACTTTTCGGTAGAGGTATAATTCGCTTCTACCTCGAGAGCGTCAGTTTGAATTTGTTCTAAGTAAGGGGACTTACTCTCTCTTAGTGTGGAACCAAATTATGAATGAAAAGGCTGAGCAAAGACTTCTTTGGAAGCAATTCATGGGGTTAAATTTCAGTAGGTAGATTGTTATACAATTTATTAAATCTTTTAATAAATCATAGATATTCTCATTAGATTTATTCTTGATAACATTAAACTTTGTGTGGATGTATATGTGGTCTCTCTTCTCTCCCCACTTCTATAGAAATGAAGTCTCCATCTCCTCCCAAATGGCAATAGAATTGTTGGGCAAGGATTTGAACCACTTCATCACTTCTTCATCCAAGGATTAGACGAAGAGTATTAGCACTACATCATGATGCTCTACATCTTGATTTTATGCAAAGGCACCAAATATCTCTATGTGTCTCTATGTTGTGATGTCAGTATCTTCATTATACCTAGGTAGGAGCTTTAGGTAGTCATGTGGCATTTCATTTAGGGGTTGAGGCAGATTTAAGGGGGGATACTTGTTTAAAAAGAAGTCTGGGACAACCATTTGGCTTAGAGGTGGAGGTGTTGCTTGAATTACTGGAGGAGCTTTAGGGATAAAAAATGGTAAGACGTCAGACTGACACTAAAATGAGGAAATTTTCACACTGTGGGTGAGTGTGCTTTGGAGTGTCTTTTATTTCCTCAGCTTCTTCTTTGACCTCTATGGATGCAATACTAAATATATGACCGCTTCTAGAGGATATAGCAGAATTCTAGGAGGAAGTTCAAAACAATGGATTACTTCCCTCTGTGAACTAGATGAAAATGTTTGAGGAAACGAAGAGATAATCACATTAGTATTTGGAGCATTTTCTTTCCAAATTATTTTGGAGATTATTATTTCTAAGTCAGACATGGAGGGAGTACTTTGTTGTGAGGTATTTGAGCGAGCATGGGGTCCCTGATAAGCCATAATGATTAGCTAGAATTTCAAACAGTGGGGTCCCTAATGTATTTATCATAATATTTGAAATAGTCGAGTCACCAAGGTTAGAGATATTCATCCCACACTTCCCTTTTTCATGTAATAGAGGGAATGTAAATATTTTTCGTACCCAGGGAAAAGTATTTCACACTTTCGTTACTCGACAAGAGTGCCAAAAAGATGTTGTAGCTTTTTCTAGCACTAGGAGCACAAGTACTTCAAGAGATAGAAAATCTTCCTAGAGATGACCTCTGGGTTGATTGTAGACCAATGCCTATGACATCTTAAGAGAGTGCTTGACAGATTTTTAGAGTAGAAGCTTGCACCACTTCAGTTATGTCACTCAAATACAAATGAATTTGGTCCTGAACCATTCATAAAAATAGAAAATTGAATGAAATTGATATACAAGAATACTTAGGAAACGATATTTTATTTAAGGTGGCCAAATAAGACCCAAAATTTGTAGTGATTTAGTTGTTGAAACATATATAAATGGTGGTGGATGACAGAAGAGGAATCTGTCATTTATGGCTTAATACATAAGAATCATATATATCAAGACTCAAAGAGAAATGGGAAATAGAAGATGTTATGAACTGCTGAGATGAATGGAGTTCTTTTTAAAGACTTGATTTCCACCTTTGTTATAGCTCCAATCTCACTCTTATGGTTTGTGATGTTGTACTCATGGCCTAGGGCAACCCCTCCTTCCAGACCTGGTCCTAAATATTTAAAAAAACAGTGTTTTATCCCTTACACGTGACATTGACCTGAGTTAAACGCGTGTATATGCGGGTATGTGTATAGCCAACCCGCTTGTATGTATTAAAACACTTAAAAAAATATAAAACTCCTTATTTTCAGGCGGAGATCGCGGGTTTTACCTGCTAATCACCTGTTAGTGCCCGTGGCCCAACTGTTCCCAACCAACTCCTAACTAAAAAACTACTTTGGAGATGGTATAAAAAGACCTCAAAGGGAAGGCCTAAGGGAGGAGAGAAGAGAGAGAAAGGTTATTATGCTGAGATTTTTCCCTTGACCAGGTCTAAAGTCCCTTGTGCCTTCTGCACTTCCCCCATTTTGTACAGGAAACCTTTGTTTCCTTGTGTGTTGATGTTCATCCACCATTTATCACATCATGGAGAGAGTCATGGAAGGAGTTTTGTTAGAGGCTTGAGGCTGGAACGGATCCGGAAGGAAGCTTTGCTTGGAGCCTGCTGAAGGTGACTCAGGTGAAAATATTCCTTTTTATGTACTTTATTTGTCTATAATAAAAGAAACACATGTCTTGGTTCCCGAAATGAATCTTATTTATGTTAATGATATTCATGTTTAGAATCCATATGTAAATGGTTGTTTGGATTTCATAACTAACTACCTTTCTTTATAACATGAAGATGGTTTCTTTATAAGTTTTTTTCCATGTACTATTGTATTCTTTGAATTGGTTGTTTTGTAGGAAAAAAGAGAAGAAGGGAACTCCAAGAAGGGTTTGGACCCTAAAGGCCTTCTCAAACATAGGACCAAAGGTACGTACCCTTATAATAGAATTTGCTTATAATAGCATAATGGCTGTGTGAATGTACGTTTCTTTGAATAGATAACTTTCAGTCTGCTAGGGTTTCAACCCAAAAAGCCCTAGGGGAACATTTCCCCCTACCAGAATTGGCGACTCGACTGGGGACAACACTCTTGTTGTTCCTAGTTTGGGTGTTTTTCAAGCCAATAAGGGCTCAGCTGCCTTGTCTGCTTGCTGTTACTGTCTGGTCTGTTTTTGAACATTAAGTTTTGCCAGTTTCTTCAGTTTGTCTTTTTTATTTTTCTTGAAGCTTTTCATATACGCTGTTTTTCTTTGAGTGAACCCACGTATACGCAGGTTTCCTCAAACACAGTTGCGTATACACGCAATCTGTACATAAGTACAGTCACGTATATATTGCAATTTTCAAGATCTATAAATCTTTTTAGTCTCTGAAGGTTTGTCTGGTGGTTTGAGTCAGTCTGAGACAGTCATTTTCCAGTATCAGTTATTTTTTTTACAGTGAGCATCTCGTGCCGAATTCTCTTGATTATAAGGAGTATTGGTCTTGTTTTTTGTTGATTGCAAGCATCATCGTTTTTTTTTTTTTTCTAAAACACGTAATATTTCTTACTAGGAATCTTGGCTGCTCTGTTTCATCAGGGTAGGAAGATTGAATTCAATCTTTGTGTTAATCCTGCTTTTGTTGACTTTTTGTTTGCTTGACAAAACCTCTTTTAGTGACCATCCACTTCTTTGTTTCATGAAAGTTGTTGATTAACACTTTCTTGGAATTTGTCTTTTTGATCTTTTGGTTTTCGGTGCCAAAGCTTTCATTGCTGCTTTTGATTGTTAAGAGCAATTTCAAACACATTTATTTTTGTTGAGTTTTCATCCATTGCGTGGTGTTGATTCGCAAAAGTTTTTAATTGCCTATTCTTCAATCACAAGTTTCAGTGTTGTTGAGAGCATTTTTTGAAAAGACTCTTTTGATTGTTGCTTTGAAGAAAATCTTTTGGAAATATTAGTTTTGCTTTCTTGAACTTGCTTTTCATTTGGTTTCCTTTTAGTAAGTGAAAGTGCTTTATGTTTGTCTTAGAACTTGTTTTTAGTGTTTAGACGAAATGAATGGTAACATTTCATATTCCATCTAGGCATTTTAAGTGGCAAGATAAAGATTGATAAGCAAGCAACTTTCATTTTTTGTTTTTAGAGTAGTTTTGAATCTTGCATCCACATATAGTTGTTGCATTAGGATAGATTTGCATCCCCTTTTTAGGCATACATAGCTTTGTTAGCTTTTGTGAGTGTGAAGTGTCTATTAATGAAAAGAAAAGAAAAATTTGTTTTATTAGAAGTACCTCTGAACCCTATAGAAATTTCTCTTCATCGAAAAACGAAAAAGTGCATGTGCATGTAGTTAAGTTTTTATTAATTTCTTTTGCATCAAAAAAGCACCACTAGTTTCACTTCTGTTACCTTGTGACTTAAAGAACAGCCTAATACAATCAAGCGCTAGCTAAAATTCACTAGAACTTTTTGTTTTAGTCAGTTACACCAACAAGATTAGGATTTTAGGGCCTTGGTTTAGGCGAGTGGAGAGTTAACTCTCCAAGGCCATATAAACGTCAAACGTAGGAGTCTGGATAAAGAGAGAAAATTTAATAGCGTTAGGAAGACCAGGAAAGCTCCGGATCTGGGAGTTAAGCACGAGGGTCTGTGAAGACAGGGAAGAGAGATACCCCCTCTCCTACTTGTCCGAACTTACCTCACGACTGTTCCGCCTGGCTTCTGCGACGAGTTGGTATCCATAGTTGCTGCTCCTAGGGAACTACACAGGTGGCTGTGGAGGGGAATCCCGTGGCACTTGAGGTTGACGTTGTATCACTCTCGACCATACTACTAGAGGGCACCCTTGCGAAGCTTGGGGGCTTGCACCGGCGTAGGCTGTTGTTAGGAGGTCAGCGTAACTTCCTCTGGTACCTTTGCTGATAGGACTGGGCCCTCATCATCCCAGACTGTCTTCGGAAGGCCCCTTAATTCACTTTCTTGTATTTTGGTGTCCGGTCCTAATCACCCGGAGCGGAAATACTTGGAAGTTGTTTGACTCGCTGTATCTTTAGGGACTTTATAGTGTGTGCTCTGTGCTCCTATTTGGCCTAGCTTTCAATTTTTTGAGTCTTTAGTTAGATCATAACAAAAAATTCAAAGTGGCTGACCAATCTCCTAGATGGTCTTGAAGACTTCGTGGTCTTTCACCACCAAGTTTAGAGCCTTCTCCTAGAAGGCGCAGAGGCAATACTACCGGTGGGTTCCGTCCCACGCCGGTTGACGCATTGGGGATTGATCCTCCTCTTGGGGGCATTAGCGGCCAAGAAAGGCCTGGAACTTCTGAACAAGAGAGGGACACTCCAGTCCTTTCTCGAGTTCTCTTTCAAGCGGCGAATAACATAGAGGTAGAAGAACTTTCAGAGTCGTTAGCGGCTCCAAATTCTCCACTACCATCTAGTCATCCGGACGTACTGCAATACGTTGGGACTCCGACGCATAGACCGTCAAGTCCAGGTTACGCTAAGCGCTTACCATCGATGACCACTACTAGAAGCATGGCTTCTACAAGTGCTACGACTATGCAAACCCCATCATCGGTGCAAGGGGGGGGAACCATTTCCATCTCCTCTGCTTCCTTGTTTGGATCTTTTGCTAGCACATATTTAGTTGGGTCTACCTCCATTCCGTCCACGAGTGGAAATACCCAAACCAATGCTTTTGGTACTGGATTCTTCCCATTTGGCACCCACTCACAGGATATTCCATCAGTTCCATTTAGTGTCGCTACGTCCATGATGGGCGGATCGGCTTCATTCCAAGGTTTTCCTTTCGGAAGTGGTCATATACCACATTCCAACCCGACGGTAGGATCCCTGCCTTTTTCTTCTGTAGGACAAAGCAGCAATCCTTTCCAAGGTTGGAATAACCCTGGGATTAGTAGCGCGGGAACCGGGAATCCGTTTATCGGCCAACAAGGGAATAGGTCGTACTCCACAGTTAGTTCGTTCCAAAGTATTCCTCCCCTAGCTTCGGCTTGGAATCCATATCAGGGGTTATCAACTCCTTACAATCCTTTAGGAGGACACTTTGCTGGTTATGGAGGCTATACGGCTAGAGTTGGTCAAACTCCGAATTTTGTTGGACCACAAGGCTTGCCTTTTGGTTCAGTCAGTTCTACTGGTTACTTCGGGCAGCCTGGTGCCTCCCAAATTCCAGGACAATCTTTTCAGAGCTTTGGGAGTTCTGCCCAATCTGGGTGGAATCCCCAAGGTCCTCCTAGGCTTCCGTTTCTTGCAACGTTGAACTTGCTAGATCTCACTAAGTTAACAAATGACCCAATCAAGTACAATCCGGTCTGGCCTCCCGTTATAGACATTTTTGTGCCTTACAGCTCTAAGCATGAAATGTCCATAAACCAAGGGCTCCTAAGTCCCTAAAGGTGTTGTTCTAACTCCTAAAGGAACAAGGTCAACAAATTACAACTTCTCCCAGAAGTTCTCCACCAGAAACTGCTCAGAACTAGTCAAATCAGGATCATTTCAGCTGCTCCACTAGCTAGCTGCGTTGCAAAGCACCCAAATACACTAGCAACGCACCTAAATGCACTACCAGGGTGCGTTGAGCGGGAAATGACAAGTGGCAGAGTCATTCCACGAGGTGGAGAGACAATGGAAGCTTCCAGAATCTTCTCCAATGACACTTGCCTCACTGAATTCGACCAGGCATGAGTAAGAGGCTCTCAATCTACAAGTGGAAGCAAGAACTGACAGAGAGAAGCCACTAATAAATTCATGAGCTAACTCATCCTCTTTGCATACATCTATATATGGATCCCTCATCCAAGAGATCCAGAGGCTGGAATATTGTACATTACAAAGAATTGCTATTGGTTTTGATAGATATGAGAGTATTGGGTGATTTATGCTTTGTTGGAGGTGAAAAGGGGCTTCTCTGCTGGGAGGTTGATGCTGGATCAAGAATCATCGGTTGTAACTCCTCCTGGATTTTCTTGTTATATCAATAAAACTATTTGAGTTTCTCCTACATGCTTGTGTATCATTGATGTTTGTTACATTTGTATGTTTAGCTTAAATATGATCCTAAGCTTTTTATGAGTATGAACCCATGTCTTTGTATAGTTTCCTTCTTTTGTGATCTTGCAGGTACTTGGTGAAGCTGGGCAAGTAAGGGAGTAGGTAGCTGGAAGCTGTCAAAGAGGAGAGAGATTGGATCAAAGGACTAGCGCAAAACATAGGTTGGTTCATCCTATTTCTCTTTGTTTATAGTTCATAAAGGAGAATACAAAAGTAGTTTTCTCTGTTTGTTTCTAAGGTCACTGTCACACCTTAGTGGGATAGGGTCGTTATGAATAGACACCTTTCCCGTTAACAAAATGGAGACTCCGCTGGGGACGATCGTCTAGTTGGTTTGTTTGTGTTTCTCTTGTTGTTTGTTTCATAAACTTAGAAGTAGCGAATCAAACTGCATTTGCCATTAACAAATGCAAAGTAGACATCTACTGCTTCAATCCATTCATTGGATCTGTTTATGATTTGAACAGCTGATTCACAAATGATCTGATTGCCCTTTGTGATAGCTCTTAGACCTTCTTTAAATCTACCCTCTGATTGTACATTACTGATTGCTTTTACTCGGCCAAAAACCATAGATTAAACTGCAAACCGTGACCCAGAACCCGGATAGAATTCTCGTTTCTACCCCAGCGCAGGTACTGTGAAGAGTTCCTGCATTTCAGCGCAGTTCCCAAGAGGGCACCCTACATTGCAATCCAGTTTCTCTGTGTAACAGGTGCGTTGATCAGCCTAGCCTTGTGCAGCTGAGGTTCTTTGCTTCATTTTTTCCAGTTTTGTCTCTGATTTTTGCAGCCTGTGATCAGTGTATGTGTCTGTTTAAAAACCCCTTTTCTTTGCTGTAATTCCACCTCAGTTGTATAAAATAAACTGTAGATGTTTTTTGTGTGTTTGTTACGTCATTTACAGTTTTCCATTGCAAAAGTATAATAGTCGTACTGTCGTCCTTTGATTTAGATCTGTCGCAAGTGTCGATTTTGATCATAGGAGAAAGTTTATTTACTGTTGATAGTCGATTATGCTTTTACTTTTGCCTTTGGCTTGAATTTGTCACTTTCTAGTGTCGAAACGAGTATTTACTTCAAAATCATAAAGTTTCGTAATCATCTCTACCTTTTGATTTCGAAAAGAAGCTTGTTTGTGTTTGTCACTTGAAAGCAAATTCAGATTTGTACAACAACTTTCTTTTTAGGCATCAATATTAAGAAAGTGAAAAACAAAACACATGCATGTGCATTTGCATATTGGCAGTCTGTTTGGCTTGATTTAGGAAAAGTGCATTTACAGTGTGCTCTTTTCTCTTTGCGAAAAGATTGTGTCTTTCTTTTCCCTTAGTAGCTAGGATTTTCATTGTTGAAAAGAGATAAAAGCTTGTTTATCATCTTTAGATTGCATTTTAGGAATTACATATACATCTCGTGGTGATCCCAAAAGGAAAACTTCATAAGAAAGATCAACCTAAAATAAATTCAATGAACTTAACAACGCTTTGTAACTTAACGCACAACATTTAGAGGTCTAGGCTAGAGACGTATCCCGGAGTCGTAAAGCCTGGTAACTGTTGTCTTCACTGATGGTTGGGTGATTCCTCCACTTTGAGACGATAAGTGCCAGTACAGACTTGTGCTCCCACGTACCGTCGAGTATATATTGGGAGACCCCTATAGGCTTAAAACCTTTATCCATAGGAAGCCGTGTTGGCCACCCTACTGATCGCAATGCACCGAACACAGCATTCGGGAAGATCGACTGCCGTACCGTAAAAAGTATTCTACAGTTTTGCGATTGGTTTGGTACTCCCTCTACCTAGACCTCCAGAGCAGTCCCTTTCATTCTTTTTCAGACTCCTTAACAGAAAAGGTCCATCTGAGCACTTGTCACTTCAGGCTCATTAAAAATCGAAGGAGACTAGAGTCATATTTTGTTTCTTCTCGACTCTTTAAAACTGAAAAAACAAGTTGTGTCAAAGCGTGTTAAAATTTATTTTAAACGGAATATTCATACCCTTTTCCTACGTTGATCTTTGGGTTGAGAAAATGGAGCCTACCAACCAAGTAATTCCCCTTGGTGGAAATCCTGGTCCCTTCTCCTCTTGGGGAGATGTTGGTGCGCCCCATATGGCCACATTGTTGCTTCCAGGACTGACAATTGGCTTGCCAGTATGGCTCTTATCAACCAATGTCGTTCAGAAAACCACTATTCCTGAACAATCGAATCAGCAATTAGACGAGTCCAGAGTTACACACCAGCCTTCTACTTCCTCTAATTCTTCCTCTCCTCCTTCCTCTTCGCTTGACGGGACTGGTAAAGCTAAAAGCCAAGTTCCTAAGGAGAAGAAGGAAAAGAAGAAGAAAGAGAAAAAGAAGAAGGAGCCAAAGGCGAATGGGGGAAAACAAGCGTCGTCTAACGAAAACCCACACACAGCACCGACCAGGCCTAAATCGCCATGTGTCATTTGCAAAGGAGACCAATTTCACAGAGATTGTCCTTGCATCCCCCGGATACTAAGGGACTAGTCTCCTCGTTTGCACAATCCTGTGTCATCAACCTGTGGAGATCATGTTGAAAGCACACCATCAACTAGTGAAAGTGAAGCCCCAGGACAAAAAGGGAAAGCTAGATTTCCTTGTAAACTGTGCGAAGGCGACCATGCCCTCCACCGTTGTCCCTTCTTAGACGAAGCTAAAAGAGTTTTGGATGATCGTCCGGTTTCACCGTTATGACTTCCTCCTGGATATAAAAAACTCTTGCCGAGTCCGTCACTAGTTGAGAATCCAGCTGACCCGCTCAAGTGGTCGGCTGAAGCGCTTATCATTGAAGATAAACCAACTGAATCCATACCAGACAAAAGTAAAAAGGTCGAGGTGGCAGTTGACCCAGTCTTGCCTTCAGAAGTTTTATCTTCGGATGATACAGTCACTGAAGAGAACAAGGATGACACCGTCCAAATTCTCTTCATCAACATAGACTCCGACGAACATGGGGGCAATCCACCCGTTCCTTTACCGCAGGAAAGAAGTTCGTCAGAGCCATACCCGGCCGTCTACTCGATCCCACCTCCAAGCAACCTAGTTTTCTCCTTCGACTGGAATCAACTAAGCAGACCCGGCCTACCAGCGAGTGTACCATTCTGAATTATCGTTCAAATATATAGAATGGTCATGGCTGGTACCATCATAGATGAGGGGGCTTCTGTGAGTATCCTTTCCTCTATTGCTTGGAAAGCGCTTGGTTCGCCATCGCTTTTGCCTGAGATGAGAAATCTGACAGGCTTTGATAAAAGAACCAGGCGACCTTTAAGGATCCTTCCCAATGTGCCCATAACATTTAGAGGGAAGACAGTTCACATGAATGTCATGGTAGTTCAAGGACCCTTGGATTATAACCTACTCCTTGGACGAGACTATATTTATTGCATGGGAGTCGTCGTCTCCTCACTCTTTAGAGTAATGTGTTTTCCGCACGAAGGAAGAGTGGTCAAGCTCGTTGACTAGCTTTCATTTCCCCTATCACGCATAGAAAATAGTCATATACCGTCCCTAAATGGTCTCTTCACGCAAGAAATGTCCCGATCCCCAGTCCGTCCTCCCGATGAGCGCGAGTAATTCGGAGGGATATGACTGAAACCCAGGGGGCATGCGTCCTGGTCTACTTCGACAGGAAAACTTCGGGTATAGGGTAGGTTTCCGCGGGAGAATATGACTAGTCTGTACCCCGTCCGTCCGTGGAAGAGGGGTTATTCTAGAATAAGATTCTCTTGTCAAAGTTATGTGAGTTGGCAGAAGTCGTCACTCACCTTTTTTTATCTCGGTAGACATTGCCGAAGAAGTGTTTTATTTGCTGTGTGAATAAAACAATCTTTGGGTAACCTGTAAGAGGTAGGCCTCTCCTGATAGAACAAATGTTTTGTCTACAAATTGAGGGGTAACCTTGAAACCATATTTTATACCTGGGGGCATGCAAACCTTTTGGCGTGCAAGCAAAGAGCGATTATTTATCTGTTTTTTGGATTAGTTGTTTCCTAACTTGCATAAAGAAAGGATGTGGGGCAAAAATCTAAAAGTTGTCGTTTTTACATGAGACATTCTTATCATATGGCTGGATTAATCGAGCAGTTTTAGCACATAGTTCAAGCTCGTTAAAAAAAATAAACATAAGACCGAGCAAATGTTTCCACCCGCGTTTAAGCTCGTTAAAAAATGAACTATCCTCTGGTAAATAACCACCATGAATGAAACATTTCAGCCTTAAAGCCTTGGTCGTGTTTGCACCATCACCTCCACTTTTCCATTGGCTGATCATTCACCTCCATTTGATTGTTTACCCATTTTGAGGAACAACTGCGAAGAGTGATTTCACTAGCCATCCTTGTGACACTGCCGTGATTGGAAAATTCCAAACCTTACCTGGAATCAGCTGCTACCCATTTTATCACTCGTTCCTCAAAAGACGAGTCTTCTTTAAGCTCTTTTCAATTGACTCATAAAATATGAAAAGATTGCCGAGTTTTTGCCTTCCAGCTCATTAAAGCGACCGGAAGTGCTATCCCTCCTCTAGATTTTAATCTTTTTGGACCTGAGGGATTATTGCACAAAAATATCGAGCGTTGGTTTTGTTCAGCTCGTTAAAGCAATCGAAAATTCATCCCTTCTGTATTGTTTTATAATTTTTCGGACTTAAGAGATTAGATGACGAAAAAGGAATTTCGGAGTTACCTTTACGTACCTTTTCAGACTCTCTAAAAATGAAAAGGATTGAGTTATCTTTGTCGTTAGACTCGTTAAAAAGATTAATAGCGTCAAACTTGTCTTTAGACGAGAACAAGTTTCACTATCGCTAGGCTCGTTAAAACATAGCGATGGGTTTGCCCGAAGGGAAAATTATAGAACAAGCATATGTTATCCTCCTCAAGCTTGACAAAAATAAAGAGGTATTGGTCAGCAATGACTGGGGAAAAATTGGGAAGAAAACTCAAAGAAACTTTATTGGTAGCAAGTCGCTCTTGAACATGACACTTCCACTCCATGCCTGAGTCAGGTTGGGTTGTTTCATTCACTGGTCACATCGCCATGGTCTCGCCATACCATCCACATTTGGGGTAAATTCTACCAATCCATCACATAAGTGTCGCCGACATGTTCAAGAGAAGTCATCCAGAGAAGTCACCTGTGTCCCATCCACTACCATACATCATACTTCATTCTTTCATGACCGCCACCCTGAACCATATATCATCAGATCGTTTTCACCTCCATCAAAATCATTTGCTCCGTTCCGTGTCATTGATGTGGGATTCATTAAGGCCCTCCTTTGATGGATCACTTCTTGTCAACATCTGCTCATTATCCAAGAAGTTGATCTATGAACACCCCATTCAGTACTCTGAAGCTTGCATGCCTCAATGGCAAGTTTATCACTTCCAACAACAGGTATACATCAATGACCTTCGACCGAAAGATTTTGCGTGGTGTTCGACGCCAAGTCCTTTATTCACACCATGTGAATTGTACTGCAGTACCTTGAGGGTCATTTTCATTATCGGTGATTCCTCTCGCGCTTGTTAACAGTTCACATCATTGACTGGTAATCAAGTGATGTTCTTCCATGTTCGACTTCAAAACATTTCTCACATGGATCGACTTGTACTTCGAGTGAAGATCAGATGAGATTGAAGACCCCGAATCTAGTTTCATCCATCCGGGCTGCGATATATATTCAGGAAAATAAAGACATTGAAATGTACAGCTTTGCAGCACAGATAATCATCCTACCAAAAGGATGATGGCTCTATCAGAATCATCAGCCTACCATCAGACGATTGTCTGTCCTATGTACATGAAAATTAATTTATAAAGTTGAGAATGGGAATGCCCGCCTCAGCTAGATCATGAAAACAGTATGAAGATAATGTATTGTATTGTATCTTATTACAGGTCTCCTCCCAGCATTGAAAGAACTTCGGATCCTCGTAATAAAGCATTTCACCCGATAAACGACCTCATACTTTAGGGGGCAACTGTTATAGACATTTTTGTGCCTTACAACTCTAAGCATGAAATGTCCATAAACCAAGGGATCCTACGTCCCTAAAGGTGTTTTTCTAACTCCTAAAGGAACAAGGTCAACAAATTAGAGCTTCTCCCAGAAGTTCTCCACCAGAAACTGCTCAGAAATAGTCAAATCAGGATCATTTCAGCTGCTCCACTAGCTAGCTACGTTGCAAAGCACCCAAATACACTAGCTAGGTGCGTTGCAACGCACCTAAATGCACTACCAGGGTGCGTTGAGCGGGAAATGACAAGTGGTAGAGTCATTCCACGAGGTGGAGAGACAATGGAAGCTTCTAGAATCTTCTCCAATGACACTTGCCTCACTGAATTCGACCAGGGATGAGTAAGAGGCTCTCAGTATCCAAGTGGAAGCAAGAACTGACAGAGAGAAGCCACTAATAAATTCATGAGCTGACTCATCCTCTTTGCATACATCTATATATGGATCCCTCATCCAATAGATCCAGAGGCTGGAATATTGTACATTGCAAAGAATTGCTGTTGGTTTTGATAGATATCAGAGTATTGGGTGATTTATGCTTTGTTGGAGGTGAAGAGGGGCTTCTCTGCTGGGAGGTTGATGCTGGATCAGGAATCATCGGTTGTAACTCCTCCTGGATATTCTTGTTATATCAATAAAACTATTTGAGTTTCTCCTACATGCTTGTGTATCATTGATGTTTGTTACATTTGTATGTTTAGCTTAAATCTAATCCTAAGCTTTTTATGAGTATGAACCCATGTCTTTGTATAGTTTCCTTCTTTTGTGATCATGCAGGTACTTGGTGAAGCTGGGCAAGTAAGGGAGCAGGTAGCTGGAAGCTGTCAAAGAGGAGAGAGATTGGATCAAAGGACTAGTGCAAGACACAGGTTGGTTCATCCTATTTCTCTTTGTTTATAGTTCATAAAGGAGAATACAAAAGTAGTTTTCTCTGTTTGTTTCTAAGGTCACTGTCACACCTTAGTGGGATAGGGTCGTTCTGAATAGACACTTTTCCCGTTAACACCTCCGGTCCCAACCAAACTCCCTTCGGACATTCCAAAATTCGAAGGGAAGAGTGGTGAGGACCCAGGTGACCATGTAACCACATTCCATTTGTGGTGCTCATCTAACTCCCTTATCGATGACTCGATTAGGTTGAGACTCTTTCAGCGCACCTTGACTGGTAATGCATTTAAATGGTATATAGAGCTACCAGGGGGCAACTTTACATCGTTCGCTGACTTAGCCAACATTTTCTTAAATCATTTCCAGTTTCCTGTCCGCTATGACGCCGGAACTGAACTTCTGGCCACCTTTCGTCAGGATAAGGCAACCCACATTTCTGACCATATTCAGGAATGGAGACAAAGAAAGAGGCTCATTAGAGCCGAAATCCCTCCGGAGTACCGTCTCGAGTGGTTTTTGAAGTCGTTACAACCCGAGATCTCCAAGGATGTCTCCATGTCTCGGGTCTATTCTGAGGAGCAAGCCATTTTTAGGGCCCAGCAATTAGAATTGATCTACTCTCAGTCTGGGATCCTACAAAAATACTTGCTAGATGCTCCTAGATCTACAGTTGATGTAGCTAAGTCGAAGCGAGGTCCACACGCGGATGGTATCGTTGGGTCAGTAGACACAACTACAGTGAACTTGTTGAATCAATTGCAGCAATTGTCCTTGCAAGCTGCTTCTAACAACCAAGTCACATCATCTAATCCCCCTGTTTCCCAAACTTCTTCAATAAATGTCGTCCAATCTGATAACCCCAAAGGAAATCAAAATTCCAATGGGAAAAAGAAAGGACGAGGTAAGAAAAAGAACCAGGATGGGAAGCCTGATGCAAATAAATCCGGCAACAATGCTGGTGGTGGTAGAAATGAGTCGAGAAAGAAAGTCAAGTTTCCATGCAAATTGTGTAGTGGAGACCATCTAACTCATCTCTACCCTAAGATTGAAGATGCTTAGCGCTTGTTAGGACAGCAAGGGACTTCTAGTTCTCAAGCTGTGTTAACCAACCCGTTTCCCCAAGGGCAGCAACTTCTTGCTGGCGCCAATTCAAACGTTGGAACCTCCGCCAGGGGCAACCAAGAAGGGGAAAAATCGTCAAATGTTTTCATGAAGGGTTCTAACATCCATGTGGCTACTCGGTCACGTGATTATGGTGAAGCCGAAACTTCCAAGGACAAGACTATTCCCGGAAGTACTGACCTTCATATTGAGCGACCCCCTGTCGAGACTATACTATACCACGGATACCGAAAGGTTCTGCTAAACGCGCGACGATTAATCCTAATGCTAGGGCCGTCCATAATTACTCCATTGTGGAGGATCTGGCTCAGAGTCCGTGTGCCGTGTCCGCTTTAGAGGTTCTCCAGTCGTGTCCGGCTCAGAGAAGTTCTTTACTCTCCGTGATTGGAGCAGTCGATCCAGCTAACTCTTTAGTGCTCACTTTTGACATGTTAAATGTAAAAAAACGACTCCCTCATCATATGGCTTTCCAAATAAAGTCTACATACCGAAAAATCAATATTTTTTGCACCGTGATAGATGAAGGAGCTTCCACATGCGTCATGTCGATGTCATGCTGGAAGGCTATTGGATCACCTTCGTCTGTTCCTTCACCCACCATCTTGACTGCATTTGATGGTCATTATCATAAGCCGCATGGGATTATCCCGGCCTTTCCTATATGTGTTGGGGGAAAGGTCGTCAATATTGAAGTAGAGGTCATAGACGCTAACCTAGACTATAATCTCCTATTAGGAAGGAACTAGGTATACGAGATGGATGTCGTTGTTTTGACTCTGTTTCGTGTCATTTGCTTTCTTCATGAGGGGAAAATCGTTAAGGTTGATCAATTGGACTATTGTCCAATCGATCCTCAAGCAAGCTCTGACTCTACTGTCCCTTTAGTGGATAACCCTTGCCCGCCGACTGAGAATTTAGGAGTAGGGATGTATTCCTCATTGATGGGTACTTTTGATCTTCCCTCTCCTTTCGCTAAAATCAATGCTATTTCATCATCTAAGGAGTCTCCTCGAGAAGAGTTCTTTCGAACTCGTTATTTTTCAGACCCTTGGACCTTGCCTTCACCTACGACCACATTAGTTGAAGGACAAGTAAATGGAATGGCATTCCCTATATCTGCAGCTGAGCTTAGATATCAGTCTATTGTAGACTTTGCAGACAACCATTCTACTCCTTTTTCCGAAGAGGAGTTAGATGGTCATGTGGCCCCGGCTTGGAGCCTTGATTCTACCTCTGCCTTGGACTGCTTAGATTCGGTTTTACCTTCTGAAGAAGCAATCCTCAAAGTAATGATGGGTATAGATCGACCTTGGGAAGACTTACACCATCGTTCATACTTCCTTCCTCCATTGCAGGAGGTAGAATCTAGATTCTCCGAGCTCCTCACTAGTGATGTTTGTACGGTGTCAAACCCTTTGGCTCTAGCACACATTCGTGCCGAAGGTAATATGTTGGTAATTTCAAAAACGATACCTATAAACATCTCTAGGGACCCTAGCATCATCAAGAATATCTTCATCGGAATTGAGTGCTCCCCTGAAGAAATTTAAAACTACACCGACCTTTTCAAGGAATATCGTGATGTATTTTCTTGGTCTTATGAAGAAATGCCTGGCATTGACCCTTCTATAGTTCAATATGAGATCAAGACGTTGTTAAAGCCCTGAAAATCGGGTCGACAACAAGGGGGATACCCACCCGGTCTGGACCTTGGTTGGCAGCTCCTTATCCATTTGGTATAGCGGGTCCGACTAGGGATAATGGGACCAGTTTCCCAATCTAAGGGTGTGTGTGTGTGCAGAGTTGGATGTTGCTGATCTAAGAATACTTAAAGCTAATCTAATTCAAACTTTTAAACTAAATCTATGCTATTTTAATCTAATGAAAAACAGCACATCTAATCTATGCTAACCCGGGGTGTATTTCTTCTATTATGAGATCTAAAGAGATTTCAAACAATAACTGGTAATAAAGATCATTCAACTATCATAAGAATAGAAATAAATTAAGATGAACTACTTTGCATAAAAAGTTAGGCAAAACAGTTGTGAACAACATATCGCATAATAAGTTATTCATATATCAGACATAAATAAATGGCTCCACCATGCAAAAGTGCCAAATGGTAACTCACACATTCATGCAATAACATATAAACAACTAAAACTGTATATCACTTTAAGAATATAAGCAGAAATGGTCAAGAGATAAAAGTACCATTTATGACTGATCCTACTCATAAGCTTCAAGCAACAATGATTTATCTTTCCTTGCTCTAACATCTACTAAGAGTACAGAAGTGCAACATCAGTAGCAGATATCAAATGCAAACATTAATAAACCTTGATCCATCCATTCATCAAAGACCCCCTCCGAGGGTGCAAAAGTGCATGTTCTGAGGACAAGTTTTTTGACAAATTTCTGGACCCTTCTCCAAATGCATGAGAAGGGTTTAAATACTGCTAACTAATTAACTTAATTACATAAATTTAGGATACGGTTTAAATGACCGCCCTTCTTCTAAAGCAAAACTATTTCTAAAAACTGAATCTAATTCCTAACTATTTCTGCATTTGCTCCTTAAATGTTGCGAGCATTCAACATTCGCCTGGGAAGAGTCGGCTGGTTGCCTTCTGCTTTTGTTTGAGTTATGCAAACAGAAATGGCAAGTGCTGGCACCACTTTTTAGTACACTAGAAGATATTTTTGAGAATTATCTTCTGGTTGGGTGAATTTACTGCGTATATACTTGGCAACAACCCAAATTTCCCTCAAACTGCTTCTGCTTTTGCTATTTCAGTTTTCGGAATTGCGAATGACTAAGCAAGTTAGGGACTTTGCTTTCTGAACAATTTTCTTAGCGATGCGCGATTAGTGCTAGGCACTAATCGCGCATCGAAAACTGCCTATGTTCTTTGATTCTTTCTTTTTTGGTGCGTTTTCCTTCTTTAGCACCTTTTTCCTTTACTGGGTAGAAGTTTCAGGATTTTTTGTAAAATGCTGCTTTTGTGAGCTTTCTAACCCTGAATGTTGAATCACTTATTGACCTCAGCATCTGTTGAGTGATACTCTGGAATCTGTGGTTTTGTTGCATGCGACATCCGTTCATAAAGGAATCTCTTCTCTATTCTCCAAGCATTGATGCTTTCCCCTTTTCCTTAGATGTTTCCTGCTCATTGCTTCATATTGTTTCCTGTTTTTCATTCCTGCAGTTCACGCAAAGGAAAAGAGTAATGATAATAAATACTGATATGAAAGCTCTAACCTCTATGAATGTATAAAATCATGACACCCATCGTGAATTGACTCTTCGAAAAACACAAAACTGTCCTTCACTGACACTTTGGCATATGTTAATTAATTTCCTTTAAGGCGCGCGCCAAATTTTGGTTTATAGACAGCTTTTTTTGAATGTTGAGCCGAGGAAATTTGCGATGGGCGATAGCAGCATCACGTCATCGCATTACCTAGATGTGTCATCGCAAATTTTTTCAGATCGGATTATCACAGATCGCAGATCGCGTTTATCGTAGATCGCGTTTATCGCAGATCACAGATATCACAAGATCGTGTTTATCGCAGATCGCGTGAGTCATTAAATCATTGTGTGTTGCTTATGTGATATTGCGATATGCGACATCGCACATCGGCTGTTGGATATTTCTTAAGATTTTCATTTAAGAGCGCTTCTTAATGTGTGCGATGCGATGAATTTCGTGTCGCTTCTTCGCAATTTTATTATGCTCATAAGGGGGTGTTTTATCTTCTCCACGCGATGTGACATAATTTCAAGGAGTAGAATACAAAAAGTTTTATAAAATGTTTTTTGAATTTTTATTAAGGGTCCCCATTTTCTTAGTGTTATTGCTAATACTAAACAAAGAGGGGGGTTGTTGGTGGCCACAACAGACGTATGAAAACGCGAAACCAGTTTGTCAAAGGCTTCGACCAGTTAACCCTAGGAAAGCAACAACTATCAAAACTGAGGTTGAGAAGCTGCTAAGGGCGGGTTTTATATACCCTGTTCCTCTTACTGATTGGGTTTCTAATCCAGTCCCTGTGGACAAAAAGCAAGGAACAATCTGCGTATGCATCGATTTTAGGGACCTAAACAAGGCTTGTCCGAAAGATAATTACCCCACACCATTCATTGATCAGATTATCGACGAGTGTGTGGGTAATGAAATTTTTTTCCTTCATGGATGGTTTTTCAAGTTATAATCAAATTTCTATCTGTCCTGAAGATCAACATAAGACAACTTTTATATGTCCCTGGGGTACCTTTACATATAGAAAGATGCCTTTTGGTCTTAAAAATGCTGGAGCCACTTTTCAGCTAGCCATGTCATATGCTTTCCACGACATCAAACATGTCATCGAGGCATACTTGGATGATCTCGCTGCTCATTCTCAAAAGAGAACTGATCATCCTAGTCATCTTCGATTGGTTTTTGAACGATGTCATTTTTATAAAATCCGATTGAATCCCAACAAGTGCGTTTTCGCGGTTACGTCCGGTCAGTTGTTAAGGTTCATCATGTCCAATGAAGGGATTCGGGTTGATCCCTTCAAGGTTGAGGCAATAGTTCAGTTTCCTCCCCCGTCCTCAATTTGACAACTTCAAAGTCTTCAAGGGAAGGCTAATTTCTTAAGACGGTTTATAGCAAACTATGCCGAGATCACTAAAGGGTTTATGCGTTTGCTACGGAAAGGAGTTCCATTTGTGTGGGATGACTTTGCGCAGCGGTCGTTTGATGCTTTGAAAAAGGCATTAGTCTCTGCCCCGCTTTTGAGTCCACCGGATTATGGTAGAGACTTCCTTTTATATCTCGCTGCAGCAGAATCAACCATTGGTATGGTTCTCGTTCAGGAAGACGATGCTCTTGCCGAGCACGTGATTTATTATTTGAGCCGAGGCTTAATAGGTCCTGAACTTCACTATTCTTCGGTTGAGAAGTTGGCCTTGGCAGTTGTTCACGCTGTCTAGAGGCTCCATCATTATATCTTGCTACGCAAAACTTTTGTCTTAGCGGCGGTCAATCCATTTCAATTTGTCCTCAGTAGGCGAGTGATTGGGGGAAAATATAATAAATGGATAGTCATTTTGCAAGAATTCGATCTCGAGTTCTTGTCTGCCAAGTCTAAGAAATCCATGGTTTTCGCAGAGCTAATTTTTGAGCTTCCTTGTGGAGAGGATACTGTTTATGAGGAAATTTTTCCCGACGAACATTTATTCCTCATCTCTTCACTTGACCCTTGGTATGGAGATATCATTGTCTATCTCCAGACTTCGAAGTTTCCCTCTACTTTCTCCAAGGATGAACGTCGAAAATTACGTCACCTGGCTAAAAAATATGTTATCATTGGTGACACATTATACCGTCGAGGGGTTGATTCAATCCTTCGATGTTGTTTAACCTTAGAGGAAGTAGAGTCAGTGCTCAATGACTGCCATAGTGGAGCTTATGGTGGCCATCTATCAGGGCTTGCTACAGCCCAACATATCTTACGCGCCACCTATTTTTGGCCTTCACTCTTTAAGGACTGTGTGGAAGCGGTCAAACGCTATCACCCGTGTCAAATTTTTACTCGGAAGATGCCCGCGCATCCAGCTCCTCTTTTTCCTGTTGTCACCATCGGTCCCTTTACTAAGTGGGGTATGGATTTTACAACTTGTAATATGCCTTCAGTGGCAAATCACAAGTACATTATTGTGGCTGTAGACTACTTTACGAAGTGGGTTGAGGCCATGCCTACTTATAATAACGATAGTGACACGGTAGCTTTGTTTCTTTTCAATCAGGTTATCTCAAGATTCGGTATCCCAAGAAAGATTTTCACTGACCATGGCAGTCATTTCCAGAATCAACTGATGTCTGAATTGGCTCTTAAATTAGGTTTCCGCCAGGAGCATTCATCCCCTTATTATCCTCAGGCCAATGGACAGGTCGAGACAGTCAATAAAACTCTTAAGATGATACTCCAATGGACAATCGATAAAAATCGGTCCAATTGGCACATTATGTTGTATTCGGCTCTTTGGGCATACCGAACCTCCGTCAAAACGACTACTGGTTTTACTCCTTTTCAGTTGGTTTATGGGATGGAATCTATCTTTCCGGTTGAATGTGAAATTCCATCTCTTAAGTTGGCTATTGAGCTTCTTCCTGAGACTTCGAGTCTCGAAGAGCGCATAGTTCACTTGGAACATCTCGATGAGCAGCGTCGAGATGCCGCCACGAAGAATGAGGCCCATAAGAAAAGGGTTAAAACCCAGCCCATAAGAGAAGGGTTAAAACCCAGTATGATAATTCTGTCCGTCCTCGAGTCTTTTCTGAAGGCGAGCTTGTCTTGGTCTATGACCAAGATAAAGACGCCTTGGGGGTAGGCAAATTTAAGCCTATGTGGTATGGTCCTTTCATTATTAAACGAGTTTTAGAAAAAGGGTCGTATGAGTTAATCGACTTTGAGGGAAACAAGCTGGCGGAGCCCCGAAATGGGCTCTACCTAAAGAAGTACTTTGCTTAGTTTTGGTCAAGCAATGGCTTCTTTGTACTTTATGTATATTTGTACATATTTCATTGAGTGTTTTCTGATATCAACACTTTTTGGTCTGCTGTGGCAGGTGCTGATGGATAATTTGGTCTATTTTGGGTTCGCCGATGGTGCTAGTCGGCACACTCGGAATCTTGCTTCCACAGCTTGGGTACTCTATTATCCAACTGGTCAATTGATGGCATCAAGAGGTGTGTGCATCTGTCCTGCTTCAAACAATATGGCCGAGTATACTGCTTTTATTAATTTGTTATCCGAGGCAATCTCTCATGGGATTGACTCGTTGGTAGTATATCTTGATTCTCAATTGATAGTGTCTCAACTAAATAACATTTATCGGGTACGGGATCCATCTTTATATCGTTAGTATTTAAGGGTGAGGTTGTTGCAAATATGATTTATTTATATTAATTATTTGCACATTCCAAGATCTCATAATTGGTTAGCTGATTCTATCGCTAATCAGGCATTAGACTGGCACATCAATCATTCATCATAATAAAATCAAGCATCAAAGAGTCAAACTATATATATATATATATATATATATATATATATATATATATCTTAAAACGTCTCCAGTGTACATATGTGTGTCCAAAACATATACAAAATTGGGACTCAAATGCCCATAATCATGTCCGGCATATCTAATGCCTCAGCTCAGGATGAGCGTCTAAGTATGTCACTATAGCATTGGCCACACGCCGGAAAATGCGAACCCAGTCACGTGGCATGCCAACCACATGACGCTGCATATCCTTAAGCAGGTCCTCTATGATGGCCATCGATACTCGGCAGGTCAATCTCGCCAAGTGTCACTGAACGTTGTTTAGAGTCCGTTCTGTATCAGCAGCTGCCTCTGCGGCTCCTCGGTCGCGCCGTCCATGCCGTGGGAATCCATCTGGTCATACAGGCCCGATATCTGGAACATGATCATCATATCACTCATTTGAATCTCATCAAAAAATATTTTTCAAAATTCATTATTATATTCGAAAAATCCAAAAAATCATAAAACCAAAAAATCTTACCGATCTCGCCCCATGCTGCATTTGATGGTAACACTAGATCAGGATCTCCTCGGAAATCCAGACCAGCATAGGGGTAGTCATCCATGGCGATGATCTGTTGATCCCACCAGGTGAAGAAGTCATTGTCAAAGGCAGTCCTTGGGACCTCCCCACCCGCCAGACGATTCATCAGATCAGCCCACCGACCCATGCGTGGATCGCGTGGGGTGCTGATGGACACTACTACCCTGGGGTGGAGTGCGGGAACCTTCTCGAAAAAGAAAGTACACAAGATGCTACCATATCCAAAGTTTTTAGTCTGACCCCTCCTGATAGAAGTGAGCTGGCTCTTCATGATGGCCAGAAGAGGAGTACACCAGTCGAACACAATAATGAGACAGTCAACTACCATGCTCATGTTTTGTCGTAACGCCTGATGCAGAGAGGATGATCCGTTCACTCAATCCATGGTGAACAAGATTATCCTAAGTGATAAACTCACGACATGTGTGATGGAAATCTGGCTCCCAACCTTCTTGGGATGTCCCGGGCAGTATATTTGTACATAGTCCTCTATCGAGAGGGCACTCCGTGTCCTGCCCCGGGACTGTACTACCTCTCCCCTTCGGGAAAGGCCCGTGATAAAATAGATATCCTCCACTTCTACCCTGAGCGGCATCTGATCGATCATAAAAGCTTCCTCATCGACATCCCAATAACCAATGAGCATCTCAAGCAGATGCGTGTTCGCTTTCATATTTGGCAATTTGAAAAATCTAAGCAAACCGCATCCCTGTAGGGCATCTAATGCTTCTGGACTGTTCATAACTTCATTATCTACCGCTGTGTGCTCTTTTTCATGCCACGTGACAAGCATCCTGAGAAAAAATCGATTTAAGGCCGTTAGTTTTTGTTTAAAAATGGTTCGCGGTGTATACGCGGGTCCCTGTGCACACAATCGCATATAGGGCCCGCGTGTACGCGGGTTCAATATTACCAACCCGCGTATACGCCGCGAGGAAATTTTGGACAAAAGTTCAATGGTGAAACATAAATAAAAAATCTTAAAACCAGTCACAATCAATTGCAAGCTAAGTATAAGAGTTACCTGGAGGTTTTGGATGAATTTGAACAGTTGAATATGGCTGTGGGAAGTTTGCTCCTTTTGCTCCAAATCCTTTGCTCTCAAACTCAAATGGTAAAAATGGTGAGTCCAAAATGCCTTTTATAAGTTTTGAAAATGCAAAATTTTTCCAAAATTTTATTTTGTTTGGCCTCATGTGACTTTTAACTTTAGAGCTTGGAATGTCGAGATTGGTCTATTTTTCAGGACATTTTGGACGATTTTCAATTTCGAGGTGGTTCCATGACTGCTGACCCATCATGGCAGGTATCATGTTCTCATTGGAATATAGGTTAGGGACACCATTTTTCCATTGCATTATGCATACTAGCCTCCATTTGACCGATATATCTGCCATAGGGTCGATCCCATCGTGTTATGGTTCGTAAGCCATCTTCACTCGCCGATTCTTTAAATCATGACACGATGGTAGAGCCATCCTTTACATGGGCATCCTAGTTAGCACCTCACTAACATTTGTTGCTCATGCTGCTCCGATTTGAGCAGGCTCGGGAGTCCTCTATAGTCCCACCATGACTTGTGCGTTGAAGACTCATTCCTCTTAGCTTCTCCACTTTGTTCTGGCCTTATACCCTAGAGTCTCCTTTGTGTTGAGTTGTACTACTGCATTGCATGTTGACCACTTGCACCTTTTGGCCTAGGGCCAGCTTCACTTGGACTCATGTTTAAGCCAACTTTTGACCATGACGTTTGGAAAATCAACCTTGCATACCTTTGACTTCTGCAGCTTGACACACCTTGACCTGTGGAAGGAACATACATTTGAGTGTCACTGACCAGTTTTCACCTCCCTACATTGAGCATAGGAACGTTCCTTTCCCAGGAACTAGATCATCTATTTCACTGACACTCATTCTTTCCACTGTACCATAGCATTCTTTTATTCTTTTTCTAGCTTAACAGAAAAACACAAAAAAAATTAAATATTCCAAAAAGAGCGGGAACGGGAAATTATTTCCATTTATTGTTGGCAGCTAGGGTCAGTTGTGTCGCCTCAAAACAAAGTCTCCTCCATATGGCTGGGATTTAGTTTGACTTAGGTATGCCATAACCTTGTTATTGAGTCAGTTCTCCCCTGATTAGTTATCTCTTCCAATCATATGGAGGGTTCGTTCGTGCCTCCTGCATAGCAAACTTATACAGAGTCATCATATGCTACCACATAGTAACGTTGAGTCGTGCTTTTATTCAAGGGAAGTTAGCCTGAGTCGGCCTCTCTGGGGTGTCTCTTGACTCATTTTTCAGTCGGCCATCCCTGGTTGTCAGTGTCATGTCTATCGTCACATTAGTTATATTGGTCCTTTACTCGTGCCGGTTTGAGAAGGTCCCCATTGACTTCTTGCTAGCAGGTCTAGTACTTATCGACGACGACACATTGCTCTAAGGACAAGCCTTGAGCTGAACCCTGGTCCTATTTTCATTATTGATAGGTTACCTTGTTCTCAGCATCGATCAGTATCATGGGTTTTTGACTGAGTGGTTTCCATTGTGTTCAACATCAGCTTACATTATCACACATTGGGATTTGTTCGGTACCTTAGTTTCCATTTGACCCTATTGGTGGATACCTCGCCTCTATGTCAGCTTTCATTATTGGTTGGTTCAAAGGGTTTCTGCCGTGCGCTAGCCACATCTTGTGTACGCCGGAAATGTACTTCGGTTGGGTTACTACATCTTTTTCGTTTGATTCCTTCCACATTATTGGCCTACGGGTTACACTCGTGCTAGATTGATGAAGGATGCCTTAATTCCTTCCTTCTAGCGGATTTTTCCCTATTGACTCCGACTCATTGCTCTGGGCAAAGATCTAGAGTCCATTTGGCAGTACCTTGGGGTTTGCAGTCATTAGTGGCAGATCCTTCACTATCGACAGTGGGAAACCATCATTGTCTCCTGATCGATAGATTCTTATAGGTGTTTGACTCCATCTCATCTATTCACACTTGTTAGATTCTACTGGGTACCTTGACGCTCATTATCATTATCGGTGAGTAGTATCGCGTTTGTTAACGGTATAAATCAATGACCGGTAATCAAATGATTTCTCACATGGTCGACTTCAGATCATTTATTCCCATGGTGTAGAAATGTACCACGGCAGTCGGTGAAGACCTCAGGTTGTTTCAGCATTCATTGGTTCACTTGACAGTTGCTCCGGTTGCTGCTAGTTGATACCACTCCACTTCATATGTTGCAGTCATTCATGGTGACATTCTATATGCTGGCACCTAAGTTTGCAGTGTAGTACCATCCTGTTCCATCATGTTCAGTTGGTACCTTTTGGGGATCAGTCTATGATATCAGTGATCCGTTGCATCTTTCAACATCATTGATAGTCTTATATGTGATATTCAGACATGTACTTGTTCATTATGATCAGATGATCCATTATGTATCTTTCAGTCATTTATACTTGTATACTTAGTGGATCCGCTTGTACTTGATATGCGGACATGCTTTACTTTTTCTGAGCATGGGTATGCCCACCTCAGACAGTGTTTCTTTCTAATCTCCTTTGGTGGCTTGGCAGGCTGAATTCTGGTGAAGTCCTCCTCAGTTTTTGACAGACTTCCTTTCCATGTACTCGCATAATATATTTTGGCCATCATGTACCCCTTCTGACCTCATATATTAGGGGGCATCTGTTATAGCTCCAAATCTCACTCTTATGGTTTGTGATGCTGTACTCATGGCCTAGGGCAACCCCTCCTTCCAGACCTAGTCCTAAAAATTAAAAAAAACAGTGTTTTATCCCTTATACGCGACATTGCCCTGAGTTAAACGTGTGTATACACGGGTATGTGTATAGCCAAACTACGTGTATGTATTAAAACACTTAAAAAAATATAAAACTCCTTACTTTCGGGCGGAGATCGCGGGTTTTACCTGTTGATCACTTGTTAGTGCCCGTGGCCCAACTGTTCCTAACCAACTCCTAACTAAAAAAATACTTTGGAGATGGTATAAAAAGACCTCAAAGGGAAGGCCTAAGGGAGGAGAGAAGAGAGAGAAAGGTTATTATGCTGAGATTTTTCCGTTGACTAGGTCTGAAGTCCCTTGTGCCTTCTGCACTTCCCCCATTTTGTACAGGAAAACTTTGTTTCCTTGTATGTTGATGTTCATCCACCATTTATGACATCATGGAGAGAGTCATGGAAAGAGTTTTGTTAGAGGCTTGAGGCTGGAACGGATCCGGAAGGAAGCTTTGCTTGGAGCCTGCTGAAGGTGACTCAGGTGAAAATATTCCTTTTTATGTACTTTATTTGACTATAATAAAAGAAACACATGTCTTGGTTCCTGAAATGAATCTTCTTTATGTTAATGATATTCATGTTTAGAATTCATATGTAAATGGTTGTTTGGATTTCATAACTAACTACCTTTCTTTATAACATGAAGATGGTTTCTTTATAAGTTTTTTTCCATGTACTGCTGTATTCTTTGAATTGGTTGTTTTGCAGGACAAAAGAGAAGAAGGGAACTCCAAGAAGGGTTTGGACCCTAAAGGCCTTCTCAAATGTAGGACCAAAGGTACGTACCCTTATCATAGAATTTGCTTATAATAGCATAATGGATATGTGAATGTATGTTTCTTTGAATAGATAACTTTCAGTCTGCTAGGGTTTCAACCCAAAAAGCCCTAGGGGAACATTTCCCTCTACCAACCTTGAAATAGGTATTATCCACCAACATTTCTGATTTAAATGAATCTGTATCTAAAGGGAAACACAACTAGCTGCTACTATGACATGCAATCTGTGAATAATTAAAAACATATATAAAAAACATAGAGAGAAGAACATACTGAAATCCAAATCAGTTGGAATCACCATAAAATTTGTATTAATCTCTTAAAAAAAAAAAGAGTACAACAAGCTTCAAAAAGGCCTTTATGAAATTAGGAAAGGTCTCGTAGAAGAGTTGTCTTTCCCAAAATTCTGAACCTTTTCTAAGTATTTCTTCCTCCCTTTTATAAGGCAAGGGAGAGCTTGAAAATCCATTACAAAAAAATCTTTGGTTGAGCCTCCAACTATCTAAACGATCAACAGTCTCAGTGTGTAGGCTCTAATGCCTTCAATTATTACAACATAATGGTCCTATTCGTTACAAATAACATAATGATGGACTTGCAAACAAACTAAATAAAAATCATGAAAACTAAAAGTTGGTTCATGAAAATATCTCCTTGTCGCTTCCTCAGATGGCCTCTCATCTAGCCACATTCGGTTGCATCATGACTTACTGACTCCAAGTCGATTCATTGTTACTTTCAGTCTTAGAAACTCTATGTTCCACTTGCAGGTACCGGGAGCAATCATTGTGATGCTTTCTATGTTTCTCGTGGATTGTAGCTCCTGACTCATTCATCCCTTCAAGTTCCCTGTATAACACTATCAAAACCCTATATGCCTTTTAAAACATCCATGATACAATATCAGGGATTTTCCTGCATTAGTACTTTACATTGAAACACCTTGTAAAACCTTGAATTTTGATCCCCTTTAGTCCCCATGTGCCTTGAGCCCTTCCCCTTTTTCGTCATATGATTGATGGCTATAGCCAAATGTTTAGTCCTAGGTAGTTAAAGCCTTTTAATGTGTGTCTGAGGGACCCTTTCCTTTGTTACATGAAATTTCGCTTATCTGTGAAATCATCGATCTTTACACTAGACCACCTCCGCGACACTACGAATGTCAATCACTAATTGGGCCCACTTAGAATATCTCAATCGACACTTTCTGACCCGTGCCATTGGTATGACCTCCAAAAACTTGCAATCACCAATTTTTGATCACCTCTTCTGCTTAGCTCTTGATTCCTTGCTCTTCTTGTGACCATGGGACAAATCCCATATCAGAGCCCCCCAATTGGAAGTTCGCTATCGATGACTTCCTTTTGATGCACAATATATTGTTATCATTGATTGGTGACGTCATGACTACCATGTGTCGCTTCTTGAGTGGTGACATGTGTCACTTAGATATGCCCCCATAGGGCCCTGAAAATACCATATCATCATGACACATGTTTTCCATACCATTATGTGTCACCTATTGGAGCTAACCCTATGCAGCCACATGTGTAGTTTGAGGAAAGAGAAAAGGCCCATTTGCCCTTGGTTTTGCATTGAATTCCTTTGTCACATTTTTCGAGGATAATCCTAGTGCTTTACCCTGTCAGCCCACTTTCCCCTGCATTTTCTTTGTAGTGGTTGATTCACGTACTGCCAGGATCTCCGATATCCAATTGTGGGATTTTCACTCAAGGAATTTTCTCTATGGCTTCCGTTTTTCAAGGGTAACTTTGATTTTCTAGAACTTTTGACTCTGGGGTCGATTTGAGGAGTTCCATATACCATTGGAAAGCTAGTTCTGAGCATCATCCATTATAGGGGGTATGATTTATCTTTGAGTGTTTCTATGGCTTAGAAGATATCTATAAACCTATCTACTAATTTTCATCCTTTAGACAACAAAAAACAAATAATGCAGACAGTGACAACAATAGCCATAGTGTTATATCAGACAAATAATGTAGACAGTGACAAAAATATCCATAGTGTTATATCAGAGCTATTCCTTATTGGAAATTTATTCTTAATAGAAATTACAAAAACAATGAGTTCAAATGTCCTTGGCTCCTTTTTTTTTGCTCGAAGGAAAAATTGTAACTTTCGTTAATATATAAAATTACATGTTATAGATGCTTTAACAGGAAGCATATATCAAAATTTGCTGGCCTTGCCACTTACATAATAAACAGGTCTGTTACATGACTGTAACCTGATATACTTTGAGAAATATGCATAAGATAAACAAAAATTACAGTTCAGTAAAATAGACATGATAGTGGATCATATCCAAAACTAAAGATATCCTAAAAATTAGGGTATAGCTACCCCTATATCCGCAAAAGGCTTGTGAAAGTATTGATAGAAGGTGTGCCCCATCTGATCTTGAATTATCTAGTGATCACGTGGAAAGATCGTTGCCTCCTTGGAAAGCTGACCAGAAAGTTGGTTTCTTTCCATGTAAATATGGTGACAAGAAACAAAATGAAATTGTGATTTTAATAGTAGAAATTCATCCAAGAGATTTCGCAGTGTGTGCACGTGACAAGTAGATTTCTGGTTGAACCAATTTATGATGATTTTGGAGTCACCAAAGATCTATAAGTGTCTTCATCCCTTTTCTATAGAGAAAGACATAAGATGTTTGAGGCTCCTAAGTTTAGTGAAACTGTTTGTGCCACGAAAAAGTCCAATTTTAATTTTGTAATGCAGATCATTATTTAGATAAAGAACCACTCAGCCCCCACAACCATCAAGATATGCAAATCCATCAAAGTATGCCCATGGAAGGGATGTGTCAACGATCTCATCCAAGATAATCCTATTAGATTGTTTGGGATCATCCTTAGCAATAAGATGATAGAGTGATGATATATGAGAAACAATTATTGTCCAATTAGGATATTTGTTGTGAAAAATGATTGAGTTCTTATTGATCCAAATACCCTAGTAGACAAGTATAGGGAGATTACGAAGCTTTGTGAGAGTTTCTTGATTCCACCAAGAGCACCAAGCTGTAGGAAAATCTTGTCCATTCTAGTGGATGCTGATGTTGTGCAAGTGTAATATAATTTTCCAAAAAGAGTTGGAGACTGGAGTGTGTAAAGATAAATCATCAACACTTTCATTGAAATTTCTACATGGTGCACACTAAGAGGAACCGTAGAAATATCTCTTTTATAGATTGTCACCCGTGGGGATTTTTTGTGAATAATACACCAGATAAGGAGTTTTCCTTTTTGGGGGGTTTTCAACTTCCATAGGGAATGCCACCACCAGCTCAACATCTGAGGTTTATGATCAACATATATAAAAAGGTATCCATCCTTGGGAGTATATCTGACATGTTGGGAAAAAATCCATAGAAGCTCATCATCTCCATCCAATATTCTATTGTGAGATTCCTTGTGGGATTTGATGTAGTCGGTCCATTCATGTTCCCATTCTGCAGGTATGTCAAGTTCAAGTGTTGATTTCCAGGCTTCTGATAAGATAGTAGTCTGGATCGGATCAACAATTTGGTCAAGAGTTTTGATGCCAACTTGTTCTAATAAGTGAGTGAGTCAAGGTGAGAGTGTGTTTGCATTGCCGCTACCAGACCAGGGATCCTTTCCAATACCCACCCATTTTCCAGAGACAATCCTCTAAGAAAGTCCATTATGGATAAATTCAACAAAGTGAAGGATGGAATTCCATATCGTGGAGCTATGAGGTCTATTCTGTGGAGGTTCCAAGTCCATTCAATTGGACTGAGAAGATGGATGTATTTCTATTTCATGTCCATGGCCCATAAATGATTAGATGTAAGGATATGCCAACCTAGCTTTGCAACAAGTGCCCTAGAAAAACAAAGAAGGTTTTTCAAACCCTAACCTCCCCATTTTTTAGGCAGCGCAATGTGGTCCCATTTAGTCCAAGCGAAAGGGTGTACATGCTTGGATCCTTTCCCAGGAATCTGCAGTAGATTTGTTGGATTCTGGAGAGGATGTCTTTAGGGATCTAGGAAAAAGACATCCAATATACTGGCTTTGCTTCAAGAACTAATTTTATGAGAACTAACCAATCAACGCATGAGAGCCACCTATGTTGCAAGATATTGAGTCTTTTTTTGATCTTGGATAGCAACCAGGTCGAATAAAAAATTATGTAATTGTTTGGTTTAAGATGGAAGCCTAAGTATTTGATTATGTCCTCAAAATTCAATGAGGTGAAAGGGAATCTCTGTAAGGAAAACAAATTCATGCTAGGAGTATCCATGTGTTGGTAAAGTATACTTTTAATTATTACACAACATACCTGTTGCTTTACAAAATATCTTAAGATCCAAGTTGAGGATCGAGGTATCATTGATATATCCATTTAGAAAGATAAGTACGCCATCCATGAATAAAAGGTGTGTAATGATGCAATTATCAACAATCTTGATGCCTTTTAGTATCCCAAAATTTTGTTCATCATTTATAAGTTTCCTCAGATCCTCCATTACCAAAAGAAAGAGTAGGGGAGATAAGGGGCATCCTTGACTGAGTCCTCATTATGTATGGAAGAAATTTGAGGAAAATCCATTAATGAGGAAACTAAATGATGTCAGTGAGACGCAACACATGATCCAATTGATGACAAAGATAGGGAAGCCATGATGAGTCAATAACATCCATATGTATAGCCAACTGGCTCTATCAAAGGCCTTTACAAGATCAATCTTGAGAATCATGCCCTTGATATTTTTAGTGTGAATGGAGTGTAAAGATTCTTGAGTAATGGCAATGGCCTCATGGATCTGATGCTTTTCCAAAAATGAAAATTGTTCTTGAGATATATGTTTAGAGAGGATGGGCTTGATACGGTTGGCTATGATTTTTCCAATGATTTTGTAAATATAGTTGCATAAATAGATAGGTCTAAAGTTAGAGAAGGTACGGGGTAAATCTGATTTAGGAATGAGGGCAATGAAGGAAAAGTTGAAAGTGTGATACATATGGCTAGCAGTCTTGGATTATTCAACCACCTGTAGGAGATCGTGACCCAACAAGTCAAGAAAGGTTAGAAAGAATTCAATAGTCTAGCCATCCAGTCTAGGGATTTTGTATTTCTCAAACCATTTGAGGATAACCTCTAACTCCCCCATTAATATAGGTCGATTTAGGTCCTCCTCTGTGTCATCATCAACAATCTGGGGAAGAGGCTAGAAAAATTAATGATTTATGCCAAAGTAGCTTCCTGAGGTGCTTTACAGAGTTGTCTAAAATAGGAGGTGGCAAAGAAGGCAAGTTGATTGAAGGAAGAGTAGGAGCAACCATCCTCATCTTCCAGGGACCATCTAGTTTTTATAGCCTTTATACCATTAGAAAAGTGGTGAAATAACTTGGTATTATCACTTCCCGCTTTGAGAAAAATGGCCCTACTTTTGAGCCTCCAAGTTTCTTCCCTTTCTCCTTGACCCCTTTTGTTTAGCCCTTTTCTGCATTTCTCGTCATAGGACCGAGGGTTGTGACCTAGTACTTAGCCTTAAGGTGATAGGGAATTTTGTTCATGTCAGGGGCCATTTTTTCTTTGTAAAGTGCTTTGCACCCTTGGTCCTTTAAGTTGTTCTAGACCATGTCCTAGCCCAATATTGGAGCCCCTCTCATCGAAAATTTCTAGTCGGGGAAATAACTTTGGAGTTGCAACATTATAATTCTCCGATATGAAAACCTTCGATATGACATCATTACTCCATGTGGCACTTCCTGAGTGGTGACACGTATCACCCCGATTTGCCCCCTTAGGCCCCTATAAACGTTAAAACTGCCTACCAAGTGTTCTGTTGTACCGCCACATAATGCTGACATCAGATGCCACTATAGCTTTATCGGAACCAATCATATGAAACTACGTGTATTTATCGGAGCCAATCATATGCTACCATATGTAGCTTATTGTAACCAATCATATCCTGCCATGTGTCTTTATTAGACCCAATCATATGTTTCCATGTGTAGGTTATCAAAACTAATCATATGCTTCCACGTGTCCTTCTTGAGGATAGAGAAAAGGGCTCATCCACCTTTGGTTTTGTGATGAAATCCTTTGTTAATACTTATTGGAGTTCCTGACAAGTTTTAACACTATCAAGGGTTTACCTTGTCACAACTTTTAAAATGTTGTCACCTTCAAAAGTTCCGATTCTCCGATCGCTGACCTTCCGATGTGCCAATGCTATGACATTTCGATGTGATAATACTTGACTGTCAATATGCAATCGTCGATATGTCTGCCTGCCGATATCTCTAACCATTGATATCTCTAGGCCTCCAATATTGTGATCTTTGATATTCTGATATGCCTTCATAAGGTTTCAACCCTTGAAACTTTAGAAGACCATAACTTCTGATCTAGGAGTACATTTTTGGATTTCCACATATCGTTGGAAAGTTTGTTTAGAGAAATTTCCAATGGAAAGGGTCTGATTTCGGCTTTTAGTCATTTTGATGCTTGGAAGGTGACTGCAAACTTCTCTGCTCATTTACTCTTTGGATAAATGAAAACAATTTTTGTAGTAAGTGACAACATTGGCTCTAACTGGGGAAAATGCCTTGCTGGCAAGTTTCCGAGAACCTGTAGACTAGTAGCTTTCACCATTGGACATGGAGTCAAAAATATAATTAACCTATAAAACTAGAAAATATCCATGGAACTTTATTTGTTGAGAGTCCTTTCCTCATAATATTGAAATGCATAAATATAAACTCTAAAAACTAGAAATTAAATGCTCAGCTAATGAGCTTATTTATATACAACTCCTACTTATGCATAGGGCTCAATTCACCCAAGTGAGGTCAACCTTCCAATGATACCAAGTTAGAATTTGGGTGTTGGACCTAATGCCTCCATGCTGCTAAAATTTAAAAATCAAAACAAGCATGCACCATGAAAAATATAAACAAAAAACTCGATGCATACCTTATAAAAAACATCTCCTACTGACCAAATAATGTTTTCATGTAGCCAACTACTGGGTCATAGAATTTATAAGATAAAACTATCGTTGCCTCATTTTCTTGAAAATTCTACTAACCAATATCTTCTTGGTTAGGGAAGCCACAGATAATGTTCAACTCTTCAACTTTGGCTCCTCTTGAAGAAGTTGATGCTGATAGCCTTCTCCCCACTTGCTGGTAAGTAAATCCCTTTGAACATCTACAATAGTCTCATCCTCCTCTAAATCATTTGAATCATAGATTGGATAATATTTATTAACTTAAATACTAGTTTCTTGGACTTGTTCTCCATATGAAGGATGTGAGTTGTAAACTGGAGCCTCTTTGTTAACCTCCTAGTGGGCCTTCTCTTTTTGTGCAACTTCCCATGATTAGGACTTTTGTATTCATGCATTTATCAACATCCCATCGAAATCATATAAGGAGAATCATACAATCTAACATAATAAGACCTTTGAGGGTTTGTTTGTAGCTTGATAATGTTTCCTTCTCTTTCTTGATCACTAGGTGGTGCTTCTTGATGCGAGTACATTTTTTCATAGATTTGGGCCCCACAAACATCTTCAATGGGATCATTAACCTTAGAAATATTTTCAACATTAAAATGAGCACAACAATCTTCAAATAGAGCATCTGGTGGATATAATATTTTGCAATAATGATTAAATTTTATGTGAAAGCTCTTTAAGGAAGATGTGCTTCCATGTGGTATTGTTCTATACCAAACTCTAGCATCTTCATCTAAAGAAGACATGAACAATTTCTTTTTTACATCTTCAAAAGAAATACCTTGTTGTTCCATGAATTCATGACAATCCCTGTGGTGTTGGTCCAAATATCTATTCGTGTTTCCACATAAACTAGGAAAATAGGTATACCATTCATGAACTGAAGGGACATGATGAGGGTTAGGTTCCTATACTAATAGGAATCATAATTTTGAATGACTAAGATTAAGCCTTGTAATATTGTACAAACCTTTTCTTTCTGCAAATGTTTTCCATATTAAAAAATTAAAAAATGTAAAGAGGGCATGTCCTAAAAGAATAAACAAAGGACAAAAAGAATAAGAAAATGTCAATAAAAAATGAAAGATATATGAACCCCAAAAGACAAAAGAGACCATGAAAGTGTGCAAGTCAAAATGCCACTACTATTTACTTTCATGCATAATAATGATTGTGTTCAACTTGTCACTCATGCCACAATCCATGGTAATCAAACCATTTAATCTTGATTCTGCCATGCTTTCAATTGTATGTTTATAGTTAGAGAATAAAATTTGACCAAACAGTTTAATCTTGGCAGATCATTAGATAGGTAGAGTAAATAAAAGGGGCTGTTCAATTTAATCTAAGCCCTTGGACGATATAAGGTTAGAATTAGATAGTTTACTTTGTAAAGAAAAGAAAAATATTGATAAGGGTTTGCTAGCCTAAATGCACCCAAATAAAGTAAAGAAACAATGGTAGCATAAGTGAATGGGTAAGTAGAAGAAAGGTTTCATAAATGTCAAGTGATTACTCATGTTTAAATGCATCTTTAAAATGTGCATATGTAATAAACAAAGCAAAGACAATGGTTCATAGTATGGTGTATTTAACATCCCGTCATTCATTTTACCCCTTTACTTCACTAATTTCCCATAAATAAGTTCTAGTACTTAAATCCTTCAAGTAAAAGGGGCTCAGAGAATTTCTCTGAATTTTGGAGGGACCGGATCCTCGGCTTGACGACTTATGGGCATTAGTGCTAAAACCCTCTTCACAAAAACACATTCCCCCTTCATAAAATCCATTTCCCCTCATTAACCTAAGAAAATCCCTTTTTCCTAAGGTTTAAACACCATTTACCTAGGAAAAGTTACTCACCCCCATGCAAATACTATTTCACCAAAAAACCCACCAAAAGTTTTTATCCTAGGTATAAATCAAAATGTGCAATCACATACACTTTACCCCTTTTTACTTAGGAAAACCCACTCCGCCATCCCTTTCCTATTAATTAACTAACTCTCTTATATAAACCCATTATAACCCTTTTCCCGTAAATAATTAAAGCCCCATATAAAATACCCCAACCCCTTAGTTTAAATAAAAACTAAGATAACATACCCCTTATCTTGATATAGCTTCACTTAATTTACATAGGTAAAAAAACTTAAGTTACTCCCATCATTTCCCCCCTGCGCAACTTTGCCTCCTGACTACCACTGATCATCCCTCCCCCACATCCAACGACGCACAACAATATCGACCGCGCTCGATGGCTGAACAATAACCACCCAATAAAGTGGTTTTTCTCCTAGCACCCAATGCTAAGTGTCAAATAATGTATGGCATTGGGTGACCCCTCCAAAAAACCACCCACACCACAAAAGTGGTGCGACGACCCTACAAAATTATTTCCCCCACTCAACTGAAAAATCGTCAACTGTTCATCCGAAAGTGAAACTCGCTAAAAATAATGATTTTCTCTATAAAAGGCCACGAATCCCTCTTTTTCCCTTTTTCTATGCATTCTCTTTGTAAGTTGTGTAAACTATTGCGACCACTATAAATGCCAAAATTACCCACAGGCTTCCAATTCTGCTCCATAAGATGTTATAGACAACCTGGCCAACCTTTTCAGACTGTACCAAAACCACACCAACCATTGCAACCACCGTGAAACACCATTTTTAGAGCTAATTTGCCCAATTCCATGTATTTAACCACAAATTACCACTTACCGCTACAAATTTCAAGACCTTTAGCCTGTGCAACATTTTAAATTAAGAAATTGAGTAAAGATACTACCAATTTAAGAATTGCTTGCCTAAACCCTCTGAAAAGTTTTAAAACCTTTGATAAAACCTCCCAACGCATAATTCAAATCCACAAGAATTGAATTATGGATGCCTCTATTGCCATGGATGTTAGACCAATTACTACTCCACACCTAGACCTTGACCACCTTCCCCTAGCTAACAGGGATTTCCAAATCAAAGACATAACTGCAATAGAACTCCTGCTTAAAATTCATTGCTTACATAGAGACAGATACTTGAACCATACAGATGACATTGGCCTCTGGGAGTCCAATTTACCTAGACACCAGTTCCCCCAAGTTCATATCTTTCCTGATGTGCTATGCATGCTACGTCCCCAGCCATAGAGCCATAATGTCTCATGTCGAGAAGGTCCTTTTCATTATCACAACTAAGTCCATTAACGAAATGTTGTAGTTCCAACCAAGGCCAAACCTAACCCCACTCTCAATTGGAGACCTGTTGGACCAGTATCCCAAGCTAAGCCCATTAATGTTGGCCTAGTTGTTCCAAACCTCCATTAGAGAGGATAAACACATCCCTAAGGATACCCCTCCATATGTAGCAACTATTTTCTCTAAATGGGGCCAGAACATTGTAACCATGATATCCTATGTTTTCGATTACTCTACCAGTGAATACATTGGTGAACTTATTCTTGCTTTCATGTCCATTTATACCCCAAGGTAGCCTTATGCAACCGTATATGACTTTTCCAGTTTCATAGCTAATATAATGCATGAGCAGTTCAAAAAAATGGGCAATGAGAGAGTATTCAATTACTCTTCTCTATTGTACCATCTATTTTTGTATTATCAGTCAGATAAGTTTCCTTTCACTCTCCAGAAACTTGACACCAGGGGCCAGCCCAGATCTGTCAGTTTTTGGACCCCACTTTTCCATGACTGTGGATCACCATATACATACTCAGACTTCATAGATTCTTTTGTGTATCCAATCATGACTATGCTCCCTGGAAATCCTCCACCTAGGATAAGTCCAAAGATAAAAAGAGTCCTCTAGCTTTCCAAGAAAACCAAAGTGGGTGATTGGTACCTTTACCAAAACCACACAAAAATCAAAATATATGGTTGCCTTCTTGCACCATATATGTTGCCAAGATACCTCCCTATGAGGTTGTTTTCCTTAGAATATTACAGACAGATCATCAATGCAGATGAAGTCAACTTTGTCAATGCCAAGAAGAAGACCTATTTCAAAATCAAAGACCAATTAGGTCCCTTCATATGAAATTCCAGAGAGGCAAGGAAAGAGGTAGACCTAACCCTAGAAAGAATGAAATTTGAAAGGATTTTTGTATGGATATATGACCCTTTAGAATTCATTACCAAGAAAAGGCAAAAGGTCAAGCTTGGACCTTTTATTCACCACCCCATACCAGAGATAGATGCATATGAAAATCAAACAAAATGGGTGGAAAATACTTTAGTAGACAGAGACATCACGAGGGTAGATATAGAAAATGCTCTGATTGATTTGGAAAAGAAGCTTGATGAGAGCACTTTCCTACAGGTACCAGAAGAGCAAGAATCCAAAAAGAAATAGAGAGGGAGCTTCCACTTCAGGAATGGACACCTCTAGTTTGCAATAAGAAACAAGTCACAACAAGAGGAGAAAAATCCAAAAAGAAATAGAGAGGGAACTTCCACTTCAGGAATGGACACCTCTAATTTGCAACAAGAAACAAGTCACAACAAGAGGCAAAGGCTCAATCCAGCCTCTAAATATGAATACACAGAAGGATCAACACATGTTACCAACACAGAGGTAGACAGAAGTAGGCCCACAACTCCATCTAAAGACATACAAGAGCATTCCACATCACAAACTTAGATGTTGGAAAGGCAGCTTAGTGTGGAAGTGTCTTCCTTCAGTAGGCCTGATGATAAAGACCAGGACATAAAATATAGGTACAAGGAGATCAAAATGAGAAATGAGAGTCTTAAGGCCCAAACATATGCTTAATACCTAAATCTCACTCCCACAAATCAAAAAAGGCTAATGTCAGCCTTTGACATCAAGGAGGGAAAGCTGCAAACGTCATTTATCAAACCTACAACACAGCAACCCAAAACATCATCAAATTTCAAGAGGGTTGACTTTGAAGTGTTGGCAAGGGATATTCATCCAATAGACTAGATAGAACTACATAAACATGCTAGAGAGATGATATACTCCACACTAACAGGTAAAGCAATAACTTCCCATCAGCTACAAAACTCTTTGAACAACATTTCGGCACAGTTTTAGTTAGAGAAGGCCTCCTCACAGGTGAAGGATAAGAGGATTAAATCTTTGGAAGACTTGGTTATTGAACTGGGACAGGATCCCAAGGATATAAAAGCTACTGAGCAGCTGATAAAGAAAAAGAATGATGATATTACTACACTAAAGAAGAAAATGAAGATACCTCAGCTGCAACATCCTCAAACACTTGAAGTCATAGAGAACCAAACCAAACATGAAGAATTGATGGACTTGGTCCTAAAACTCAATGATCAACTAAAAGAAACCAAGAAAGAATTGGATAATTTAATCCAATTAAAGCAAACTGACATTGCATCTACTTCTACAAGTCATCCATACAATATCTACAACAGTCCCTTCTACACTGGTAGCTTCACTTGCACCAACAACTCCACCTGCCATAGCATTGCCAGTTACAATAGAGTCTAGAACAACAACAGGTAGATCAGGAGAAAAAGTAGCCGAATTAGTTAAATCCATGGAAGAAATGTCAATTCAGGCTATAGAAATTGAAAGATTGAAGGAAAAGGTAGCAAGTTTAGAAAATGACTATAAACTTTCACAAATTATGCAAAAGAGGAGGCACAGAAAGCAAACAGGATGAGTGAAAAGGTCAAAGCCTTGGAAAAGGACCTGACATTGGAAAAACCATTAGGCCAAGCCAAGGAAATGTTATGGGCCAATATCATAGAATCTGTTGAGGATATTTGGCCATATATTCAGGTTATGTTTGAGAAGACATAATTGATAAAGGTAGCTACAGTAGCTATTCAGAAAGTCAAGGAGGAATTGGGTGAAATGCCAGAGGATGCCAATAGACTCATCGACTTCCTTAACAACAAAAACAAATATGAGCTTTAAGAGCTCAATATAAAAGATAGGGCTGCAACCATCTTGGAAATAAGGAAGGTCCTTTCCAAGAGAAACCTAATGATGAACTTAGAAGAAAAGTGCCACAACATGTAGGTGGCCATTGATAGATTCATGGCCAAATTCTAAATTTTGAGGGAGAAAGGATTGCCTAGTCCATTGGTCATCAATGACAAGCTTATGACACAGCTGGACTATGATAATAGATTAAGGCAGTTGGCTAAGGAACAAAGTAGCACTTCATCTATAAAATCACTGCCAACATGCAAAGTTTTGTATAACACCTTCGAGAACTTGTTTTTTATCCAACATTATATTAAACACTTTTTCATCACTAAACCCAATTTTTCCAAGTACACCAAAGCTGATGAGATATATAGGTGAATGACGAATGTGAAATTACCTGATGCAGAATGGTAGGAGACAATGACCAATTTACTGTGATAAATTTACATCAAAAAGTTATTACACAGTAAAAATAGAATAGCCAGGTAAACAGATGAAAACAGGATAGCATGGTTAAAGAGTATCAGGGTCAAAGAGTATTAGGTGAAAGATAAAAGTTGAAGAAGATTCCAGCGTGAAATACCACAACTGCAAGCCAGCATAAAGGGCTACAAATTCAACCATAAAATCCAGTAGTAACACATAAAAGGGGACAACATGAAATAGTTCAATAACTATCTCTATATTCTTGCAAGAAGATATTCGTATTTCCTAAATTAAATCTCAAGTTAGTTTGAGATATTTTGTAATAATTTTTTGTATAAATACTTCACAATTCGAAGTATTTAGTGTGTATTCTTATACATTTCTATAGAATTTCTTAATCAAAAGACTATAAGCTATCGTATTACTATTGGGGCCAGCAAGCTAGATTAATGAATAAAGCCAAGAAATTTCACGGGATTCATGTGTGAAATGAAGTACAGACAAGTATTTTTCTCTTGTGTTGTTATCTTTCTTTAAAAATTTTCCCACAATATTTAATGTATCTAAAATCTGAATGCTATATTATGGAATAATATCTTAGAATTTGCTTCATTGCACTCCATTTTTACTATTATGCATTTTAATTTTTTCTGCTAATTATCTAAGTTAATGAATTCTTGATTCCTCCTTAGTTTAGGTAGTCTCCCCTTTGATCTATAGCAAAGGATTCTTAATTTCCCTTTGCTCATGATTATCCTCTATTCCTCATTTTAATCCCGGTCTAAGAATTCTTAAGTTCTTTCTCGCCTTGGTTAAGATTACCTCACCCATTTAGCCCCAAGACCTGCACTTCACTTTGCTAGCTTTTCCTTTGAACACTCCCTTTAATGAGTCAACTTCTATTTCTACTTCCCTTCTTTGAATCCATAGCCCAATAGTCCAGAGACATCATTCTATCCATCTGTTTTAAGGATTCCACCATCTAACCTTCAATACAAATCAAAACCCCCTGAACTTTCAGAAGTAGCCTAACATCCTAGAAAACAAAGATAAATCATATAGAGAGAGCCCTCTCTGAGTCAAAGGTTAGCTAGAGCCTATACTTAAAAGATTGGTTTATGGTTACCTCGGTCTTTTCCTTCTTCTGATAACTTCTAGGGAACATTTGTGAGTGATAACAATGAGGATAACCATAAACAAAAGAAAAATATAATGGGGAAAATTTGTTGGCCAAGAAGGCAAGATTGACCATTTTAGAAACTCATTTAGGTGAGTGATCTCAAGTTCACATGTAGGGGAATTTTTTTGTTGTTTTGCATCAGAGTGAGTATGAGGTCTCCTGAAAGCCAGGATGACCAAATAAGGATATAGGCAGTGGAGTCACCAAGGTGTTTACAATAAGATTCAAACAATGGAGTCACCAAGGTGAGAGATCTTAAACCCACACTTCCCTTTCTCACTCGATAGAGGGAATGTAAAAATTTTCGTAACCAGAGAAAAATATTTTGATTCATTCCCTAGAAGCCTAGAGACAGCTTCTAGGTCGATATGAGACCAATGCCTAGGGAATCTGGGAGGAGTTCCTTTGAAGATTTTATAAGTTTTTTCTATTGCAGTCCATATGTCACGTAATTGAAAAGGGATAATATAGGGCTTGGTTCAATAGCCCTTCATCAAGGTAAACTCAAGAAAACACATATATATAAATACTCAGGGGTAAATATGGCTAATATCAAAGAAATATTTATTGGTTCTAGTGGCCGACACACAACAATAAGAAGCTTAAAATTTTTGTTGTAGTATAGGTGAACAGGAGGAAGGAAAGGACGGAAATCAATGTATAGGGCTTGATAGAACACAAAATCCTAAGAAACAATATCTAGCAGAAATATGGAAGCGTGAGGAGATGACAATGCAGAAAGAGTGGACTACAAATTAAGGTCTCAAACTCTATGCCTCATGAATATATTTGTAACCAAATAACATTAAGTAAATTTGTGCACATTATAGGTAATATAGGCTATTAAATAACACAAGTAAATCTGTAGTTAACATAGGTACTATTACTGCTAAGCAGAAACTATACAACAATGAATGAGAGTGATACCAATAGCTTCATTACATTAATTCAGAGGAGGAAAGACATACAGGAAGTGATAAACAAAGGGGAAACATACTACGCATTTCTTTGATTGGAATCAAAAAAATAGTTTCATTAACCTTAAAGATGGAGTCCAAATCACCAGTCCATTACATTTAGCAATTGTATCAGCCTAAGGACCTCATTAACAAGCTAATTGAACCAAATTGGAACCATAGAATGTAGCCTCTCGGGTGCAGAATTCTGGAACCCGTGTTAAGTGTTTCTTACCTCTTTTTATAAGGGGAGGGGGAGCTTTAAAAGAAGTTACAAAATATTTCAACTGAGCTCTAGCTGCTTGATCGACTAACTATCTTGGCATGCGAAGGTCTGGTGCCCAAATCATTACAATCGGATTTGATTCCTTTCTTTAAAATGCAGAAATTATAGAATAAAATACAAAAGGAAAAAGGAGTGATGATTGAGGAAAATATCTCTCTATCATTCCTATGATTTCCTATAATCTGAGCTCATCTCTGCCATGACACTCTTCTTCAGCTACTCGGCCGATTCGCTTGTCGCTTTCCTCTTAACCACTTGAACTTCCCCGCTCTCTGGAGCTGGGAGTGATCACTTGTGGTGGCCTGATTGGTGTCGTGAAATCACAATTGCCGACTCATCCATCTCTTACCTCTTTGTATTATACTATGAGAGCCGAATATTCCTTGTAATATATCCATAATATTATATCAGGGTTATGCCTTATTAGAACTTTATTCTTAACATACATTACAAAAACAATGAGTTTTCATGTCCTTGGCCCCTTTTTTAGCCTCACTTAGCATTTCTCATCATAGGACCGAGGGATGTGACTTGCTTCTTAGCCTTAAGGTGCTAGGGCATTTTGTTCCTGTCAGGGCCATTTTTCCTTTGTAAATTGCTTTGCGCCCTTGGTCCTTTAAGTTCTTCTATGCCATGCGCTAGCCCAATATCGAAGTTCTTCTCATTGGCAGTTTCTGATTAGGGAAATAACTTTGGAGTTGCAACATTCTAATTCTCAAATATGCTGACCTAAGATATGACATCATCACTCCACGTTGAACTTCCTAAGTGGTGACATGTGTCACCCATATTTTCCCCCTTACGCCCCTCAAAATTCCAAAACTAGCTGCCACGTGTCCTGTCGTACTGCCACATCATGTTGATGTTAGATGCTACTGTAGCTCTATCTGAACCAATCATATGCTACCACATGCCTTTATCAGAGCCAATCATATGCTTCTACGTGTAGGTTATCAAAACCAATCATATGCTTCCATGTGTTTTTATTGGACCCAACCATATGCTACCACATGTAGCTTATCAGAACCAATCATATGTTTCCATGTGTCATGAAAGAGAAAAGGGATTGTCCACCTTTGTTTTTGCGATGAAACCCCTTGTTAAACCTTATTGGAGTTCCTTGATGGTTTTAAAACTATAGGAACTTTACCCTTGTCGCATCATTTAAAACGTTATCACCTTCAAAAGTTCTGATTCTTTGATCACCGACCTTCTGATGTGTGGATGTTCTGAATTTGCGATGCACTGATACCTGACCGCCAATATGCCTAACTATGGATATCATTGACCTCCGAGATGTGATCTCCAATATCTCTGGACCTTTGATATTGCAATCTTCGATATTTTGATATGCCTTCACAAGGCTTAAATCCTTGAAACTTTAGAAGACCATAACTTTTGATGCAAGAGTCCATTTTTGGACTTCCACATATCATTAGAAAGCTTGTTCAGAGAACTTTATTTTGAAAATGCAATAAGATGATGGAGCTTAGTGGAAAGGAGTCGCCTTCACTAAGTGGGCCTAGAGGCTATTTTTGGCGCAAAATCTATTTTTAGACTATGTCGATTTTTAGACATATGGATCATGGTCTTGAGTTGCAAGATGCTATTTGTGGATGATTGGTCATGTTGGTAAAAATAGATGGACTTCTATTTTTAGACATATGGGCAATTTATATTTTTAGACTGCCAGGCTAAAAATAGAACAGTCGAGTATTATTAGCTCATAATAATATTTGGACTATAAACATTATCTTATCCTCTTGGGGCACTTCAGTTTGAGCTACAGAAGTGGAACATGCAGCTGTCAGAAGGAAATACACTTTTCTTGTGGGTCAGTTGAGCTATTGCATGCATGACTTCAGTTAGAACTCATGTGGTTGAGTTTCGATGGAGTTGATTGTGGAGTTGATGGGGTTGTGTTCAGTTTGACTTGGTTAAACTAGTTGTCTTTAGTCTAACTGCAAAATACACTAGTGATGAGTGATGTGAATTAATTGTTAAATTAATTCACTAATTATTAACTCATAAAGAAACTAAAGAATACATCAGTTAACTCAGTGCATGGACAGTTCAGTGGAGACAGGTGTTAGATGTTGAGATTTCTATCAGTTGTGACTATAGTTGTGCATGAGATCTTGCACAATCAATGGGATTGAGTAATGCCAATGAGGATTACGTGGTTCAGCCAAGGAAATACGAGTTTGCTTCAGCCATTCATCATTATTCTCATGCAGGATTGCGCAGTGGAGTCAGGCAAGCAGCAGAGGAGATTTGAACCTGTGATTGATTCAGATCTGAGCTAGTTTGTGTGTAACAGGTGGAGATAGTATTGAGTACTTGTGAGGAGTATTGTACTATGTATTGTTACATGTTATCAATCATTATAATATACAGATAATGTGGGGTTTTCAGCTGTATTCTTTCCCTGGGTTACATACTATGTTAATGTGCGCATGTGATTGATGTTTCATTGTTTTTAATGCTGCTAAATTGATGATCAACGTAGAGGAGGTTATGTATTATGCATGTATTCCACAATAGTGTATAATCGGGATAATATCTATGAACAAGTGTCATATTATTCAAAATTTATACATGGTATCGGAGCAGAGTTGATCATGAGATCTATTATTCAGAAAGTGTTTACATTTTATTTCTTCAGGAAGAGTCTGTAATCAGGCCAGATAACCTCTGGATTCATCCTTCTTTTGGAATGTGAGATATCTGGTAAAATCCCATACAGTCAATCTCTGTACGAGAAATACTTTGTTCTCACAAGTTTTAGATCAGAAGCGGTTGAGTTTTGAGCTGGTGGAATTTGAATTTGCAGCAGTGTTTTCTTGGTGTCAAATTTGAAATGTCTTTCAACGGATTGCGATTGGAGTATGCTCTTGAAGGCAGCTCAAATTATATTGCATGGAAAGACAGGATGGAGGCAGTGTTAGATGATAATGGGTTGAAGGAGTTCATAGAGGCTGAGGTCCCAAAACCTATTGATGCTGCTGAAGCTATGGCTTGGAAAAAGAAGACAGCAAAGTGTCGAAGGATTCTATTGGAGGGCGTGAAGGATCACATTGTATCCAGCCTACATGGAAAGGCTTCTCCATACTTGATGTGGAAAGTGTTGACAGATCTATTCCAAAGAAAGAGTGATAAGAGGAAGTTGGCGCTCAAGGATAAACTCAGAAACATTAAGTGTGAGAATGGAGACAGTATGCCCAGGTATCTCACGAAGTTCACCCAATGCCGGGATGAGCTGGGAAGTGTGGGGGTGACTGTCGATGATGAGGACTTGGTGAGCTTGGCTCTCCTTGGTCTTCCGAAGATTTGGCATTCCTATAGGACTCTATCAATGGTCGGGAGAAATTTCCAAGATGGGAGAGACTTTGGTCGGATCTTGTGTAAGAGGAGATCAGATGGAGCACCAGAGACAATTTTTCATCCATGCATGATGAGGATAACTGTGCCTTAGCGAGTAAGGTGAAGAAGGGGAAGGAGAAGGGTTCTCTTTCCGAATCCAGTTCTTCCAATGATGGGAAGAAAGTTGAAAAATCGAAGGTGAGATGCTTTCATTGTCATGAGTTGGGCCATTATGCTACTAATTGCCCAAAGAAGAAATCCAAGAAGGGAAGCAGGGAAGGATCTAAAGGTGAGGCACTTGCTTCATAGTTTGAATTAGATTTCACACTTTTCGCATGCATGGTTTCATCCATGGTGGGAAGTGGTTGGTTTCTTGACAATGGAGCTTCTTTCCACATGACCGGTGACAAGAGTTTGTTCAGTACTTTGGAGGAGAAAGATCTCCAGATACTCATAGCGATGGGTAATGATGAGAAGTATAGTGTCTCAGGTGTAGGCACGGTTATTTTTTAGAGGGAGCATGGAGCTCACCTTACCTTGACCGATGTCAAGTATGTACCAGGACATAAGAGAAACTTGGTGTCGATCGCGATGCTGGAAGACAGAGGCTATGGTGTAGTCTTCAGTAAGGGAAAGGTTTTCCTTAGACACATCATCACTAGACAGGTGAAGCAGATTGGTTCACCGTCAAGAACCTGTATGCTCTTGAGGTTCAAGATGCATGCAAATTCTTGAGAAGCAAGGCAATTGATGGAGACTTGGTGGTTGAGAGGGAGCGTATATTACCTCTCAACATGCAGAGCCAGAAGAAGTCTCAGACGATTGTGGAGGACCCACGATTGGTGCAACAACTTCAGGAGGTTGTGGAGCAGCCACAACAAGGGAAGCTTAGAGGAGATCGAGTAGAGACATCTACTCATGTAGAGACCTCTAGTAGGGAGAAACTTCGAGCCAGGTGGGCTGAGGGATCACATGTAGCCATACCTCCAGGTAGGAGGTGGGGCGATATAGAGTGATCGTCCCAAGGAGGAGGGGCAGGATCCTTGAGGTACCCAACCTCTCGGATGACACCTTGCTATAGGAGCCCCGATGTGGAGTAGCAAGAACTGACTGATTGGGTAGAGATAGATGTGGATGGAGTGTCAGAGAGAGCGACAGTGTAGGGAATCCCAAGACAGTGCATAGCTAGCAGGCTGCAACAATGCGAGAGGCACAGGTGTTTTGCACAGTGCTAGGTGGCACAGAGAACTATGAAATGGTGCGAGATGCATGGAGATGTTGCAGTAGCAAATATGTCAAAGAGGGAGCACTTGTCAGCAGTAGGTAGAGCTTCAGCATCAGAGTATGTTCCTAGCCCAACAGAGTGGTCAGTTGGGAGTGTTTTTGTTCCAAGTGTTGTTGGAGCAAAGTGGACTGGGAAAATGTGTTGCATGAAGAACATTCCAGAGTTGCAGGATAGGGGTTGCTGATAATACATAATCTTGTTGAGAGGGAGTGTTGAAAATGCAACAAGATGATGGAGCTTAGTGGAAAGGAGTCACCTTCACTAAGTGGGCCCACAGGCTATTTTTGGCGCAAAGTCTATTTTTAGACATATGGATCATGGTTTATGAGTTTCAGGATGCTATTTGTGGATGATTGGTCATGTGGTAAAAATAGATGGACTTCTATTTTTAGAAATATGGGCGGTTTCTATTTTTAGACTGCCAGGCTAAAAATAGAACAGTCGAATATTATTAGCTCATAATAATATTTGGACTATAAACATTATCTTATCCTCTTGGAGCACTTCAGTTTGAGCTAAAGATGTGGCAAATGCAGCTGTCAGAAGGAAATACACTTTTCTTGTGGGTCAGCTGAGCTATTGAATGCAGGACTTCAGTTAGAACTCATGTGGTTGAGTTTTGGTGGAGTTGATTGTGGAGTTGATGGGGTTGTGTTCAATTTGACTTGGTTAAACTAGTTGTATTTAGTCTAACTGCAGAATACACTAGTGATGAGTGATGTGAATTAATTGTTAAATTAATTCACTAATTATTAACTCATAAAGCAACAAATGAATACATCAGTTAACTCAATGCATGGACAATTCAATGGAGACAGGTGTTAGAGGTTGAGATTGCTATCAGTTGTGACTATAGTTGTGCATGAGATCTTTCACAATCAAGGGGATTGAGTAATGCCAATGACGATTGCGTGGTTCAGCCAAGGAAATATGAGTTTGCTTCAACCATTCATCATTATTCTCATGCAGTATTGTGCAGTGGAGGCAGGCAAGCAGCAACGGATATTTGAACCTGTGATTGATTCAGATCTGAGCTAGTTTGTGTGTAACAGGTGGAGATAGTACTGAGTACTTGTGAGGAGTATTGTACTATGTATTATTACATGTTCTCAATCATTATAATATACAGATATTTTGGGGTTTTCAATTGTATGCTTTCCCCAGGTTACATATTGTGTTAATGTGTGCATGCGATTGATGTTTCATTGTTTTTAATGCTGCTAAATTGATGATCAACATAGAAGAGGTTATGTATTATGCATGTATTCCAAAATAGTGTATAATCGGGATAATCTCTGTGAATAAGTGTCATATTATTCAAAATTTCTACACTTTACAATGGAGAGGGTCCAATTTTGCATTTGAGTCCTTTTGAGGCTTAGAATATGATTGAAAATTTATATGCTCATTTATTCTTTAGACATTGACTGAAAGCACATTTTGGAGTAAGTGACAACATCCATGACATTTGATAGGGAAATAGAAGAAGTCACTAAAGCTCAGGTGATTAATATGAACAAATATTTTCATATTTATGAATATGATGATAACTTGAAGGTCATGTTAGTAGTGTACCAACTTCAAGGGAAATTCATGCTATGGTGGGAAGACGTCAAAGTTGTCCATGCAATTGATGAGTAGAGGGTGACTTGGGGAGAATTTCAAAAGTACTTGAACGAAAATTACTTGACTGAGTGATTTTACAACAACAAGGAAAATGGGTTCCATGATCTTCGATTGGGACAAATTTAGATGGATGAATTTGTGACAAAGTTCACATCCTTATGGAGATATGTACCTTACATATGTGAGGAGAAGGCCAAAGTGCAACATTTTACGAGCAACCTACCAATGATTATGGAAGAATGTTTGGAGTTTGATAATCCTAAAACTATGGATGAGGCCATTTGGAAAGAACAAATCTACTATCAGCAGATGAAACATAAAGGGGAAGGCAACAAAAGTTGATTTAATAAAAATGGATTAAAAAACCTCCCAAAGTATTAAAAATGAAAAACAAGGAAATATCAGAAACTTGCATAAGAATCAATACAACAGACCTTCTTGGAAGAATCAACAAATGTTGAGATCTCAAAATGAACCAAAACAAGTGGAAGTATCCAGTAAGTCAAAATTTAGCCAAGCACAGAGACCTCCATTATAGTGTTTTGGCTGTGGGGAACGTCATTATTATATATATTTCCCCCACTGCACTAGAGCATAGCAGAATACCAATATTCAGGAGGCTTCCATAGTTGGTGAGGTAGCTAGAAGTATGCCTAAAATTATTGTTTCTTTGGAGGATCATTAAGTAGAATATCAACCTACCATGATCGAATTTGAAGGTAATATATATAATCATGTTGTGTCTATTATGATTGATCCAGGAGAAAGCTTAAGTTACATCAGTCCTAAGATAGTTGAAAATTTTCATTTACAAACTCATAAATTTAAAAATCCCTAGTTGGTGCAGTTAGCTAGAAGGGAAAAAAGAAGAGTGTCAACTAAGGTAGATAATTGTCTTATTGAGATAGAAGGTAGGGAAAATAGTATAAATTTTAATGTACTACCCCCTAGGGCCTTATTATGTCTTAATTGGTATGGATTAGCTAGAAGGATGCTAGTCCCTTGTAAACTGCAAAGATAAAATTATTAGTTATCTCACTGAAGAGGGTGTTAGACATGAGATTCAAGGAGTCAGAATATTGATGAGCCTCATCATTGGGTAATTATGTGGGCCTTAATTCACCTCCTAGCTTAGTCAAACCAAATTTTATCACAAATTATTACATGTTTTTTATTACATTTTGTTTATGAGATGAGTTAGAGTTGGATATTATGCCTAGTGGACTAATATGCATTGAACTCAGGATTAAAGGAGAAAATCAAGGAATTTTGGCAAATATTAAGGTTAAAACTTGGATGGGAAAAGGGAGAGGGATTACAGGAGGTAAATCCTCCTCATTTACTTCTCCCCCATTCGAATATTCCTCCATCCATCACACCAGCTTAGAGTGCAAGAAGCCAAGCCATGAGGATTAGAAGGCAACTGAGCAAGTGAGAGACAAAGAGCTAGTTTATCTCGAGTTTGGGAAACGAGCCTCCCTAGGTTTATGTATGTCATTGGGGAATTTAGTTGTATAAGTAGAGAGGCCCATAGCCTCATTAGGATTCTAATTTTTGTTGTAAAACTCTAAGCTATTTTCAAGCTCTAGGCTTGTGAAAGTTTTGTTGATGTAATTTTCTGTTTTGGTAATTAGAATGAGTTTTGTTTTGAGCCAGCACTGAGTTAACTCAAAGGGTTGAAGCTCTTGGGTTAGGGCCCAACCCTAGCAGCCAAGGCTTCTCTTTATTGTATATGTATGTTTAGATTATTCTCATACCTTCATTTTTAATTTGCCTTTAGATGTATTTTCATTGCAAGTAGTATAGATTAGATTGGTTGTTTATTAGTTTGCTTCCATTTGTGCCTTACATCAGTAGTAAGTTAGCAGGGATAAAAGAAGTACCACAAGGCTGTTAGAAGGTGTCTTGGCCTCATTTCCTCCATCTGGGATCATGATTTGAGGAAGGGACCCTTATGCAGCCCAAAAAACATTGATTTTTTTTTCTTGCATGAGCTTTAGAGTTTATTGTATTTAAGTTAGCATTTGATCAGTTTTGCAAAGTAGGATTTCATTTCCATCTCTTCTATATTTATTCTTGTATTAGATCTCATCCATGCTTTCATTCCTTTCAACAACTTTTCGCATCCATAATGTAGGCAATTAGTTCATTAATTCTACTTTTCTAGCTTATGAGAATGCTTCTTGTTTACATAGCTTTTTCGAAATTATACATGTTTTATGCAGAGCAAGTGCTGTAGGAGTAGGCAAAGACTTCATATCCAACAACCACCTTGCACTTCATCAACCATAGTCATTCCTTGTTTTCACCATTTCCTTCACTAGTTTTCATCATTTTACATATAAATTCTTCCAAGAACATTGCATGAATCCAACTAGCCTCTATCCTTGTTGTTGACTTTTGAGTGATCCTAGACCTTTCCTCACTTCATTACACCCATCTACCACCTTTATTAAGGCTTCCATCACCTCCAACAACTTCCATTTTTCTCTCGGCTGTATCCTGTAGGTTTCTAGTACATCTTGTAGGTTTTCCTGAAATGCCCTGTTTTGAGGCCGAATTGAGGGAAAACCTCTAGGAAGTCACCAAAGGTGTCCCAAGGGTCTCCCACACCATCCAACCATCTCCTAACCCTTCCAGCCGTCCTCCAACATCCTTAACTCACCTGCCACATCATGACAAGAAATTAGTTTGCATACTTGATTTTGCATGAAAAGACAAAAATACAAAAACATATTTATTTGTAGTCCCTTTACTTGCACATGAGTGATGTTTGATGCTTCTTACTTACATGATTAATTAGTAGCATTTGGTTCATGTTAATTTAGCATTAATGCAAAGCATAGTTTCTTGACAGTTAATTAGGAGATGGTGTGATTTAACATTGAATTTCTGTCTTTTTCATTATTGTTGTAGAGTAGCTCTCCCTTAGAGTAGATTTCCCTTTCTTCCATTAAGAAACTAAGCTTCTTCTGACTCCATAGAATTTTGGCTTGAAAACCTAAGTGGTCTCTCACCAGCTAAACTGTGACAAAAGGCAGAACGATCACTCTAACTTATGTATACAACATTGTTACCTCCAAGTTTGTATGAAACTCGGGTTGATAAAGTAAAGTTGGTAGACCAGGAGTTACAACATTCTTGCTGCAATACTGGCGCTCATTACTTTTTGGCACCGTTGCCAGGGAGGTGTTTGAGTAATATGTGAATATTTCTTCTTAAATCTATTTCTTGTCTCTAATATTCTGCCATTAGTTTATTTCTACAAAAGTAATTTAGTTGCTTCCCTTTTCATTTTACATTTTTCACTTTCCTTTCCATTTTGCAAGAAATATTTCAATTTAGCAAGTAGTTTTTTCATTCAGCTAGTAGTTTTCATTTATTCAGAAATTTGAATTTTGCAAAGTGCTTTTCAAGTTTGAAAAAAACACAAAACCAACCCAAAAACATTTCCTTTCATGCCTCATAGGAATAGGGATAACTTAGGGAAATTTTTTCCAAATACCCCCGCTGCATCAAACAGCCAACCTTCCCTCTTCTTCGGTGGATGTGAAGTGGAGGAACCCTTAAGTGAGAAACCTGACATATTTGAAGAACCTAAAAGGGAAGAAAAATAAGAAGAACCCATTCCTACTGAACCAATGGCTAAAAAGAGAAATGACAGAGGGAATAGAGAGAGAGACGAGGGTGCCTTCCCCATCAAGGAAACAAATGGGGACACTAAGATGAAAATATAAGCCCCTCTTCCCGACCTCATTTCCATGGCTTTACCATAGAAGACCCCGACACTTTCCTATTTGGGTTTGTTGTTATATGCTGAACCTATGACTATATAGATGATGACCAGAAGTTAAAACTATTTCCATCTACCCTCAAGGATGCAACATTGCATTGGTTCATGGGTTTACTTGGGGATAGCATCACAACTTGGATTAAGATACAGCAAGCCTTTAAAAACAAATATCAATACTAATGTAGTTCAAAGGATACTAAATAGGAAAATTCTAGGATTACCATAGGCAATGATGAATCCCTAGAGGATTATAAAGAAAGATTCCAGCTTAGTCACAAAAGGGCTATGTGCACACTTGACCTTGAGTCACTAAAGTTGGTCCTACTTAGGTTAGTAAGGGAAGATCTTCTGGATACCCTACACTTGTTAGCGGGAGGAGATATCTACCAATTACCCTATGAGGATATCAAGACTATCTTTAGAAACCATTCTAGGGCAGCTAAGAAAAAGGTTAGGGTAATCAAACTATGTTTAGTACATCCTCTTCCAACTCATCCATCAAGGGTGAAATTGGAAACATGCTGCAAGATTTCAAGAGTGAGATGCTACAAACCCTTGTCTTACAAATGGACACTATGCACATTAAGAGAATCAGTAGGAAGTAGAGAGAGCCTTGGCCATTTTCTCTCCTAGATGCATCAGGAGGCACACTGGCAATGAATGTCCATTGAATTCTATTGAAATTTTCTTAGTCTATGAAGAAAACCACTCCACATACAAGTTCCCTTCTTTTCTTGGACTCAAAAATGTATATGAAGGAGTTGAAGGGGTCACTGAGCAGCTATGCTACATAAACCAAAGGAGACCTCATGGGCCTAGACCATACCAGAAGGGCATGCAAGGGTCATCCCATGCATATTACAACCCCAACCAGACCAAATACATACCTTCTTGGGGACCCCCTGCTCATCCTTCCTAGTCTACACCTCCTCCTTGGTCCTTTGCATCTCAGTATCACTCCCAGCCAAATAACTAGTCATTTCAACCATATGATCTGCCACAACCTCAATGGATTGCACCACTCCAGGGGTGGAGGCCTCAATACAACAATGCTCCAACTTTATTGCCTCCACCACATGCCCAACCATAGCTGTTACACTCTGATCCACCCAAGCAACCCCGAATGCCTGCCCAACCAAATCCGAACCCAAACAATAAACAAGCTCAGTAAGTATATAGTGGAGAGACATCATATCTAGCTTATGTTGTGGAAATCCAAGAGATTAACCTGAGATCTGGGAGAGGTCTCCTGGATAACCAACCTCCACCTCCACCTAGGGAGGTTGAGGAAGAAAGAGAGGAAAGAACTCTTAAAGTAAATCCACCATTTCCTGAGAGATTAACCCAACCACTCCAACCTACCCCAGAAGAGACTGAACTTCTGGAAGAATTGAAAAATCTATGTGTAAAGATTCCACTTCTCCAAGCAATAAAAGATTTTCATATTTATAATAAGGTGATTAAGGATAAGTGCTTAAAGAATCCAGGGAGGTGAAGAAGAGATGCCCATACCATTAATGGCATTCAACAACTATCCGACTTAATGATGGGGCAGGTAATGTGTCCAATGTATTTGGACCCTAGAAGCCTTGTAGTAGATGTGCACATAATGACACCATTGTCCCCACACACTTTGGTTGATCTTGGGGCTTCCATTAATGTGATGAACAATGACAACATGCTCAATCTCAACCTCCAAGGTTCATTGAGGAAGACCACAATAGTTATGCAACTTGCAGACCGCTCGACTGTGACCCCTGAGGAGATTGTGGAGGATGTGATGATCTCCATTGAGTCTTGGGAGTACCCTGTGATTTGCTAGTTCTCCAGCCTAAGGCTAAGCTTATTGGTTATCCTCTCATCCTTGGGATACCTTGGTTGGCCACTTCTGATTCCTACATCAGTTGTAGAGCTGGGAATATGACCATCAAGAATGGGCATATGTCCAAGAAATTAGTCCTATACCCTCTTTCTCAGCCATCTCTAGAGCATGATTTACCTTTATTATTGGAGGAGGAGGAAGAAGGTGAAGTTTATTCCACCCAACTTTATACTTTAGAAACAACCATGGGAGGAGGATAGGAGGATGAAAATGATTTGATTAAACACCTACTCTAAAGTCCAACTCCCAGTACATTTCCCTTAGAAGATGTAGTAAAGGAAACCCAGAATAATCATCCAATTGACCTATGCTTGGATGATTCCAACCCCCTCCATGTCAAAACCATAGAATTCATCCCTGAGAGAACCTTGAAAATCAATCCATCTCTTTCTACTCTCCAAGAAGAGAAGTTATGAAACATGCTAATGGAACATCCAGATACCTTCTCTTGGAGTTACAAAGAAATGAAGGGAGTGCAGTCCTCAGTTGTACTTACCACATATACATCAAAGTAGGTTGCAAGCTAGTCCAGTAGCCCCAAAGGAGGATGAATCCAGCTCTTAAAGATATAGTCAAAGAAGAACTGCAAAAACTGCTAGATGCAAGATTAATTTACCGTATCTTTGACAGTGAATGGGTCACTTCTTTGGTGTTAGTTCCAAAGAAAAATGGTAAGAGGGGGATTTGTGTTGATTACAGGGAGTTCAACAAAGCCACAAAGAAGGACCATTTTTCTCTACCTTTCATTGATCAAGTGCTAGATGGCATGGTAAGGAATTATTTTTCTCTTTCCTAGATGGATTCAATGGGTACAAACAAATCTAGTTCAGCCCAGAAGACCAGGATAAAACCACCTTCACTTGTCCTTGGGGTACTTTTTCCTATAGGGTCCTTCATTTTGGCCTATGCAATGATCTTGCTACTTTCCAGAGAGCAGTCCTGAGTATTTTTGTCGAGTTAGTCCATGATGTGGTAGAAATTTATATGGGTGATTTTACACCTTATGGTTGTGATTTTCAAGAGGCTCTGTCAAACCTAGACAAAGTACTGCAAAAATTCATTGAAATAGACCTGTCTCTCAGTCCCTGTACAGAAATTACCTGCATACAAATTCTTAAACAAAGAAAATAAACAATGCGAAAGCATAACCCATAAAACACATATGCACAGAGATTTTTCCTGGATCCCAAAATCGGGACTACCAGCTTGATTTTTCATTATGTTCCTTTCAATGTTACAATACATATTTATACATGCCGAAGCATCCAATACCATGGACCGAAAACGATCGCGTCCAATACCATGGATCGAAAACCATCGAGTCCAAAAAACATGTGCGAAAATCATGCACAAAACCATAGGTGGGTCCGCCCAACCTAACATATGGTCCAAAACCAAAATTTTCTGGGGCGCTGCCCCGGAACCCATAAAGTGGGGTTACGGGTGCCCTTCAAACCCCCTATTAACTACGTGGAAAGAATATAACACAACTCAACAATCTCCCACTTGTTGTTTTCTTTCCACAGGGGGCCACAGGAGAGCTTAGTCATTTTTTCAGCCCTGAGATTCCCATTGCTTCTCTACACCAAGAGAACTTCTCAGAGGTCACAGATTTTGTCAATGCATCTACAGTATTCTTCAAAGTGTCCACCTTTACCAGCAACACCTTTCTGTCTTCTATCATATCCCTCACAAAGTGATATTGAACATCAATGTGCTTTGTCTTTGAATGATAAGCAGGGTTCTTTGCCAAGAAAATTTCACTTTGGCTGTCACAGTCTATTCTTATAGCTCCCTGTACTAACCCCATACTTGAACACAATCTCTGCAACCAAACTGCTTCCTTGCTTGCATGAGTGGCTGCCATGTATTCTGCCTCTGTAGTTGATAGTGCCACTACAGATTGTTTCTTACTCATCCAACTGACTGCACCTCCAAATAGGTTAAACACATACCCACTTGTAGATCTTCTCTGATCCAGATCTCCAGCCCAGTCTGCATCAACAAAGCCATGAATATCCAACACTCTGTCCAGTCCTGGTCTTCCTTGGTAGCATAAACCATAATCACTAGTGCCACGCAAATACCTGAAAACCCGCTTCACTATTGTCCAGTGCTCCTTCCCAGGTTTTGACATAAACCTGCTCAATACTCCCACTGCAAGTGCAATGTCTGGTCTAGTACAGACCATTGCATACATCAGGCTACCCACTGCACTTGCATATGGAACATGGGACATGTCCTCTTCCTCTTCTTGTGTCTTGGGACACTGTTCAGCAGATAACCTCACACCTACGGGAATAGGAACCTTCGGTTTACTATCCTGCATATTAAACCTCTGGAGTATTGTCTCAACATACTTCCTCTGGTTTAACCAGAGCTTCCTCTTTGACCGATCTCTTTTAATTTCCATGCCCAAAATATAGTTTGCAGCACCAAGATCTTTCATGTCGAATTCGGAGGACAATTGGGTCTTCAAATCCTGGATAATTTCTTTGTCATTTCCAACCAGCAACATATCATCCACATACAAGACCAGATAAATAATACGGTCACCAATTAATTTAAAATACACACAATGATCTGCTTTGCTTCTGGTGAAGCCAAGTCCCCATATAAATGTATCAAATTTCTGATACCACATCCTTGGTGACTGTTTTAACCCATACAGAGACTTCTTTAACTTGCATACCAGTTCTTTCTTACCCTTCACCGTAAAGCCTTCATGTTGCTTCATGTAGATTTGCTCTTCCAAATCCCTGTGAAGAAATGTTGTCTTCACATCCATCTGTTCTACCTCAAAATCAAAAGCAACAGCAACAGATAAAAGTAATCTAATAGAAGTTACCTTGGCAACAGGAGAAAAAATATCACCAAAATCAATTCCCGGCACTTGGGAATAACCTTTTTCTACCAACCGAGCTTTGTATTTCTCCACGTTTCCTTCTGCATTTGTCTTCTTCTTGAACACCCATTTGCTGCCAATGGGTTTCCTTCCAGCCGGCAACTCCACCAGATCCCAAGCCTCATTTTTGTGCAAAGATGCCATTTCATCGACCATGGCCTCTTTCCAGAGTTTTCCATCCTCTGAATCCACTGCTTCCTTCATAGTTCTGGGATCATTATCAGTAACAGACAAAGCAAAATTTGAACTGAAAGCAGATGGACTATACCTTTTTGGCTGCCTTCTTTCTCGAACTGATCTTCTCATAGCCGGAGTTTGTGGCTCTTCATCTTCTGATTCCTCCTCTGCTGCAGAGTCTGATTCTTCCTCCTTTGGCTCAAACTCTATCTTCTCAGGTTCCTTTGGTTGGACTTCATGTTGAATAAAATCTTTTACCTCTCAAAACAACACATCTCGGCTGTACACAACCTTCCGTGTGACTGGGTTCCAAAGCTTATAACCCTTTAAACCATCCTTATACCCAATAAAGATGCACTTTTCAGATTTACTATCCAATTTGGTTCATTTCTCCTTTGGAACATGTACATATGCATCACATCCAAATACCCTTAGATGTGAAAGAGAGGGTTTCTTACTAGTCCATACTTCTTGTGGAGTCTTATCCTCCAATGCTGATGAAGGTGATCTATTGATCAGGTAACATGCAGTATCCACCGCCTCTGCCTAGAATCCTTGTCCTAACCCGGCACCACTGAGCATGCTTCTTGCCCTTTCCATCAATGTCTTGTTCATTCTTTCTGCGACTCCATTTTGCTGAGGTGTATATGGAGTAGTCTTCTGCCGTGCTATACCACACTTCTTACAAAATTCTTCAAATTCCTTGCTGCAAAATTCTCCACCATTATCTGTCCTCAGCACCTTTATCTTCTTCTCTGTCTGATTTTCCACCAGAGCCTTAAATTCTTTAAACCTGTCAAAGACTTCAGATTTCTTCTTAAGAAAATATATCCATGTATTCCTTGAGAAGTCATCTATGAATGATACATAGTACACAGACTTACCCAGTGATGGAACCTTCACAGGTCCAAACACATCACTGTGCACAAGCTCTAATATCTGTTTCGTCCTCTTACCACCAGAGGGGAAACTCACCCGATTCTGCTTCCCATATACACAATTTTCACAGAAATCAAAATCCAGAGAGCTATTATTCATACCTTCTACCATACCTTTACCATGAAGTATTCGAAGGCCCTTCTCTCCAATATGTCCAAGCCTTTGATGCCACAACATGGTCTTCTCTCCAGAGACCACTAGATTCTCTACTCCATTTTCAGGAACCATAGAACTATTGCACCCATCAACAACAGTGCTACTTGCAGCTTGTATAGAGTTCCAATCCGAACTCCCCGCATTAATATCAGTGCTCCTCGAACCATCTTGCAGGTATCTTTCTCGAACACTGTCTTTACACCTGCATCATCCAACTTGCTTACAGAAATCAGATTTATGGCCAATGCAGGAATATGTAGAACACCTGGAAGTGTTCTAACCCTTCCACCTTGCAACTTCAACTTTACTTTTCCCCGACCAATGATTCTAGCCTTCCTATCATCTCCTAAGAAGACATCACCACCATCGTATTTCTCATACTCGCAGAACCACTCTCTATGGGGAGTGAAGTGAAAGGATGCACCTGAGTCAATCAACCATGCCTCATGATCTACATGTGTACTTGAGGAAGCCAAGTACACATCCCCACCTTCATCTGAGGTGGTTTTCGCCTCTGCAGAAGGAGCATCATCAGATCCCTTTCCTTTATCAGGAGCTTTAGATTTACAATCCCTTCTGAAGTGCCCTTCCTTTCCGCATTTCCTGCACACCACCTTTGTAGGTTTTCCTGGAGATTTAGATCTCCCTCTAGATTTAGATCTCCCACTGAATGACTTATTTTTGTTTCTGTTCTGGGACTGTCCTCGTACATACAAGGCATCACTATTCTGGTTGTCCATATTTTTCTGTCTCATCTCCTCCGTCAGCAAGGCTGAGACTATTTCATCAAACTGCAAAGCAGTTGCATTGCTACCTATTGCAATAACCAGACTATCCCACGAATCTGGTAGAGAACACAAAAGACTGATGCACTTATCTTCATCTGAAATTTTAATATCAACAGATAATAACTGACTTACCACAGTATTAAACGCATTCAGATGCTCTGTCACCGAGTCACCATCTTTCATCCTCAGGTTATACAGCTTTTTCCGCAAGAACAGTTTATTCACCAAAGACTTAGATTGGTACAAAGTCCCTAACTTGACCCACAAAGCCTTTGCCGTAGCTTCCCCTGATACATTCAGCAATACTGAATCCGAGACACACAATCGTATTGTGCTCTTTGACTTCCGATCCAACTTCTTCCATTCTTCATCGGTCACTCCCGATGGTTTAGTACTCGGATCTACCGCGATCAACTGATCTTTATCCACCAACAGATCCTCCATCTTGAGTTTCCACAACTCAAAATTCTGACTATTGAACTTCTCAATCTCTATCTTTCCACTGCTCACCATCTTCTTTCACCACCAGAATCGATCTCGTAGATCTCCCACTGAACAGGGTCTACCACAGGCTCGAGCGAAACCCCTCAGCAACAAAGGCGTCCCCTTGAAGCCAAAATAGCTCTGATACCAAATGTAGGTTTTATCCCTGTACAAAAATTAACTGCATACAAATTCTTAAACAAAGAAAATAAACAATGCGAGAGCATAACCCATAAAACACATATGCACAGAGATTTTTCCCTGGATCCCAAAACCGGGACTACCAGCTTGATTTTTCATTATGTTCCTTTCAATGTTACAATACATATTTATACATGCCGAAGCATCCAATACCATGGACCGAAAACCATCACGTCCAATACCATGGACCGAAAACCATCGCATTCAAAAAACATGTGCGAAAATCATGCACAAAACCATAGGTGGGTCCGCGCAACCTAACATATGGTCCAAAACCAAAATTTTCCAGGGCGCTGCCCCAGACCCCATAAAGTGGGGTTACGGGTGCCCTTCAAACCCCCTATTAACTACGTGGAAAGAATATAACATAACCCAACATTATGGCTGTGATTTTCAAGAGGCTCTGTCAAACCTAGACAAAGTACTGCAAAAATTCATTGAAATAAACCTGTCTCTCAGTCCTGAAAAATGTGAATTCTTGATGACTGCAGGGAATGTGCTAGGTCATTCAATATCTCAACAAGGATTGCAGGTGGACCCAAACAAAATATCTATAATCCAAAGGGTCCAACCTGCTCAGAAGCAGAGAGATGTCAGAAGTTTCCTAGGGTTGGTTAGATACTACCGAAGGTTCATAAAGGAATTCAGCAGGTTGGCCAAGTACTCTGAGTTTGTATGGTCAAAAAGCTGTCAAGAGGCATTAGAAACCCTAAAGAACAAGTTAACCACTGCATCGATTCTTCGAGGCCAAAATTGGGCCCTTCCTTTTCATATTCATGCTGATGCTTCACAGAAAGGCATATGAGTAGCCCTAGGTTAGATAGATGAAAAATTGCATTATGCTATCTACTTTATCAGTAAGAATTTTTCAAAGGATAAACTAAATTACTTAGTGACCGAAAAGGAACACCTAGTTGTTGTGCATTCAAAGAAAAAATTTAGGCATTATATTACAGGCTATAAAAAATTTGTGCACACTGACCATGCTGCAATCAAATGCTTAATGAATAAACCAGATGTGAATGCTTGGATTATAATATGGTTACTTTATTACAGCAGTTTGATCTAACTATTGTTGATAAGCCTAGTAAGGAAAATGTTGTTGCAGAATTTTTGTCCAGATTAAATTTACCTGCAAGTGAAGAAGGAATGGTTGATGACCAGTTATTAAATGAGCACTTATTTTCTATTTCAGTTCTCTCTCCATGGTTTGTTGATATAGAAAACTATTTGGTATTTGTACAGTACCCACTCAACTTGTCCTCCAAAGAGAAAAGAAATATAGTAAGGAAGAGCATCCCCTTCACTTGGACTGGGGGTAATCTCTTCAAACTTAGCCTAGATCAAATCTTGAGAAGGTGTGTTAGGGAGGAGGAAGTCTTTGACATCCTTCTGACCTGTCATGGTGGGCCTTGTAGAGGTCACTTTTCAGCAAAGAGGACAACATTCAAAGTGTTACAAGCAGGCTATTATTGGTCCACTCTTCATCAGGATGTGAAAATATATACTAGTTAGTGTGATCAGTGCCAAAGGATGGGAAGGCCTACTCTAAGAGATGAAATGCGTTTGTAGCCTCAGGTGACTTTCGAGCCATTTGACAAGTTGGTCATGGACATCATTGGACCTATTGAACCTCCTTCCAAACAAAAATAATACATCATTGTGTGCACTAAATATCTTACTAAGTGAGCTAAAACCAAGGAAATTAAGGCAACAACATAAGAGAAGGTAGATGTGTTCCTAAGGGATAATGTATTTTATAAATTTTGGTACCCTAGAGAGCTGGTCACTGACCAAGGTAGCTAGTTTACCTCCAACATGATTGAAGACTTACTCAGCTAGCACAAGATCAGACATAGAACCTCCAATTTCTATCATCCACAAGCTAATGGACAATTGGAGGTGACCAATAGAGCATTGGAGGGCATCTTAACCAAAGTGGTAAGCAGCAACAAGAAGGATTGGGCAGATAGACTAGTTGAGGCCACCTAGGCCTATAATATCACCTGGAAGACCACCACTATATTCACACCCTATGAGCTGGTCTATGGGAAAAAGGCCCTGCTATCCACTGAATTTGAGTATAACACATTAAGGATGGCAGCCCAACTAGATCTATATCTCAGTAGTACACAAAAATAGAGATTGCTCCAGTTGAATGGTTTAGATGAGTTCAGAGTGTAGGCCCTCCTACATACAGAGGTAATTCAACTTCAGAGGAAGATCTAGCATGATAAGAACATCAAGGAAAAGTAATTTCAAGAAGGTGATTAAGCTTTGTTATATGATTCTAGGTATAAAGACTTCAACGGAAAGTTAAGGAAAAAATGGTTAGGAACTTATGTTGTAGAAATATGCCACGATAATGGTTTAATGTGTAACAACCCAAAATAAATATCTAATTAACTTATTAACATTAACTTAAATTAGAGTGGCCCTTACCTAGCCAAATAAACAAGTGATTAATAAAACTAAATTTAGCTATGAATAGTGCTTACTTGTGGTAGAAGTAGTCTTACCGAAACAAGGTTTTGGGGACGACTCTCCACCCAAGTGTAGGCTCAATTGTGCAAGGATTCTACTACAACTGGCCACCCCCGAGCCCTCAATCAACGTACTACTGCCAGTGACTCCTAAGTCTTAGTATACCATTCTCCTAAGAGAATGAAAGATAGAATCTCGGAATGATAGAATGCAAGAATGCTTCTCATCTTCCTCGCCATCTATTAAATAGAAAAAACATTGGAAGAGGAACCACATGCACACACTCCATGTGTCTCATGCAACTTTATTTTGATTTATTTCTTTTTGATAGTTTCCTTTTCTTGTTTTTATTTCTATTTATACTTATTTAGAGTTTTTGTATGGTTATTACTATTTTTATTTTTATTATTTTTATTTATTTTCTTGTATAAAATTTTTAATATCATTTATTATTTAACATTTATGATTTATTATCTTTATTATTTTTATTATTTATTATTAAGTGATTTCTTTATTATTATTAATTATTATTTGTGCATTATTTATTATTTATTATTATATTATTTTTTATTATTTTTATTATTTATTATTTATTATTAAGGGGAGGGATATTACATACTCTCCCACTTTAAGGAACTTCGTCCCGAAGTTGAGTTGAATTATTTATTATTTATTATTTTTATTATTTATTATTTATTAACTTCATGTTGCCAACACCCTCTGCTGAACTAGTATAACCAGCAGGCATCGAAGTCCTTTACATCCATTCCAGACTTCAGCATCCCAACCCAATACTAGGCACCTAGCCTAGAACATCAGGCACTTGGCCTCCTCAAGATGGTCCCATAGCTCTTCTAGAGCTATCCATCAAGAGCTATACACGAGACAAAGTAACCACTGGCATATGTAGTGTTGATTGAGTTTGTCCCCAGCCCATATGGTGTTACTTATTCTCCCTCGTGTGTATGGGCTCGCACGAGATCATCAAATAAACCGGCCCTCTCGGCCCATTTGTGGAGTCCTGTCAATCATCACACCTCAACATGCAACCAATGCATTAGTTATACCATCATAGTATCATAGAAAATAATCCACATGCCAAGTCTTGCATGTCATCATGAGAACATTCATCATTATGAATAATAATGAACTGCATGCTTATGCATGTCATAAATTTGTATGAAACTATCACATGCTTCACCTCATGAAATACCATCATGAGTTATGACATCAACATGTTTATATCAAAGACATATCATGACTTCACATTATAAATGAACCACATGTCACTAAACCTCATATTATAGCATCATAATTCCTATGCCACATTATGCATATCATATCCATCATGAGTATTCAACATTAAATACTTATCGTCAAGTAGTAAATGAATATGTCAATATACCTAGACATAACATCATAATTGTTGTAGGGAAAAGTATCCGACACGGAATGACCCTATCCCACTCTAAGGGTGATAGTACCTCAGCAACAACTGAAAGCAAAGCTATCTAAGATTTCTTCTTTATGAAAGTAGATAGGGAAGAAAGAGATCCACCAACCGATGTCTTTCGTTATTGATTGATCCAGTCTTCTCTCCTTGCTGCTTGCTCCCAGCTCCTTGCTCTTTCACTGGCCCAGCTACACAAAGATCCTGCAAAAAGGCAAGAGAGGGAAACTACAAGAAGCATACATTCATAACTGATTCAAGGATTAGAATAAATCAAATACACAAGTACAACAATACATCATTGAAACACATGTATATATAAGAACCTCAAATGCTTTATTAATGGAAGAAGTAAAGTTCTGAGAGTGTTACAACCATAGAGGCCCAATCCAGCAACACCTCCCAACAGAAAGAAATCTCCTCTTCACCTCCTTCAAAGCAATCACCCAATAGCTCTAAACTCAAACCAACAGCACTTCCTTGCTTTCACAAAATCCCAGCCTCCCTAGACCTCATGAGAGAGCTCTATATATAGGAGATTTGGAGAAAGGATGAGTCAGCTTGAGACTGACATGAAGCTGACTAGTGTCCTCTCTCACTTCAGTTATACTTCAGTTCTTGAGTCCACTTGGAGATCCTTGCTTCCACTTGGAGTTTAAGAACCTCTTACTCATCATAGGGCGAATTCCCTGATCCAAGTGTCATTTTAGAAGCTTCCTGGGCATTTGACACCTTGCAGAATGACTGTGCCACTTGGCCAATCTCGCCCAGCGCAGGTAGCCTTCATTACTGTTGACATTCAGCGCAGGTACAGAGTGGAGCAGTTGACATTCAGCGCAGATGCTCAGTGGAGCAGTTGACATGATCCTGAAATTGCTTGTTTTTGAGTGTTTTCAGGTGGAGAACTGATTTGAAGTGCTGTGGTTTGCTGACCTTGTTCCTCTAGGGGTAAGAACAACATGTTTAGGGACTTTGGATCCCTTTGATTATGGACATTTCATGCTTCATGCTGTAAGGCACAAAAATGTCTATAACAGTTGCCCCCTAAAGTATGAGGTCGTTTATCGGGTGAAATGCTTTATCCAGAGGATCCGAAGTTCATTCAATCGCTGAGAGGTGACCTGTAATAAAATACAATACAATACATTATTTTTCATTCTGCTTTCATGATCTAGTTGAGGCGGGCATTCCCATGCTCAGCTTTATAAATACATTTTGGTACATAGAACAGACGATCGTCTGATGGTAGACTGATAATTCTCTGCTGAAATTATCATCCTTTGAATAGGATGATCATCTGCTGCAATGATGTACATGACAAATGCTTTTATATTTCCTGAATATATATCGCAGCCCGGATGGATGAAACTAGATCCGGGGTCTTCAAACTCGTTCGATCTTCACTCTAAGTACAAGTCGATCCATGTGAGAATTGCGCTGAAGTCGAACATGGAAAGACATCGCTTGATTACCGGTCAATAATGAAAAACGTTAACAAGCGCGAGGGGAATCACCGATAATGATAATGACCCTCAAGGTACTGCAGTACAATTTACGTGGCGTGAATAAAGGACTTGGCGTCGAACGCCACGCAAAATCTTCTGGTCGAAGGTCATTGATGTATACCTGTCGCCGGAAGTGAGAAACTTGCCATTGAGGCATGCAAGCTTCAAAGTACTGAAGGGGTTGTTCCTAGATCAACTTCTTGGATAATGAGCTGAAGTCGACAAGAAGCGATCCGTCAAAGGAGGGCCTTAATGAATCCCACATCAGTGACACGAAACGGAGCAAATGATTTTAGTGGAGGTGAAAACAAACTGTGACATATGATTCAGGGTGGCGATCATGGATGGATGAAGGATAATGTATGGTAGTGGATGGGACACGATTGACTCTTTCTGAACGACATCTCTTGAACATATAACGACACTGATGCGATGGATCGGTAGCATTACCCCAAATGGATGGTTTGGCGAGGACCATGGTGATGAGACCGGTGAATGAAACAACCCAACCCGATGTGGTACGGAGGAAAAAGTGTCATGTTCAAGAGCGACTTGCTACCATTAAAGCTTTGAGGTTCTCCCAATTTTTCCCCAGTCATTTCTGACCAGTACCTCTTTATTTTTGTCAAGCTTGAGGAGGATAACATATGCTTGTTCTATAACCTGCCCTTCGGGCAAGCCCATCGCTATGTTTTAACGAGCCTAGCGATAGGGAAACTCGTTCTCGTCTAAAGACAAGTTTGTCGCTATTTAATCATTTTAACGAGTCTAACGACAAGGAAAACTCGGTCCTTTTCATTTTTAGAGAGTCTGAAAAGGTACAGAAAGTTAACTCCAAAATTCCTTTTTCGTCATCTAATCCCTTAAGTCCGAAAAAGTATAAAACAATACAGAAGGGATGAGTGTTCGGTACTTTTAACGAGCCGAACAAAACAAGCGCTCGATCTTTTTGTGCAATAATCCCTCAGGTCCAAAAAGATTAAAATCTAGAGGAGGGATAGCTCTTCCGGTCCTTTAACGAGCTGGAAGGCCAAAACTCGGCAAACTTTTCATATTTTACGAGTCAGAAAAGAGCTCAAAGAAGACTCGTCTTTTGAGGAACGAGTGATAAATAGGGATAGCAGCAGATTCCAGGTACAGGTTGGAATTTTCCAATCACGGCAGTGTCACAAGGATGGCTAGGTGAAATCACTCTTCGCAGCTGTTCCTCAAAATGGGTAAACAATCATATGGGGGTGAACGATCGGCCAAATGGAATGGAGGTGGCAGGTGCAAACACGACCAAGGCTTTTATGGCTAATAAATTTACGATCGCAATGGTTATTTACCGGGATAGGTTCATTTTTTAATGAGCTTGAACTCTGGAGGAAACTCTTGCTCACGCTTTTCTATTTTTTAACGAGCATAAATTCCGCGGTAAAACTGCTCGAATCTTGCGTTTATTTTTTAACGAGCATGAACTTTATGCTAAAACTGCTCGATATACCAGTCATAAAATCAGAAATGTCTCCTGTGAGATCTCTATTTTTTAAGGAGTTTCATCTTCACTAAGATTTACTCCATATTTGGCAAATTTTGACTTTTGCCCCACATCCTTTCTTTATGCAAGGTCGGAATCGGCTAATCCTACGAGTTTAAAGGGTTAGACCTACAGGTTTAAAGGGAGGACCTAAAAATTTAAAAAATAAATAGCCGTCCCTCGCTCACACTCCAAAAGATTGCATGCCCCCAGGTATAAAGTAGGATTTCAAGGCTGCCCCTACTTATCCGATAAAACATTTGTTTTAAAGGGTGAGGCTTGCCTCTTTTAGGTTACCCAAAGATTGTTCTGTTAATCTTTCAAACTGAACACTTCCTCGGCAATGTCTACCGAAGTAGACAAGGGTGAATGACTCTTTTGTCAAACACGTAACTTTTACAAAAGAATCCTATTCTAGAACAACCCCTCTTCCAACCACGGACGGGGTACGGACTAGTCATATTCTTCCGCGGAAATTCTACCTTATACCCAGGGTTTCTTCTGCCCGAAGCAGACCAGGATGCATGCCCCCTGGGTTCCAGTCCCATCTTTCCGAATCACTCGCACTCATCGGGAAGGAGGACTGGGGGTGGAGACATTTCTTGAGTGAATAGACCATTCAGGGTTGGTATTTGACTATTTGCGATGCGTGATCCCGGAAATGAAAGTTGGTCTACGAGCTTGACCACTCTTCCTTCGTGTGGAAAACACATTACTCTAAAGAGTGAGGAGACTATCGCTCCCATGCAATAAATATAGTCTCGTCCAAGGAGTAGGTTATAATCCAAGGGTCCTTGGACGACCATCACGTTCATTTGAACGGTCTTCCCTTTCAATGTAACAGGCACATTGGGGAGGATCCCTAATGGTCGACTGGTTCCTTTATCAAAACCCGAGAGATTTCTTATCTCAGGTAAAAGCGCCGGGGAACCCAGTGCTTTCCAAGCAATAGAGGAAAGGATACTCACAGATGCCCCTTCATCAATGATAGTGCCAGCCATTATCATTCTGTAGATTTGGACAATGATTCTGAATGGTATACTGGCTGGCAACCGGGGTCTGCCTAGTTGATTCCAATCAAAGGATACAACCAGGTTGCTTGGTGGTGGGACCGAATACACAGCCGGATATGACCCTGACGATGTTCCTTCCTGCGATAAAGGAATGGGCACATTGCCCTGACGCTCATCAGAGTCTGTGCTGATGAAAAGAATCTGGATGGTGTCATCCTTATTCTCTTCAGTGAGGGTGTCACTTGAAGATGACTCTTCGGTGACGGTGTCATTTGAAGATGAAACTTCTGAAGGGAGAACCGGGTCAACTGCCGTATCGACCTTTGGACTTTCGTCCAGTCTGGATTCAGTAGGTTCATCTTCAGTGACTGACGCTTCAGCTGACCACTTGAGCGGGCCAGCTGTATTTTCAACCAACGAAGGACTTGGCACGAGTTTTTTGTATCCAGGAGGAAGTCTCAATGGTGAAACCGGACGATCTTCCAAAACTCTCTTCGCTTCGTCTAAGAAGGGACAACGGTGGATGGCGTGATCGCCTTCACACAGTCTGTAGGGGGATCTTACTCCTCCTCTTTGTCTTGAACCTTCACTTCTACTGGTTGACGGCAAGCATTCAACCTGACTGTCAGAGGTTGATGCTCCCGAATTGTGCAAACGAGGGGACCAGTCCCTTAGTATCCGGGGAATACAGGGACAATCTCTATGGAAATGGTCTCCTCTACATATGACACATGGCGATTTAGGCCCGGTCTGTGCTGTGTGTGGATTTTTGTCAGATGTCTTTTGCTTGCCCCCAGTCGCCTTAGGCTCCTTCTTCTTCTTCTCTCTCTTCTTCTTCTCCTTCTTCTCCATGGGAGCTTGGCTTTTGCCGGCTCTACCTTGCGAAGATGAAGGATTGGAGGAAGAGAGATTGGAAGTAGAAGGCTGGTGGGCAGCTCTAGACTGATCTAACTGTTGACTCGACTGCTCAGGAACCATGGTGTTCTGAACTACATTGGTTGAGAAAAACCAAATAGGCAGGCCAATTGTCAGTCCTGGAAGCGACAATGTGGCCATATGGGGCGCACCAACTTCCCCCCAAGAGGAGAAAGGACTAGGATTTCCATCTTGTGGAATTCCTTGGTTAGGGCGTTCCATGCTCTCAACCTACAGATCAACGCGGGAATAAGAGGTGATTTATGTTCCGTTTAAAATTAATTTTATAACGACGCTTTTAGACACAACTTGCTTTTTCACTTTTTAAGAGTCGAGAAAAAGCTAAAGATGACTCTAGTCTCCTTCGATGTTTTAACGAGCCCGAAGTGACAAATGCTCGGTTGGACTTTTTCAGTTATAGAGTTTGAAAAAGGCCAAAAGAAACTGCTCTGGAGATCTAGGCAGAGGGTGTGCCAAACCTTTCGCGAAACCACAGAATACATTTTACGGTACGGGTGGTTGATCTTCGTGAATGCTGTGTTCACTGCATCGCGATCAGTAGGGCGGCCGACACAGCTTCCTAAGGATAAAGGCTTTGTTCCTATAGGGGTCTCCCAATATACGCGACGGTACGCGGGAGCACAAGTCCGTATTGATACTTATCGCTTCACCGTGGAGGAATCACCCAACCACTCAACGCTAAGATATCACGTTTAACGACGCCGGAACACGTCTCTAGCTTAGACCTCTATGTGTTTGCGTTATGTTTCAATGCATTGTTATGTAAATTCAATTCATTTTAAGTTGATCTTGCTTAGCAGTTTGCCTTTAAGGATCACCACGAGATGTATAAACAACTTCCTAGATGCAGTCTAAGATGATAAGCAAGCTTTTCAATCTTTCAACTTTGAAAATCTTAACTACTGAGGGAAAAGAAAGACATCATCTTTTCACACAGATCATAGAGCACACACTAATGCACTTTTCCCTAAATCAACATGCAAGCTGTCAAAATGCACATGCACAATGCAGGTATTTCTTTTCTCTTTCTTAATGTTGATGTATTACAAAAAGAAAGCTGTTGTATAATTTCGAATTCAATTTCAAGTGAAAACAAACAAGCTTGTCTAAAATCAAAAGACACCTTACGGTTTACTCGTTTCGACACTAGAAATGTATGAATTCAAACCATATGACGAAAGCAAAAGCTCAATCAGCTATGAACAACAATCAAACTAACTCTTAAGATCACTACGACACTTATCACAGTTCTGGATCTAAGAGGCCACAGCAAGACTAGTTCGCTTTTCGTTATGGGAAACTGTAAATGAAACAAGAAATACACAAAGAACAATCACAGTTTCTTTATACAACCGAGGCGGAATAGTGGCAAGGACAGTTGGTTTCAGATAGGTACATTGACCAGCAACAAGCAGCAAAAACAATGGTGAAAACAGGGCAAGACACAGCAGGAAACCCCAGTAGCACAATGCAACACTGGTTCAGCGCAGGCTCTGCACTGTCAGTTTGACATTCAGCGCAGTTCCCGAAGGGGCTACCTGCGCTGAAATGCAGACTGCCTTTGTACAGCCTGCACTGAAGAACGAAACTTGCGTTTCTCACAGTTTCCGGGTCACAGATTGCTCAAAAATTCACAGTTTTTGGCCAAATCAGAAGCTATCAGTCAAGTACACACTAAGGGATAATTAGGAGGATGAAAAGCTATCACTAAGAGCTTCAGAGTCCTTGTGGATCAGCTCTTCAAATCATAAACATGCCCAGAAACTGAGCTAGAGTAGCTGCCCTCTACTTTGTATTTGAAAGATTCAAATACAGTTCGATTCGATACTCCCTGTGTTTATGAAATGAATAGCAAAAACACAAACAGCCAACAAGATACGTTCCCCAGCGGAGTCGCCAATTTGTTGTAGGGAAAAGTATCCGACACGGAATGACCCTATCCCACTCTAAGGGTGATAGTACCTCAACAACAACTGAAAGCAAAGCTATCTAAGATTTCTTCTTTATGAAAGTAAATAGGGGAGAAAGAGATCCACCAACCGATGTCTTTCGCTATTGATTGATCCAGTCTTCTCTCCTTGCTGCTTGCTCCCAGCTCCTTGCTCTTTCACTGGCCCAGCTACACAAAGATCCTGCAAAAAGGCAAGAGAGGGAAACTACAAGAAGCATACATTCATAACTGATTCAAGGATTAGAATAAATCAAATACACAAGTACAACAATACATCATTGAAACACATGTATATAGAAGAACCTCAAATGCTTTATTAATGGAAGAAGTAAAGTTCTGAGAGTGTTACAACCATAGAGGCCCAATCCAGCAACACCTCCCAGTAGAAAGAAATCTCCTCTTCACCTCCTTCAAAGCAATCACCCAATAGCTCTAAACTCAAACCAACAGCACTTCCTTGCTTTCACAAAATTCCAGCCTCCCTAGACCTCATGAGAGAGCTTTATATATAGGAGATTTGGAGAAAGGATGATTCAGCTTGAGACTGACATGAAGCTGACTAGTGTCCTATCTCACTTTAGTTATACTTCAGTTCTTGAGTCCACTTGGAGATCCTTGCTTCCACTTGGAGTTTAAGAACCTCTTACTCATCATAGGGCGAATTCCCTGATCCAAGTGTCATTTTAGAAGCTTCCTGGGCATTTGACACCTTGCAGAATGACTGTGCCACTTGGCCAATCTCGCCCAGCGCAGGAAGCCTTCATTACTGTTGACATTCAGTGCAGGTACAGAGTGGAGCAGTTGACTTTCAGCGTAGATGCTCAGTGGAGCAGTTGACATGATCCTGAAATTGCTTGTTTTTGAGTGTTTTCAGGTGGAGAACTAATTTGAAGTGTTGTGGTTTGCTGACCTTGTTCCTCTAGGGGTAAGAACAACATGTTTAGGGACTTTGGATCCCTTTGATTATGGACATTTCATGCTTCATGCTGTAAGGCACAAAAATGTCTATAACAATAATGCCTATGCATATCATCATCATCATAAGTATACATCATCACTATTGTAACAACTATATAAATATGAATCACATGAGCATGATCATCCTCATACCATCATATCATGAAACATCATTAATCTGAGAAACATTTCAATATTTATCAAATATAGAATAATATTCTATAAGCATTCTTATAATGATTCATCAATTTCATTTACTTGTACAAACATTGACTACCAAGTATGAACTAACATTATTCTTAATCTCTCATCACTTATTCTTCCTTCCCCAATGAAATTCATTGCTAATATGTTACCATTTGTATAATCATTTAAATCATCAATATCAAGTTAAAATTCCATGATCACTATACATATTTTTCTTATCCAAATAGCACACATACAAGAGGTCATCCTTATTTAAGTCTTATTTTATGCTTAATCTACCTACATGAGGGCTTGTTGCCCCCTCATGATTTATTCATTAGTTGCATAATTTTCATTGTTCATCCTAAAAAGATTTGCTTTTCTCATCAAGTTTCCACTTGATCTCTCTTATCGTAGATTCACCCATGTTCAAGTTGGAATAGGGATTCTTCCACTTTAATTTTCACTCATTAAATATTCAGTTTAGACTTTGAAATGATTGGAACCTCTACCATCATTATCATCTATGAATGATTTGGTATGCCCATTGTATTTTGGCAATAACTTCTTTCAATACTAATGATGCGCACTAGTAAGTTGTTTTGTGATGATGATGATGATGATGAAGACGGTTAACGTCCACTCAGACCAAATTGGTCTATCGGACCTACAATTTTCTTAATTTTTACTTGTCTGGCTCCTCGTCTTTCTTGGCGAGATTGGTGTTGTAGCTTTCTTTCTTTTCTCTACGGTCTTCCAACTTCCTTTGTCTTGCATCTCCTTCATCTCTTCTGGTTCTTGGGACATTGGTGTCTTAGCTTCGCGATCTATTGTGTTCGTTCTTTTGAAAATAGTCGGAGAAGAAGTTTGGTTTAGGAGATCTGCTTTGCTGTTAAATGAAGATTTATTTTCTGCGGTATTCAAATCCTCATAACTATTGATTTGTTGGGGCGGGCTTTCTCCTTGCTTGTTTTGAGAGTTGCTTCCTTCTTCCTTGATTTCTTGTGACTCATTTTCTCTAGAATATTCTTCTTCTTTGATGACAGTGTAGTGTTCTTTTTGTGCTCCTTCCCACCATGTAGATCTGTGGTGATTTTTTCTAGCAAAATTTTTCTCCGAGGCTTTTGGGCAATTTTTGGCTAGATGCCCCATCTCAAAGCACGATCGACACCTGAAGAGGACACTTTCATAATCAAGCTTCTTGTTCCACACATAGTCTTTACTTGTTAGGTTTATTTCAGCTGGAAATCCCGCGCTGAAATCCATTTCCACACAGATGCGCGCATAGGTGGTTCTGGCATATTCCTCTGTTTCTGGGCACCTGCAGTAAACTTTCCCAATTGCATTTCCGATGGCTTTTAGCGAGGAGAGATTCCAGAGATGCAAGGGTAGGCTTGGCAATCTCACCCAAACTGGTGCTGAGGTTATCACTACTGTAGAGGGATCGAATGATGGGTTCCATGGCTTCATGAATAGGCTTGATTTTTCCCAAAACCAAGGGCCGGAGTCTAGAATACATTGTCTGCTTTTAGGATTTTCAAAATCTACTATAAAGAAACCTCTAGCACAGGGGTAGATATTAATTTCATCAGAAATGATAGGCTTCCATACCTCCGAGATCCAATTGTGGAGTGCTATCAGCCGCGGCCAAAAACCATTGAACCGGCAAATTAGGGCACTTTCGGAGAACTTCAAAGCTTCATCGAGTGAGTCCTGGACCACTTGGATAGTGGGAGCTGGGGCTTCACTCATGATATGGGCAGGAGATTGCCCTTCAGAGGCGGATGAGCCACCAGTTATTTTTGCGAAGCTCGGAGCCATATTTTACTTGCTCGTAGAACGCAACCACAGATAAATAAGACAGAAGATAAGATTAGATCTAGATCTGACCGCAGAAATTAGCCGCCTAGATCTAGCCTCAGATCTAAAACCTCGCCGTGAAATATTTGAGACTATCAAGACTTCTGAGATCTGCGGAAGAGGAAATAGGAGATCTGAGCCACCGAGACTTCTGGAATCCCACCGAGACTTGTGAAATACTTCTGGAATCTCTAATAGTAAGAGCTGCAGAGGAATAGGCTAATCTACATTCTAGTATGATAATGTAACAATAAGAGCCTCAGAGGAATTGGCAGATCTACGTTCTGGTGATAGCCGCAGATCTAACCACCGAAGTCCCAATCAAGCCGCAGATCTCACTAAATTGTAATATCAACGACCGAAGAGCCGCAGACTTACGTTAGCTTCAAATCTCCTACGCTAAGAGCCTCAGAGGAATTGGCAGATCTACGTTCTGGTGATGGGGAGCCACAGATCTAACCACCGAAGTCCCAATCAAGCCGCAGATCTCTGAAGTAAAGAGCCCGAGATGAAGAAATATAAAACCAAAGCCGTAGAGGAATCAACAGACTTGCGAGAGAAGAGTCGCAGAGTTAAGGAATAGCCGCAGAGTTATGAAGAGCCACAGGCACCGAGCCGCAGAGAGCCGCAGTAAGCCCTATTTCATTTTTTATATTTGAAATTGTGATCTCTTAAAAACATATACTTTTTCAAGTGTATGAGGTAACAATATATGATCAATCCACTCGTGAGTGAAATTTATTCAATTGCACCCTTTATTAGTTGAATCTCACTTCTTTTGCCCATTTATATGTAATCCTTTTCAAAGTCTCATTATAGAATTTCTAACTATATTTCCAACAATATTTCTTCCTACACTTCATGCTCAATGTTTTCTCATTAGTCTACATCATGTATTTTTTTTTCTCTCAAAAAAATTAAACAATTATTATCCTTGGAACATTTTCCTAGTTTATCATTTGTCATTTCTCACCGATTACAAGTACTTAGAACTTCCTATAATGATACTTATATAGGCCATCACTTTGACCTTACCAATCATGTTGACCAATCCACTTTGTTTCTACTAGCTTCAAAGATAGAAATATTATTAAATTGCCCTTGTTTTCTCACCTTTAGTCATACTAGTTTATTTTCCTCCTCTCTCTGAAATGTATAAAATTGTTACACTAGGAAATATTGTTACTATTTCTCCAATCACATAACTTATCTTCTCAAATTGATGAATTTTATTATGGATTCACTTCTTTAATTCAATGTTATCATACCCTTCAGGCCCTTGACAATGACCTTTTTTATTATTCAACTGTGTTAGTTGATCATTAATGTTGCTTCCACTTATTAAGGTTGTTGTCTATATATTTTTCCATCACCTTATTCTAATAATAGGCTTGTTGTTCTCCCAAGGCTAGTATCTTGTTATCTTAGGTTTATATTTATTAGTTCCCTGAAATTACTATTGGACAACTAATCCTAAGTGGGTTAGTGTGGAAGCCGAATAGACCAAAGCAGTCCAAGAGACCTTGGGATATGTTGTACTATAAATGTATATATGATGTTAATAAAAAAATGTACTGCATGATTTATCTTTCACATTGTCTTTGCTTTCCATGTGTGTTTAACATGGTATCAGAGCAGGCGATCTCCTGCCCTGCTCAAATATGAGCCACTTGTTTTCCATGGCCTTTCTTAGATGCCAGTCCTGTACATTCATAAAATTGTCAGTACTGATATATTAGTAGGTGCCTGACAGTCCTTGCGATTCTTGACCTACCACTCTATTGTTTACCAAATACGCATATGTCATAACGCATATGTTACGTTGAACAACGCATCTGTCATAACGCATATGTTACGTTGAATAATGCATCTGTCACCCCCTCTGTCCATAATGCATCTGTCACCCCCTCTGTCCATAACGCATCTGTCATAACGCTCTCTGGCGCACTAGCACTGTCTCTGTCCATATACGCTCCATTTAAAAGCGCTGCACCACCTGCCATGTACCTTTATTCCCTGAAATTCGAGGTTGTTCCAGGATTTCCTCGGCTGGTCTTTCTGCAATTGCTTCAGGATGTAAACGCATCGTTGAGTTAGATATCAAAAGGTGCTACGGTGTGGATGATGTTGGAATATTGGTTGTAGCCAGGTCCTGTCAAAATTTGCAACAGATGAATGTCTCATATTGTTCAATCTCAGATGTTGGTTTGTTAGCACTGGCAAGCCTTAGATGCTTACAAAACGTAAAGCTAGTTTATTTGATGAGTGTAACGGCCAATGGTTTCATGTATTTTCTGTTGGCTTGCAAAAGAAACTTAAGCTTCTTCAATCTTTAAAGCTTAATTTACCATGAGTTCTGATTAAGATGTTGGGAGCCCGTGGGTGCAATATTCGATGACTGGACAAGCATTTTGTGGTATAGGATGCCCATCTTAACTAAGTGTTAGTACCTGATGTTTTTCCGGAAAATGTAATATATATCTCAGAGGCCCCTTTAGCAGTAGTGTTTGTCCAACTCTAAACAAAGCAGTTTTGTGTAATGATGAATTTCTGTTTAAGCGTCGTGAATCTGTCAGTAATGTAGTGAGTGAATTATCCCATACAGTTCATCTTCTGAGAGATGAAATGAGTACCTAGGATATATAGGTACATTGTACATTGAAGAGTATTTGTGGGATGCGGAATCGAGAAGCGCCCTGTGGATTCACCTTCGAGCTCCAGAGGAATTGGTGAAACGCTTATGACGGTTGCTGAGCGGGGGGAAGCCTTCTTCTTGGTCTTCAAAATCAACGGCAGTACTCAAGTGTGACCCGTGTTCGTTCCCCGGCAACGGCTATTGACGTTTTGCCTTCCTGGGAACGCCTGTTCAACTGCCATCAACACGGTGGTATTTTCATTTCATTGAATACGCTGCAAGGAACAAATGAAGCATGGTGGATACGTCAAAGATATATGAGATGTTAATTATATTCGTCATCTAAAGCAAAAAATCGAAGATCTCTCAAGAAAAAGAGATCGAATGAAGGTCTGTTCGAGGGCATTCAATCCTCATCTAACCAGAAATTTCGCAGTAAACAGCCATTGTTTCAAGGATCGGACGGGAAAGTCCCTTCTGTGAAAATAGATTCATCCCACTCCAGTGTTAAGGTCACCGTTAACGTGTTCCATGATCAGATTGTCTACTCCGATCTTCTAAGGGCGTTGGAAGAATGTGGGCTTGAAGTTTTGAACGCTACGTCTTCTTCCATAGATAACGCAGTGTTTCATACCATACATAACAAAATGTCTGATATTGACTACTTTAACGTGGACGACCTCTTTAAGAAGATGTTCACATGAATATAGAAGCAGCCCTTACAGATTCGATTGTAGAGCCAGCGAAAAAGCTTCATACTGCAAGAAGTCGACTCTGTTTATGACTCCGGACTTCAGATTACTCGAATTCGACCGCGCTTCTATTTATAGCTTCTATTACATCTCGGACTTATTGCAGTTGTGTCTCAGACCTAACCTGTGGAGAACTGAAGATATAAATCTGTGGTGGCTCAGGTAGTCTGCCTGTGGGAGCTCAGTTGTGAAGCTCAGAACCTTAGAACAGTCCTATATACTTTGGACCTGTGTTGTGAGGAGCTTGGACTATATTACAGTCACTTGGATCAGTGTGTGGAGAGGTATTTGAGGAGCTCGGATCTTGGACAAGACCTGCAAGAACAATGAAGTATTAAGGCTCGGATCAGGTACCTTGAAACTTGAATTGTGTCCTGTAGGTGAGCATCATTGAAGCATTTGTTGAAGCTATTTTGAGGTAATATAGATACATCCTTTAAGGCACTTGATGAAGCCTTGAAGAAGAATTTACAACAGTCTTGAGAAAGCCTCTCAAAGCCATTTCGAGCATACCTTGGAGTATCATCCTAGAGCACATTGTGAAGCACTTGAAGAATTGATTGGTGCAGAACTTGAGCAACTTATTGAAGATACCTTGAACTATCAGCAGCTAAATTTTTTGAAGTAATTTGTTGGTAGGCTACCTTCATTTTCGGAGTTGAATATTGTTGCAGAGGAAGTCAATAGAGAAGCAGTCCCAGGTTCCTGCATATTCTTCCTTCTAATTCTGTCTTCGAAATTCTTATCAATCCTGTTCTCAAATGATTTGAAGAAATTTGTTTACAATAGTACAATGATTGTGAGCCTTATATCATGTACAAACCCGAGTCATGTATTAGGTGCTGAGTGGGAATAATGTATGATGCTTGTGTTGTCAACAAGAATATAGTAGAGTTGGAATTGTGTATGTGGTCAAACAGTTAAGTCTTATTCATATGTACGGTACCTTGCTGGAGAGTATTCTTGTACACAGTATTGCAAGCTGATTGATTTGAAGTTGTTGCCATAAGTTTATTTGGTGTCCATCTTTTCCTCATTGTTTCACTATCTTTTGAGGTTAGAAATGGCTCCAATCGGTGCAATATTAGAGTTAGTGGACAATCTAATACTCTCTAGTATGAATAATACAGTCAAAATCAGCAAGGATTTTCTCACCGATATTCGTAGTTGTTTGCAAAATGTACAAGAAAAGATCGATTTTTTGCAGCTTGAATCACTTCTACAGCAAGAAGAGCTACATCAAAATAGACACCATTCTGAACCTGTTTTTGTTCAGAACATTGAGACAACCACCCATCAACAGCATGTTAATAATGTTACAGTTCATTCAAATAAAGCAGCAGTTGTATATGCAGATGCAGAAACTCAGTCTGCACTTCCCAAGCCCATCATCAGACCTTGGGAACAGCTTGTCCACAATAAGCATAGAGCTGGTCTTGGATATGACACGGACTTGTCCTTTCATATTCCAGACTATGCCAAGCCCATTCAGTTTCAGAGTGCTGGATTCATTCATGACAGTTCACCTGCTTCTTATGACAGTTCAGTTTCAGCTGTTCTAGATTCTGCCCATCTTCCACAACAACAACAAAAACAACAACAAAAGATTGTGAAATGCCAACACTGTGACCGAGTTGGCCATTTGAAAGATCACTGTTTTGATCTTCATCCATGTAAGCACTGTCATAAAACCACTCATTCTTCAAACAGATGCTTCAAAAACAAACGTCCTGCAAGAACAAAGATTCATCTTGGATGGATCGCTTCTTGGAAATGGGCATCAACAGCCAAGAAGATATTCCAAACACATATCAGAACTTGTTCCAAAGTATTGAACATTCTTGCAGTTGAGTTTTCTCCATCTTATCACCTTGTACCTGACAGGGGGGGAAATGATGGTCATCTACAAGCTTCAAAGTCACATCAAGCGAGCCTGAGCCACAACCTGCCACACCAGTTTCAGAGTTGTAGCCAGAGACAAAGATGCCTAAACATGCATTCAGTTGGCAATCTGGGACACTTTCTCTAGCAGAAGACTCTAGATTCTTGCCAGTTTTGGAAGAGTTCCAGGAATCGGAGAGTTGTTGGTCATCCTTAAACCATCACAGATTAAGAACACTTCCTCTAGCAGAAGACTCCAGCTTCTTGCCAGTTTTGGAAGAGTTCCAAGAATTGCATTAAGCATTCCAGAGTTGTTGGTCATCCTTAAACCATCACAGGTTGATACTTCCCTTTTCAGGTTGAAGTTTTACCTTTTATGTGGGGTGAGACCTCCCTTTTATGGTTGAATGTTTCCCTCTTTAAAACAATAGGATCACTTCCTCTAGCAGAAAACTTCAGTTTCTTGCCAGTTTTGGAAGAGTTCTAGGAACTGCACTAAGCGTTCCAGTGTTGGTGGTCATCCTTAAACCACCGCCACTTATACCAACATTTCAGAGAGCACATTCAGCCTAGTGCTGCCATGCATCTTTTACACATTTTGTACTACAACTCTCTTCTTGGACTCATACATAACCCTTCGGATTAAGGGGGGGGATGTTGGACACCTAATCCTAAGTGGGTTAGTGTGGAAGCCAAATAGACCAAAGCAGTCCAAGAGACCTTGGGATATGTTGTACTATAAATGTATATCTGATGTTAATAAAAAAATGTACTGCATGATTTATCTTTCACATTGTCTTTGCTGTCCATGTGTGTTTAACAATTACACCACTATTTTCTCACACCTTCGCCAAATAGCTAGTGTCTCTTTAATTTACATATTAACTAAACTAGTTTTGCATGTATGCCACTTCATATTTAATGGTCTCTTTTACATTATCAAGTAGATAAGATGCATATTGATTTCTTTGTGGACTCATCAATACCACCATAATTTTATTATCATCTTTGAGAAAATAGGTGTGTTGCAAGGAGCATATAAAGAGGTCTCATCCTCATATGAAATTTCTTAATGTTATGAATTGCTTGTTATATCTTCTTTACCTAACCACAAAATTTCCTTCAGGCTATAGTTTATGAGATATAAAAAAAAGATATCAAAAGAATTGATTCCACTTTTGATTAATGCATGGAAAAGGAGATGAAACCATAACTACAAACATGCACAAAATTGGACAAGAAAAATAATCTTCACTATTCACATTAATTTCAAAGGCCACCTAATAGCCAACATAATTCTATGTTAAAACATGACTACAAGGAAAAAGGGGAAAAAACATTCTAATAGAAATAAAATTAAAACAGGGTCAATATTTCAAAATAATTATACCATGAATATTTTCTTACAATTAATCACCAAAATAAAAGAAGAAAAGAGTAGACAGGTTATTACCCATTACTATTTCATGTTCTATAATTTTCCTAAATATAATGAAATGTCTCTTATATAAATTCATTAACAACTTCTATTAATTTAATAGATTATACAATTTACATACAAGTATTAAACATACAACTGTAACATTTCACCAATTTCATTTTTCCTAATCCATAATCATCCTTCATGATTGATTTTGAAAATATCCATGTAAATTCTATCTCCATATAAAATTTATTTTGACTTCTATGATATTGACTATTTGTATATTGTATATTTTAATTTCAACACTGAAATATGTGGAATTTAAGACAAACCAATGTCACTGTCATTATAAATCATTATAAAAATGGGTATTTTCAAAAATGATATTTTGAATTTTAGTTATACTTCAAACTTTTTAATACAAACCTTTATACTATACATATACATATAACGTATAAGGATAATTCTTAATATTTCTCCATTTTCACTTCAGAGTGCAAATTTCATTTTCCAATTTATTTATTTCTCTTAAATTGTTTTAAATTTCATAATCATTAGCTATTATAATTTAGTTGAGATTACAGATTTTCATTATAAAGGTAGAAAAGTTTTGCAATCCTGATGAGGAAAATATTTTTCCAGATTTTGAAGAACATGCCAACTATGATCATGTTGCTGAAAATTCTTGCTGAAAATTCTACTTTAGTCTAGAAGAACTTTTTGGTACCCTATTTTTGAAGACAAAAGACTATGGTTTGATGTTTCTTTTAGGATGGATGGGAATAGAAAAGATGACATAGTTTTGAGCTCCTGTAATGAAGAAAAATAAAATCATTTCCAGCTCAGATTTAAACGATTAGTTGCCAGTTTTAGATTCAAGCTTTGAAGAGTATCCTTTGTAGGCCTGGGTTTCAAGAGGAAACTAGAGGAGAGAATTTCCAACCTTAGTCATGGAAATAACAACACATAATTAAAGAATTACACTTTTGGGTAATTCAGTCCAAACAAAACCGAATGGGAGGATAGCAGAAAACGGAGGCTGGCAGGTTGATTTGACAAAGAACTCAGTCAGCTAGCTAGTCTGCCAATATAATCTTCACTTTTCTGGGAAATGTTTTCCTAATCCATTCTGTTTTGCTATTGATGAACCAGTTAAAATTGTTTGCATTCCAAGAGATGATGTCAACAATGTGTTCAGAGTCTCATTCAAAATCAATGGATTGTTGTTTTAGAGGCACATTTTAATACCTTCTATGACTGGAATCAACTCAGCCTGGCTATTTACTTTCATGCCATTATTCTGTAGAAACACTACCTTCATTAGGCCATTCTAACTGCTGATATGAAACAAAAGCTCTGCTATAAGGAACAATATTTGCATCTATTGAAAGTAATTTTAACTTTAAAAACACTGGCTGGAAATTATGTAATATGTTAAAAAAAACTACCACTGACAAAACAAAAATTTCATACGGTCCTCCTCAGAACATTTTTGACAATCTTGAAAAAAATTCTTGAATTGTTTCTCCTTGGCAATTGCTTTACTCATGACAGATTCACTGAATTTCATCGTCTTGTCCCATAATTGGTTCACAAAAAGAAACCTCATACACAGTGAAATATCTCTCTCTCTCTCTCTCTCTCTCTCATATATATCTATATATATATATATATATATATATATATATATATATATATATATATATATATATATATATATATATATAGAGAGAGAGAGAGAGAGAGAGAGAGAGAGAGAGAGAGAGAGCTCAAACTTAATGTATTAGCCCTTGGCTATGATATAATTTTATTTCCCATAACCTCAAGGTAAATAAACTAGTTTTAATGATAAAATAGAAAATTAAAAGTTTTTTTTTTTGTTTATGTATAAAGTGCACTAGTTATGGTCACTATTTCCCAATCTGGTCCCCTAAAAGTGGGTAATTCTCAACGCTTGGTGTGCCTTAGTACTTCTGAAATTGGAATATTCATAAATTGGTAACGGTGCAGGTGCGCAATCTCGATGTCATCTCCGAAAAGCAAATTCACGGCCACGGTGATTCTTTGTAGACCGCTAAGATTCCAAAGCCCTAAGAAGAATTTGTGAGTTGAACAGTGCGACAGAGTGGAGTTTGAACTGGGTGGCCAAGTGAACTGTGCGGCGGAGTTAATCGTGCTCAAAGCTGAAAGGGAATGCATCATGCGCCGGGTAGATATATGTAACACTCAAATAGTGTAGGGATGGAGTCTTACTTGCAGAAACCTTTAATAAATAGCAAACAACCCAAGAACTCAAAAATACCACCGTTACTACTACACTCACTACACGGCATGTTTAACTAACTACAAGAAAAACTTAAAATGACACGGGGTAACGAGCAGTGACCACTTAGATCCAGTGCAAACTCCACTTTTAGGCAAAAAAAAATTACAGTTTAAAAGAGGTCAGAAGCCTTAAGCTATGAAGCTCGAAGAGACAAATGTGAAAAATAACAGAAAAATTCATGGTGAAGTTAATATAATTAAGGGATTCGTGGATACCTGGAGATCGATATCACCGATTTGAGAACCGAATTTTCTCACAGGACAAATTTTGTAGCCATTCTCTCAGCTCGAAATTCTCTGGATTCGAAATTCTCCAGGGTTGCATTCTCTTGTTCTGGAACGAGTTTCCCACCGTCAAGGAGTCGAGTTACCATCTTTTCATGGTTTGGTTGAGGTACATTAAGCTGGTTCATACCTAAACTTGAGGGGGACAGTAAATCCATCTTATTTATCACAGTCTAACAAGGGCCGTATTGAGAAATTAAACAGCCGATTTGGGTTAAGGCTGAGAATTATAGTCGCAAGCTAGATCCTAGCCGAGCCACATTGAAACTGGGAGCCAATTTGCCCAGTTTAGAGGACCATCATCTGCTCAAAGGCTAAGGGCCAATTTTATTGCACGCAACAATAATGACAACAAATATGATGGTCATAGGACGATTCTCTCATGCTCTTAGCAGGGCTCAACTTCGGTGACATTGAAAAGAAGGGCGTAATTATTGGTGGACTGAGTGCCTTGAGCCTAGACTTCCTGGGTGTAAACACCATCAATTGCATGCTGTATATCTTTGTGTGGAGACTGTATCGAAATTCTAGCGAATCTGAAGCAGCATATATATCTCTTTGGATCGATTTCCCAAACCTACAATGGTGAACCGTCTCAGTTGTTTCAATCGGTCCAAACAATAACTTTATCTGATCACAAGGACAAGTTCAGTCAAGCAAATCGAAACTCTTATTGAAGGCCGAATTGGGTGATCACTCCTGTACGTGGCACTTACTAGTTGGTGGCCATTGCTTAATTTAATTATTAAAGCAGAGGTATGCAGGACAGAGACAAAGAATTTGTTTGGAGTGATCTTTAAATTCCAGAGAGGAGTCCCAAATTTCGAAAGGATCCCCACTGCCGGAAGATCGAGCTGCTGCCTCATTGTTGTGGTAAAAGATCAATGTACCCAGGTCGAAACTCCTTCAGCAAAGGTCCAAATTTCCTCTTTGCGTTTTCACTGGGTCATAAATCTGGAGCTGTTTGTATGTAGTCTGAAGACTGGAAATTTCTGAGCAAAAAATTATCAGTTGTTGGTTTGAATTGCTGGTCGAGTTCCCTTCCACCAGAAACACTTTCCTCTTGACCGAAATCACCATTTAATCTTCTGGAGGCCGTACTTATTTGTAGAAGCTAAGTTCTGGGCATAGAGGGACGGTATTTCTTGCTACAACCAAGGCTGTGGGCTACCATTACTTGCTGGGCGTATTTTCTTCCCAAGAGGGCCGATATCAGACACTGACAAGACTGTGTGCCACTTGCTATTTAGTGTGAGTACTGCGGGAGAGTTTGGGTCTCTGTGGGTTGAGCTAACACAAGAGACAGATGTGAAAAATAACAGAAAAATTAAGACCTTGGGGACGCAAATGTGAAAAATGACAAAAATGATCCGAACGAAGGAAGGGCTATAGCAGTAAGAGAAAATTTGATGATTTGTAAGTCGAACCTGATTTGTGTACGGTCTAACCTCCTCCTGTACAAACCTCTCCAAGCCTAATGAAGAATCAGATCAGGGCAATTTCGGTGGAAGTTTGGTCTTTGAATGTCGTGAGTTTGAAATAAAAATGTCTAGAGCAAACCTGGGGTGATTTTGGCATAAGTATACTCTTAACTGGCGTAATTTTTCAAGGGCTTGTATTGAATGAGAGCGTGCAAGGCTCTCATAGTTTTGTCAAACATCTACTTTTTAGCTAGAATGAGTTTCAGTTTCAAAGAGATGACGCCATATGCAAATCTGATTTTACCAAAATGGAATGAGCTTCAAAGGGATGATGCTAGGTGCAAATCGAGTGATGTTCGCTATAATTTTCGATTCGAATGGCATGAATTTTGAAAGGGCTGATGTCCAAGGCAAGTTTGGGGAAAGTTGGCACAAGTCTGCTATTTGAATAGAATCGTAATTTCTTGGATGCGCGTTTCTTGACACACTTACAGAAGAAATAAATCCTCATTCTATACAAAACATTTTTATTTCAATAATCCTCTGTGGATAGAATCATTAGGATGTGACTGTAATAAAAATAAAATAAAAAAAATCATTTAGATCGAAGTTTTGTACATTAAAATGCCTATAGGTCCTAAGAGTTGAACCTAGGCTCTGATACCATATGTAACAGCCCAAAATAAATATCTAATTAACTTATTAACATTAACTTAAATCAGAGTGGCCCTTACCTAGCCAAATAAACATGTGATTAATAAAACTAAATTCAACTATGAATAGTGCTTACCTGTGGTAGAAGTAGGCTTACCGCAACAAGGTTTTGGGGACGACTCTCCACCCAACCGTAGGCTCAATTGTGCAAGGATTCTGCTACAACTGGCCACCCCCGAGCCCTCAATCAACGTACTACTGCCAGTGACTCCTAAGTCTTAGTATACCATTCTCCCAAGAGAATGAAAGATAGAATCTCGGAATGATAGAATGCAAGAATGCCTCTCATCTTCCTCGCCATCTATTAAATAGAACAAACATTGGAAGAGGAACCACATGCACACACTCCATGTGTCTCATGCAACTTTCTTTTGATTTCTTTCTTTTTGATAGTTTCCTTTTCTTGTTTTATTTCCTTCTTTTTGATAGTTTCCTTTTCTTGTTTTTATTTCTATTTATTCTTATTTAGAGTTTTTGTATGGTTATTACTATTTTTATTTTTATTATTTTTATTTATTTTCTTGTATATATTTTTTAATATCATTTATTATTTAACATTTATGATTTATTATCTTTATTATTTTTATTATTTATTATTAAGTGATTTACTTATTATTAATTAATATTTGTGCATTATTTATTATTTTTTATTATTTTTATTATTTATTATTTATTATTAAGGGGAGGGATATTACATACTCTCCCACTTTAAGGAAATTTGTCCCGAAGTTGAGTTGAATTATTTATTATTTATTGTTTTTATTATTTATTATTTATTATTAAGGGGAGGATATTACATAGTGTAGATCAGAACCATATATGAATAGGTCATTCCTTTACTCGTCAATGGACACCAATTGAAAATTTACAAGAGACCACTATCAAAACAAGAGTTCATTGATGGTATCAATAAAACAATGATGGTAGTGGAGCAAGTTCCAATTCCTACCTCTTCAAATCATTGAGAAAGAAAAGGAAAAAAATAAGGACTCAGGTGAAAACCTCCATGAGGCACATGAGTCCCACTATCGGGTTGAAAACATCTTGGGGCGGCCCAAAGGTGTCAATAAAAAAAAAAGAAAAAAAAAAAGAAAAAGGAAAAAAATCAGAATAAAAAGATCATCGGGAAAGCTTCTCTTGAGTCTCTCAGGGAAATAAACTAGAGTTAAAACCTCTCAGAGGCAGCCTAATTGTTAGAAAAAGGAAAACAGAGAAAAATCATGAAAGTTTCTATTTTGCAGGTCAACAAGAAGGATGATTATAGAGCTAAGGAGGGTCACAAAGAAACCTATTTCACTCACATTTTTATTTTCCCACTCATTGTCATTCATCACTCTACATTTATTTCATTTTTTCCAGTCCTTTGCTTCACTTTACAAGGGGACTGTGTTTTCTATAGGATCCCCTATAAACCTACAGAATCCCCTGAAAACCTATAGGATGGTCCTGTAGGAATCATAGTGACCCAAAAATCCTACAGGAAGTGACCTTAGGGAAAAAAATGACCTTCTATGTCAATAAAATAGCACCCCTACATCATAGTTCCATTACCATACCTATGTCCACCTTGATCACCCTGGCATTCACCCTTAAAGAATATCAGTTTCAAAAAAAAAAAAATTCATAGTCTTCATAAAAGAAGGAAACATGGAGCCATAGGAGCATCACCTAAGTATTCCACATTCTCCACACTCCTAGTCTCCCTTTCCATCCATGTCACCATCCTCAAACTGCCAGCAGAATGTATGATTAAGAGTTCTAAGGGAGAAGCAGCTATAGGACATCCTGTAGGAAATCATGTAGCAGCCTATCCTATAGAATACAAATCAAAAGAACAACAAGCTTCAATCATTATGATCCAAGAGTAGAAGGAACTCCAAAGTAGTAGCAACACCATAATATTCAACGCCAGGTACCTATACCACAAAATAATCATCAAAGAACAAAAAAAATGGAAGAAGAATAACATGCAACCAATACACACAACAAGCACCTTCGGTCTTCAATAACTGCAACAAGGTATTAGCACCATAGGTAAGTATCCTGCTCACTCTCTCATGTGCATAATGTGGACAAAAGATGTAAATGTTACAAGTAATTTGGTTTATAAGCGAAAGGTGTCCAGTTAACGTGGCCACCTTCAATCAGTCAACAAAGAAAAAACAATTTTTCCTCTCACACGCGGCAGTAGTCAACTGAAAAACAGAAAGGAGAAGGAAAAAAGAAGTTAAGGCTATGGAAACATGAAGTGGGAGTTGATTACGAGGAAGTGGGGAATGATGAGGTGGTAGTGGGGATCAATGGTCAAAAAATGGAAACTGTACCTCGGTTTCCAGCACACCACCTCACCCCAAATGACCATAAGAGGAAATAATTGTTGTCCCCATACGTTCATGCATTCATTTCCTCTAGGATCACTCTTAAAAGTTGCTCTTATACCCAGGCAACCTACAGAAAGGAAGGCTCCATCATTTTTCTACACAGGAATTCCTACAGGATTGTACACATGGTTCCTACAAGATACCCGGAGACAATCCGTAGGATAGGCTGAGAGGAGTTTCAGAGGGGAAACCATGGGGGTTGGCCATAGAAAAAACTATGAAGAGGTAGGATCTGTAATTACATCCCTCTTTCCAAGTAAATTGAACAAAAAATCCTCTAGTTTGAGTGAATTTGGCAGCAGTGCAAGAGAATTTTCCACACAGTCATTTTAGTTCTTACTTCTGCATTTGAAAATTGTATCAACTATCTCATCTCCTCAAACCTTACCAACCAAGATTATAGGAAGATTTACTATAAGGGAGGCCATTAACACTGTGAAAATCCAACAACACCCTCAGTACTAGAAATATTCACAAGGCTTAATTGGATGGGGTTTTTCGAAAAATTAAGGGGGTATGATGATGATGTGGCCCAAGGTTTTGCTCTCTCCCTCATTCCACTTACCAGTTTTCATGCCACTGTTAAGAGGCCTCTCCATAGAGCTCACCCCTGAACTCATTAGCATAGTTACCACACTTCCCCTATGAGTACCATGGAGGAAGGAAGATAAAGGAGATAGCTAGATTTCCAAAAGGAAATTGTATTTAGAAGGCGAGGAACCCATTGAGGACAAAAATGGATTAAGGAGAGAAATTTTTCCATATCCTTAGAATGAGGTGAGATACCAACTTATCAAATACATATCATGTGAGGGTAGGTATAGTGTGGTCTACGGCTATCATTTTAGGCTTCTTGAAGAGTTAAGATTTGGAGTAGAAACACCCCCTCACCACAGGCTTAGCATACCATAATTCCTACTGCAATCACTGATGGACACAAGCATCAAGGTGCAAGAGGGAAATTACTAATATTTATCTCACCATGGGTTAATTAGAATCCTTATAGAAGATGCCCTCCAAAACGTTGGAAGTCCTATACATTGGTCAGTTTTCAGAGACATGTAGGCAGAGGAGGACATCAAATCTCTCACATATGATAGTCCTACTGTCAGCGAAAAGGATGAGGAAGAGGCTGAAGCAGAGGAAGAATAAGTAGAGTAGGAAGAAGAAGAAGTAGAAGGAGATGAAGATAAGATGGATGAAGAATAAGATGAAGTAGAAGAAAATGAGGAATATGAAGAAGAAGAGGAGAAAGAGAAGGAGGATGATGAAGAAACAAAGGAGGATGTTAAGGAGGAAACTGATAAAGAAGATGAGGATCTACAAGAGGAAGAAGAAAGGAAATACATAGGTGAAAAATTAATGGGAAAGAGGGGGTAGAAGATAAGGATGAGTCACCTAAGGTGTCTCCAGAACCCACTAAGAGAGAGGCTGCAGTTTCCATCACTTCTATTAGCACCCCCATCAAGCAAAAATGCAAAAGATAGAGGCAAACCCCCTTATATTTCAAGTCAAGGAAAAGCACAAGAATAAGGTAGGGGAAACCCTAAACACCAACCAAAATTCCCATTGTGATTGAGGACTCACCTAAACCACGGGGGAAAATGCCTTCTCCTAAGTCTCCTATCACCTATGTGAGAAGGCCTATGACTAGATCCACCTCCTCCAAGGGAAAAGCAATCCTACAAGACACATAGTAGGATCTACAGGAAGCAGAAGCAATCTTATAGGATACCCTGTTAAACCTACAGGAGACACAAAAATTGGAAAATTAGGTAGCCCAACAACAAGAAAATAAAGAAGAGGACCTAGAGTCAAAAGAACCTAGCCCCCAACCTAATCTTGACTCCTACTACATGTTTATTGAAGGAGGCAGGGTCATTCCTCAAACATTTTCTATTCCACTATTCTTCGAGCTTGAGAAGGAGAGAGCCAGAACTCATCAATGGGTGTAGTTGACAAGTCCAAGGGGGTGGAAGAAATTAGGCACATGGAGGAGAAGCTGAAGGATATGGGTAGAGAGCTAAGTAGCTTGAGAGATAGAGAGGCCATAATGAAAAATCAACTAGAAATATAAAATGCATGGTTGAGAGGACAACAGCAAGAAAGAGAGAATCAGTTGGCATGTATGGCCAATCTCTCTTTGGAAGAAATCTAGTGTAGGATGCCAGCTAAATCTTATGCACTATACCTCAAGGAACAATCACTACAGTTCCAGATCAAGGCCCTAGCACAAAGAGGCACCATACCATTTCAGGACTACAGGAGGTTCATTGATCTTTGTGATCAGGGCACGCTAGAAGATATGGCCAAGATGTCTGATTTTTATTTGCATAACATGGCCTTAACATACATGAATAAATGGGACCCTAATGCCAAGCTAGGAGATTTACAGTTGATGGCTTCAACATCATGGATGAACCACGAGGAATCAAGGACTACAAAGATGAATAAGATATTGGCAAGAGAACAAACTGAACCCCTTTTGATTAGGGCTGAACAGTAAGATCCCATGGCCCTCATTAGTAACCATAATTTGATTGCAAATGATCCTCAGCTTGCACCCAGGTATATTGATGCCCAAGAGCAAGCAATTTCACACTTTGAGGACATATTTAAGTTGTTAAGGGATGATAGAATACATGCTTGCCTAAGGAGATGGAACACATTTCCATACAACTTAAAGAGAAGAGAGTACCACTCTCCTCAAATATTGAGAGAAGCACTGAAAAAGACACCCATGTACAAGCAATCTATGCAAAGACTGAAAGTCAATTGGATTTGCCTGAAACTCAGTCCACTACTACTCTTAGGAATGCTAGAAGGAAGGAAGGAAAAAGAAGAAAAGAGGCAGTGGGAGGAGGTAGAAAAGAAAGCATGCTTCTATGAACAAGAAGAAGAAACCACAACAGAGGCATGGGATGTCAAGGAGGCCACTATAGCTATGAAGGATATGGATATTGATTGAGTTGGTCAGAGGATGAGCAACACTTTCAGTAGGGGGTGATGATGAGCCTCATAATTGGGTAATTATATGGGCCTTAATTCATCTCCTAGATTAGTCAAACCAACTTATCTCACAACTTATTACATGTTTTTTATTATATTTTGTTTATGAGATGAGTTAGAGTTGGATATTATGCCTAGTGGACTAATATGCATTGAATGCATGATTGAAGGAGAAAATCAAGGAATTTAGGAAAATACTAAGGTTAAAACTTCAATGGGACAAGGGAGAGGGATTGTAGGAGGTAAATCCTCCTCATTTACTTCTCCCCTATTCAAATGCTCCTCCATCCATCACACCAGCTCAGAGTGCGAGCAGCCAAGCCATGAGGATTAAAAGGCAGTTGAGCAAGTGAGAGACAAAGAAATAGTTCATCTCGAGTTTGGGAGCCTAGCCTCCCTAATTTTAAGGAAGTCATTGGGACTTCAGTTGTATAAGTAGAGAGGCCTAGAGCCTTATTAGGATTTTAATTTTTGTTGTAAAACTCTAAGCTATTTTTGAGCTCCAGAATTGTGAAAGTTTTATTGATGTAATTTTTGGTTTTGGTAATAAGAATGAGTTTTGTTTTGAGCCTGTTAGTGTCAGTCTTTCCAGCCTTCCTCCAATGATCAAACGTGCTCTTACATAGTGATTTTGAAGTGTCAAGGTCAAATTTTGTCATTTCAAAGAGTTTTCAAGCAAAATTTGGTCACTAGGCATTAGGTCTAGGGTTTACTTTCACTCCTTCTAAATTTGTCCAAATGTCGATCTATATCATCATTTTGCTGATTCTATCATCATTCATAGGGTTTTCATTATCATGTCAGTGTCTAATGAGTCATTTTACACCTTGTTCATGCTTCAGTTGCGCCTAGGCTAGCTCATTTCCCTCTCCTAGGGTTTTGAAGGCAATTTCTCTTGGACGGTCAAATCATCGGCAAAACTTGTATCCTGATGTTCATACACCTTCCCCTATCCTTAAAGTACCTTATCAAACACTTCCCATCCCTTAGATCCGCCAAATTCCTCATTTTGCACAAACCCTAGTTTCTAGCTACAACTTGGCAATTTTCTAGGTTTGGCCTGTGTTTTGCCCTTTTGGACCCCTTCCCCTCACTCAATCTCTAAGATTCCACTTTCCCCTACTTCCTAACATCCCTCCCCACTCCCAAAAATTTCCCCAAGAATTTAGAAGCCCCCTATCCCCTTCATTTCGCTCCATTTTGACAAAATTCCTTGTTTCACACATCGGGACAAGTCGCACTCAATTGATGTTCCAGAGCAATAAAAGATGAATTTTGGAAAAATGAAAGCGATTTTTGTCCATAACATGCCAAAGAAGAAAAAAATCCTTCACTTTTTTCACAGGTGTCATGGTTTTAGAGAAATGTCAAAATTGCAATCGCCAGATCCAAGGAGGTTGGCCAAGACACTAAAACGACGGAAAAGGCTCGATCCACTCCAATTTTTGGCCAAAGCCTCTTTGAATGAGCATGGTACTTTATTGGGGACTCCCAGCCCAAATTTCAAGAAATTTGGAGAAAAATTTGTCAATTGTGAATTTTTTGTGTCAAACACGGGTTTTTCCGCTTGACGGGTCTCACCCCCCGCGCGACCCTTTCACTTGGCAACTCTATTTTCAAAAAACTCAGCATTTCTGGATTTTTCATGAAAATTTACATATGCTCACCCATTTCCAAGAGTTTTTATGAAGTTTTGGGCCTCCAGAAAGTCAAAAAACAAGTAAAAAATGACTTTCTGCCACATTTTTGACACACAGAAAGCAGTCTTGGGAGATTGCAATTTTGGAGGGGTAAATGACCACCAAATTCAGAAATTCTACTTGGGTTGGAAATTAGACATCCAGACCTTTCCAACAAGCCTACTCTTTCCCCATTTGGACATCTAGAAGTGCCCCAAAAGTGCTCTCAAAGGCGCGCGACCTGTCAGGATTTGGCACGCGACCCGTCAGGATTTGGCGCGCGACCCGTCAGGCAAATTGCTCAGGATTTCAGCCTACAGCTCAGCAAAACGCAGTTTTGACTGTGTTTGACTTTTTGGAGTTGATTTTTATCCTTCTTGTTGTAAATGATGTAAATTTATGACACTTTTACACTTATGTATCTCTTCTGGAAGATTCATTCATGAGATAGGTGAAAATTAAATGAATGAATTGGTTTCCTAGTTTATAGAGGCAAGTTGTTTTGACTGCCTAGTTTTCAGTGCTTAGTTTAGAATTGGTTGAAATAGCTCCTAGGATAGTGAGCTCGATCCCTAGAGGCAGGGAAAGATGTTAGATGATCTATATTATGTACTCTCTTTCTCATTTTCATGGTTGGACTCTTGAGGGAGAAGCTCTTATTGTATTATTCACTGTATCTCTGCAATTTTTGGAAAAGGAAGACCAGGGTTTTGCAGTCCTTTTTGGGATTCTTGTGGTCACATGTATTGATGGTGTGTTTCTATTTGTACTTGTAAGTGTGTTATGTGAATCATTTCCTTACTTTTCCTTCTGCACATTAGGCAAATGAAGTGTTAAAGTAGAACTCATGACTGTCATGCTCTGCTTTTAAGTTTGCTTAATATCAATGTTTTCGACTGTTTAAAGGGAATTCAAGGTTCTTGCTTGCTCTCTTTAACTCCTCACCGGTCATTCTCATCCATCCATCTCTATTAAAGGCATCAATACTGTTTCCTACCTCGCCCCAAAGAACCCCCTGCGAAAATTGTGTCCAATCCCCGCACCTAAAATTGCCATTTCCCCAATTTTCCACCAAAAACCCTAAAAATCCCAAATCAACCCTTTTGATCAGTTTACTAGCCTAAAATCAGTGTTACCCTATTGGTCATCTCGTCCATTGAGAATCTTTACTGAGATAGACCGGGGAGAGCCCTCTCCTGCCCCGTAGGGCTAGCTACGAGGCTAAGTGGTTTGATGTTTCCTTGGAGTTTACCTTTCTCAGCCTGAGGTGAAATTTCAAGCGCTAACATAATGGCGACCATACTGGGGAGAACAAACTTGTCTGTTGATGGATGTGTTTGTTTCATAAGTCTTAGACGGAGCCTGAAGTTATGCCAGGTAGCCTTCAAAAACGCTCTTGCTTTGCATCAGCGCAAGTAGATAAACGCTGCTTCAGTCAATCTTCGTGAGCTTGTGAATATAGCACTTCATTTGCATTTTACCCCAGTACATGTATCAAGTTCAGATCTGATTGTTGATGGTGAACAACGATCAGACACTTGAAAGGCTGAAATCATTCACTGGCGACTCCTTCACTGAAAAATCCAGAGATCAATGTTTCATGGTGACTTCACTGCAGAGAGATCAGTAGCTTTGAGATTTTCAAGATGGATCAGATTGCAAGAAGATATGCTCCCATGAGCCGAGATCACATTCCAGGTTTTCCGAATAAAATTCCGAAGGTAGATTGGTCAAGGAATCTGCCTACATTTAAAGATGATGGTAAGAAGGATGCTGCTCTTCATCTAGTTAGATTTCATATGCATATTCGCAAGTTGAAGGTGGATTTTCCTAAAGATTGCTTGATGAAGATATTCTTGGCCACTCTGGAAGGTAAAGCCCAATCTTGGTATGAAAGTTTGCCGCCTGCTTGTATTTACTGTTTAAAGGATTTTCATGCCTTTTTCATTGAAAGATATCAAGCATCTTATCCATCATTAAATTTGGTTCATGACTGTTGCAAACATGCTTCTACTTTTATTGAAAGCCTTGAGAAATATTATGAAGATGATAATTTTATGGATGTTGAGATCATGGAGGCTCTGTATGAGAATCCATTTCAGCAACATGAAAAGAACCTAGTGGATACCCATCAAGATGATCAGGAAGTTTTGCAGCAGAATCAAGATCAGCAGCTTGAAGATGGCCATATGGCTGAAAATGATGAAAGAGAGGGTTCTATTTCAGATCTGTCCATAGAATAAGACAGCATGCAGGTAATGCAGGAAAGTAATGTTCCAATCTCAGAAAGTGATGATGATAAATCAGATCGGGAGATAAATTGTGATGAGGCAAAACATGTTGTTTCAGATCTCATAAAAGAGAGTTGTGTTGTCGCGGTTGCCTCCAATGAAGAAAATGGAGTAGCAGACCTAAATGCTCTCATCTCACCAGCACTAGATATTCATGAGGAGGTAGTTCATTGCCTCTGTGAAAAACAAGACAAGATCTTCGCTCAAGTAAGTGAAAATGTTTCTCTGGATGAATCTATGGTAGCTGATAGAAATGTTAGTGTTGGGTTTCACGAAACATCTGACATTTCTTTTCTCATGTTTGATGAATGTAATGAGAATCTTGCTGTCATATCACATGAGGATAACCTACCATATATTCAAACTACAAAAGATCAGACCATTCAGGATTCCATTTCAGATTCTTCCTTATATGTCTCATGTTCTGAAATGTTGTTTCAAGAGGAGATCTGCTCATCTACTTGTTCAGAATTTTTTGAGGACCGGGAACATACTCTTTCTGGAGTACATGATGAAGGAAGCTCAGAATCAAGAGAAAAAGACACCTTGATCTTTCAGCAGGAGGTGGCAATGGAAAATCTTCATGTTTTTCACGATCCTCTAGCAAGTTTGTTGCAGCCAGCAGTGATAGTGTTTATTGCAGTGTTCAGTGATGAAGGAGATCATGGTCAGCTATGTTTTTGGATGCTCAGTTATAGGTTTGTACTGTTGACCAGAAGATCTGATAAGAAGAATCAATCAAGAAGACATCTCCTTGATTGGTTGCATTGGAATTTTGAAATAGTTTGATGTATATTGTCTTGTAAGAAACACAGGTGGTTTTCATCATGATTTCAAATCTTGATGGACTGCTGCCCTTTCAAAAAGCTTTGTAAAGTCTTGTTTTAAGTCAGTCATGAGTCATTTGTGTTTGGTCTGTTGAGTGAGTTTTTTCAAGTTATTTCAGTTTGCCATCGAGTCGGTTTGAATCACGTTTCAGTCAATAAATGAGTCAAAGTCTTGTATTATTTGTCAAATAATGACTCCATTGCCCAATGATTATAAAGCATTGGTCTGCTCTCCCAGAGGTCTAAAGGTTCTTGGCACCTCCAAGGAGCTACCATCCCCATTGGAGCCAATGTTAGTGTCAGTCTTTCTAGCCTTCCTCCAGTGATCAAATATGCTCTTACAAAGTGGTCTCAGAGTGTCAAGGTCAAATTTTGTCATTTCAAAGAGTTTTCAAGCAAAATTTGGTCACTAGGCATTAGGTCTAGGGTTTGCTTTAACTCCTTCTAAAGTTGTCCAAATGTCGGTCCATGTCACCATTCAGCTGAGTTTATCATCATTCATAGGGTTTTCATTATCATGTCAGTGTCTAATGAGTCATTTTACACCTTGTTCATGCTTCAATTGCACCTAGGCAAGGTCATTTCCCTCTCCTAGGGTTTTGACGGCAATATCTCTTGGACGGTCAAATCATCGACAAAACTTGTATCCTGATGTTCATACACCTTCCTCTATCCTTAAAGTACCTTATCAAACGCTTCCCATCCCTTAGATCCGCCAAATTCCTCATTTTTGCACAAACCCTAGTTTCTAGCTACAACCTGGCAATTTTCTAGGTTTGGCCTGTGTTTTTCCCTTTTGGACCCTTTCCCCTCACTCAATCTCTGAGATTCCACTTTCCCCTGCTTCCTAACATCCATCCCCACTCCCAAAAATTTTCCCAAGAATTTAGAAGCCCCCTATCCCCTTCATTTCGCTCCATTTCGACAAAATTCCTTGTTTCACACATCGGGACAAGTCGCACTCAAATGATGTTCCAGAGCAATAAAAGATGAATTTTGGAAAAATGAGAGAGGTTTTTGTCCATAACATGCCAAAGAAGAAAAATATCCTTCACTTTTTGCACAAGTGTCATGGTTTTAGAGAAATGTCAAAATTGCATTCGCCAGATCCAAGGAGGTTGGCCAAGGCACTAAAACGACGGAAAAGGCCCGATCCACTCCAAATTTTGGCCAAAGCCTCTTTGAATGAGCATGGTACTTTATTGGGGACTCCCAGCCCAAATTTCAAGAAATTTGGAGAAAATTTTGTCAATTGTGAATTTTTTGTGTCAAACATAGGTTTTCCTCCTCAACGGGTCTCAGCCCCCGCGCGACCCTTTCATTCGGCTACTCTGTTCCGGGAAAACTCAGAATTTCTAGATTTTTCATGAAAATTTACACATGCTCATCCATTTCCAAGAGATTTTATGAAGTTTTGGGCCTCCTGAAAGTCAAAAAAACAAGCAAAAAATGACTTTCTGCCACATTTTTGACACACAGAAAGCAGTCTTGGGAGATTGCAATTTTAGAGGGGTAAATGACCACCAAATTCCGAAATTCCACTTGGGTTGGAAATTAGACATCCCTACCTTTCCAACAAGCCTACGCTTGCCCCATTTGGACACCTAGAAGGGCCCCAAAAGTGCTCTCAAAGGCGCGCGACCCGTCAGGCAAATTGCTCAGGATTTCAGCCTACAGCTCAGCAAAACACAGTTTTGACTGTGTTTGACTTTTTGTAGTTGATTTTTATCCTTCTTGTTGTAAATGATGTAAATTTATGACACTTTTACACTTATGTATCTCTTCTGGAAGATTCATTCATGAGATAGGTGAAAATTAAATGAATGAATTGGTTTCCTAGTTTATAGAGGCAAGTTGTTTTGACTGCCTAGTTTTCAGTGCTTAGTTTAGAATTGGTTGAAACAGTTCCTAGGATAGTGAGCTCGACCCCTAGAGGCAGGGAAAGATGTCAGATGATCTATATTATGTACTCTCTTTCTCATTTTCATGGTTGGACTCTTGAGGGAGAAGCTCTTATTGTATTATTCACTGTATCTCTGCAATTTTTGGAAAAGGAAGACCAGGGTTTTGCAGTCCTTTTTGGGATTCTTGGGGTCACATGTATTGATGTTGTGTTTCTCTTTGTACTTGTAAGTGTGTTAAGTGAATCATTTCCTTACTTTTCCTTCTGCACATTAGGCAAATGAAGTGTTAAAGTAGAACTCATGACTGTCATGCTCTGCTTTTAAGTTTGCTTAATATCAATGTTTTCGACTGTTTAAAGAGAATTCAAGGTTATTGCTTGCTCTCTTTAACTCCTCATCGGTCATTCTCATCCATACATCTCTATTAAAGGCATCAATATTGTTTCCTACCTCGCCCCAAAGAACCCCCTGCGAAAACTGTGTCCAATCCCCGCACCTAAAATTGCCATTTCCCCAATTTTCCACCAAAAACCCTAAAAATCCCAAATCAACCCTTTTGATCAGTTTACTAGCCTAAAATCAGTGTTACCCTATTGGTCATCTCGCCCATTGAGAATCTTTACCGAGATAGACCGGAGAGAGCCCTCTCCTGCCTCGTAGGGTTAGCTACGAGGCTAAGTGGTTTGATGGTGCCTTGAAGTTTACCTTTCTCAGCCTGAGGTGAAATTTCAAGCGCTAACATATTGGAACATCATTTGAGTGCGACTTGTCCCGATGTGTGAAACAAGGAATTTTGTCAAAATGGAGCGAAATGAAGGGGATATGGGGCTTCTAAATTCTTGTGGAAATTTTTGGGAGTGGGGAGGGATGTTAGGAAGCAGGGGAAAGTGGAATCTCAGAGATTGAGTGAGGGGAAGGGGTCCAAAAGGGCAAAACACAGGCCAAACCTAGAAAATTGCCAGGTTGTAGCTAGAAACTAGGGTTTGTGCAAAATGAAGAATTTGGAGGATCTAAGGGATGGGAAGTGTTTGATAAGGTACTTTAAGTATAGGGGAAGGTGTATGAACACCAGGATACAAGTTTTACCGATGATTTGACCGTCCAAGAGAAATTGCCTTCAAAACCCTAGGAGAGGGAAATGAGCTTGCCTAGGCGCAACTGAAGCATGAACAAGGTGTAAAATGACTCATTAGACACTGACATGATAATGAAAACCCTATGAATGATGATAGACTCAACATAATGATGACATAGACCGACATTTGGACAAATTTAGAAGGAGTGAAAGTAAACCCTAGACCTAATGCCTAGTGACCAAATTTTGCTTAAAAACTCTTTGAAATGACAAAATTTGACCTTGACACTTCAAAATCACTATGTAAGAGCACGTTTGATCACTGGAGGAAGTCTGGAAAGACTGACAATAACATTGGCTCCAATGGGGATGGTAGCTCCTTGGAGGTGCCAAGAACCTCAGACCTCTGGGAGAGCAGACCAATGCTTTCAACCATTGGGCGATGGAGTCATTATTTCGGCAAATGACACAAGACTTTGACTCATTTATTGACTGAAACCTGACTCAAGCCGACAAAATTATGAAACCAACATGACTGAAAACTGACTCATAAATGACTCATGACTGACTTAACGAAAACAAGAACTTACAAAGCTTATTGAAGGGCAGCAGTCCATCAAGATTTGAAATCATGATGACAACCACCTGTGTTTCTTACAAGACAATATACATCAAACTATATCAAAATGCCAATGCAACCAATCAAGCAGATGCCTTCTTGATTGATTCTCCCACTCAGATCTCATGATCAACAATAGATACTGGTATCTGGGCATCCAAAAACATAGCTGACCATGATCTCCTTCATCACTGAACACAACAATAATCACTTTCACTGCTGACTGCAACAGATCTGCCATTGGATCCTGGAAAACATGAAGACTTGACATTTCCACCTCCTACTGAAAGAACAAGGTATCCTTTGCTTCAAATTCTGATCTGCCTTCACCATGTGCTTTGGTAAAAGTACGCTCATGGGCTTCAAAAAACTCTGAACAAATGGATGAGCAGATCTCTTCTTGGAAAAACATTTCAGCACATGAAACATATGAAGAATATGAAAGGTAATCCTGTATACTATGATCTTCTGTAGTCTGGCAATATGGTAGGTCATCCTCATATGATATCACAACCAAATTATCAAGTTCCTTATTACATTCTTCAATATTATTAAGCACAATATTATCATTTACATCGTCTACCACAAATTCATTCAGAGAAATTTTTTCACTTGCTTGAGCGAATATCTCACCATTCAGCTGAGTTTATCATCATTCATAGGGTTGTCATTATCATGTCAGTGTCCAATGAGTCATTTTACACCTTGTTCATGCTTCAGTTGCACCTAGGCAAGGTCATTTCCCTCTCCTAGGGTTTTGACGGCAATATCTCTTGGACGGTCAAATCATCGGCAAAACTTGTATCCTGATGTTCATACACCTTCCTCTATCCTTAAAGTACCTTATCAAACACTTCCCATCCCTTAGATCCGCCAAATTCCTCATTTTTGCACAAACCCTAGTTTCTAGCTACAACCTGGCAATTTTCTAGGTTTGGCCTGTGTTTTGCCTTTTTGGACCTCTTCCCCTCACTCAAACTCTGAGATTCGACTTTCCCCTGCTTCCTAACATCCCTCCCCACTCCCAAAAATTTCCCCAAGAATTTAGAAGCCCCCTATCCCCTTCATTTCGCTCCATTTCGACAAAATTCCTTGTTTCACACATCGGGACAAGTCGCACTCAAATGATGTTCCAGAGCAATAAAAGATGAATTTTGGAAAACTGAGAGAGGTTTTTGTCCATAACATGCCAAAGAAGAAAAAAATCCTTCACTTTTTTCACAGGTGTCATGGTTTTAGAGAAATGTCAAAATTGCAATCGCCAGATCCAAGGAGGTTGGCCAAGGCACTAAAAGGACGAAAAAGGCCCGATCCACTCCAAATTTTGGCCAAATCCTCTTTGACTGAGCATGGTACTTTATTGGGGACTCCCAGCCCAAATTTCAAGAAATTTGGAGAAAATTTTGGCAATTGTGAATTTTTTGTGTCAAACACAGGTTTTCCTCCTCAATGGGTCTCACCCCCCGCACGACCCTTTCATTTGGCTACTCCGTTCCAGGAAAACTCAACATTTCTAGATTTTTCATGAAAAGTTACACATGCTCATCCATTTCCAAGAGATTTTATGAAGTTTTGGGCCTCCTGAAAGTCAGAAAACAAGCAAAAAATGACTTTCTGCCACATTTTTGATACACAGAAAGCAGTCTTGGGAGATTGCAATTTTGGATGGGCAAATGACCACCAAATTCAGAAATTCTAGTTGAGTTGGCAAGTAGAATCATAGACCTTTCCAAAAAGCCTACTATTGCCCCATTTGGACACCTGGAAGTGCCCCAAAAGTGCCCTCAAAGGCGCGCGACCCGTCAGGGAATGGCGCGCGACCTATCAGGCAAATTTCTCAAAATTTCACTGTACAACTCAGAAAAACGCAGTTTTGACCATGTTTGACTTTTTGGAGTGGATTTTTATCCTGCTTGATGTAAATAATGTAATTTCTTGACACTTTTACACTTATGTATCTCTTCTAGAAGATTCATTCATGAAATAGGTGAAAATTAAATGAATGAATTGGTTTCCTAGCTTATAGAGGAAAGTTGTTTTGACTGCCTAGTTTTCAGTGCTTAGTTTAGAAGTGGTTGAAACAGATCCTAGGATAGTGAGCTAGACCACTAGAGGCAGGGGAAGATGTTAGATGATCTATATTATGTGCTTTCTTGCTCATTTTCATGGTTGGACTCTTGAGGGAGAAGCTCTCATTGTATTACTCACTGTATCTCTGCAATTTTTGGCAAAGGAAGACCAGGGTTTTGCAGTCCTTTTTGGGATTCTTGTGGTTACATGTATTGATGGTGTGTTTCTCTATGTACTTGTAAGTGTGTTATGTGAATAATTTCCTTTCTTTTCCTTCTACACATTAGGCAAATGAAGTGTTAAAGTAGAACTCATGACTGTCATGCTCTGCTTTTAAGTTTGCTTAATTTCAATGTTTTCTACTGTTTATGGAGAATTCAAAGTTATTGTTTGCTCTCCTTAAATCCTCATCTGTCATTCTTAATCATCCACCTCAATCAAAGGCATCAATACTGTCTCCTACCTCGCCCCAAAGAACCCCCTGCAGAAACTGTGTCCAATCCCCGCACCCAAAATTTCCATTTCCCCAATTTTCCACCAAAAACCCTAAAAATCCCAAATCAACCCTTTTGATCAGTTTAATAGCCTAAAATCAGTGTTACCCTATTGGTTATCTTGCCCATTGAATATCTTTATCGAGATAGACCGGAGAGAGCCCTCTCCTGCCCCGTAGGGCTAACTACGAGGCTAAGTGGTTTGATATTGCCTTGAGGTTTACCTTTCTCAGCCTGAGGTGAAATTTCAAGCGCTAACAAAGCCATCACTGAGTTAACTCATAGGGCTAAATATCTTCGGTTATGGCCCAACCCTAGCAGCCAAGGCTCCTCTTTCCTAGATCTGTATGGTTAGATTAGTCTCATAGCTTCATTGTTAATTTTCCTTTAGATGTATTTTCATTGCAAGCAGTGTAGATTGGATTGGTTGTTTATTATTTTTCTTCCATTTTTTCCTTACTTTAGTAGCAGGTTAGTACAGATAAAAGGATTACCACAAGGCTTTCAATAGGTGTCTTGGCCTCATTTCCTCCCTTTGGGATCATGATTTGAGGAAGGGACGCTTATGTAGCCCTAAAAACACTGATTTATATTTCTTGCATGAGGCTTAGAGTTTACTGTATTTAAGTTAGAAATTGATTAGTTTTTCAAAGTATTATTTCATTGCTATCTCTTTTATCTTCATTCTTGAAGTAGATCTCATCCATGATTTCATTCCTTTCAACAACTTTCCTCATGCATAATGTCGAAAGTTAGTTCATTAATTCTACTTTTCTAGCTTATGAGAATGCTTCTTGTTTACATAGATTTTTGGAAATTATACATGTTTATGCCGAGAAGGTGCTTCAAGAGTAGACAAAGAATTCATAGCCAGCAACCACCTTCCACTTCATCCACCATATTCATTCCTAGTTTTCACCATTGCCTTCACTAGTTTTCATGATTTTACATAAAAAATCTTCCAAGCACATTGAGCGAATCCAACCATCCTCTATCCTTGTTGTTGACTTCTGAGTGATCCTAGACTTTTCCTCACTTCATTAAACCCATATACCACCTTCCTTAATCCTTCCATCACCTCCAAAAACTTCCATTTTGCTGTCGGTTGTATCTTGTAGGTTTACAGGGAATCTTGTAGGTTTCTAGTACATTCGGTAGGTTTTCCTGAAATGGACTGTTTTGAGGCTAAACTGGGGGAAAACCAATAGGAATTCATCAAAGGTCTCCCAAGGGTCTCCCAAACCATCTAAAAATCTCCTAACCCTTACATCCATCCTCCAACATCCTTAATTCACTTGCCATATCACCACAAGAAAGTAGTTTGCATACTTGATTTTGCATGAAAAGGCAAAAAGAAAAAAACATATTTATTTCAGTCCCTTTACTTGCACATTAGTGATGTTTGATGCTTCTGATTTCCATGCATAGACAATAGCATTTTGTTCATGTTAATCTAACATTATCGCAAAGCATATTTTCTTGGCAGTTAATTAGGATATGGTATGATTTAGCATTGAATTTCGATCTTTTTCATTATTGCAGTAGAGTAGCTCTCCCTTAGAGTAGATTTCCCTTTATTCCATCAAGAAACCAAAATTCTTCTGACTCCATAGAAGTCTTGCATGAAAACCCCAGTGGTATCTCACCAGCTGAACCGTGAAAAAGGGCAAAACCTTCACTCTTATTTGTGTATACAACATTGTCACCTCAAAGTTTGTACGAACCCCGGGTTGATAAAGTAACGCTGGTAGCCCAGGAGTTGCAACATTCTTGCTACAATATTGGCACTCATTAAATACCTTTTATATTGTGACCAATTACTGTCTCTCGATTAGGAAAATTTATTAGGAAGGGGTGTCAAATATATGTTGCTTAGGTAGGATATACCAATTCAAAAGATAAGACAACCACCTTATAGAATCTACTAGTTGTTTAATATTTTTCTAATGTGTTTCCAAAGGAAATTCCAGGGCTACCTCCCAAGAGAGACATATACATAACCATAGAGCTAATTCTATGGTTTTCTCCTTTTTTTGAGACACCTTACCAAATGAGCATACCTGCGCTAACTGAATTAAAAATGCAACTACAAGAATTTCTTGACAAAGGCTATATTCACCCAAGTGCATCACCTTGGGGAGCCCCTGTGTTGTTTGTAAAGAAAAAGGATGGTACTATGAGACTCTGCATTGATTACAGGAAACTCAACAATTTGACCATTAAAAACAAATATCCACTTCTAAGGATTTATGACTTATTTAACCAAGTCAAAGGTGGCACGGTATTCTCGAAAATTGATCTATGATCAAGATATCATCATCATAAAGGGAGTAAGGAAGAATACATTCCTAAAACATCCTTCAGAACTAGATATCGTCATTATGATTTTGTGGTTTTACTCTTTGGGCTCACCAATTGCCCAATAACTTTCATGATTCCCATGAATGGTATTTTCCACACTTAAATTGATAAATTTGTCCTAATATTTATGGACGATATTCTAATATATTCCAAGAATCTAGAAGAACATAAGAAACATCTACAAATAGTTTTGAAAATGCTGCATGAACATCAACTATACACCAAATACAACAAGTGTGACTTTTATAAAGATCAAATACAATACCTAGGACACATAATTTCTACAGAGGAGATAACTATTGACCTAGAGAAAATAAAAACTATTATGGAGTAGCATGTTCCCAATAACATAGCTGACATTTGATCTTTTATGGGACTGGAAGGATACTATTGTCGCTCTATTAAGGGATTCTCCAAAATATCTTATCCTATAACTTCTCTACTGAAGAAAGGAAAAGCCTTTAAATGGACCACAGAATGTCAACGTAGCTTTGAAAATTTTAAACATTTTTTTTATCTTAGCCCCGATACTAAACATTGCAGACCTAGAAAAAGAATTTTTCGTCAACACTAATGCATGTTAAGGAGTGGGAGGAGTATTAATGCAAGAAGGCAAGGAAATTCCCTATGAATATGGAAAGTTAAAATAACATGATTAGAGATACTTTGTGTACGATTTGAAGTTAACTAAAGTAATACACGCTTTGAAGGTGTGAAGACATTACTTGTTGGGAAAAAAGTTTATATTGATGACCGACCATAGTAGTTTAACTATTTTCATTAACCAGCGCAACCTAAATGAATGAAAACCTAGATGGAAAACCTTTTTAAGTGAATTCGATTGTGATATTAGACATCTAAAAGTAAGAGAGAAATGTGTAGTAAATGGAATAAGTAGGAAGGCACATTACGTGTGCAAAATCTCCCACAGTCAGGTAGCATTCAATTTCTCAAATTAGATTAAAGGAGTTGTAGTTAAAGACCCAGAATACATGTTTTTATGCCAGTGAACCAAACAAGAAAATTATTCTAAAAAATAGATTGACTTTGGCATAAATGAAGAAAATTTATTGAATTTTAGGGGAAGAGTATATGTTGCAAATTAGATGACTATTAAGAAATTTAATGTTGGTTGAATTTCATCAAAGCCCTTATGCCACCCACCTTGGACATCAAAATTTATTTTCTGCTATAAAAAAGAAAAAGATTATTTTCGGTAGGGATGAGAAGGGACATCACTGAATATTTAGCCAACTTCTTAGAGTGCCAGCAAGTTAAGGCTAAGCACCAGCACCCAACTAATTTTCTCCACCCACTACCCATTTTGAAGTGGAAATGGGAAGTTATTACCTTAGATTTTATTATTGGTTTGACCAAAAGCAAGAGACAAAATGACTCAATCATGGTAGTGGTAGATAAAGTTAACAAGGCAACTCATTTCATCCATGTTCAATCCACATACATAACTATACAAACAACATACATAATTATGCAAGAAATATTTAGACTTCACGAGATGCCAAAGGTTATGATTTCTAAGAGGGATGTAAATTTCATGTTAGCATTTTGGAAAAGTATTTTTATTGGTTTAGGTTCACAGGTTCAATTAAACACTACATACCACCCATAGATAGATGGGCAGACACAACGAGTAGACCAAGTGTTATAAGATATGTTAAGAATGTATGTAATGAAAAAACCGAGTAAGTGGGAGGAATACCTTCACCCTGTGGAATTCACTTATAATAATAGTTATTTTGAATCATTAAAGATTATCCCTTTTAAATTTTTATATGGGAGAAGGTGTAGAACACCGGTTAATTGAAACAACTCTAAAAATAAAATAATTATAAGACTTGATACGATAGCAGAAATGGAGAAAACTGTAAAAAATGTTATACAAAATTTGAAATCTACCTAAGATAGTAAAAAGGTGTATGCAGACAAGAAAAGGAATTATAAGGAAAACCAGCTTACAGGCCATGTTTATGTCCTAGTAGAACCTAAGAGGAGCACACTACAATGCAGTGGATATGAAAAGCTAGCCCCTTGATATTGTGGACCTTTCCAAATCTTAGAAAGAATTGGATATGTCACCTATTAGCTTGCACCGCATAGCCACATGTGAGTCCATAATGTGTTGCATGTCTCTCTATTAAAGAAATATGTATACGACTCTAGACATATCATTAATTAGCAATATGTATAGGTAAGTTTCTAATTATTGATTTTCTTTTATCAATATTGCTAAAAACAAATACTAATGATAGTTATGTGATGTGGAACAGGTCGAACCAAACATAGGGTTTCTAGTAGAGCCCCTAGATATTCACAATTAGAGAGAAACAAAATTCTGGAGGTGAGCTATCACCCAAGTTAAAGTGTAGTGGAGGCACTTTGGCTCAAAAGAGGCCACTTGGGAGGATGAAAGATTTATGCGAGAAGCCGAACCTGGCCTATTACAAGGGAAAGAATGAACACCGAGGATGATGTTTCGCACGAGGGGGAGAAGACGTAATAGCCACATGGACTGTGTAAATATTTTTCATTTACTTTTACTGTGCAAGACTTGGTAAACTCTAGACTGGGTCAAGTTAACGAAAAAGGGAATCTTAAATATTAAATCTATTTTGATTGTTTTCTTTCAAAAAAATGTAAATATAAAAATTATTTTCCTAAGTTAGGGAATTACGGGAGAAGATCCTAAAAAGAAAATCTTTAAATTTCCAAGTAGTTGAGACAGTTATTTCCTCTTCCCTTAGAGATTAAAACATCTTAGTTTGAGAAACAACCAAGGGATAAAGGAGAGAGACCTGAGGCAAGAAAGAGGAGAGAAGGAAACCTTGAGTAGGACACTACCAAGGAAAAGTTGAAGACTGCTAAGGGTATTCTTGAGCTACATAATGAGCTAGTGGAAGCCCTGAAGCTTAATGTTCTTGACTAGACTGAGAGTCTTGAGGTCTAAGGAAAAAATACAATTTGCAATAAACTCTAGAAATTAAAGAGGCTCAGGTGGGGAATTACGTGTACGAAATCTCCTACAATCAGGTGGAATTAAATTTCTCAAATAAGATTAAAGAAGTTGCAGTTAAAGACCTAGCATACATGTTTTTATGCCAGTGAACCAAACAAGAAAATGATTCTAATAACTAGACTGCATTTGGCATAAATAAAGAAAATTTATTGACTTTTAGGGGAAGAGTAAATGTTCCAAATCAGATGACTATTAAGAAACTTAATATTGGATGAATTTCATCAAATCCATTATGCAGCACACCTTGGACATCAAAAAAAAAAATTTGCTATAAAAAAAGATTATTTTTGGCCAGGGATGAGAAGGGACATCACTGAATATTTAGCCAAATTCTTAGAGTGTGAGCAAGTTAAGGCTGAGCACTAGCACCCAGTTAGTTTCCTTCACCCACTACCCATTCCAAAGTGGAAATGGAAAGTTATTACCTCAGATTTTATTATTGGTTTGAGCAAAAGAAAGAGAGAAAATGACTCAATCATGGTAGTGGTAGATAAAACTAACAAGGAAACACATTTCATCCATGTTCAAAACACATACGAAACTATAAAAATAACTTACATAATTATGCGAGAAATATTAAGGCTTCGCTGGATGCCAAAGATTATGATTTCTGACAGGGATGCAAATCTCATGTTAGCATTTTGGAAAAGCCATTTTACTGATGTTAGGTTCATAGGTTCAATTCAACACCACATACCACCCATAGACAGATGGGCAGACAGAGTGAGTAGACCAAGTGCTAGAAGATATGTTAACAATGTAGGTAATGCAACAACTGAGAAAGTGGGAGGAATACCTTCACCTTGTGGAGTTCACTTATAATAATAGTTATCATGAATCATTAAAGATTATCCCTTTTAAATTTTTATATGGGAGAAGGTGTAGAACACCGGTTAATTGGAAAAAACCTAGAAGAAATGGATAAAAATATAAAAAATGTTCGAAAAAATTTGAAAGCTACCTAAGATAGACAAAAGACTTACATGGACAAGAAAAGGAACTATAACAAAAACGAGGTTGGAGACCATGTTTATGTATGAGTAAAACTTAAGAGGAGCAGACTATGATGTAGTGGATATGTAAAGTTAGCCCCTTGATATTGTGGACCCTTTCAAATGTTAGAAACAATTGGAATTGTCACCTATCAGCTTGCACTATGTAGCCACATGCAAGTCCATATTGTGTTTCATGTCTCTTTATTAAGGAAATATGTATATGACTCTAGACATATCATTAATTGGTAAGATGTATAGGTAAGTATTTAATTATTGATTTTCTTCTGCCAATATTGCTAAAAAAATTACTAATGATAGTTATGTGATGTGGAACATGACGAACTAGATAGAGAGTTTCTAGTATATCCCCTACATATTCTCGATCAGAAAGAAACAACATTATGGAGGTGAGCTATCACCGAAGTTAAAGTGCAGTGGAGGCACTTTGGCTTGGAAGAGGCCACTTGGGAGGATGAAAGATATATGTGGGAAGCCTACCCTAACTGCAAGAGAAATAATGAAAAACGATGATGTTGTTTTGCATGAGGTGGAGAATATGTAACAACCACATGGACTATGTAAATATTTGTCATTTAATTTTACTGTTCAAGACTTGGTAAACTCTAGACTGATTCAAGTTAAGGAAAAATAGAATCTTAAATATTAAATTTATTTTTATCGTTTTCTTTCAAAAAAATATAAATATAAAAGGTATTTTCCTAAGTTAGGGAATTACGATAGAAGATCCTAAAAACAAAATCTTTAAATTTCCTAGTAGTTGAGAAAATTATTTCCTCTTCCCTTAGAGATTAAAAAATATCAGTGTGGTAAAAATCCAAGAGATAAAGGAGTGAGACCTAAGGCAAGAAAGAGGAGAGAAGGAAACCTTGAGCAGGACACTGCCAAGGCAAAGTTGAAGACTGCTAAGGGTATTCTTGATCTAGACAATGAGCCAGTGGAAGCCCTAAAGCTTAATGTTCTTGGCTAGACTGGAAGTCTTGAGATCTAAGGAAACAATACTATCTGCAATCAAAAGGGGAGAATTGGATGTGATTTTCAATCTCATAGTTGGGTGGAGGAGTCTTCTCTTATGACTAATTCCTTGATAGGATAAAATATGCAGATAAGTATCTTGCGATACTAGATATGTTACCATTCTATTTTAAAGAAAGAATGTTGGTGCATAGTGAATTTTTATTACTTTGAAAGAATTTTGGTGTTTATTAACCTATCATAATTATGTTATGAATAAAGAATGCTAGTGTATAATGTTGCTATGTTAAGAGGGAAAAAATGCTATTGTTACAAGATGAATGTTGAATGGTATATATTCTTCTTGTGTTAAAGAAAATAATATGAAATGTTATCGAGTAGATGTTATGATAAGGAAAGAGGAACAATAATTAAATAATTTATGCTGGTGTAATAAACCTTTACAGGTCCAAGAAAATGTAGAAACCATCGAGCCTGCTAGTAAAAATTGTTTATGCATCATTGTAGAACAAACAAATCAAGCTGAATCAGGGTAAGGACTCTAGACAAGAAGTTAATCGTCATATTTATTTAAGGAAAGAGAGGATATGGATTTGGAATAAGAAAAGTGAGCATTCGAACAATGTCAGGATACAAAATACTTAGGTTAGATAGGTATGTGTTGTTCCAATTGATTTTCTGGTTCCAAACATTCATGTTCATTTGGAGATCGACGTTTCAAACCCACAACTGTGGTTCATCATGAAGATATAAAGGTGTGAAATATTCCTCAGTGGAAGTGGGTTAGGTATCCTTCCGAAACTAATAGCTCCAAACAAAGAGAAGCCACTCTCCCTAGGCTTAATAACTACTTGAAATACCAAGGGCTAGGTGGGACAAATCCTGACGAAGGTTAGGTTTCATTCATTTTGGTGGTATGGGTAGAATTATTATGAAAGTAAGACTAACTGGAATAAACATAACATCCATTTTTAAATAATTATAAATAAAGAGCTTAAGAATTACCATAAAGACATACATATAGCAATAACAGCAATTTCACCAGAAAAGTTTAACATAAACCCAAACACAACACCAGATACAGGACTACTATAATTAAGAGTATTCCATGTCAACTAGAAAACTAAGATTTAACTAAGACAAAGAAATATAGCTCGTTTATATATACATGCATAAAAACATGGTAAAACCCCAAAATCAGAAAACAAAGGAAATGTTTTGACCTTATAATGAGTAAAACAGAGAAACAAATTATTATTGATAAATCAAGTTTCTAAAATTTTTTTATCAACATTACTATAGTTATGATATGTAACTTTGTATATAAAGATTTGTTTTTACATATATGGGTTCATAGGAATCCCTGGAACCCTAGTCCATAAATAGGAATACTTCTCAAAACCTTGAGCAATGCACCAAACCTCCAAATGTTTTGTTGACAGTGTTGGAAATACATAAATCAAGGGGATATCCACGATATGAAGTCCCAATTAGACCTCACATCATTTGGTGTAGGATTCCCATCTGGTATAAAGGCTTAGTTTCCAAATCCTCAAAGATCTGCCTTGACTCTAATTGTCAACATGGGAGAGTAATGCAATGGTATCTTCGAACAATAAGGTAAGTGTGCCTGGTGAGTGTGAACGAAACTATGTTAAGGTTCTCTTATTGCAAAAGGGTAGAGAGAAGTGAGAATCTAAGTGAGAGGTAATAGTACCACCCAGGAAGAGACACACATGAACCACAAAGGTCTATCCAACATCTAGCGGAATAGTCCACAACGGATGCAGCAGTCGTTAAAACCAAAGTATAAGGAAAGATTCATCCACCATCTATTGGAATAGTCCACAATGGATGTGACGGTCGTTATAACCAATAAGTGAGGAAGATCTATCTAGTACCTTCTGGATTAATCCGTAAGGATGATAAACCAGTGATAAACAATATAACACATTCTGAATAATGTAAGCACTAAACAACCAAAATAGTTCAACTATCTTAGTACATGTGAAACAAACATGAATTACAAATGCTCAAAGAATAGTCTTACAAACATCCATAAGTAATGCATAGAAACATGATGGCATGAGTAGGATTTTGTATTAAGAAAAAGTTCCAAGGCACATATTTACATCATACATCACTAGCCCTACTAGTGGGACATTGGAGGCACTACTCACTCCTTAAATAATTGACTGAAACTCTCTATGCTTTGCGCAAGGAGCCAAGGTGAAAAGTCCTTTTATTATATAATGATGGGGTATATATAACAAGGGTGATGCTTGACCCTTGTGACTCATCGACTACCCTCATGACTGTTCAATTTCCTATGACTTTTCAACTAACATGACTCTTCATATTCATGTTTGTCCATTGGGATTCCACTTTACATTACATTCTATTTACAATAGACATGGACCATAATAGTGATGTGGCCTTTGACAACTCATGACATGAATTAACATGACACTGCTGACATGGACTATCTTGTCGAGGTGGCAATGCCAAGCCATTATTGCTTCTAAGTGATGGATGTGTTCTTGGATGTGCTTTCTCTTCTCCTCTACATAGCTTAATGATGCGAGGTCTTCAATGATCTTTGGTCTTGAGAGGTGGTTGGATGAATGTGTTCCTTTTTCTTGTACTTGATAATTTTCTTTGTCTATCTAGTTGTATGTGAGTCTTCTAGCCTATTCGTTCCTACTTATCCTTCTTCATCGTCTCACAATGATCCAAAAATGTACGTATTCATGCAATTCACTCATGACGGGATGCCATCAATTCCAAAAGCTCCCTAGTCTAAGATGATGCATTTTTATCCATGGACTGAGCTCGGGATAGGTGGTAGGTTGGGAAAGAAGGCCCAAAAATAGTGCATTACATAGTTATAGGTGAAAGGGAGGGAGAATGGTCATTGAGATTGCATAGAGTGCAACTTAGGCTTGGTTGGGGAACTCCTGAGAACAATCTTCACTACCGGGGAAAATTGTGCACATGCAACTAGGAGACACGATTTCATAGTTGAGACCATCAGTGGCCGCTGCAAGATGGGACCCTCAAAGGTATGCCTGTGTAGCTTTCAGAGGCAAGGAAGGATAGGGCATCAGAGGGGCTTGGGAGGGCATGTCTGCACAGTTCTGGAGATTAGTGAGTCCCGATTAAGGGAGGACATTAGGGAGACACTTCTACACAATTCTGGGAGGAAAGGTAGGCTTGGGTCTCTATTAATTGTTGGGTTCCATCAGGTGGGTTGGAAACTGGATGACTAATCTTGCAAAATGCATAGTTCAAGTTAGTCTAGGAGAAGCTATTGCGTAATTCTGGGGACGAAGATAGTTTTCTCAGCTCTGGAATTGCATAGTGCAACTTCCCTAGGGGACAATGACTATGCATTATGTAGTTCCAAGAAATAGGGTTGCATCATTGAGGTTTGAGACTGTATAGAGTGCAATTCAGTCAGGGTCCTATGAAAGTGAGTTTCCTTGTTGGGAGGATTTTCGAAAAATGGCTAAGTGTGAGAGAAAGGTGAACTTGTGAGGAACTTGAAATTGTGATCACAGACTTAGAATACTTCAATGACACAACAACATAGACCATTGGAACATAAAGACAAAGCATTACCCTCTATGAGACTATCCTAAGAGAAAAGCCAGCAAGTGACTTTAGGATGACCATGACGACACTTGTGCGAAAGTGATTAAAACATTGTGTATGAGTGCGTGGGTGTTTACATGGCTAGGACATCTTGTATACACAAAGAAAAACCTTTGAGGTCACCAAAAAGGTTCGCAAACATGACATAACAACCAAACATGCCAAAAGATGACAATTTATCAAACAAGTGAAAGGGAGCAAGAAACTTAGAGGAAACACATGGAATGAATGTCAATGCTTGCAACCATGCATGCCATTGAAGACATAATGTTCGACAATTATAAGGAGTCCTTAATGCTACACTAAGAGGTGTATTTAAAAATATATACTTTTTTTCCATACCTACCCTCCAAAGGGTTATGTATCAGATGGAGTCTTGATGCGATCCCGATCTTCTATCATACCATGGGTTCCTTGGTTTCCTTATCTTTTCTCATCATCTCCTTTAGATTCATCTAGCATCTAATCCTTCTTAGTGGCCACTAAGAGACAAAATAGCGCAGTTTAAGTGGGCAATGAACGTTTTGGAATAAGGCACGGGGAGGACACATTTGCGTAGTTTCAAGAGGCAAGGTGGACTAGCAGCTGAAATGCTTGAGTGAAAAAACTACACATTTTATGGGGAGAGTGGGTTCCGACTGAGGGAAGGACACTAGAGGAAACCACTACATATTTCTAGATTCCTAGGGACGTTGGAATTTCTACACATTGCGCAATTCCAGTAGGAAAGTGAAAAGCTTGAGGGTTGCATATGCAAATTTTGTAGTTCAGGAAAGCTCGATGAGGCTAGGTTTCCAGGGAAACTCTAGAATTTGGCTAAGTGTGGGATCAGTGGAACCGATGTGAAAAGTGATAGAAATTGACTATGATCACACACTTGAACACTTAGTGACACAACATAGACCATCCAGACCATATAAAAACATACTTCACTTAATGCAACAACCTTTACAGCAACTTATGACAAGTTCTACTCCAATGATAGAATTTGGGAGGATGAAGGTGACACTTGTGCAAGAGTGCATGAAATGAGTGTGAAACATGTCTATGTGATGAGAAGAACCCATTCTCACAAATATTTCCCCTTGAAGCAAAACAAACTTCCCTTTGCATGAAAGGAGATAATCCCCATGCCCAAAGATAACACATAACACATACTATATAAAGATAAAAGCGTGAAAAACTCTTAAGATTTAGGAAGGGAGCTTGAAATCATGAGCTTACCAATAAGTGACTAAGGAACGAATGATCATAGGATCCACAATAGGCTCCGAAATTTGAGTGCAGGAAATTCTTTTAGAGGGTGTTGCAACTGCTACAATAGGTTATTATGTAAAATGTAAAACTAAAGTCTCGCTTGGTGCTACAATCATGAATAAGAAAAGGAAATTAAACTAATATTAAAGCTCGTGACCTTAATTACCCAAAACCCTCTAATCTTTTACAGTAGAAAATGCACACACCTGGAGTAGGAATAAACCATGTGTAAGATAACTTGATTGCATAATTTCTGAGGCAAAATTGTCTGAATATTAACAAAGACAAATAGGGTTTGAACCCTCTCACCTGCATGGAAGCCAAAAATAAAGTAAAGGTTAAATATATATTGGAATCCTAAAACCCTCTGACTGAGGACATAAAATATTAAGAAGCACAAAAAATATATAATTAAAAAAAAAACAAATATGTACTTGGAAGGAATCAACACTGTAATGGAACCATGAGTAATTGAACCCCTGTAACATGAAGAGAAGAATGCTATAAACTAAAAGATTTTCTCAATGAACACTGGAGGAAAGGATTTTCAAACTCCAGCCTTACCCACTAGAATAAAACCCTGCCACGTTGGGAAGAAATGGTTTATACAACCTCCATGCCAACGAGATACCTACGACTACTAAAAATACCCATGAGAATCGTATAAACTATATATACCATGGAAGTGATAGAGAATGGTTTTAGCCTTATTTACCAACAAAATATCAACAAAAAACCCCAAATAGGAGACCTTGGCATGGTGGAGCTGTTGCAAAGTCACTACGTGAACAGGAAAAGTCACAATGTTGGCGAGAGACTGAAAGCAAGGACGGTTACCCTTGACTGACCCATTGAAGTGTGGATCACCCAATTAGATCCCTAGGATCTGAACAACAAAGGGTGAGCTAGGTGTATCATACTATATTACTCGACACAAGTGATAGGTGCATAGGTGGCAAACTCTAGAAATGTCTAAAGTGGGTAGTCATGCATAGAACCTTATGCTAGTTACTAGGTGCGCCATATGAATGAAACCTCTATGTATACCTGAAACCAAAGTTCCACCTGTAGGGATAGAGGGATGTATATTATTCCATGGTGGGGTATATTATATGCATCATATTAAAACTAACATCACTAACATTTTTTTATATGAAGATGTGTTTTTATTAACAATCATTTATGTGATACACATTAGAATTTTGTTGTTAAAAGATATTAATGAGTTGTGGAGGGTTAATGATTAAAAAAAATGGTTTTGGGGTCAGTTAATGTTACATAAATCAAGGCTCATCGTGCAAAAAAAGGTTGATAAAGAGTGGAAATCACAAGGCATAAAAGTGGTGGAATCCTCCTAGGGTATGGATAGAAAAGAGATGAAGAAGAGGACATGGGGCTCAGATTCTAAGTCATGGTAGGTTAAAAGGAGGGATTCCAAAAGGTAATCAAAAAATGACTGCATGGACACCAATACAGAAAACAAGTTCCAGCTAGGGTATCCATGATCAGATAAGCTTTACTGTGAAGCGACAATGTGCATAAAAGAGAGTGGCGAAAGTCACAACTTGTTGTGGTCGGACCCAAGACATAAATATGGTTTTGACAGTTGAAATGCAATGGAGACGACAAACATGACCTACCCCTACATGTTAGGAAAGGAAATGTACCTCAAGTCCATTATTGTAAATGGGACCCCCAAAAATGACATTAAAGGGATAACTCACTAACCTCCTGCAAAAAGTGAACTAGAAAAAGAATTATGAAGCACAAAAAACCCTCTAAGGCCCAAAAATTAAAAAAGGAATATTCTCAAAGATGCCAAAAATGGTTATAAAAGAAACCCATACCTCCTCATGTAGTCATTGTGTTTTGAAGAAGAGAGAAGGAGATAACTTCCAAGATTCTTGGTGTTAGGGAAAGGAGGATAAAGAGGATCCAAAGAAGGAGAATATTCACCAAAGTAAGTCATGCTCATCCCTCTATAGAGCAATAAACACAGTTTTCTCTAGCCGTGATAGAAATTTTATGAAATTTTATTTTTTTGTCTGAAAACACCCTTGGTTTCATGCACACAATGGGGAATTTTTAAATGGAATAGGTTAGTCACACACACACATGCCTATGACTGTGGCAAAAATTTCTCAGTTGCAAGGGTGCGACTGAGGTCGAAATGTATCTTTTTCTTGAAATTTCCCCAAGTTTGTTCTTCATTTTTTTACAAGGGGTTTTTTGTTTATATGTTGCGACCATGACTAATATTTTTAACTTGTGGATGCATGAAAAGCCATGGTTGAATGGAGGGATAGATATCATGCCCTAAATGAGATTTAGAAAATGGGACATCAACCAAAACTAAATGCCCTGAGAAATTGTGGATTGTTGAAATTATACATGATTCCCAGTATGACAAACCAACCCTTTGTGCTGGACCAAATCATTTGATGGTGGGATGCAGACACTCAAAAGTTCATTGTTGGGTTAGAGTCATTTTCTATAAGAGTGGATCACATTTATTTCCTCACAGGGTTATCAAGGAGAGGTGCTCTGGTGGAGTTGTCAGGGGCACTCAGTTCCAGTGGACATGTACTTAAAATTTTGATGGCGCAACATGGTAGGGTAAATAGACAAAGATATAGAGAGAAGATCCATATTCCAGACTTGGAAGACCTAACCTTTCAGACACCGGCATACACTGTCACTCGGGTAGCTAGCACCAAAGATCCCCATATTGTGACTAAACTGCATCTGGATTTGTGTTTCAAAATTTTGGAAGCCACCCTGTTTAACTGGTGTGAGGGGATGTTGGCTAATGTGAAAGCTCAAGTTACGAAGATGAAGAGGGCGAAAAATAAGAAATTTGGCTCTTGGAGTCTTATTGCGTCACTTTTCATGAAGAAGGTTCTAGCCATGTGGCCATTGTCACTTGACTATGTTGTGTACCCGCCACCAAAAAAGTAAAAAATGATGAGGTGGTGTTTGATTATGCTTAGAGAGGATGGAGTACATAGTAGTAACTAGTTTCCAGCCCAATACTTCAAATTGTTGAACCAAGAACCATTGGTAGTGGATGACCACCCATATCATGGAGTAGATTTCTAGGGAGATCTAGACATGGTCTTGCCCCCAAAAGTATGTTGGAAATAATACTGAGAGGGGGGGTGAATCAATATTATCAGAAAAAAAATTTCAATTTCATACTCAGAAACATATACGCTACTTCAGTTAAGTGAACCAGCGTGTACACGCTACTGTGTCTAAAGCAACCAGCGTATAACCAGAAATCTTAAGATTCAGTTAGTTTATCTTCAGTAAATGCATCAGGACATTATTAACCATATTAATAGTAAACAGGTGCAGTATAACAGAACATATCATCACACAAAACCACACACATGAACACCATGATATAAGGTGGAAACCTAATGTGGGTGAAAACCACCTACTGCAAGTCGTCTCTATCTTTCTTTAATAAGAAACTTCAGTTTACAATCTTTTGTACTGGTGCAGCCTTATACCAGTACGCAGGCTACAACCTGCAGAAGGCTACAACCTTCTCTCGTTTTCCAGACTCTCCTGGAAGGGAGCTCCAACCCCCTTTTCTCTTGTACTAGCTAAGATACTAGTACATAGGTGCTGGCCTACAATCTTCTTTCCTTCAGGTACCACTTTTCATGCATTTTCAGACTGGATATTCCTGAAGCAAAACATTACAATTTGAAGACCACAATTCATCAATTTTCATGACAGATCATTGAAGCACAAAACAACCAATACTAGCATCATCATTCTTTGAATCACTGAACCACTGAAACCCTGTCAACACACAGTCACCAGAACACAGAGCAGACTACAGAACTCTGCAATAACAGTCAGACCCAACTGCAACCCCAAAAATTAAACTTCAAAAGATATACTCTACTTCAATGAGATCAACCCGCGTATACACGTGCTTTTACCAAAGACAACCTGCGTACAGATCTATAAATAGTTTCTCATAACTTGCAGCTGTACCAGACATCAGTCATACCCAGAACATAACATTGTGTCAGTATGCAGATCTAAAATTACGCATAATCAACCATATACCGATAGTTCATTTCAAACCATTTGATCCCGATCTATCCTTAGATCTAGTCTTCCATCACCCGGTGTGATCTCTCCTTAGCTTAGATCAAGCAACCCAGAACCTACATACTAGATCTCTTTCTTTATCAGATATTCAAGACTTTTTCAATTGCACTTGCCTAATGATCTTCTTCTCCTTTTATAGTTTTAGGCCTTGCTCAATACCACGGGCCAAAACCATAGTAATCCAATACCAACAACTTCAAAACTAGGGATCAACACGTCTGTCGAGATACCTTGGTCAAAAAAACATAGGCTCAAGTACCGAGGACTAACTACCATGGACCAAAAGGAAGCTTCTCGACATGTACGCTCTTTTCTGTTCAAGAAACTGCGTGTATACGCGACTTCGTATATAGCGATCCTGCGTATCTGTGACTTAGTATATAGCGTACCAGCGTGTATACGCAACTTGGGCTTAATGAACCTGCGTATATGAAAATTCTCTTCATTCTTGTAGTCTGGACTGAGATCTTTCATCAAAGAGAGTTGCCATCAAGGACCACACCTGTACCGTAGCGCCACACCTGTGCCAAAATGCCAACAATCTCCCCCTTTGGACTTGATGGCAACCCCAAGATCCAAGATCCTTAGAATCATTCTCCCCCTTTGTCATCAAGGGCAAAGGGCTGTGCTCCCCCTGAGTACATGCTGATATCTCTGTTCTGCTGTGCTGAACATGCTCCCCCTGACTGTAGGCAAGATCTGCAAAAGATGTTCTTCAAAGAGAACCAAGACTTATACATCATAAAGGACCTTCCTATCACCAAAAGACTCAATACATACATCCATACTCCCAACCAAGAGGGGATACATCAGAAATTTACATATAACAACCAAATACATTACATCATTCATCCCAGGCATAGTGGGGAAACCAACAAAGGTTGTTACATGACCTTGACACCATAAAAGAGATATCACAAAAGGGATACATGGCATAGAGATGAAAAATCTAGACCAAGACTTATGAAAGTCATCAGCAACATCTGATAATCATCTTTTAGATCAGCAGCCAAGATTTCCTTATGTGCTCCTTCTCCTGAAACCAATAATAGTTGTGAACTAGAACCAAAAGCATCTAAATGCCAACAATGCTTTATTAGACTTTAAGCTGCTCCCCCTGAAACTGTGCCTCCTGTACCCCCTGAAACTGTGCCTGAAGGACTCTAGCATACCCATCTCAGACCTTCTCCAACCAGAGTTTGCCCTTGCTGTTCAGAACTCCATATACGCGACTTCACCTGCATAAATCAGCATATGTACGCGGATATCCCTTATACAACACGCGTACACCAACTTTTCTTTAGAACAGACAATCTTCAACAGCAGGATGAAGCATCAACTACTCCCAGCTTTTGTCTGAGATATTCAAAAGTCTCCCTGGGCAGTGGTTTTGTGAGAATATCAGCAACTTGTTCTTTAGAAGGAACATACTCCAACTTCTTTTGTTCAAGCACTTGTTCCCGGAGGAAGTGATACTTGATTGGTATGTGCTTGGTCTTTGAATGCATGACTCGATTCTTTGAAATGCTGATTGCACTTGTATTATCACATAAGATAGAGACAGGTGGAGTGCAAGTGATTTGAAAATCCTGCAAGGTCTGCATCATCCAAAGAAGTTGTGTGCAACAAGATGCCGCAGCCACATATTCTGCTTCAGCTGTAGATAAAGCAATCGAACTCTGTTTCTTCTGAACCAAGATACTAATCTGGAACCCATGAAGAATGCACCACCACTTGTGCTTTTCCTGTCATCCACACTTCCGGCCCAATCTGCATCTGTGTAAGCATGAAGAGTGAGATCTGTATCTCTAGGATACCATGAGCCATAGTTTTGAGTCCCTTGAAGATACTTGAAGATTCGTTTGACTGCCTGAAGATGCGTTTCCTTTGGGTTGGCTTGAAATCTTCCAACAATTCCAACTGCATGCATAATATCTGGTCGGGTACCTATCAAATAAAGCAAACTCCCAATCATGGATCTATAAGTTGGTTGATGAACTGCTGTTGATTCATCATTTGCATTGAGGCTGCATCCTGTAACCATGGGGGTACATACTGGCTTTGAATCTTCCATGCCATACTTCTTCAAGATCTGCTTGTGGTACTTGGTTTGAGACAAGAAAATACCTCCTTCATTTTGTTGGATTTGCAATCCAAGAAAGTATGTCAATTCTCCAAGTAATGACATTTCGAATTCTTTCTGCATAACCAAGGCAAATTTTTGACTCATAGCCTCTTCATTGCTACCAAAGATAATATCATCTACATACACAACAAGTATTAGCAATTTGTTATTTTCAACTTTTATATAGAGATTGCTATCTGCTGACCCTTTTGAAAAGCCTTGTTGGTGAAGATATTTGTCCAACCGATAGTACCAGGCCCTTGGAGCTTGTTTGAGACCATAGAGAGCCTTTTTCAATCTGCATACAAGGTTTGGATCATTCCCAAGAATGAAACCATCTGGCTGCTCAATATATACTTCTTCTTCTAAGTCTCCATTCAGAAAGGTTGATTTCACGTCCATTTGAAATACCTTGAAGCTTTGAAAGCTTGAGAGAGCAAGGAACATTCGGATGGCCTCAAGTCTTGCAACAGGAGCAAAGGTCTCTTCAAAATCTATTCCTTCTTGCTGTGCATACCCTTTACAAACAAGTCTGGCCTTGTTTCTAATTACTTCTCCATTTTCATTCAATTTATTTTTGAAGACCCATTTTGTCCCTATGACATTCTTATCTTTTGGTCTAGGAACCAATTCCCAAGTGTTGTTCTTTTCGATCTGCTCAAGTTCTTCATCCATTTCTTTGACCCAAAATTCATCTTTGCATGCCTCTTTCACATTTTGTGGTTCAGTGGAAGAGAGTAATGCCAAATAGCTTGAAGCTTCTGCAATTGTTCTTCTTGTTTGTACTCTTGCTTCTTTCTGCCCCACAATCTGAGATTCTGGATGATTCTTCTGAACATATCTGGATGGAGTCTTCTCTTCTATTCTTGTTTGCACCTCTGGTTCTTCTTGAGGTTCTTCTTCTTCTTGAGGTTCTTCTTCTTCATCATTCTGTCTTTGAGGGTAGCCTTCATCTTCTTCGATGTCTTCATGATGAACTTGCCTAGGAATGTATTCCTTCTCATCAACCACAACATCAATGCTGTCAACAATTCTGCCAAGTCTTTTATTGTAGCACTTGTATGCTTTGCTATGTGGAGAATAACCAAGAAGAATGCCTTCATCTGCTCTTGGTTCAAGTTTGCCAAGTTGCTCATCAGTATTCTTGATATAACATTTGCTCCCAAAGATTTTGAAGTGCTTCACTGAAGGAGTCTTACCACACCAGAGCTCATGAGGGGTTTGAGTGCTGTTTACTCAGACATTTGTTTTGTTGAGAATAATAACCGCAGCATGTGCAGCTTCACCCCAGAAAGTTGCGGGAGTACCTGATTCATCAAGCATAGCACGAGCCATTTGTTGGACTGTTCTGTTCATTCTTTCCACAACTCCATTTTGCTGAGGAGTTCTAGCTGTAGAGAATTCTCTTCTTATCCCATGTTCTTCACAGAAATCGAAAAATTCATTCGAGGTAAACTCCCCACCTCTGTCAGATCTGAGGCACTTAATTTTGTGTCTTGATTCATTTTCAGCCAAGGCTTTGAAGGATTTGAATTTTTCGAATGCTTCATCTTTGTGCTTCATAAGTCCTAACCAGACAAACCTGGAGAAATCGTCAATGAATAATATCAAATATTCTTCTCCTCGAGGTGTTCTTTTTCTGAATGGACCACATGTATCTGTATGTACTAGCTCAAGAGGCATGCTAACTGATCCTTCCTTCTCAGGAAAATTAGTTCTCGTTTGCTTTCCAAACTGACATGATTTGCATATGGTGTTGTCTGGAATTTTGATATCTGGAAGATCACGAACTGCCTGATATTTGCATGCTTTCCTTATTTGTGAAAAGCTTAGATGCCCCAACCTCCGATGCCATAGCCAGTGTTCATCATCCTTGCTCAAATAGCATTGTTGTTTTTCTTCAAATATGTATAGATTATTTGGAGTCCTTCTTCCTTTGATCACTATTTCACCTGTATCAAGATCACGAACACAACATCCATTTGATCTAAATATTACCTCTGTTCCTTGATCACACATCTGACTGACACTCAGAAGATTATGCTTCAATCCATCAACATACAAAACATTTCTATCTTTGACCTTCTCTTTCAACTGAGCAACGCCTTTTCCTTTTATGGCTGCAGAGATATCATTTCCAAAAGAAACTTTCTTTCCCTTTTCTAATGCGGTATATGATTCAAGTTTTTCTTTGTCCCCTGTCATATGCTTCGAACATCCGCTGTCAATGTACCATAGACTTTCTTGACCTTCTCCATAAAAGGCTATCCCACATCTTTCTGGTTGCGGTTCCTTTATTCTCCATGTTCTGACATTTGAGGTTTGTTCCTTTTGAGTTGTCTTCCAAAACCTGCTCCTGCATTCAGAGTCTTCATGACCAAAGTTATTACAAATAGAGCATTCAACTTCATTTTCAATAACCGAAAAGTTGTTATAAGTCCTTTTCATGGTTCCAGTCATACTCCTTTGCTTTTGAGATTCTCTAGTCATGATTATCTTGTAGGCAACACATTGAGCTGCTTTGTGACCGAAGTTATGGCAAAAAAAACATTGGCCATTAAAGAAATTTCTGCGATAATCAGATCTATCATCCAACCGATTGTAGCTTCTATTGGCATCCATTCTTGGGGCAAATTGGGAAGATTTTACCTGTGGCTGATTGTAGCTTCTATTTGTCCTTAAGGCAGCTTGTCCCCAAATTTATTGATAGTCTTTATTTTTTCTTGAGGTAAACTGTCCCTGATTCACCTGATGACTTTTATTTGGTCTTTGCTCGCTCCTCCTTGCTGCATCAAGATAACTTTTAGAGGTAGAAGCTTGAGATTTTTCTCCATTATATCCCAAACCTGTCTTGATTAGAGGAGAACGCTGCACATTGATAATCTCATCCAAGGTTTCAGATCCTTTAACAAATTTAAGATTAATCACTTTTGTTTTCTCAATCTCCTTTCTAAGACAAACAATCTCACATTCCAATTTTTCAAGATGTTTTTCCTTTTCAGCCAGTTGACATTGTAGAGAATCAATAATAGCACTTTTCTCTTCTAAGCAAACTTTGAGATTATTCATTTCTTCACAAAAACCTTCTACATCTATAGCATCCATGTAGTCATCATCTTCAAAAGCCATTAAAAGTTTATACCTATTACCCTGTTCATCTTCGTCACTATTTGAAAGACCATCACTATCTTCATGATTGTAATAGCTTTTCTTCTTTTCATTCTGTTTCTTGTTCCATCTAACAGGTTCCTTTCCCTTGTCATTCTTATCTTTGTGAGGACATTTGGCAGCATAATGACCTACTCTTCCACAAGCAAAGCATTTAAAAGGTAACTTACCTCTGAATCTTCCAGAACCCCTTTGAAGATTTCTGACAAAATTTGATTCTTCTTCTTCATCTTCTGGCACGTGACTTGCTTCATAATAATCTTCTTTGCCTGAAGTCTTGAAAGCAGTTTCTCTTCTGTCCGATGGACCTCCCTTTCTCATTTCATAAGCAGTTAGAATTCCGTGAAGTTGAGACATAGTAAGAGTTCGTAGATTTTCCTTTTCTTCTATTGCAGACACTTTAGATTCAAATTTGGGGGACAATGATCTTAGAACCTTTTCAACCACAATAGCCTCTTTTATTTCTTCTCCCAAGTCTTTCATGCAATTAACAATCTCATCTACCCTAAGGAAATAGTTAGCCACACTTTCATCATTATACATTCTGAGAGTCTCATACTTAATCCTGAGAGTTTGAAGTTTAGCACGCTTTACCTATTCGTCTCCTTCATAGCTCGTGACAATTTTGTCCCATATTTCTTTTGCGGATTTATAGTGCATTACCTTCATGAATTCCGATTGGGATATACATCCCAATAGAGTACTGACTGCTTTCCCATTTGTTTCATATTTCTTTTTCTCGGCTGGATCTGTAGGAGTAGCTGAAGGAAAAGTGTAGCCTGTCTCTACGATATCCCAAACTTCTGTACCAAGAGATTGAAGATAGGCAGTAACTCTTACCTTCCAATAATTGAAGTTTGTCCCATCAAAAACCGGTGGCCTGATTGATGCTTCTCTCTTGTAGTTGCTCATGATGAACGATCTACCTTCAAGCGATCAAGCTTCTCTTAAGGACCTGCTCTGATACCAATTGTTGGAAATAATACTGAGAGGGGGGGTGAATCAGTATTATCAGAAAAACTTTTTCAATTTCATACTCAGAAACTTATACGCTACTTCAGTTAAGTGAACCAGCGTGTACACGCTACTGTGTCTAAAGCAACCAGCGTATAACCATAAATCTTAAGATTCAGTTAGTTTATCTTCAGTAAATGCATCAGGACATTATTAACCATATTAATAGTAAACAGGTGCAGTATAACAGAACAGATCATCACACAAAAACCACACACATGAACACCATGATATAAGGTGGAAACCCAATGTGGGTGAAAACCACCTGCTGCAAGTCGTCTCTATCTTTCTTTAATAAGAAACTTCAGTTTACAATCTTTTGTACTGGTGCAACCTTATACCAGTACGCAGGCTACAACCTGCAGAAGGCTACAACCTTCTCTCGTTTTCCAGACTCTCCTGGAAGGGAGCTCCAACCCCCTTTGCTCTTGTACTAGCTAAGATACTAGTACATAGGTGCTGGCCTACAATATTCTTTCCTTCAGGTACCACTTTTCATACATTTTCAGACTGGATATTCCTGAAGCACAACATTACAATCTGAAGACCACAATTCATCAATTTTCATGACAGATCATTGAAGCACAAAACAACCAATACTAGCATCATCAATCTTTGAATCACTGAACCACTGAAACCATGTCAACACCCAGTCACCAGAACACAGAGCAGACTACAGAACTCTGCAATAACAGTCAGACCCAACTGCAACCCCAAAAATTAAATTTCAAAAGATATACACTACTTCAATGAGATCAACCCGCGTATACACGCGCTTTTACCAAAGACAACCTGTGTACAGATCTAAAAATAGTTTCTCATAACTTGCAGCTGTACCAGACATCAGTCATACCCAGAACATAACATTGCGTCAGTATGCAGATCTAAAATTACGCATAATCAACCATATACCGATAGTTCATTTCAAACCATTTGATCCCGATCTAGTCTTCCATCACCCGGTGTGATCTCTCCTTAGCTTAGATCAAGCAACCCAGAACCTGCATACTAGATCTCTTTCTTTATCAGATATTCAAGACTTTTTCAATTGCACTTGCCTAATGATCTTCTTCTCCTTTTATAGTTTTAGGCCTTGCTCAATACCACGGGCCAAAACCATAGTAATCCAATACCAACAACTTCAAAACTAGGGATCAACACGTCTGTCGAGATACCTTGGTCAAAAAAACATAGGCTCAAGTACCGAGGACTAATTACCACGGACCAAAAGGAAGCTTCTCGACATGTACGCTCTTTTCTGTTCAAGAAACTGCGTGTATACGCGACTTCGTATATAGCGATCCTGCGTATCCGCGACTTAGTATATAGCATACCAGCGTGTATACGCAACTTGGGCTTAATGAACCTGCGTATATGAAAATTCTCTTCATTCTTGTAGTCTGGACTGAGATCTGTCATCAAAGAGAGTTTCCATCAAGGACAACACCTGTACCGTAGTGCCACAACTGTGCCAAAATGCCAACAAAGTAGACTTTGATGACAAAGGTAAAATACTTTTAGATTTTTATATTTTATGATCTTTTTGTATGTATGTATGTATCTATATATATCTACACACACACACACACACACACACACACACACACACACATATATATATATATATATAGATATAGATATAGATATAGATATATATATAGATATAGATATAGATATGTATATGTATATGTATATATATTTGGTATGGGTACATAGTTGATAATAGGTATTGTGTATGATATTCAAATGTGGTTCCAACACACCCTGCAAGCTACTCTTCACTCAAGAGAGGGGTACCACTGACTATGGCTTAGGCAACAGTAGAGGACATGGATGAGGTGCTATGGACGTTTATGAGCAATATCAAGGGATTGACATTAGGTGTTCCACCAAGGAGTATTGTAGATACCAATCGACACTGGAAGAGGCACATTGTAAGAGTCACTGCAGCCCATCGCTGGAGCCTTCTCTGTCACATTCCTAATGTATTTTTATGTTATTATGAGCATCATTGAGATAAGAAAGAGGTGTCTATAGGGATATGTGTTTTGGATGGATATACATATGTATGCCTAGATGGCTAGGGCCTCAGATGCCCAAATTTTGAACTTTATACCTAAAGTTTTTATATATAATAAAAATATGACCTCTATGTGTTTGTGTTTAAATTATGTGTATGTACAATGAATGTTTACTTTATCATGTGCATGGTTAAAACTATTGATGTGACAAAGGCCAATCTAACACATAATTAGCTAACGAATCAACCAACATGTTTTGATCTCGAGGAATATAAACATAATCAATGTCATCAAATGAATGATCCAAGGGTTTTACCCTCAAAAAATAATGTACAATAGTAGAGTTCCTTACAAAATAGAGACGGTTGAGGTGAGACACTACAAGCTAAGAGTCAAGATGAAAAACTAAGTGGTGTATGCCAAGGTGACTAGCCTCAGTCAAGATATCAATGACAGCACTATATATAGCCACATTGTTGGTAACTGGGCGAAGACAAATACCCTCAAAACTCACAAGATCATCATTAGGTGAAAATATGACCGATGTAGTGGAAGCAAAAATTTGAGTGTAGCAGCTTGCACCCAAATACTCTACAACAAAGTGAGGGTGTTGACATTTGTTCATCAAAGACCAGACACATGAATCACACACAGAAACCATGGAGAAAATAATACAATCAAATAAATTTATCACATTTGTTAGTGCTTGAAATTTCACCTCAGGCTGAAAAAGGTAAACCTCAAGGCAACATCAAACCACTTAGCCTCGTAGCTAGCCCTACGGGGCAGGAGAGGGCTCTCTCCGGTCTATCTCAATAAAGATCTTCAATGGGTGAGATAACCAATAGGGTAACACTGATTTTAGGCTAGTAAACTGATCAAAAGGGTTGATTTGGGATTTTTAGGGTTTTTGGTGGAAAATTGGGGAAATGGCAATTTTAGGTGCGAGGATTGGACACAGTTTTCGCAGGGGGTTCTTTGGGGCGAGGTAGGAAATAGTATTGATGCCTTTAATAGAGATGGATGGATGAGAATGACCGGTGAGGAGTTAAAGAGAGCAAGCAATAACCTTGAATTCCCTTTAAACAGTCGAAAACATTGATATTAAGCAAACTTAAAAGCAGAGCATGACAGTCATGAGTTCTACTTTAACACTTCATTTGCCTAATGTGCAGAAGGAAAAGTAAGGAAATGATTCACATAACACACTTACAAGTACAAAGAGAAACACACCATCAATACATGTGACCACAATAATCCCAAAAAGGACTGCAAAACCCTGGTCTTCCTTTGCCAAAAATTGCAGAGATACAGTGAGTAATACAATAAGAGCTTCTCCCTCAAGATTCCAACCATGAAAATGAGCAGGAGAGTACATAATATAGATCATCTAACATCTTTCCCTACTTCTAGGTGTCGAGCTCACTATCCTAGGAGCTGTTTCAACCAATTCTAAACTAAGCAATGAAAACTAGGCAGTCAAAACAACTTGCCTCTATAAACTAGGAAACCAATTCATTCATTTAATTTTCACCTATCTCATGAATGAATCTTCCAGAAGAGATACATAAGTGTAAAAGTGTCATAAATTTACATCATTTACAACAAGAAGGATAAAAATCAACTCCAAAAAGTCAAACACAGTCAAAACTGCGTTTTGTTGAGCTGTAGGCTGAAATCCTGAGCAATTTGCCTGACGGGTCGCGCGCCAAATCCTGACGGGTCGCACCTTTGAGAGCACTTTTGGGGCACTTTCAGGTGTCCAAATGAGGCAAGAGTAGGCTTTTTGGAAAGGTCTATGAGTCTAATTTCCAACCCAACTGGAAATTCTGAATTTGGTTGTCATTTGACCCTCCAAAATTGCAATCTCCCAAGACTGCTTTCTGTGTGTCAAAAATGTGGCAGAAATTCATTTTTTGCTTGTTTTTTGACTTTCAGGAGGCCCAAAACTTCATAAAATCTCTTGGAAATGGGTGATCATGTGTAACTTTTCATGTGAAATCCAGAAATGCTGAGTTTTTTGAAAATAGAGTTGCCAAGTGAAAGGGTCGCGCAGGGGGTGAGACCTGTCAAGCGGAAAAACCTGTTTTTTGCCTTAAAAACCAAAAATCACCCAAAATGCTCAAAATTTCTTGGAATTTGTGCTAGGGCTGAGATATTTAGTGCCATGCTCAGTCAAAGAGGCTTTGGCCAAAATTTGGAGTGGATCGGGCCTTTTCCGTCGTTTTAGTGCCTTGGCCAACCTCCTTGGATCCGGCGATTGTAATTTTGACATTTCTCTAAAACCATGACACCTGTGAAAAAAGTGAAGGAGGTTTCTCTTCTTTGGCATGTTGTGGACAAAAACCTCTCTCAGTTTTCCAAAATTCATCTTTTATTTCTCTGAAACATCTTTTGAGTGAAACTTATCCCGATGTGTGAAACAAGGAATTTTGTCGAAATGAAGCGAAATGAAGGGGATAGGGGGCTTCTAAATTCTTGGGGAAATTTTTGGGAGTGGGGAGGGATGTTAGGAAGCAGGGGAAAGTGGAATCTCAGAGATTGAGCGAGGGGAAGGGGTCCAAAAGGGCAAAACACAGGCCAAACCTAGAAAATTGCCAAGTTGTAGCTAGAAACTAGGGTTTGTGCAAAAATGAGGAATTTGGCGGATCTAAGGGATGGGAAGCATTTGATAAGGTACTTTAAGGATAGGGGAAGGTGTATGAACATCAGGATACAAGTTTCGCTAATGATTTGACCGTCCAAGAGATATTGCCATCAAAACCCTAGGGGAGGGAAATGACCTTGCCTGGGTGCAACTGAAGCATGAACAAGGTGTAAAATGACTCATTAGACACTGACATGATAATGAAAACCCTATGAATGATGATAAACTCAGCTGAATGGTGACATGGACCAACATTTGGACAACTTTAGAAGGAGTGAAAGCAAACCCTAGACCTAATGCCTAGTGACCAAATTTTGCTTGAAGACTCATTGAAAAGACAAAATTTGACCTTGACACTTCAAAATCACTTTGTAAGAGCACGTTTGATCACTGGAGGAAGGCTGGAAAGACTGATGCTAACAAAATTCACACCTATATACAATATGTACAAGTGACCATGAAAAGAAACTAAGAAAAATAACATTTTATGGAGATCCATTATGTGGCTTCGACAGTGGATTCACATCAAAATCAACTAACTGATAGGCCCCTTTCTCGAGAACACATTTAAAAATGTAGGGACCATGCTGCATGGGGTTTATTTTACCTACCCCCAACTTGTCATGGTCTTGGTCATAAACCAAAATTAGATTTCCAAAAAACATGAGGTCGAACAAACTTATCATATTGGTCCTTGATGTGTTTCTTATGTTGAAGAATCTAGGGTAGTTAGAGTTAATGGGATTCTTCTTACATGATATATATTTGTAATATATTTAACTTTAATTCATAGCACAATATTCACTTGTTATTATTATTAGAGTGTCTTCTTAGTTCATTAAATATCTACCAAAAACAAAGAGACAAGAACACACGATGTTGGCTTTCTTCTAGGGCCAAAACCTCATTCTTGGAGAGGAAAACCTGCACAAAATTCTTCTTATAGAGATTCAAATTGACGAATACCAAGACCATGACCCTTGACCTACTAGGCCACTCCAAGAACAAGACACCAATCCTCTTCTTACTGTTGAGATCATCATCATCATTACTGCTTTACCGAGGCCTTCACTATTGTTTCACTATCAAGGTCATCACTGGGATTACTGCAACATATTTATGGAGGATTGTACCATAATAACGAGATCATCATTGTTGCACCATAGTTTCTCCTTCACTTATATCCTTGTTGTACTCTCACTGAGATCACCTTCATGTCAACAAGGTCTCTATACTGTATGAGAGTTGTACCAAGATATATGATTACCACCTTACTGAAATGAGGATTGTGTCTAGTATGCCGAGAATGCATCATTGTGGGATCTCCAAGTTTCTTCTTATTATCATTATGCTAAGATTACTGAGATGTGACCTTTCTCCTAATCCGAAATAGTGTACTGCTCCTTCATCTGAGATTCATGTAACCCTGAACTATGCTGAGACTGTAGAGAATTATGTGAGGAGATCACTGTAGTTGTCACCGAGATTTCAGAGCTATGCTAAGGTTCTGTTGTCATCCGAAGTTGTAGACACTTGTCCGAAATTTTGTCTAATTTGTGGTGACTCTAGTTGTGTATATATAGTTGTTAGTCTCCCATATTTGAGTCAACATGTCCACCGAAAGGTTGTTTCTCCATATGTGAGATGACTTGACATTTATATTCATTTGTTGACCAACATGACTATGTTTTACATCATTTAGCTTGCTTCCCTCTTTAAGAGGATTTTGCTTGTCTTGGAGAGTTGATTTAGACTCTAGGTTGACTCATATACATTACATATATGCTCAAGAAGATATGTTTGAATCTTTAGATTCCCTATACCACTTCAACATGTGTTGGACCTATGTAATGTTCAAGAAAATAATCTTATAATTTTACAAAAATAATATTTCTTTTATTTTTCAATTACAAAGATCAAAATTACATTTATGAAGACCAAACCTAGTTACACTTTCTTCAACATCTTACAAGTTTCGTTATTGACCAAGGTGAGAAGGTATTGTTCACCAAGATGGGAAAGTTGTAGGAGGCATTTTACCTCGAATTTAGTGTTATGGGAAGAGATTTCACACTGGATAAGAAGAATTGACTCCACTCCATAAACCAATTAGAAAGGAGTAAAGCGACTAGCAGATTTCCCCGAGGTTCAATATGCCCATAAAATGGAAAAGAGCATAAGATGCAAATTCGATACATGTTTCCCTACCATCTGGTTCAACATGGTTTTGAAATTTCAATTGACAACTTCTACTTGGACATTGGCTTGAGGATAATAGGGTGTTGAGTGTTTGTGACGAAAACCCAACCTAGTAGCTAGTTCAAACATCATATGGTTATGGAAATGTTTATCATGATCAATCACTATCCATTTAGGCACACCAAACCTAGTGATGATATGATTGAGGAAGAATAAAGAAATAGTATTACCATCATTTAATCATGTAGGCATGGCCTCGGCCCATTTGGTTAAAAATTCAATAGCCACGATGATGTAGTGACAACCAGTGGTAAAGGGTGGGTTACATTGCATAAAGGCAATGCCCACTATGGAAAAGGTCTGACGACAATTACTGGGTGTAATGGATCAAGATGAGCGCACAGTACACAAGAAAAGATCTAATAAGGATGGCGCTTTTGGATTGGTAAGATACAATTTTTAAAAAGTGAATGTCAAACGTACCTTGCATGCAAGATTTTTTGAGTGGTGGCAAGCCCATAAAGATGTCCACAACATGCCCCAACATGGAAATTATTCAAGGTGTGTTCAACTTCTTCATGAGTAAGGAATTGACATAACACAATGCCAACATCGTGATGGTATACATTATCATTGATAATAATATAGTGTCAATACTAATGGCATATACACCGACGATCATCACAAGATAGTGAAGAAGCTATGAAAATCAAGTAATCGAACAATACTTCCAAAAGAGTTAGACTCGCTTTACATGAGACAAGGTCCATACAAAGAGTTGGAGTTATACCAGTGTGTTGCCAACATTGTAGTAGCTACAACCACCATCCAAAATTTTTCCTATGCTTTCTTTTGGAGCCTTCCTCCTAAAATCACAACAGCTTATCTCACACTGACCCAAGTACTTGTGTGTTGATTGAGATTTATCTTTTGCATCATGGCTTGTGTTTTCTCACTTGACTTACTATCTAACCCACAAGCCGATCTCTTGACTTGGTTTCAACTTGGTTCCAGGCTTGCCTTAGTGAACTACAAAATCCTTGAGGGAAACCAACCTTTCTCTTAGGAATTGTGCAGTCCAAGCTAATAGTGAGCCTTTAGATCTAGAATTTCATATATCCAACTAACATCCTATATTCAACAGGGAAACTATGTAGAGCATTAGAGGCAGCTCACAGTGATTCATCTCAGAAATTACAAAGAAGCTTCTTACTCAGAAGCTACCTAGTGCATGAGCCAATTAGTTGCCTAATCCTTCCCATAACATGCACAATCTCTCCAGTAAATCCATGGCATATTTTCAAGAAAAAATAAAAAAAGGGAAAAGAGAAAAAGCATCCCTAGAAAATAGGGATCTATTTTTAGTAGCACGGAGGAGACATTTGAGTTATTTTGGAAACTTTTTCCAAGTGTCTCTTTTTCCTTTATTTTTGGCCTTCACATCATAAGCCCTAAATCGATCAAATCTATTTAATGAACACTACAATATCTCATTTTCACGTTCGATCTTGGAGCTCTAGAATTCTCGAGGAGATCAAGGAACCTCTGATGCGATCATCGTTTCTTTTCCGGGTAAGTCTTGCTTTTCTAGTCCTTTTTTGTTTTTTCTATTGATTCTTTTTGTTTAGCTTGTGATAGTGTTGTTTCACTCGTTTTTTTGAATGACCATTTGCGTTTCAACTTTTTTTAGCTTGTAGAAGTGTTTTTTTTATGTTTTGTATTACCTTCCAAAGTGTGGTGTACATCACCCAATTTCTGCACTAATGATCATCGTTGTAGTGACTCTCTCCATGTGCTTCATTTTCCTTCAGTTTGATTGATTCCTATACTTGTTTCACTTGCATGTATTATCATTCACTTAGATCTCCATCCACCATCATTCAATATTTCAGATCTGTTCGATTTCTCACATCCCTTGGGCATTTCTATGCTTCCTTGGCCCAAAAATCATTTTCCCAAGCATGCACTACGTATTTATAGAGCTCAAGGCCTCAACCTTAGCTTCTAGAATTATGCAAAGGTTTCCCAAGCCTAGCTCCAACTATGCATTATGTATTTCCCGGATCCAACCCTAAGCCTTAGCCACGAGACTATGCAATGCACAGTCTCACCTAGCCTATGCCGAGACTGAATTGCGTATTGTTAAGTTCTAATCATCTAGAACACCCCACCAACTATTGGGATTGCACAATGTACAGTTCTAGCTGGAATCCAGCCACCTTTGTGAGCCAAGATTTCACAATCCTCACCAACACTTGTTGAGTTTCTTTCTTGGTATTTTCTTGAAGTTACCTTGGTTTCAAGCTAACATTTGCATGCCATGAGTGTCCCCTCTGTCTCTAGGTACAATAGTTGTTGAGAAACTCTATAGAAGTTATAGATAACATGGATTCCAAGATAGCTACACCAAAGAATACTATAGAGAGTAGCACTGGGGAAGCAGTTCAACAGGTGTCAGTGAATTTTCCAGATTATGCAGACACTCAGTTGTTCATTGAGAAGGACATGAAGTTAACATGGAAGGAGATCAAGGATATCTTTGTAGGGGACTTCAAGGAATATCTAGAGGATCAAAAAGTTTAGATCAGTGTCCACTAGTCAAGATTACATAAGGTTTCATACAGGTACCCTGCCTTCCCATGTGCGGACATCATCCATTGGATTTTCTCTCACACACATCCATATACTGTGAAATTGAGTCGTTATAGTGGGATAGATCTTGCAACCTTCAAGGCAGAGAACTATCAACAAATGTATCGTTTACCTCAACTGGTGAACCGCATGGACTCACTTTTCTATGCCACCCACAACTTTGTGAACACTAGATGTAACACCCTCCTCACACATCTAGCCAATTTTCCAGCCAACCTAGGTAAACATGCGATGAGAGGCTACTATAATTGGATTCGAACTCCTATGTGACATTAAGGAAGTGAAATCGACGAAAAACATCAGCCAACCTATCCACATCAGTAAGATAACCCTCAGGAGACATGGCAGCCCTTCATACATCCTATACCTGGGTCCCACTGATGTTTTGAGCACATTAATCCTCAGTCGCTCCCATGTTATATGCAAGAGAGCATCTAGAAACCCAAAGTCACTCTCATAGGCTTTCCTTCCAATGACCAAAGACTAAATTTTTTAGTGCTATGCCAACAACTCCGGGATTTAATCCACGTTCTCAAGCCCAGAGCCCAGGGCACTTACCAGAATGGAATGATAGCTTAAGATCAGTAAAAGAACAGGGAAACAATGATGCAAAAGAAATAACTTAAATAAGACCTTAATCATACCCCTACTAGCCATGGCATGTATTTTGTCAAACATTTCATCAACATGTAACCTACAGGTGTAAACAATAAGATTAAGTGTAGGGATCTCGTACTTATCTAAGAATCACTATGAACCATTGTTCCCTCATGTCATTTGTTGCATTATCATCTATTATTCCATGGATACATTATCCATTCATTTACAAGAAAAAAACATGTTGAGAGCCATACATAGATACTGTCATAAAATGCGCATATAACTAACATAATAACAACAAAAATACTCATGAAAGTATACCATATAGACCACATATAATCCATCAAAATGCTCATAGAAATACAAGGGAAAATAACCTTTCATTAATGATGGAGAAACCAAACCTAGGATGGGACTTCCACGTTCCACTCGACCATAGAATGGATGAGCCAAAGCTCTCCTCATCCATTCACCCCCATGCCATATTCCAAGCATGAATGTGGGATTCAAACCAAAAGAACCAACCAGGGTGTATTGAGGCTAAACAAACTTAGCATCATCAATAAAAACTAGGCTCTACCATAATGCATCCCAGATCACTAGGCCAACATAATGAACACATCATAACAAGATTTACCATGATCTCCACCTGATCACTAGGCCAAACAAGCTGGGATTCCACCAGATTTCTCCACCTACACCGTGATGAATTCTCCTATCTCCTAGTCTCTTGGGCTTTACTGTAATCCAAACCTGGATCACTAGGCACTAAACCAAGATCCACTCTTTATGCTTTACCACATATCCCAAACCTGGAAATACTAGGCCCAACGAAGAGAAAACCACCTCTTGGCTCTACTATATATCTTTCCATTCGTCGGAAAGGATTCCTAGGCCCACTGAGGCAAAACAATCCTAGCTTTACCGCAACCTATAGTCTAGCTCAGGGGTCACTAGGCCAGTGGCTTTACCGTGATACACAGTCTGGTTAAGGGACCACTAGGCCATGTGCTCTATCATTTGAAGATCCACTCCACTCAACTTTGAATCCATCTGACAATCCAACTCAAGCAAAACACGAGAACCACATCACACCATGGCTATCTGGAAATGTCAAGGCCATGTTGAAAACACTATTACACCTTGAAAAACCCATGCCACAAAAAAAAAGAACCACATGCAATACCATGCATGCCAAATCTAGAATGAAAAATACACATGAAAATCAATACTTACAATTAATCCTACTGTAGTTTCTTGATCCCGCCTTTCCTTGCTTGATCTTTGCTTCCTCTTGCCTTCTTTTCCTTTCTTGCTCCAATTCCAAAATGCTCCAAGAAAACTCTAGGTGTTCAAGAGTGAGAGAGAGGGAGACAATAATGAGAGAGATCCAAAACTCAATTGAAAAAATGTTACCAACTAATCTTCAAAGGCCTTTTTATGAATGAGGCCTCTATTTTCTTCATTTTTCATTATTTTCATTCAATTTCCTCATCACATGCAATTTGTAACCTTTCACCTCCCTTTTCTCCTAGTTTCCATTATTTTTACAGATAAATGTACCAAAAATTCCATTTTTCCTTTCAAAGCCTTAGCCATTTTCTTTGCTAATTTCCTTAGCCATGAACAACCAAATTAACACCCCCTAGGATGTCTTGCCCAACATTCAACTTGGAATAAGTGTCCCATCAACTGTGGTTATTATTTTTTCCTTTATTAACTTTTATTACATGGAATTTTCGCGAGGGATGTTACAGAACCCTCCTCCTTGAGGAACACCATCCTCGGTGTTAGACCACACCAAGACCTCAGTAAAACTATTAAAAAGAAAACATACTACCCATGGAGTTTTATAACATAACTCGATGTAGTATTTACAATGATCACCCTGTTGAAAGAAAACCATAATGACAACATAACAACATCACAAAGTAATAACATGACACCCATATCACTTACTGGAGATTTATAACTTAGCTCATGGAATTATTTACATCCATATGCATATGCACATATAGAAACATCACAAAAACATATACCAAAATGTATACCAAGACATGTACCCAAAACACCATACCAAAGCTGCTTTGCCTCGATCGGTAAACAAGGAAGGATACATAGCCTGCATCTGATCAACCATCTTCCATGTAGCTTCATCGGGCCCAAAGTGCTTCCAATGCAATTTAACTTGCTCAATAGCTCAGTTCCAGAGCATGGGCATCTTTTTCTGCAATATAAAATGAGGCTCTAGCTGCAATTCTCCATTTGGTTCCACCTGAAATACAGACCAGTTAATAAAATCATCAACATATTTAACATACTTTTGAAGTAATGACACAAGGAAAACATGATGGAATTTCATTGTCAGAGGTAGTGAAATTTGATAAGCTACTGGCCCAATCCTCTTAATGATACTAAAGGGTCCACAAAACTGTGGTGCCAACTTGGCACATGATCCAATCCACAAGTAGCCCTTCTTCGATTTGATGCACAAGTACACCTATTCCCCAACTTGGAACTCCTTCAATATCCTGTTCTGATTTGCATAGCTCTTTTTCCTATCCTACGTTTCCTTTAGATTCTTCTTTATAACTCGCATTTCCTATTCCATGTCTTCCAACATCTCTGGTCCAGTCAACACCCTGTTAACTGAATCACTGCAACTGATGGGAGTATTGCAACTCCGCCCATATGATGCCTCAAAAGGAATCATCCTCAATGACTCCTGATAATTGTTGTTGTATGAAACTCTACCAAGGGGAGATAATCTTCCCACTTCTGCTACTAATGCATCACATACATCCTCAACATGTCCTTCAATATCCTGTTGACCCTTTCTATCTGTCCATCTGTCTGCAGATGATAAGTTGTACTAAAGGATAAATATTTGCCCGAACTTGCAAATAACTCCTTCCAAAACTTGGAAGTGAACGTCACATCCCTATTACACAATCTTCTTTGGAACACCATGCAACCTAATCACATCTATGTTGAGTAGTTGTGCGACACTACTAGTTGAGAATGTAGACTTCACTGGAATGAAATGTGCAACCTTTGTTAACCTGTCCAAAACAACCATGATGGAATCATGCTGCCTTAGTGTCTTCGGAAACCCTGTAATGAAGTCCATGGAAATGGCCTCCCATTTCCACTTTGGACTCGCGATCGGCTGTAGTAGTCCACCTAGATGTTTTCTCTCTACCTTCACTCCCTAAAAATTAAAACATCTAGCTACAAACTCTACTACATCATTCTTTATATTAGACCAATAATAATTTCTCTTCACTGTAGTCAATGTCTCCTGATAACCTAGGTGACCTAAATAAGGTTTCACATGAAACTCCCTCAATATCTCCTTCTTGATCTCACTATTATCTGGCACATATATGCTATCCTTGAATATGACCAATCCATCCACTACAAGACAATAATCCATACCATGTGCACCTGCACCTGTACCTATTCTTGTACCTGCACTACCACATGTACCTATTCCTGTACCTTTACTACCACCTTTACTTGTACCACTACTTGTACATGTACCTGCACCTATACTACCACCTGTACCTATACCACTACCATGCTGCAACATGTGAACAATATCCATATACCTGACATCTTGCTGGCATGCCTGCAAGATCCTATCCTGTATATCTATCCCATATGAGCTCATAACTTCCAAGTGATTTACCTGTACCCAACTGCTGAGAGAATCTACCACCCTATTCTCTTTACATTTGATGTACTTGATATCAAAATCAAACTAACTAATCATGGCCAACTATCTAGCCTACCTAGAATTCAGGTTCAGTTGGTCAAACAAATATCTCAACCCAATATAATCACTCATAAGTACAAACCTCTTGCAAAGAAGATATTGTATTCACATCTTCAATGCATGTATGATCACTACTAACTCAATATCATGTGTTGGATAGTTCTTCTCATGCTCGTTTAGTTTCTGTGACTCATAGCATACAATATGTCCATCTTACATAAGGACTCCACCAAGTCCTCTCTTGCAAGCATTTGTGCATACTACAAACTCTTTGTCTAGATCTACAATCTATAGCACATGTGCATGTGTCAACAACTACTTAAGCTTCTCAAATCTAGCCTCACATCCTTAGTCCATTCAAATTCCTTACCTTTCCTCTACAATGATGTAATAGGATAAACAATCTATGAGAAGTTCCAAATGAACCTAGGATAATAGCCTGCCAGACCCCTGAAAGATCTCACCTCATCCACACTCTTAGGAGCTACCTACTCCATGATGGATCTTATCTTCTTTGGATCTACTGCAATGCCCTCCTTGTAGACAACATGTCCCAAGTAACGTACCTTAGTCCGAAAGAAATTACATTTCCTCAACTTAGTGTTGGGGCAAAGTGGTTGCCTATCATTTAATTTATCAATCTAGGGGTTTCGTAAACTTGTGAAGCATGCATGCACTATATGTGCTAGAAATTGTCTTTCAGTTTAGATTAATATAACTACAAAATAATGAAAACCAGTTCATCTATTCTATGAAATCAAAAACAACTAATGTATTCTTAGTTACTCCAACATTCAATTACGAAGTGTTACCTTCTTGACATGATGTGTAAGAAACTATCTATAATTTAACTTCTAATATCCTAGAAAAACAAGTAAAGTGTGCAAAAAATAACTCAGTAATTCCATGTATTAAATATTCAATCATTCAATCTTGAAATATTATTAAATCAATGTCTTAAAATGATCTTTAGGAATATCAGTTAATGCAATTAAATGAGGATCTTAAAAGCAAATATAAAAGGATGAAAAAGTAAAGCTCAATGATTGCGTAGGTTGAACATTCAATCACCCAATTTGAAGTCACCTTCTTGGCTTAATCCTTTATTCAATTATACAATGAATTGAAGCTTTAATCTAAGAAAGTAAATAACAGAACATGAAAGGAAACTAAATAACTATGAGCCCTTGCCTCAAACTTAATCCAATTAGAAAATACATAAATATTCCTTATTGAATTGTTTTTAGAAATGCAAAGATTACACAGTCATTCTAAAACTAATACTAAGAAAGCAAATGAACTTTAATCTATAAAAGCAATTAAATCTCACAATCTTAAAATGACCATTCCAATGATGTATGAGGATGGAAAGTGAAGAGCCTCCATATGCAAGAAAAACTAAATCTTCAAATCTCCAAGTATAAGCTCCAAATTCTCTATTAAAAACATGAGCGTTTCCCCAACTTTACACATGCCTTCAAAGGAAAAGGCTCTCCTATTTATACAAAAACATAATAACTTACCATATTTAATGAGGATCCACTAAAATCTCTTATAGCTACAACGAAATAACTCATAATGAGACACATATACCCTAGTTGTCTCATAGAGTTCTAATCCAATAAGAAATGATGAGACACCTCGTAGAGTTACAATCAAAATAGGACACATATCCTTATTTGACCTTTATCGAAATCTCCTTTGAAGGAAATTCGAATTTGAGCATTGGAGGCCACATAAGGGTGCTTTAGAGGCTTCCACATAACCTATACATGTCATGAAACTCAAGCCACATATATAGATACATGAAACCGTGTTAATTTCCTAATTTTTAATCATAAATTCACTTTAAACACATAAAATAAATAAAATTGGTAAATAAGGATCGTAACCCATATATTTATGAAAATGGTAGCTAATGAAAGATTATATGGTTATGGAGTTGTGACATGTGAGTGAAATGGTGGTGATAAAAGTGAAAGTGGATGTCATTTTAAAGACATTTTGGAGGCCCAACATAGCCACCAATTAGAGTAACTGCATGTCCTCATGCAAATATTGCATTAATTCCTTTGATTTGCTCACAATGTCTTTGCTTTTGAATGAGCTTGGCTTATATTATATGTCCTTAAAATTTGAATTTTCCAATTTTATTTATTTTTTCAAAGCATTCTTTGTCATATATTGAATTGCAACATTTTTGGTTGGTTCTTATGTTCCAACCAAATTCTAATTGGTATTGGTTCTTGTGTTCCAATACCTTGTTTCTTTTTGTTGCAGCAAGTTCATTGAACATATTTAAGAATCCATCTTTAAAATCAGCCATATAGTGTGATTTTAATTTAGACATTATTTGAAAGTAATATAACTTTTTGAACCATAATCCAATCGTAATTGATTAGGACAAGTATGTTACGATGAAATGAAAATGTGTGATGGTGTATGATATATGAATATGAAATGATGTCCCTTCCCCCCAGCTAAAGATATGACAATGTGAAAGAGGAAGTGAGGAATTTACCAAAGTTACAATTTTAGTATTTTAAGGAATTGCACAACTAAAAATTAGAAAACCACATACCTTCATTTACCTTCAATGTGCATGAGTTATGTAAATTGAAGAGTGTGACTGCTTCTAGATCATGGAATGAAATGTAGACTTCATTTGCTTCTTCATTGCATAAATGGTGGATGAGGTTGTGAAGTGGATTCTTTATTTTTGTTGCTAAATCAGTTGTATCGGTGCAAAATGTTGAAATGATATAGTCTTCAATTGCTATAAAACTGATTGTAAAACTCTATTCATGCGATAAATGTGTCGCTATCGAGCATGAAGAGAGGTCATTGGATTACCGACCATTGATGAATGTTGTTAACCAATGCGAGGAAAACTTGCCATTAATGTCAACGAGTGCCAAGGTACCTAAGTACATCTTGTGAAGGGCGAATAAATGAGTTGATGTCAAGCCACTTGCAAGATCCATTGATCAAGGGAAATTGATGTATTCCCATGATTGTTGGTGAGAGAGCCTGTCATTAAGGGATAAAAGCCTCACAATACAAATGAGGACTTTAGCCCTGAATCTAGATAATGTGTCGATGTCGATAGGCCATGGCTTGTTATAAGGAAGGCCTTAAGGAATCCTCCATCATCTAACACGAGCATGAAACAATGATTTTGAAAGACTATGAATGGAAAATTTTGCAGTGGATGAAGGTTTATTTGACAGAAAGGAAAATGACAATTGAATGGAAAGTTAGAGGACAAATCAACATGTAAGAAATATGAATGTCTTTATGAAAATCATTTATGAGTTAGTGAAAGAAAGGCAATAAAATATAGTTTCTATGAATAAAAATGAACAGTGAAGGAAAATGAGATGAGAATTTTATTGACTGACTAAGTGAAATGCAATGCGACTGCAAAGGAAATGAGATGAAGGTTTTATTGACTGAAGGAGTATGGATGCAATGGAAAAATTGTCATATGAAAGGCTTGCAACTGCTGGATCTGATATGCATTAGCATGTTCTCATGCATTGATGTTTCATCTCTGTTGTTGCTCTGATCATTTTCTTGTGAAATAATGTGGTCTTTGAGCAACATTATTTGCTTATGGTCATCTGTTATTCCTCCTGGAACCTACAAAAAATAGTACTTCTTCTCCAATGGAATGTAAAGTTATCAAAAATAGAGAGGTGATGAATTTATTTGTTAATGACATTTACATAAAAAAAACAAGAATCGGTACTATTAAACAAGTTCATGAAAGAAAACCAAAAGAGTTTATACCTTTGTCAAAAGTAGTGCCTCAAGTTACCTGTTTTTTTTCAGCAATTTCTTCATTCTTTACTGTTTCAAAATCTGATAGTAGCTTCCTCTTTTTGTAGATCTCATTGAGATCTTTCCAACGATGCTTGAATCATCAAATGCAGATGTTATATGAGAAAGTTAGACAGTTTTGAAATTTTTATGAAACAATGAAAATTGCCACGAAAAATGTGGCATGGAAACATGATGCTACAGTGAAAGATGATGTAAGCAAATGAAATGGCTTTTTGATCATGAATTTCTGGTTAGAATTCATTGTTTGACAAATAAATTATTGAGTTAAATGCATAGCTGCAAAATTGTTTTCCAGTTGCAAAATATGCACAGTTTCTATAGCTAAAATACTAAACAAACAACCCAAGTCAGTAAATAATAAAAAAATTAATTCAAAGAGCAAGAAAAAATGTTGTGGTTTACTGGAGCCAAAATCCAGTGATAATTGCATTGCCTCTTTCAATATATATATATATATATATATATATATATATATATATATATATATATATATTAATTTATTTTAATTTTAATTTTCTTTATAAAAAAAATTATAATAAAGAAGATGATTTCTTTCTGTTTTTTTGTTTTTTAATCATGAGACACACAGGGAATGAAACACATATGTGTCTAAAATCAACTTTATTAAATCAGATTGGACTCTTAGACCTAATGCCATGTGGAGCAGAGTTTGTTATTCACTTAGATTCTTTTAAACTAAATTTATTAAATCTAATTGGAATCTTAGACCACATACCATATGGAGCAAAGGTTTTTATTCACTTGGATTTTCTGCTTTCAACTTGCCATGTTAAAATAGCTCAAAACAAATCGTTTTTCCCTCATGCAATCTGCAAAATGGAGCTCTGAAGAACCCTTCATTTCTACCAAATGGTTAGGAATCCAAGGAAATGGTTTTGGTTTATTAAATTCATCCTATTCCTGACAAAATCCATGTCCTAGTTTTTTCAATTCACCCTGGTTTGCTCAGAAACTTCATTTTAAAATCGGGTGTCAAGGCAGTTTACGCTTTCTGACAATTACATTTTCTGCAAAAATCAATTTCAAATTTCTCCTAAATGGTTGCAAAATCCAGGAAACCATTCACAGGTTACCTAATTGCCTCTGTTCCACAGAAAACACATGTCTTAGTTTTTTTAGATTCGCCCTAGTTTTCTCAGAAAATTCGTTTTAAAATCGGGTGTCTATGCTGCTACGTTTTCTAGAAATGTTCCCATGATTTTTGATTTGCAGGTTTTGAAGGTTGGGCTTGTGGCTACATGGATGTCTTATAGCAAAGGAAGAGAGAAGATCTAACTCTTGCATTACAGAGGTAAGGATTTTTGCACATGGATTTGCAAGTCTTACAATAGCTAAATAATTTTTATGATATACTAACAAAACAATTTCTTTTTCTGATCCTCCAAGTCACACAAAGTGCAGAAGGAGAGCATACTTGAGAGATTTATTTGTTAGCATAGTCAAGATTCTATCAATTGATTCCTTTATAAATTTTGCAAAAATAAAATGAAAAGGCTTGATCTTATACCTTAAATTATCATTTGTGATATTTGCTTGCGCTCTTTGTCTCTCAACCATTTATTTTATTGCAAATTTTTCCTATATATATATATATATATATATATATATATATATATATATATATATATATATATATTTCCTATCTATCTAAAGACTAATTTATTTATTTTATTTATTTATTTTTAAAGTATACTCATGCTTCCAATGAAGCCATTTACGGATTAGAATTTTTGAAATGCTCATATCCCAATTTGAAAAATGTACCTGATTGTTTGTAAGGATATGGGAAATCGACTTGACCTTTCGATTTTCCACAAGGATCTCTTGAAGAATGGATGAATATTGTGGCATAACTGCTTTTTGATACCATTCCTCAATCTAGTCTTTGGGCTGCATTCTAGATCCTCTGTCCATAAATGGTTAGTAAAAACAAAAAAGGATAAAATACACTCTAAATTGGAAGTTAGTTCCTATGCACACTTCCCTGGCAACGATGCAAAAATGTTGGGGCAAAGTGATTTCCTAACATTTAATTTGTCAACCTGGGGGTTTTGTAAACTTGTGAAGCATGTGTGCACTGTATGTGCTAGAAATTATCTTTTAGTTTAGATCAATCTAACTAGAAAATAATGAAAACCAGTTCATCTAATCTATGAAATCAATTAATGAAAATGAAATTCAACTAACCTATAAAATAAAAAACAACTAATATATTCTTATTTACTCCAACATTCAATTATGAAGTGTTACCTTCTTGAGACAATATGTAAGCAACTATTTATTCTTTAACTTCTAATGTCCTAGAAAAACAAGTAAAGTGTGTAGAAAATAACTCAGTAATTGCATGTATTAAATCTTCAATCATTCCATCTTGAAATATGATTAAATAAATTTCTTAAAATTATCTTTAGGAATATCAGTTAATGCAATTAATTGAGGATCTTAAAATCAAGTATAAAAGTATTAAAAAGTAAATCTTAATGATTGCATAGGTTGAACATTCAATCACCCAATTTGAAGTCACCATCTTGGCCTGATCCTTTATTCAATTATACAATGAATTGATGGTTTAATCTAAGAAAGTAAGTAACAGAACATGAAAGGAAACTAAATAACTATGAGCCCTTGCCTCAAACTTAATCCAATTAGAAAATACATAAATCTTCCTTATTGAAATGTTTTTAGAAAAACAAAGATTACACAGTCATTCTAAAACTAATACTAAGAAAGCAAATGAAATTTAATCTATAAAAGCAACTAAATCTCACAATCATTAGATGACCATTCTAATGGTATATGAGGATGAAAAGTGAAGAAGCTCCATATTCAAGAAAAATTAAATATTCAAATCTCCGAGTAAAAGCTCCAAATTCTCTATTAAAAACATGAGCATTTCCCCAAATTTACACATGCCGTCAAAGGAAAAGGCTCTCCTATTTATACAAAAACATAAGACGCTACCCTATTTAATGAGAATCCACTAAGATCTCATATAGTTACAACCAAATAGCTCATAATGAGACACATATCCCTTAGGTGTCTCACAGAGTTCTAATCCAAATAAGAAATGATGAGACACCTCATACAACTACAATCCAAATAGGACACATATCCTTCTTTGACCTTTATCCAAATCTCCTTTGAAGGGAATTCGAATTTGAGCATTGGAGGCCACATAAGGGTGCTTTGGAAGCTTCCAAATAACCTACACATGTCATGAAACTCAAGCCACATATATAGATAGATGAAACCATGTTAATTTTCTAGTTTTTACTCATAAATTCACTTTAAACACATAAAATAAATAACTTTGGTAAATAAGGATCCTAACCCATATATTTATGAAAATGGTAGCTAATGAAAGATTATATGGTTATGGAGTTGCGACATGTGAGTGAAATGGTGGTTATAAAGGTGAAAGTGGATGTCATTTTAAAGACATTTTGGAGGCCCAACACTTAGCATACAATTGATTCTCCCTCAACAAACTCAACATTGCTGCTAAATGCTCCGCATTCTCTTCCTCATTTTAAGAATATACCAGTATATCATTAGTAAACACAATAAAATCTTATTCAAATATGGATGAAACACACTGTTCACCAAGAACATAAATGTAGCTGGAGCATTAATTAGGCCAAATGGAACTACAACAAACTCATAATTCCCATACTTGGTCCAGAAAGTTGTCTTGTAAATGTCTTCCTCTTTGATGCATACTTGATGGTATCTGGGTCTCAAATAGATCTTTGAGAACACTGCTTCTCCCTCCATCGGATCGAACAAGTCACAAATCCTCAGTAAAGGGTAGCTATTCTTGATAGTCACTTCGATCAACTTCCTGTAGTCAATGCATAATCTGTGTGTTCCATATTTCTTATTCACGAAAAGTACTGATGCACCCCATGGTGATACACTTGGTCCCATTTATCCCTTGTCCAACATTTCCTTCAACTGTAACTTCAACTCAACCAACTCAGGTGTTCTCATCCTGTAAGGTGCTTCTGATGCTGGAGCTATCCCTGGCACTATCTCAATAGAAAAGTCTACCTCCCCGTGAGGTGGCAACTCTATACTGTCCTCAGGAAATACATCCTAAAAATACTACAAAACTAGGTACTTACTCAACACTTTTGCGTCCTCAACCTCCTTACACTTATCCCTAGAATTGTGCGCTTCATATAACATACACCATTTCCCATGGCTACATTTTTCTTGCATAGTTGTCACCATCCTAAGTGATGTGGATTTCTTCTTACCCTGCAAGACTCTTAGTTCTCCATTGTCATCAACACACTCAATGGATTTTTCATAATAGTCTACCTTGGTTCTATGAAGATACAAAATCTATGCCCAACAACATATTATATGATCCCAACTATAATGCATTGAAATGTGCTATGGTAGGCATACCATTTAAATCAAATGCACAATATCTTATCTAATGATAAACTCACTTCTTTGTCAATGTAACCAACTACACTAACCAAGACTCTGCATGCAACTCTTTACTCAAACCACACTTATCCACCAAGTCAAGACTAACATAGCTATAATTAGATCCAGTGTTAAAAAAATAGAAATAATTTGATTACAAAGCTTACTATCCCTCTCAATGACAGATGCCTAGTGTTATGCTTGTCTGTTGCCCACTGTTGCATAGATATGAGGGATGCTCTGCCCAACATCCCCAATAGTTTGTGCCTCCTGTGCAATGCATATCTGAGGCCTACTACCCTAATTCTGTGGAAAATCTCTCTTAAGGTGTTTCTTGCCACATGTCCAACACTCCAATAGACCAGTACTAACACCTCTTTATTGTTATTGCGACTCATGTCCCTGTCTAGCCACATTAAATCTCTTTTGTGATGCCATATTCTCTTTCTCATTTGCATGCTGAAGTCTTGTTCTCTTAAGCTTCCATTTAACTTTACCTTTGTCTTTTCCATTCCATCCTTGATGAGATTCATTTTTACGCTTTGATTGTTCATAGAAATTATTTAATTTCTTGATAACTCCTCAAGTGACCAAGGCTGATCATAATCAATTAAATCTCTAAATGCTAATGGAAAAACACTGAAAAATCATTAAAATTTATCCTTCTCATCAATAAGATAAGGTATATACCTCAATAGCTCAATAAACTTGGTCGTGTACTCTTTATCTATCATTGATCCCATCTTTGTCTCATAGAATTCCTTGTCCTTACTATCATAGTACCTCTCTGATAAGTACTTCTTCCTGAAAACCCTCTTGAAATCCTACCAACTCAAATCATCTATCCTAATGTCTTGACCCGCTTAATATATTCCCACCAAATGTATGCTTTACCTTTCAAGCTGAAGATCGCTACTCTAGCCTTCATGTTATTTATGTACTCGTGCAACTCAAAGAATTGTTCATCCCAAGTATCCAAGCCTCTGCGTCTTTTGGCTTCTTCACATCTCCATAAAAAGTAGGTAGCTTCGCTTTATTAAACTCATCTAGAAAGTATCCCTTATCATTCCTCCTGTAAGGATGATAATGATGACGATCATGATGTCCATCAGAACCAAAACTAGAATAATACCTGTTCTCACCACCCCTCCTAAATGGAGTGTCCAACAACCTACCATTTCTCACCATGTCAGATCTATCTGACTTGTGCCTACCAAGATACATACTTCCATATGCCCCATTAGTTCTACCCTCATGTCCATGATTGATCCAAAGTGGCCCTTATTGCTGCAAGTTTGACAAACTTTGTAAGGGGTATAGCATTAACCTCTACTTGTTTCTCTTATGTCTGTATGATCTAATCATTATCTGCCTTGCAACTCCTTATCTCTTCCTTCAAGCTTCTCAATGTGTCTACCAAATCATAAGAGTGCCCCACACCATGCTGCCCATCTAATTCATATGGATATTCTATGTAGTCTACCACCTTGTTAGCCATTTGGTCTCTTTCTTGCAATGCATAATATGTCAAATAAACCAAATCACAGTAGATCAACGTACCTTAGTATAAATTGGGGAGGATACTTCATCTGCAAGATCATAAAATTAGCATGATACATGTATAACATAATCATAACATCATATAGACATATACCAAGTAAGTGCATCAATGCACAAACATCATTCTAGCTAGGGTCCAGTCATCAATGCAAAACCATATAAATAATGCATGCTATGACCTCATGCATGAAAACAACCATTACTCCATTGTACACATTGCAACATGCAACCATCAACATGCATAATCAATTCCAAATCAACTACACATACACATAGACGCATGTAGTTGAGCATGAGTGATCAATTCTTGTAATCAAACTACAAGACTCATACATGTAATCAAACCTATAAGAATGTAGCCTAACATACAAGGATGTAAGTAGGTGACATAAAACCAACATGTAAGAGACATGTAACAATATGTAACAAGTCATATACTCATGATGATGCATTCCACAAACTCAACATCAAATTATCCATGACAACCTTACTTCAACCATAATTAATCATCAAGCAAATGTAACAAGCACATGGAATGCAATTGTAAGAGACACACATGCAACTGACATGCATGCATGACAAACACACACCGTCCATCAAGTCTGAGGGGTAAATCATGCTTAGATACCACTTTATAACACCCTCCTCACACATCTACCTAAGTAACCAGCCAACTGGGGTAAACATGCGACAAGAAGAAACTATGATTGGATTCAACCTCCTATGTGACCTTAAGGAAGTGGAATCGATAGATAACATCAACCAACCTATCCACATCAGCAGAAAAAAACCTCAGGAGACATGTCAGCCACTTAGACAGCCTATCCCTAGGTCTCACTAATGTGTTGGACATCTTAATCCTCATTTTCTCCCATGCTATAGACAATAAAGCATCGAGAAACTTAAAGTCACTCTCACAGGCTTACCTGGAAGCGATGAGAGACTATATTTTTTAGTGCTATGCCATTGGCCTCGATATTTCAGCCACTTTTTCAGGCCTAGATCCCAGGTCACTATCCATAATGGAATGATAGCTTAATATCAGTCAAAGAACAAGGAAACAATGATGCAAAAGAAATAAGTTAAAAAATACCTTAATCAGATCCCTACTAGCCATGATAGGCATTTCGTCAAACATGTCATCAACATGTAACCTACAAGTGTAAACAACATAATTAAGTGTAGGGACATCATACTTATCTAAGAATCAATATGAACCATTTTTCCCTCATGTAATTTTCTACATTATCATCTATTAGGCCATATATACATTATCTGTTCATTTGCAAGCAAAAACATGCTGAGAGCTGTATATAGTTGTTGTCATAAAACACATATATAACCAACATAATAACAACATAAATACTCATGAAAGTACAACTATATAGACCACATATATTACATCAAAATCCTCATAGAAATACAAGGAGAAATAACCTTTCATTAATAATGTAAAAACCAAACCCGAGATGGGACTTCCGCGTTCCACCCAACCACAAAATGGCTGAGCAAAATCTATCTTCAGTCATTCACCCCCGTACCATATTACAAGCATGAATGTGGGACTAAAACTAAAAGAACCAATCAGGGCATACCGAGGCTAAGCCACCTCACCCTCATCAATAGAAACCAAGATTTATCGTAATCCATCTCGGATCACTAGGCCAACATAATGAAAAAATCATAACATGATTTACTGTGATCTCCACCAGATCACTAGGCTAAACAAGCATGGATGCCACCGAATTTCTCCACCTACACCGTGATGAATTTTCCCATCTCTTATTCTCTCAGGCTTCACTACAATCCAAACCTAGATCGTTAGGCCCTAAAACAAGACCCACTCTATAAGCTTCACACGTATCCCAAACTCGGGGATAATAGGCCCATCAGAGAGAAAACCACCTCTTAGCTTTACCGTATATCCTTCCATTCACCGTCAAGGATTCTTAGGCCCACCGAGGCAACAAAGTCCTGGTTTTACTGAAACCCACATCCTAGATAAGGGGTCATTAGACCAGTGGATTTACCATGATCCACAAAATGGTTCAGGGACCATTAGGCCATGTTCTCTATCATTCATAGATCCACCCTAGTTAGCTTCAAATCCATCTGGCAATCCAGCTCAACCAAAACATGAAAACCCCATCACACGATGGCTATTCGAAAATGGCAAGGCTATGATGAAAACACTATTACACCAAGGAAAACCCATGCCACAACAACAAAAGAACCACATGCAATACCATGCATTCCAAATCTAGCAAGGAAAATAAACATGAAAATCGATACCTATAATGAATCGTGTTGTAGTTTATTGATCCTGCCCTTCCTTGCTTGATCTTTGCTACCTCTTTCCTTCTTTTCCTTTCTTCCTCCAATGCCAAAATGCTCCAATAAAACTCTAAGTGTCCAAGAGTGAGAGAGAGAGAGGATAATGAGAGAGCTCCAAAACTCAACTGAAGAAAGGTTACCAACTGATCCTCAAAAGCCTTTCTATGAATGAGGCCTCTATTTTATTCATTTTTCACTATTTTCCTACAATTTCCTTCACATGCAACCTGTGACCTTTCACCTCCCTTTCCTCCTAATTTCTATTATTTTTATAAATAAATGTGCCAAAAATACCATTTTTCCTTTCCACAGCCTTAGCCATTGCCTTTTCCAATTTCCTTAGCCATAAACAACCAAATGAACACCCCCCAAGATGTTTTTTCCAACATTCAGCTTGGAATACATGTCCCATCAATCGTGGTTATTATTTTTGTATTTATTAACTTTTATTACATGGAATTTTCACCAAGGATGTTACACTAGATATACTATAAAGTGTTGGGTGAAAGATCCATCGAAGTTTAGAGCAACACCCAATCATGTTTACAAGACAAAGTCACTCAAGAAGGTCTACCAGTTCTTGATCATATTTGCATGCCTATTATATGGTCAAGAGACCACGAAGACCTTTCTGGAAAATTTGGTGGTTATGTTGGACAAGTTGGTGAGTGATGGGAAGCCATTCAATTTGTTGGATCTGTTGGCTCTTTAGTTGAAAGTCCATATGGCTAACACCTAGAATCCTCCCAAGGATGAGAAAGTGAAATTCGACATGTAAGCATATTTACCTGATGTAATATGTGCCTAGCATATGTTTCCTGGGATGGGTTGGACATGGCCACCAAAAGATATTGTAGTCAATATTTATTGAAAGTTGCTTTCTGACTACAACTACCGAGGAGTTATGGTGAGGTTGTCTAACCATTTCATCATCCTAGTGTACAAGTTGATCTTTAAGAAGGATCCACCTTACATGTCCAAAGAATCGATGGAGGTGATAGTTAACATTGCATATTGGTATGCCTCACCCGGTGGTAGCTTCATCAGAGTATAGAGTGGAGAGAATCCTCCACATGTTCTACTAATGTATGCCACATACAATTTTTTCATGCAAGAGGTTTCATATCACCTCTCCACAAGGTTATCATCAGGACTGCACAGGAGGAAGAAGGCACCATGGCCTACCCTTCCTTTGTGGATTGGATTGTATGAGATTAAGATCTTGAAAGATGTGGATGGCGAAGACAAGGAAATAGTAAAGTTTGATTTCGACACCAAAGACTTCAATCCATATGATCCCCATAGTATTTTCAAGAACCGCTGTGAAAAGGTTTACTATCCATGGATCGATGGGACATGTCATTGGGCAGAGGAGGACCCTTGGAGATACTGTTACAATGAATCCAAGCTCAATGAACCGGTAGGTATAGCCAAAGCATGGAAAGATACTCCGCAGGCAACAACACCCTAGAAAGAAACAACAATAACAACAAGAAGTAGCAAATCAGTGCAGGAAAAGGGAAAGTAGAAGATTCCCAAGAACCTAGAGGCTAGGCAAATCTACAAGCTCAAAGAAGATCCCATCATTGAGAAAGCAACTTTGGTAGCATAGACAAAGAGGCAACAATGCATAAAGAGGGAAGAGTGAAGGGAGAAGGAAAATCAAAGGCTAGAGGAAGCAGAAAGGAAGTTGCAGGAAACAAAGAATAAGTTGAAGGAAGAGTGGGAGTAAAGAAGGAGAGAGGGGGAAGAGAAGCAAAAATAGGAGGAGTATGAAAGGAAAGATTCAATAACAAAGAAAACAACACCCATATAGGTTTAAGACTCGACACAACTAGAAAATGAAGAAGAGGGTGAGCAGATGCAAGATTGGGAGCTTGCTGAATAGATTAAGAAACTGATTGAAGTGACAAACATGGAGTTATGATAGGATCCATATGACCAAGACACTGACCTCATACCGAGAGCACTCAAGGTCACTTCTCAGCCTCCACCTCCTCCAATGTCAGAACTAGTCCCGAGAGAGGTTGTTTTCCTTGATGATGATCTGATGATGGATGTGTAAAATCTATCATTTGATGTGTTGTAGAAGAAGATATTACATGCATAGATAAATCATTTCCTAGATGATTACGTTTCACCTGCATTCATGAAGGAAAGGGTGAGAGTGTCAGATGTTAGAAAGCATCCAGTTGCCATGGCTAATGCCACCTTGGATTATGCAAGAGCCATGAGCTTGAATGTCAAGTTCCTGTTAGTAGAAAATGAACAGATGGAAAAAAACTTGTAGGCGACCATGTAAGTGGCAGAACAATCCATAGAGCAGAGTGCAGGTTTTGTAATGACGGAGATGAGGAAAGCGATACTTGTTGAAGTATCAACACTAGTGGCTACCATGAAAAATATATATGATGTATTTGTCACCGTGCATAAGGAGGTTGTCCATATACATGGCTTTTAGCAGCAGAGAAAAAGGTTTGTCCAAATTCTCACGTAAATACATGCTTCCATTACCCATGTGCAAGAGTGGACAATGCAGTAAAAGCCGCAAGTAGAGCTAGAAAAAGAAAAGACACAGATGTTGATCTAGAACTATGAGCAACTTGCCTCATTTGTTAGTAGCATACAAGATTCATATACATGGTTGCATAAGGGTTTCGATGTCATGGTGAGAAAAAACAGGATCTTGTCAATCAGTTCCCTCACCAAAGCTAAGCACAAGAATCAAGTCTGGTTAGAGGTCGATAAGTACATGGAGCAGCTAAGGCGAGAGGTCACCAGTGATGACTTGGAGTTGAGCATACAAATATGCAGAAGTACATTGGTAGTCTTGTCGTGGTCAACACCATGTTGCACATGCTTCAATATGAGTTAGATAAAGGGTTCAAGACCATATACCTAGAAGCTGTGGAGGCAAGAGTCTACTACCAGAAAGACACCATCAAGCATTTTTGGGACATCATAGCACAATACCAAGCTTGGCATCAGTAGGTCACCGAGAAACATCAAGTGGAGGTTTCCAAGTTGGTATTTCCCCAAAATTCTGAGTCATAGTGTTTTGCCTTGTTAGGCTGTATCTAGCCAATTTTGTCTCACATGGGTACGTGTGGAAAATGTATATTATTTGTAAATATGTTCCAAGTGAAATTCCAAGTGTCATTAGCAGAATGTGAATAGTCACTATGTAATGTAATGATTTAATTGTAACGAAGTCGAAGAGTCATGAGGGTAGTCAAAGAGTCACAAAGGGTAATGTCAAGGGTCACCCCACCCTTTGTTATAAATATAGCCTCATAACTCATAGAAGGGGCTTTTGGGAGCCAAGATTTTGGTGAGGCTTAAGCTTAGCGAAGGCTTGGGAGTATTGTGACGAGCCTTGGCTTCTCCACAACGTAGAGCGAGTATACTTATTTGGAGGAGAAGGTGTTCTTGACTATGATGTTCCACTATTGGGGCTAGTGGTTGTGAATGGTGTATGTATGGATGGAACTTTCACTTATAACGATAATAAATGAGCCAACACAATTTCATGCATATGTTTTTATTGTAGTTGGAATATTCTAGTTGCTTTAGAAATGTATGTTTTTTGACTTACGCATTTTCTTATGAAATATTATGTATGAAATTGTATTAATCTTGTTGAATGCATGTTGATGGATTAGCCTGTCATTTGGTTAGTGGAATTTTCTGCATTTCATCGTGTGATGTCATTTCCTTCATGTGTTCCTTTCAATATGCGTACTATTATAGGCTTCTAAGGGCACACTTCCTTTTCCCCTCCATGTGTTAGAACACCCATGCATTTCACTTGACCCGTTGCAAGGACACACATTTTCATCCGACCAAAGTCATCATGCCTATCTTTGCATGCTACCATGGTAAAGGCACTACATTACCACCAACTTCTAGGACTCCTACTCCAAATGTCTAAGGTCTAGTTGGGACTTATTACTAGGGAGATCCCTTGAATGTTAGCGGGTCCAACACTGTAAAAAAAACCAAGGCTAATTGGGATCCTCTCTCTCTCTTCTGGTAGGACACATGGAGACATGTGATTGGCTCTGAGAAGCTGAAGTGGAAATTGACATCAACATGACGTGGCAGTAAGGTGGACACGTGGAATTTTGTTTTAGCATTTTCAGTGGCCCAGTGGGGCAAATCAAGGTGACATGTGTCACTACTTAGGAGTTTCCATGTGGAGAAATGACAAAATCATGACATTATCTTGGAGGTTAGCATATCAAAGGTCAACATATTGGAGGATGAGGACATTGTAACTCTTATGCAAATGGAATTTGAAAAAGTTATGATGAAAGGGGGCTATGATATTATTTGGCACATGGTTGTATGGAGCTCAAAGGAACCAAGGGCTAAATAGAGGGAGCTAAGACGCAATCGAGACTTTGCAGAAGTTACAACACAAAGGGGCTTCGATATAACACTACAATGTTAAACTAAGATGACAGTCACATGCCCTGTCTTATTTGAAAGAATATGCTCAAGGAGCTATGTGCCAAAGGGGATAAGGATATCGAAGCTGTGTAATATCCTAAAATTTCTTTTGTTTGAGATACAATATGTTGGGGCTTTGATGAAACAATACAGTGAGTTAAGCAAATGAATCGGTTGGCAGTTGAAGATTAAATAAAGATCATTGGATTTGGTTTATTGAGTCATATGGATCTGCAGAAAGGGCTAAGACAAGGAAATGAGGACAATAGTTCACAAAGAAGGACTCAGGAAATGGAGAAAGAAACCAGATTATTCGCGTGCACAACTAGTAGATTTAAATGAGGAATAGTGTTGTCATTCTTGAGTTCTTTCAAGCTATGTGGATTAATAAATATGCATGTGAAGTTACAGTAGAGTGTGCAAACTGCTTGAGATTAAATTCCCAGTATGGAGGATTACACAAGGAGTAAGTGAAGAACTTGAAATCCCATTTCTTTGTTTAACTCCATGAAAATGTTCAAACAACAGATGCAACAACAATAGGAGGAGCCATACCGAGGTATGCTCAGGGAGTATGGACACAGGTAGTAGAGACAACATTATGCAGTGCACATTAGAGGATCAAAACCATCGATTGCCATCGAGAAATGTGGGGAAGTAGGGTGTATTCTAGATGTGATAAACAGTGAGAGTAGAGAGTGTGATGTGAGACGAGTAGTGACAAGAGAGTTAGTGTTATGAGAAGAACAACGAGAGCAGAGATGAAGATTTTGCAATAGGGAGCCTATGCGAGAGAAGGCATAGTGTTGAGGATATGTTGCTATGAGAAGTGGGTAGAGATAATATTTATGAGATCAAAGGGAGTCTATGGAATAACAATGGACTTAGAGTAGAATTTTTTTCTGTAACCAACCTAATTGGTATTTTCCATAATTGTATATGCCTTAGTTTTTAGTTATATGAAATAGTAGAACAATGGAAAGAGTAGGTTGTAGCCTACATTCATAAGAGGTTGGTGCCTCTTGGAAATTTGGTTCTTGCTAACGTAAGGGGGTTGGTGCCTCCTGTGAGTGGGTGCTCACAAACAAACTGATGCAGTTAAGTAGGTGCTTAATTAACATTATAAACAAACAAAAAATTGGATGTTTTCCCTCTGGGTTTCCACGTGAAAACACTGGTGTCAAAATATGTATGCTACTCATGTGATTGGTTGTATGGAGATACAAATGCTTAAATTTTCTACCTACTTTCTTCATGAATAAATTCTCTCATAAGTAATAGAAAATAAAAATGACTTAAAGCATATTCAAAACATATATTTAAGAATCTCACTATTACTGATTCAACCTCCCTCTGAGTAATTCCTTATTCCAATAATTGGTATCAAAGCCAAGTTCTTTCAAGAACATTCTAACCATTGGGAGGTAGATCTATAAGGAATTATGTATAGGAAAGAGATTCAAGAGGCTTACTCAAGTAGAATTCCAGTCTTTGATGGGACAAACTATGCCTTTTGGAAAGTAATGATCGAAGTGTATCTTACGTCCCTGAGAGTATATGTTTGGACTTTAGTGCTAGTAGACTACAATGTCACTGATATTCCTTCCATTGATGTAGTTGGTAAAAATTTTATGGGAATAATGCTAAAGCCAAGAATTCCATTCTTATTGGTCTTAGTAAATTAGAAATTGTAAATTCTATGCACTGTAAGTCTTATAAGGAAGTTGCGGGTAAAGCTTAATCAGAGTCATGAAGGAGATGACAAAGTCAAGTAGGTGAAACTTCACACCTTCAGAATGATATTTGAGAGCTTGAGAATGAGCGAATATGAAGGAATAATAGAGTACTTCCTTAAAGTTGATGAAGTAACCAATATGATTATAGGTTGATGAAGTAACCAATATGATTATGACTTGGTGAAGAGGTCAAGTAAGAGATGATTTTTCGAAAAATATTAAGATCTCTACCCATGGGATTAATGCCAAAGTCTCAGCTATTGAAGAAATGGATAATTTAAATGATCTCAAGACGGACCAACTGCATGGTACTTTCACATCCTATGAGATGAGAGTAGGAAGAGAGAAGTCTGAACCTAAGGAAGCAACATTCAAAGTATCCAAAAAGGCCAAGGAGCACAAAGATCATCAAGACTACTATAGCTATGAATCTGATCAGGAGTTAGCTCAATTAGCCAGGAAACTGAATCATGGCTCAGGAAAATAAAAAGGGAAGTTTCCCTTTAAATGCTTTGACTGTGGAAGAGTTTGAAATTTTTTTTGGCCCAAATTCCCTTATGAAGAAAGGGCTGAAAAGGAAGATGATCAGTGGTAGGTCCCTCTACTACTAGTGTAACCCCTTTTTGTTATTAGCGCAACCCCCTTATTGTATTATTATGCCCATATAGTCCCTATGTTGTTATTATTATGCACCATAGAAGCCCACTATTCTTATTGTTGTGCCCCTACAATATTATTGTTATGTAGGCTCTGATTGTATTGGGACCCCTTAGACTCCTATGTATAGAAAGGAGGTCTTGTCATTTCTATCATCCAAGAATTGTTCATTTGTGTAATCTAAAGGAGGTTTCCCCCTCGAAGAGGCTAATTTTTAAGTCATTGATCTATTTTTAAGTCGTTGTAGTAGCAGTCTGTTGGGCGGATGAATCGTTCTTGTGGACAAGACCAATCTCCCTAGTATCTAATGATATCTAGCGACAAGCAAACCAAACAAATTCTATCTTTCTCTAAATATGCAATTTATAAATAAAGGTTACTAGGAGTTTTAGGCCTACCTCGGGTCCAGTGCTAGTTTGTGGAAGCCATGCTCCGTTGATCCAAATGAGATCCTTTGTAAAGAATCTGCAAACACAAACAGGCACACATTTCAAATAACACCTGAAAAGCCAATATAATAAACCATATTTATCATGATGATCAAGGAATTCATGAAATAAACCATAGAAGACAATTTATTGAGAAAAATGAATCTGATTGTATTAACTTTAATCAAAGAAGAACTTTACAACCTTGGTGCCTTGATGTTGTACAAGCTCCTCCCAGGATCCAGCAAGAATCTCCTCTACTTTGACAAGTTTCACTCTCTTCCCAAAGAAGCCAAAAGGTATGTAATCTCTCCTCTCAAGCTTAACTAGGAAGTCTCAATTCCAACAACATTTACCCTAAAAAATGTTCATCTTTCAACCTCCCTAGCAACCAGCCCAATGCTTTAATTTATAGTGTAGAGGAGGGAAGTTACTAGGTCCACCTTCAAAGGGATAGAGCCCTCCTTCAAAGTGATAAGCTCCTCTCATCAAGGGGTTAGCTCCTTTAGTTATGGGATGCATGAACCACCTAGGAGTGAACCAACCACGTCAAGATTCCTTCTAGTAGTGTCTAGAATTAACCCAAAGTGAGTTTTTAAGAATAAACTTGCGTGTTTTTGACTTTCACAGGGGTCCGCACCCACTCCTTTAGAGACAGAGCGGACAAGTTCGCAGGTAACATGACCAAGAGGTGCGGGACCATAGGTAATGGTAAGAGAAAGTGAGGAACTAGAGGTTTATAGATTTTCAAAGACTTTCTCTCATTTTTAAAGCTTGACATGAAGAGTTGAGGTTTGAGACTTGCAAAGGAGGACAGAATGAGTGGTGATAGACTCACACTGACTGCAAATAGTCACGGTGACAATATTTTGTGTATCAGATTGCCCCCTGAAGTGTGAAGTCTGTAGTAGATGAGGATCTCATTTATCATCTAAGAAGAGTGTTATTGGGAAATCTAGTGTCTACGCAGAGCTGCTAGTCCCACTAAGGCTAGTAGCTACCTTAGAAACAAACAAACTAAAACCACTTTCACTTTCCTTTATGAGAGTTAGATAAGAGGGGAAAGAAGGAGACCAACCTCTGTCTTGTGCTTGGTTCCTTGCTTGATTCCTCTCCCTTCTGATATACCTTTGCCACTTGCTTCCTCGTTTACCCAGCTTCAAAGAGTACCTGTAGAATCAAAGTAGCATAACACTATCCAAGAACAAAGATCTACTATCATAAACAATATAGGACCAGATATATATTGACCACACAAATGCATATATCATCAATCATACAAGAATGTGGAGGAAAAATCGAATAGATTTATTAATAATCAAGAATATAAAAGAGGATTACAACCAATTTTTCTGACCCAGCGTCATCCTCTCAGCAAGAAAGCCCTTCTTCACCTCATGAAAAGCTTAGATCACCCAACACTATGATTTTACACCAAGAAACCAACAACACTTCCTTACAAGATACAAAATTCCAGCCTCTGTATCTCTGGGATGAGGGATCCATATATAGATGTTTGCAAGGGGGTGAGTCAGCTTCTGAGATTTGATTAGTGTCCTCTCTGTGATAGTTCTTGATTCCACTTGGAGATTGATGATCTCTTACTCATCCATGGGTGAATGCAAAGAGGCAAGTGTCACAGGAGAAGTTTCTGGAAGATTCAATGATCCTCCACCTCATAGATTGACCTTGCAATTTGTCCACTCTCGCCCATCACACCCCATAGAAGGGCTTTTCAGTATGCATCGCACCTCCCATGTGCATTTAGGTGGGATGTAGTGCACTTTGACCATGGAGCAGGTGAGATGGTCCAGTTTTAACCTGTTTTGAGTAGTTTTTCATGGAGAACTTCTGGGAGATGTTGTAATCAATTGACCTTGTTATTTTAGGGGTTGGAACAACACTTTTAGGGACTTAGGAACCCTTGGTTTATGGAAATTGATGATTGGGGTTGCAGTGCCCAAAAATGTCTATAAGATTTTCCCCCTAAAGCATGAGGTCGTTAATCTTTTGATGTCAGGTGAAATGCTTTATCATGAGGATCCAAAGTTTTTTCAAGCTGGAAGGTGACCTGTAATAAGATACAATACAATACATTATCTTCATAATATTTTCATGATCTAGCTGAGGCGGGCATTCCCATGCTCCGCTTTATAAATTCATTTTCATGTACATAAGACAGACAATCGTCTGAGTGCAGACTGATGATTCTGGTAGAGCCATCATCCCTTGGATTGGATGCTTATCTATGTAGTAATGATGTACATTTGATGTCTTTATTTTCCTGAATATATATCACAGCTCAGATGGATGAAACTAGATCCAGGGTCTTCAATCTCGTTCGATCTTCACTCAAAGTACAAGTCGATCCATGTGAGAGATATTCTGGAGTCAAACATGGAAAGACATTGCCTGATTACCAGCCAATGATGTAAGCTGTTAACAGGCGTGAGAGGAATCACCGATAATGATGATGACCCTCAAGGTACTACAGTACAATTTACGTGGTGTAAATAAGGGACTTGGCATCGAACACCACGCAAAATCTTTCGGTTGAAGGCCATTGATGTAAACCTATCGCCGGAAGTGAGAAACTTGCCATTGAGGCATGCAAGCTTCAAAGTACTAAAAGGTTTGTTCTTAGATCGACTTCTTGGATAATGAGCTGATGTCGAAAAGAAGTGATCCGTCATACGAGGGCCTTAGTGAATCCCACATCAATGACACAGAACAGAGCAAATGATTTTAATGGAGGTGAAAACGATCTGATGACATAAGGTTCAGGGTGGCGATCATGAAAGAATGGAGCATAAATGTATTGCAGTGGATGAGACACAGGTGAATTCTCTGAGCGACTTCTCTTGAACATATCAGTGACACTGACATGATGGATTGGTAGCGTTAACCCCAAATATGGATGGTGTGATGGACCAATGGTGATATGACCAGTGAACGGAACAACCCAACTTGACTCGAATGCAGAGTGAAAGTGTCATGTTTAAGAGCGACTTGCTACCAATAAAGTTTCTTCAAGTTTTCTTCCCAATTTTTCCCCAGTCGTTGCTAACCAGTACCTCTTTATTTTTGTCAAGCTTGAGGAGGATAACATATTCTTGTTCTATAATTTTCCATTCGGGCAAACCCATCGCTATGTTTTAACGAGCCTAGTGATAGTGAAAGTCGTTCTTGTCTGTATGGACAAGTTTGTTGCTATTCGGTTTTAACGAGTTTAACGACAAAGATAACTCGGCCGTTTTCAATTTTAGAGAGTCTGAAAAGGGACATAAAGAAAACTCCAACAATCCTTTTTCGTCATATAACCCCTTAAGTCTGAAAAAGTATAAAACAATACAGAAGGGATGAATTTTCGGTAATTTTAACGAGCCGAGCAAAACAAGCGCTCGATCTTTTTGTGTAATAATCCCTCAGGTCCAAAAATATTAAAATCTAAAAGAGGGATAGCACTTCCGGTCACTTTAACGAGATGGAAAGGAAAATGACTCGGAAATCTTTTCATATTTTACGAGTTAGTTGAAAAGAGCTTAAAGGAGACTCGTCTTTTGAGGAACAAGTGATAAATTCGGGTAGCAACTAATTCTAGGTAAGGATTGGAATTTTCCAATCACGGCAATGTCACAAGGATGGCTAGCAAGATCACTCTTCGCAGTTGTTCCTCAAAAAGGGTAAACAATCAAATGTAGGTGAATGATCGGCCAATACAGAGTGGATGTGATGATGAGAACACGACCAAGGCTTAAAAGGCTGATGATAATGCATTCACGATGGTTATTTACCAGAAATTGGTTCATTTTTTAATGATCTTAAACTCTGGGGGAACATTTTCTCATTGCTTATGTTTATTTTTCAACGAGCTTGAATGCATTAAAACTGCTCAATCCAGCCGTATAATATGTCTCATTTAAAATGGAATTTTTTCAAAGCTTTGCCCCACATCCTTTCTTTATGCAAGTTAGGAAACGACCAATCCTACGAGTTTAAAGGGTTAGAGGACCTACAAATTTAAAAAAATAAATGGTCTCTCTTTGCTTGCATGCCAAAAGGTTTGCATGCCCCCAGGTATAGTGAAAAATTTCTAGGTTACCAAAGATTGTTCTATCCATACTTTAGGCAAAACACTTCCTCAGCGATGTCTACCGAAATAAACAAAGGTGAGTGGCGCAACTGGCTCCACTCACATAACTTTGGCGAAGGAATCTTATTCCAGTATAATCTCATAAACTAGTCATATATCCTTCACGGAAACCTACCCTATACCCAAGGTTTTCCTGTCGAAACAGACCAGGGTGCATGCCCCCTGGGTTTCAATCATGTCCTCCGAATCACTCGCGCTCATCAGGTGGACAGACTGGGAATTGATGAGACATTCCTTGCATGAAAAGACCATTCGGGGATGGTATTTGACTATTTGCTATGTGTGAACCGGGGAATGAAAGCTGGTCTACAAGCTTGACCACTATTCCTTCATGCGGAAAACACATTACTCTAAAGAGTGAGGAGACAATGGCTCCCATGCAATAAATATAGTCGCGTCCAAGGAGTAGATTATAATCTAGGGGTCCTTGGACTACCATCACATTCATGTGAATGGTTTTCCTTCTCAATGTTATCGGCACATTGGGAAGGATCTCTAACGGTCGACTGGTTCCTTTGTCAAAGCCTGTTAGATTTCTCATTTCAGGCAAAGCGGTGGCGAACCAAGCGCTTTCCAAGTAGTTGAGGAAAGGATACTCACAGAAGCCCCTTCATCTATGATGGTACCGGCCATGACCATTCTATATATTTGAGCAATGATTCGAAATGGTACACTAGCCGGTAAGCAGGGTCTACCTAGTAGATTCCAATCGAAGGAAACAACTAGATTTCTCAGAGGTGGGACCGAATAGATGGCCGGATACGACTCTGACGAACTTCCTCCCTTCGGTAAAGGAATGGGTAGACTGCCCCCATGTTCGTCGGAGTCTGTGCTTATGAAGAGAATTTGAACGGTGTCGTTCTTGTTCTCTCCGGTGACTGTATCATCCGAAGATGGACCTTCTGAAGGCAAGACCGGGTCAATTGCCGCCTCGACCTTTTGACTTTTGTCTGGTTTGGATTCAGATGGTTTATCTTCAATGATAGATGCTTCAGCCAACCACAATGGTGTGTCAGTTGGATTTTCAACTAGTGACGGACTCGGCAAGAGCTTCTTATATCCAGGAGGAAGCCGTAACGGTGAAAACGAATGGTCGTCCAAAACTCTTTTAGCTTCATCTAAGAAGGGACAACGGTGGATGGCATGATCGCCTTCACACAGTTTACAAGGAAATTTACATTTTCCTTTTTGTCCAGGGGCTTCACTTTCACTATTTGACGGTGTATTCTCAACATGATCATCAGAGGTTGATGACACCAGACTTTGCAAACGAGGAGACCAGTCCCTTAGGATCCGAGGGATGCAAGGACAATCTCGATGATAGTGATCTCCTTTGCAAATGACACATGGTGATTTAGGCCTGGATGGTGCAGTGTGTGGATTTTCGCTAGATGATGCCTGGTTGCCCCTTTTCACCTTTGGCTCCTTCTTCTTCTTCTCTTTCTTCTTCTTCTTCTCCTTCTTCTTCTCAGTTACTTGTTTTTTGGCTTTATTAGCTTCATCAAGCAAAGAGGAAGGAGGAGAGGGAGAATTGGATGAAGTAGAAGGTTTGGGGATAACTCTAGTATCATTTAGTTGCTGGCTTGATTTTCAGGAATCAGGGTGTTCTGAACGACAGAGGTCGAGAAGAGCCATACAGGCAAGCCGATTTTCAATCCTGGAAGCGACAATGTGGCCATATGGGGAGCACCAACATCTCCCCAAGAGGAGAAAGGACTAGGATTTCCTCCAAGGGGGAATCCTTGGTTGGTGGACTCCATTTTTCTCAACCTAAGACCAATGTAGGAAAGGTGAAGTTTATTTCGATTAAAATAAATTTTAGATGCTTTGACACAACTTGTTTTTTCAATTTTTAAGAGTTGAGAAAAAACAAAAGATGACTCTAGTCGCGTTTGATTTTTAATGAGCTTGAAGTGACAAGTGCTCAGATGGACCTTTTCCTTTAAGGAGTCTGAAAAGGAATGAAAGAGACTACTTTGGAAATCTATAAAGAGGGATTACCAAACCAATCGCAAAACTGTAGAATAATTTTTATGGTACGGTAGTAAATCTTCCCGAATGTTGTGTTTAGTGCATTGTGATCGATAGGGCAGCAGGCACGGCTTCCTATGGATAAAGGATAAAGCCTATTGTGGTCTCCCAATATATACTCAATAGTACGTGGGAGCACAAGTCCGTACTGGCACTTATCATCTCAAAGTGGAGGAATCACCCAACCAGCAATGAAAAAAACAGTTACCAGGCTTTACGACGCCAGAATACGTCTCCAGCCTAGACTTCTAAATGTTGTGTGTTAGGTTCCAAAGCATTTTTAGATTCATTAAATTTATTTTACAGTTGATCTTTCTTAAGAGATTTTCCTTTCAAGTTCACTGCGTGATGTAGATATACAATTTCCTAAAATGCAATCTAAGATGATAAACAATCGTTTAATTTTTGCAATGAAAATCCTAGCTACTAAGGAAAGAGGGACGATATTCTTTCAACATAGAGCAGAGAGAACACACTATATGCACTATCCTAAATCAAACCAACAAATAGTATAAATGAAAATGCACATGCATGTATTTGTTTTCAGCCTTCTTAATGTGTGAATGATAAAAAGAAATCTAAGTGCAAATCTGAATAATTTTCAAAGCGACATTACTAACAAGTTTCTTTTCAAGACAAAATGAAGGCAATGACGACACTTTGTTATTTGTAATTGAAAACTTGCTTTCGACACTTGAAAAACTATTAATTCAAATCAAATACAAGAGTAACAGTGTAATCGAATATCAAGAACAATCGGATTCTCTTCTATGACTGAAAACGACGCTTGCGACACTTCCAGATCAAGAAACGACAGTTCAATTACGCTACTTCTTTGTAAACGAGAACTGAAAATGGATCACAATACATAAAAACATTTACAGTTCTTTGCACAATAGAGGCAGAATAATGGAAAGGAAGGGGTTTTCCAATAGAGGTATACTAACTACAGACAACAAAACTCCTGAATAGAGCTGAAAAGAGTGAAAAAACCAAAGTCTGAAGGAAAAATTAGCCCTTTCTGATCATCGCACCTATTACATAGGGATTCCAGTATGCATCCCACCTACAGCACATGGGAAGTGCGATTCATACTGAGATCCTTGAAGAGAGGGTGTGATGGTACAGTGCGAGACTTTTGATCCAGTTCTTGATCACAGTTTGCAGCACAGTTCATGGATTTTGGCCGAGCAAGTGGTAATCAGTAAATAAATCACAGGGGTAGATCCAAGGAGGTTACTAGAGCCACCACAAGGGCAATTAGAGAGCTTGTAAATTGATTGTTCAGCTCATAAACAAAACCCAGAGATAGAATGAAGCAGCATTGATCTACTTTGCACTTGCATAGCAAATGCAGTTCGAAGGCTAACTGGCTTGACTTCAAGCTCTGTCTGTAAGTTTATAAAGCAAATAAATATTGACAAAAAAACAGTCTATTTGCTGCCCAGCGGAGTCACCATTTTGTTATCGGGAAATCTAGTGTCTATGCAGAGCTGCTAGTCCCACTAAGGCTGGTAGCTACCTTAGAAACAAACAAACTAAAACCACTTTAGTTTTCCTTTATGAGAAATAGATAAGAAGGGAAAGAAGGAGACCAACCTCTGTCTTGCACTTGGTTCCTTGCTTGATTCCTCTCCCTTATGATAAACCTTTGCCACTTGCTTCCTCGTTTACCCGGCTTCAAAGAGTACCTGTAGAATCAAAGCAGCATAACACTATCCAAGAACAAATATCTACTATCATAAACAATATAGGACCAGATATATATTGACCACACAAATGCATATATCATCAATCATACAAGAATGTGGAGGAAAACTCGAATAGCTTTATTAATAATCAAGAATAGCAAAGAGTATTACAACCAATTTTTCTAACCCAGCATCATCCTCTCAGCAAGAAAGCCCTTATTCACCTCATGAAAAGCTTAGATCACCCAACACTATGATGTTACACCAAGAAACCAGCAACAATTCCTTACAAGATACAAAATTCCAACCTCTGTATCTCTAGGTTGAGGGATCCATATATAGATGTTTGCAAGGGGGGTGAGTTAGCTTCTGAGATTTGATTAGTGTCCTCTCTCTGATAGTTCTTGATTCCACTTGGAGATTGATGATCTCTTACTCATCCCTGTGCGAATGCAGAGAGGCAAATGTCACAGGAGAAGTTTATGGAAGATTCCATGATCCTCCACCTCATAGATTGACCCTGCCATTTTTCCACTCTTGCCCATCGCACCCCATGATCCTGCCCTCAGTATGCATTGCACCTCTCGTGTGCATTTAGGTGGGATGCAGTGCACTTTGACCATGGAGCAGGTGAGATGGTTCGGTTTTGACCAGTTCTGAGTAGTTTTTCATGGAGAACTTCTGGGAGATGCTGTAATCAGTTGACCTTGTTATTTTAGGGGTTGGAACAACACTTTTAGGGACTTAATAACCCTTGGTTTATGGACATTTATGATTGGGGTTGTAGTGCCCGAAAATGTCTATAACAAAGAGTGAAGTACTTTATCATTTCGAGGATCATCTTGTGGAGAGCCTGGTTGGAACCTGTAAAAACATTCAATACAAAATATATATATGAGATCATATCATCACTGAGGTAGGCATTCCCATACTTAGATCAAAATTGACTAGAAAAGTAACTAAACTGCTATGATATAGGAATGATCTTGCAATACATCACAAGTATAGACTCATGTAAACAGAGTATTGTAGAAATTTTGAATAATTTAACACATATTCAATGGAGATTATCCTGATCATGTACTATTGCGGAAAACATACACAATACATAAGCTCCTCTACGTTGATCATCAATATAGCAGCATCAATAACAATAAAACATCAAGAGCATTCACACATTAACACAGTATGTATCCCGGGGAAAGCATCTCGCTAAAAACCCCAACTATCTGTATATTAATGATTGAGTCATGTAACATTACACAGCATAATACTTCTCACAAGTATCTCCACCTCTGTTACACACAATATAGCTCAGATATGATCTCCAAATCTCTTCCACTGCTTGCCTGCCTCCACTGCTCAATACCTGCTCAAGAACTGATGAGAATGGCTTACCAAACTCGTTTTTCACCTGCAAAATAGTCACTCACTCTTTGTTGGACGTGAGCACAAGCTATAATGTGGGAAATTACGTGAGCAAACTCATTGGAATACTCAATCCCTTTATTGTGCAAGATCTGGTGCACAACTATAGTCACAACTGATAGCAATCTGATTCTCTACCACCTGTCCCTGTTGAACTGAACATGCACTGACATGCAACTGAGTTAACTGATGTACTCATTAGTTATATTATGAGTTAATAACTTGTGAATTAATTAATAACTAATTCACCCAACTCATCTCTAGTCTATTTGCCAGTTAGACTAAATACAACCAGTTTAACAAAGCTAAACTGAACACAACTCCATCAACTCCACAATCAACTCCACCAAACTCAACTGATTGAGTTCTAACTGAAGTCATGCATGCAACAACTCAACTGACTCATAAGAAAAGCGTATTTCCTTCTGACAGCTGCATGTGCCACCTCTGTAGCTCAAACTGAAGTGCTCCAAGAGAATAAGATTAAGTTTATAGTCCAAATATTATTGTGAGATAATAATATTTGACTTTTCTATTTTTGACTTTGATCACTCACACTGTGATCACTCACACTTTCATCAAAAATAGAAGTCCATCTATTTTTTCCCAACTTGATCAATCATCCATAAACAACAACCTGCAATCCATAGACATGATCCATATGTCTAAAAATAGACATAGTCTAAAAATAGACTTGCGCCAAAAATAGCCTACGGGCCCACTTAGTGAAGGCGACTCTTTTCACTAAGCTCCATCATCTTGTTGCAATCTCAACACTCCCTCTCGACAAGATATGGATTATCAGCAACACCTATCTTGCCTCGGTGGTACTCGAATTTGCTCCTGGTGAGAGCCTTCGTCAGAATATCAACATCCTGATCCTGCGTTGGAATGTACGAAAGTAACATGATCCTCCGCTGCACACAATCTCTGATATGATGGTAACTAATGTCAATATGTTTAGATCTATGATGAAATACATGATTAGCCGAGAGTTTAATGCAACTCTGGTTATCACAGAAAATCACAGTAGGATCCAAATGAGAACCGAACAAACCAACTAGGATCTTCCTCATCCATATAGCCTCGCATGCAGCCAAACTTGCTGCCATATACTCGGCCTCCGCTGAACTGAGTGCCACGGATCTCTGTTTCCTGCTGTACCAAGAAACTGCTGTCGATCCAATACTGAAGACCCCTCCTGATGTGCTCTTTCTGTCTGTTGGGCTCCCTGCCCAATCTGCATCCGTGAAGCCAAATAGCTTCACCTCATCCTCCTGTCTGTACCACAAACCATATCCCGATGTGCCTCTCAAGTAGCGCAATACATGCTTGCCCGCCTTCCAGAAGAGCTTGGTAGGCTTAACCATAGCTTGTGAAAGCTGGTTAACTGCATAGCATATATCAGGTCGTGTATTGACCAAATACATCAGCGACCCCACCAACTGTCGATAAACAGTGGCATCCACTTCTTCTCCCGAAGTGGCATCCTCCTTCCTCCAACCTCCAGGAAGAAGAGTATCAACAGGCTTGCAGCCATGCATGTTGAACTTCTCCAGTATCTCCCGAGCATACTTGCCCTGAGAAACAAACAGTCCACCACTGCGCTGCCATATTTCCAATCCCAGGAAATAGTGAAGGAGGCCCAAATCCTTCATCTCAAACTCTGTAGCAAGATCCTTCTTGCATGAAAGTATCAACAGCTCATCACCCGTTAGAATCAAATCATCAACATACAGTACAATGATAAGCAACTTACCCTCCACCACAATCTGGTATAGGTTCGGATCCACCTCGCTCTTGGAGAATCCAAGTCCTGTGAAATAGCTGTCTATCTGTGTGTACCAAGCACGTGATGCTTGCTTCAACCCATACAGCGCTCTCTTGAGCCTGCACACATGCGACTCGCTGCTGAAGACTTCAAAGCCTTTGGGTTGCTCAATGTACACCTCCTCCTCAATGAATCCATTGAGGAACGCAGTCTTCACATCCATCTGATGAATGTGCCATCCCATCTGCGCTGAGAGAGCAAGAATCGTCCGTATGGAAGAATACCTTGCGACAGGTGCAAAGGTCTCCTCATAATCGATCCCCTCAATCTGTGAAAAGCCTTGGGCAACAAATCTTGCCTTGTACTTCTCCACACTCCCGTCAGCTGCCTGCTTCACTTTGTAGATCCATCTCGAACCCACCACTGATTTCCCTTCCGGTCTAGGAACAATCTCCCATGCACTGTTTCTGACAATAGAATCATACTCTTCCACCATGGCGTCTACCCATGCGGGATCCTCCACAACTTCCTCGAAAGAGGATGGATCAGTCACAACACACTTGCTCATAAGAGCCATGTATCCAGTGTACCGATCAGGTGACTGTCTCTACCTGCGTTGGGCTGTAGGTGGTCCTACAACTTTCTCTGCATCTTGAGCCAATCGCTCAGCTTCTGTCAAGCGCTTTTGCCCTCTGATGGTTGGCGCTGCATGAGTGGTCTCTTCCACTCCATGAACCTCGTCCTGTGGCTGATCCACATCCTGAAGCTCATCCTTAGGAACTAATAGCTCCTCATCTGCATGCAAGTGTAGCTCCCTCTCAAGCGAACACTTCATGGCTTTCTCCTCCTGAAATTTTATATCCCGTCGCACAACAGTTTTACCACTGTCTGGAAAATACACACGATAGTTGTGGGGCGTATCAGTGTACCCCACAAATATCCCAACCTCTGCGGTCGGCTCCAACTTCTTCCTGGCATCCTTCGTCACATGCATGTAAACGTTAGCACCAAAAATCCTCAAATGAGAAAGATCAGGCTTCTTACCAGAATAAGCCTCCTCGGGTGTACTCATGCCAAGTATCCTATGAGGACAACGGTTCTGCACATAAACTGCTGTATTGCATGCTTCCGCCCACAAGTGAAGGGGTAGGCCTTGATCATGCAACATTGGCCGTGCAGCACCCACAATCGTTCTGTTCTTCCGCTCAGCTACCCTGTTCTGCTGTGGGTTATGGGGAGCTATGAGCTCTCTACGAATCCCTTCTGTCTTGCAGAAATCCTTGAACTCGTCCGAGATGTATTCACCACCATTATCGCTCCTAAGAGCCTTCACCTTCTTCCCCGACTCCTTCTCGACCAGTGCTTTGAATTCACAGAACTTTGAATATGTCTCGCTCTTCTTCTGCATGAAGAAGATCCAGCACTTACGAGAGAAATCATCAACAAAAATCACATAATACCTGTGTTTTGCTGTCGAAGCAACTGAGAAAGGTCCACACACGTCTGTGTGAATTCTCTCAAGGATCGTCATGGCGCGACTATCCTTCTCGTGAAAGGTGGCTTTCACAAACTTCCCCAAAGTACACCCCTTGCACTGATCTGACTGCACAAGTGTGCCTTTAGGAAGCCCTGTAGTGATCTGCTGCAGTATCTTCAAGGCTCCATGGTGGGTGAGGTGACCCAATCTCCTGTGCCACAACTCGCCATCATCCCGGCTCACCAATCCTTCTGCCTTGCCTGCCATTGCTGCGCATCCATCTACATGCAACTGATAAAGGTTCCTCACTCGAACCCCTATCTTCCGGGTCTCACCAGTTGTCTTGCTGCGCAGGAAGGCCTTTCCCTCGCTGAAAACAACATCATACCCCTTGTCTTCTAACATCGCCACTGAGATGAGATTCTTCTTCAATCCTGGAACATGCATGACTTCCTTCAATACAAAGGGTTTACTAGACTCCCTCTCAAAGGAAATGGTACCGATACCGGTCGCACTGTATCTACCATCATCGCCCATCTCGATGTGCACTCCAAGATCTTTGTCCTCCAGATCAGAGAACAAATCTCTATCTCCCGTCATGTGAAAAGACGCACCACTGTCCAAGAACCACACTGATCCCATCACACTTGAAACCAAGCATGCGATCAATGAAAAATCAAGCTCAAACTATAAGGCTAGAGCCTCTCCTGCTGAAGATCCAGCAGCCTGCTTGTTCTTCTTCTTCTGTAGACAATTAGTGGCATAGTGTCCATGCTGGTGACAGTGAAAACACTTCACCTTGGACATATCCTGCTTCTTGCCTTTCGCACCGGAATGAGAAGCTTTCTTGTTCTTCCCCTTCTTTGCTTTGGCAGCCAAAGTGCAATTCTCTTCATCAGATACCTTTGATGAATATCCATTCTCACCTTTATTGTTTCTGAGTTTATCCTTGAGCGCCAGGTCACTCTTGCTTTGGAATAACATTTGCAATCCGTTGAAAGACAATTTCAACAACACTGCTGCAAATTCGAATTTCCACCAGCTCCAACTCAACCGCTTCTGATCTAGAATTCGTGAGAACACAATATTTCTCGTACAGAGATTGACTGTATGGGCATTCACCAGATATCTCACCTTCCAAAGGAAGGATGAATCCAGAGGCTACCTGGCCCGATTACAGACTCTGCCTAAAGAAATAGAATGTAAACACTTCCTGAATAGTAGATTTGATGATCAATCCTCGCTTGATATCCTGTAAAAATCTCTTCTACAAATCAAGCAGCTCTGATACCATGTAGAAATTTTGAATAATTTAACACATATTCAATGGAGATTATCCTGATCATGTACTATTGCAGAAAACATACACAATACATAAGCTCCTCTACGTTGGTCATCAATATAGCAGCATCAATAACAATAAAACATCAAGAGCATTCACACATTAACACAATATGTATCCCGGGGAAAGCATCTCGCTAAAAACCCCAACTATCTGTATATTAATGATTGAGTCATGTAACATTACACAACATAATACTTCTCACAAGTATCTCCACCTCTGTTACACACAATACAGCTCAGATCTGATCTCCAAATCTCTTCCACTGCTTGCCTGCCTCCACTGCTCAATACCTGCTCAAGAACTGATGAGAATGGCTTACCAAACTCATTTTTCACCTGCAAAATAGTCACTCACTCTTTGTTGGACGTGAGCACAAGCTATAATGTGGGCAAATACGTGAGAAAACTCATTGGCATACTCAATCCCTTTATTGTGCAAGATCTGGTGCACAACTATAGTCACAACTGATAGCAATCTGATTCTCTACCACCTGTCCCTGTTGAACTGAACATGCACTGACATGCAACTGAGTTAACTGATGTATTCATTAGTTGTATTATGAGTTAATAACTTGTGAATTAATTAATAACTAATTCACCCAACTCATCTCTAGTCTGAGTTCCAGTTACTCCCAGTTAACTACTGATTCCTTCTGACAGCTGCATGTGCCACCTCTGTAGCTCAAACTGAAGTGCTCCAAGAGAATAAGATTAAGTTTATAGTCCAAATATTATTGTGAGATAATAATATTTGACTTTGATCACTCACACAGTGATCACTCACACTGTGATCACTCACACTTTCATCAAAAATAGAAGTCCATCTATTTTTTCCCAACTTGATCAATCATCCATAAACAACAACCTGCAATCCATAGACATGATCCATATGTCTAAAAATAGACATAGCCTAAAAATAGACTTGCGCCAAAAATAGCCTGCGAGCCCACTTAGTGAAGGCGACTCTTTCACTAAGCTCCATCATCTTGTTGCAATCTCAACAAGTATGGGCGCAGCCATCTGTTTATGAATAGTCCACTGTATAATGAATACAAAATTCCTCGCAGCCTGGATGGTGGAAACTAGATCCGAGGTCTTGATTTCTACTTCCCGAAATAGTATGATTTTATCCATGTGAATGAATGTGTTGAAGTCGAGCATGGTAGAAACCACTTGATTACCAATCAATGATGTAAATTGTTAACAAGTGTGAGAGAAACCACCAGTAATGTCAATGGCTCTCAAAGTACTCAGTACAATCCATGAAATGCGAATAGATGTGTTGATGTCAAACATGTCACGGAATCCTTTGATCGAAGGTCAATGATGCAACCTATCATCGAAGGTGAGAAACCTGCCATTGAGGCATGCAGATCCCAAGGTACTGACAATTTGTAGATCATCTTTCTAGATAATGAATTGAAGTCGATAGAAAGCGATCTATCGTATGCAAGCCCACAATATGAAATCATAGATCAAGTTTGAAGAAATATAGTTGCAAGGACTGACTCAGGGATGGTCAAGATGGATGACAGATATTTTGCAGATGAATGGTTTATGTGCACTAACCTCTTGAACACATAAAAACACAACAGATGGTTTGGTGACAATTGACCCAAAGCTAATACCCAGAAACCAGTTGAAGACTTTCAATATGGTTTGATTAACTGTTAGGCAAAGGATTTCCCAACCCAGGTGAACAAAAAGTGTCGTGTTCAAGAGTGGTTAAATGTTTTTTTGAGACACAAAGTATAACAAACAGGTTCATTTTTCTCTCTTTTTCCCCACCATTTCTGGCAAGTACCTATTTATTTTTGACAAGCTTGAGGAGGATAACATTTTCTTGATTATAAGCTCATCCTTCGGATGAGTCCAACTTAGTTTAAATTTGAACCCTAAGAAGGAGTGGTTCGTTCCTGTTTGTAATTGAACATGTCCTTTACTGTTAAATTTTAACGAGTCCAGTATAGGAGAAACTCAGCGTTTTTCAATTTTAGGGAGTCTGAAAAAACTTAAGAAAACTCCATGGTTGTCCTTTTTCATAAATTTGTGTCTCCCAAGCCTGAAAAAGCATAATATAATACTTGAGAGAACCGCTTGACCATTACAATCAAGAAGTACTTTTCATAATTAGTGTCTCTGATCCAAAAAAGTAAAAAAGCGATCAATGACACGTTGTTTTATAACCAATATCAAATTCGAAAGGACAAAAATCCGACAATCTTTTCATGTTTTTACGGTCAGAAAAAGGCTGTAAGTGGACCATCTTTTTAATTCCGTTTTAACGAGCTTAAAAAGAAAAGCTCGACAATCTTTTCATATTTTAGGAGTCAGAAAAGAGCTTAAAGGTGACTAATGTTTTTTGTCAAAAATGATCAATTTTGCCTGAAAAATCCATTATCCTGCACAAAAACTCAAACATTACTCATACCTGTTTAAAATAAATAAAAATGCTTCAAAATTTATCTCTTTAAAGTGAAAAACAAACAAATTAAAAATTCATTTAATCAAAAAAGCTTATAAAAAGGGTTTTTGTAAATTCATTTTTACTGTTTGACTTCAGAGTGAGAAAGAGAACTTTTGGTAAGAAATTTCCTGTGAAGATTGCGGAAAATCCATCCATTGGAATCGAACACCATCACCTCCGGGTAATCTACATCATCTTATTCTTTCATTTCATCCATTTGAAAATTGTTTTTAGGGTTTTATTTTGATTTTTAGGAAATATTTAGGTTAAAAGACCACGTGCGAGGGTCCGCAGGCGCAACATGCGAAACCTGCGGACCCCGACTTTTTTGCATGTAGAAAAAAGTCAGGGGACCGCACCTGCTGTATAGCCAAAGTGTGGACCTACACACTGTCTCTAACATAGAGGGTGCGGTCCCTATAGCATAGGTTTTCAAACTTAAATTTTTCAAATTCTGCCCAAAAACTTTGATTTAAAATATTCTAATCCGCCTTTTTATTGAATGTAGGGTATATACCATGCTTGACTGGCAGGAATGAGAGAACGAGGATGTGGACCTCGCTGCGATTAATCATCAACCTTCGATTGATGCATTGAAGGCGTGCAGTTTATTCAAATTCTAGGCCATACCTGGCATGAGGGCCCAGGTGGACTTTTTGCAGTGGCTGGTAGACAGGTGGAATGTACAGCACCAATGTTTCTTTATTAGTGGCCACTAGCTCGAAATGGAGGCGAAAGACATTTACTTTTTGATTGGTTTGCCTAAGAGAGGTGAACAATTGACTCTATTTGGGGCTAGGCCAGGTGACCAGTCTGTCAATAGCCTCCGGCTAGAGTTTTGTAACGACCAAACCAAGGACAAAGGGATTGATATCAAAACCATCTCTCGTCCTAAACTCAAAGTGATTTCATTTACTGTCACCAGATTCTGCGGAAGCACAACACTACATATGGCCACTGGATCCCAAATGCGGATGGCAGTAGACTACTTTCGAGGCACCATCTTCAACTGGTGCAAAGTTGTATTTGCTAATGTAAAAGGCCAACTGACTAGAGAAAAGAATGGACAACTGAAAAACTTTGGACATGGTTTCTTAGTTATGAGCTTTGGTCTAGAGAGGGTCCCAATGTTGGTCCCATAACATCTTTCCGTTGGAGCTGGACTTCGCCGAGAGCCCAAACTGATGCTTTGGGTTGCAATTATGACCTGTCATCCTGAGGAGGGTTCAGAAGTTGTTTGATTTCCTCCTGAGTATTTTCATTGGTTGGAGAACCAAGTTTTTGCTATTCAGGATTTTCCTTATGGTGGGATGGATTATCATGGTGACCTAGACATGTCTCTTCCACTAGGAGAGCAATGGGATGACTCAGGTAAAATCATTTTCAACATTTTCTAATTTAATTTATTTTTTGTTTTTAAATTGTCCCAAAATTGATAGTAAAAAGTTTCAAATGAAGATGTAGGTCCATGGCAACCAGCCACTCTACAGTGCTATGAGAGGAAACAACCAACTGTAGTAGTACCAGCCCCACAGGACGAATCTATAGAGACCTTGGTCGAATTGGAAAACCATCTAGAGCGTTTGACAGCAGACATTTCAGAGACTAGCATACATGACATTCCTCTTAGGCTACAACGCTATGTGATTGGGGTCCCAGGACCTTTAAGGAGGTTCCTTTGTAGGGTGGCCCATACAGTGGTTTCTTATCGTGATCATCACTAGTGATAGGATGATCACCTGTTGTAGACTCATATGATATTTTTGCTTTTTGTACTATCATTTTTGCCGATCATAAGGTGTTTTTCAACCTATGATCGAAGACAATGTATATTTGACACACTTCTATGCTATGCTATATCACTATTACTGGCTATCTTGTAAAACATGTTTATGGAATGTTTTTAAATTTATTTGCTTGATTACTGCAAATGTCTACTTAACATTCGAGAAGCAATTGCATCTGCTAATGTATTTAAATATCATGGAATATGCTGATATTCAATATAGTCAAATTCACGTTCCAAGAGACGAACTCTCAAAAATAATCTCAATAGCACTAGATTTCTAATGGCATAAACTCTATTAAGCTGCAATACAACAAGTTCAGAATCTAACCTCACAATCAAACTCCGAATCCCAAATGAGATGGATTCAGATAATAACTCAATCACTGCACTATACTCTGTAATGTTGTTCGTTGTTTGACCAAGGCTTACCCCATGCATAGATACCAACTCATCAGAGGGCGAATAGATAACCCAAGCTATAGAAGAAATGTTCAATGTATTACAACAAGCACCATTAGCAAAACCAATGTATGTTTGGAGAGATGTTGACATCTGCAATATCAAGAGTAAAATCAAGATAAGTAGGAATAATGACAAAAACACTTTCTAAGCTAAGCACACTTTTTAATATAAAACACACCAGCTAGAAAGAAAACTAACCTAACTAAAATCTCCACACCCAGATTTAAGCATAATATCTCTTCAGATAAAGACCATTTCTCGGCTTACCTAAAGAGACCACGTCAAATTCTACCAATTCATAGGCCCCTTTCACTAGCTTTCCCTTAACAACATAAGGACCATGCCACATGGGTACGAATTTTCCAGCGCCGAAACAACAAATCCCAGTAACCGACCCGTTTCTATACAGAAAACACACTTATGTGGATTCAACCTAATTCGATAATGCCTACACCTCATACAGATTGCTCGTAAATGAATGAGATGATCGGCTCGATGTAATGAATGAGAAGGTAAATCATCGAGATAGGGTTGCACAGTGTGCTTGATGTCATGAAATGTGTAAGACATAGCTCTTTGAAAAGTTTCACTGGGGTTCTTAAGCCCAAAAGGTAATTTGCAATAAGCAAATGTACCCCATGGACAAATGAAAGCCATTTTTGGTTGATTAGTAGATAGAATATTTATTTGATTGTATCCAGAAAAACCATCCATGAAGGAGAATATTTCACTGCCGGCACAATCATCAATGATTTGGCCGATATAGGGAGTTGGGTAATTGTCTTTTGGACAGGCTCGATTAATATCCCTATAATCAATACATATTCTTATTGTTCCTTGTTTTTTGTTAACATGAATAATATTCGATACCCAATCTGTTAATGGAATTGGATAAATGAAACCTACTTTAAGTAATTTCTCAACTTCTTCTTTAATAGCAGCAGCTTTTCGCGGGTGAATCTGACACAAACGTTACCGGACAGGTTTAGCATCCGGGTAAGTTTTGATTTTGTGAACAACAATTTTTGGGTCAATTCCTCACATTTCCTCATATGACCAGGAAAACACGTCATAGAATTCTTGAAATAGGGCCTTATATGTTTGAATTTCATCTTCTGTACAAGAAGCACCAATATGAATGTTTTCAACAATTCCAGGCTTAATTGAAATGTCAATAGGAATAGTTCGAGAAATATTTCCCAAATTTAACTCAGAATCAGGATTTTTCAATGGATTCTAAGGTTCCTTGACATAATCAGTTGTAAAAATAGATGAAAAATCATTTTCAAAGTGATCAATCTCAGGTAAAAACGAAGATCTATGATGAAGATCTTCCCATGGTAAATCATCAACAGACAAGATTTCATGAATTTGCTCATCAGTGTGAACAAGTTTAGAAAAAGTTTTTGAATCTGAGTTTGATGTTGAAAGTGATTTTTCATGGACTACATTCATTAAGTCAATTTCGGTTGAAGAAGGGTTGGAAAACGACTGTATGGCCTGATACGCAATTTCATATGGACTCAAAGGTATAGCATCACCAAATGAATCTACCTCAGATTCAGAAGGTATGATCCAAGGATCATCATAAACAATAGTGTTTGATGAAATAATATGAATGGTTGCAGTAGAAGGCGATACGTTGGGAGGAGGAAATAAAAAAGTTCCTAGTAAACCAGAATCTTTAACTAATCCTACTCCAACATCGTTATAAGGGGTAGTTGTTTTTCCGACATGTTGGATACTTTTAGAAGAGGTTGGGTCGGACAAAAAGTAAGTTAGCTGGTCTATAGTTACGATCTTTGCATTATGAGGAAACTTTATAAGCCGAAAGTCTGATGAAACTACAGCAGTCATAGCGTAAGACCAACTACGACCCAAGAGAAGGTTGTAATCTACAGGGGCATCAACCACTTCCACATCTAGATTAATAGTTTTTCCTTCAACCCCTATAGGTAAATCCTGTAGAATGCTAAAAGGATGGAACCCACGGCCATCAAAAGCCTTTAGAATCGTCGAGGATTGATTAAGTGTAGGAGAACCAAGCGATCTCCAACACTGGATCGACATAATACACGTTGAGGCTCCCTCATCAATCACAGTCCTATAGCAAGGTCTGTTTTTGACTAACACTGGAATCTGGAAAGCCATTTGATGAGGTAAGCGAGGTGTACTATTTTCTAGATTGAAAATTATAAGGTTTGAGTCATGAATATCAACAACTCCTATAGCCAACAATAGCAATTTATGTTGTGCTGGACATGATTGCAACACCTCCAAAGCCGACATTGCTGAAGGTGAAATAGCCAAATCTTCAACAATGTTATAGTTCTGAGCAGCTCTCGCATGTGGATTGAAAGTTGACTTTTGAAGTATACCCTTGGCGGGCAGTTTGATTACTAAGTCTTGGTTAGGTTTCTTGATCTGTAGTGGATCGGAACTGGGAGTTGAAGTTGATGGGTTCGAATTAGAAGATTCTGCTTCCTTACCACCAACAGGACTTTTACTTCCATAATCTTGTAATCGCGTCACAATCCTAACATGGGACATCATCATTATGGGTTCTTCTGAGGCATTTGAGGAAGAACCTATCATCTTACTGTCTTGACTAGGAAAAGGATCCTTCAAAGCAACAGGCGTTTGAGAACCTTTGACAATTTTCACAACCTCAGCGCGATGAGGGAAGTCTCTTGTAAAATGCTCTTCGTCACAATTGAGACAAGGATAACGAGGTTTACGTTTCTCATCAGTAGATTCCGTTTTTTCTGGTTTCTCTTTCGAATTTTTATCTATTTTATTTTTCTTCTTACCTTTCTTTTTACCGTCGGATTTTGATTTGGATGTAGATGACTCTACAACATGAATATCGGCAGAAATTTTTGCGGAAGAATCTCCTGTCAAGGAATCTGGTAAAGTTATGATAGGAGAAGAATTCTTGGAAGATTTATTCTTACTTTTGGTATTAATTGTACCAATCATACCATCAGTGGCATGAGACCCTGAAGGAGCTACATTTATTTGATTTTTTTTAGGAATATCGGGGATTTTCTCGTGTAACGTACCTGACTGCGTATAAACAAGGTCAAGGTACTGAGCTTGAGAAATTACTTGTTCTTCAGTAACGACTCTTGCCTTAGCTACATCCTCAGTGATTTTTGGTAATAAATATTTAACAAACCATTCTGCTAAGATCTGATCCGGAATAAAAACTTTCACTAAATGCCATCGACATCTCCATTCATGAATGTGATCTGAAATGTAAGTGGACGTTGACTGTTTTAATGAAGTTAATAATTCTGTGCCATTGTCATATCTGTCTGGAAACTGAAAATGAGTTAAAAACGAAGTAGATAACTAACTAAAATTATAAAAAGAGGCTCGCGGTAACTCAATTTACCACTTGGCCGCAAGACCAATTAGAGTGCGTTGAAAAATTCGTAAATGAATTGAATCATCTGAAATGGAGCTAGATGCACACCAGAGGTGATAAATCATCACATGGTTCAATGGATCCTCTCCTGACTTACCTTCAACTTTGGGATGTCACTGGGCAACTTATTCGGCATTGGCGGCCAAAACAGAAGATAATTAATTGGATCATTCATAAGGCACGAAAAATCAAGCAAGTCCAAAGTTGCAATGAACGGTAATTGATAATTAGGGTCACGAAAGCCTTGGGTCATAATACTAGCCCCAAGAGGAGGATATCTAGGATAACTTGGAATTGGAATTGCATTTGGGATATTATATCCTCCCGGAAAACTAGGATTAACCTGACCGTACTGGGGTTGTTGAAGTTGATGATAAGTATATCCAAGGTATGGTTCATACTGATAGACTGGGTTCTGCACAGCAGGACCAAATTGGTACTGTCCCTGGTGCGTTTGATAAGTAAATTGAGGTTGACTTGTGACAACCATACTTGGACCAGGTTGCCCTACATGCATTTGAACCAAAGTCTAAATTGTGGGTCCAGACTGAGGTAAAGATGCTTGAGGAATTGATGCAGGAATAGTAGAAACCGGAGCTGTCGATACTCCAGAAGTAGGTGGGGTAGATGGAACAGATGTTGCAGCAGTCGTTTGAGGCGGAGTTCGAGGTGAACTATTCCCAAGCTGAGAAACTACAAAAGGTGTAGAAGTTTGAATAGTAGGCTGGACAGGTTGTTGGGTTGAACCAGAAACCAAGGCTTGTCCAGATTGAGATGACAACTGCACATTTGGTTGCAAGATCTGGTGAGATTGAGATGGATCCCACACTAAGCTCATTTCGGAGTATGGACCCATAGAAGGTTGAGCATATTGGGGACCATAACCAGGTTGAGGGTAGGGTTGATAATTCAAAGGTACATTTCCAGTTCCTTGGAAAAATGATTGAATTAAAGGTGGTTGGAAACCTTGGGCTGGGTACTGACCTTGAGGTTGATAACCTTGAGGCACGTACTGATACTGGGGTTTACCTTGAGGTACATATTGATACTGGGGTTGACCTTGAGGTACATACTGAGTCTGGGGTTGACCTTGAGGAATATACTATCCCATAGGTATGTACTATCCTCGACGTTGCCCCCGAGGTGGTAATTGGGTACCTTGAAGTTGCCCCCCAGGCGATAATTAAGGACCTTGAGGTTGCCCCCCAGGTGGTAACTAGCCACCTTGAGGTTGCAGATTTGGAACGGTACCTGACATCATAATAATATCTTCTACACTCAACGGTTTAGTTCCGTTATTACCAGTTAATAACCTTTTTTCAACAGGTTGAGGAGATGCTCCCGAAAAAGTACCAGTAAGTGACTGATACCCAGAGGGAACAGAAGGACCGCCATATAAAAATGTTTCTGGAGATTGAGAAAACATGGATGACTGTCTCGACATATTCAAAGGAGGATAATAACCTCTAGGTGTTGGATGAAAAGGAATGCGAGGTGGTGAAAAAATTAGTCCCGGGTTTTCCAAAAAATTGGTCAATGACTAATACCAAGCATCCCTCCTAGGTGGACTGTAAAAGATCGATTTACGCTCCCTAATTTCTATAGCTGGTTGATTTTTAGGGATAGGTATACCTTCTTCCAGAGTAACAAGTTCTTCAATAGCAATAAGTCCAGAAGGAAGATTTTGGGTAATGACTCTTTCTACCCTTGGTGAACCAGGACCACTGGAAGTTGGAGAGGAAAATCCTGATGTTGGAGTAGCAGCAGGTTCAGTTTCAGGTTCAGATATTTCAAGTTCCTCGGCTAATTCAATAGTAGAAGAAAAACTACCAGTAACTTTGGAAAAAGAAATAGGTTCAATAATATACTATGGTGCTTGAACTTGATAATCAGGATGCACAACTAAAGAAGACTCTCCTTCTTCAAGTGACCCGACTCTACTGTCACTAGGAGTTACAAGGGCTCGTAGCCCTTCAAGCTGGCTTGGTGAAAACTTAGGAGGTTGGCCCTGAAGTCTACGGGATTGCCTCGGTAATTCAGCCACGATTAAAAAAATTTAATTACTTCACATGCAAACAAAGAAAAATCTCAATGAAAACCACCTAAAGTCTCTAAAGAACCAAAAAATTTTGAATCATACGCCTAAAGAATCTAGGAGGTCAAACCACACACAAACAGTAACTTTCCGTACCGAAAACATTAGTTGGTGATGAAATCCAACGTCGCAGAATTCAATACAGAAATGGTGGTTGGAACAGTTACCCCGGCAACCTGCTTAATGAGTAGACTTGCACAAGTTTCTCCACTAACCCATCTCGAGTGAAGAGAACCGCCCAGAAAAGCCAAGTGAGTCTAGCCGACGTTTACTCTAGGTACAGTGGGATCTTCCCTCCACCATCACCTTAGGAATGAATCCTATAGATTATGGTCACTATGGTTACCAATGGAAACAAATATACCTAGGGGAATAGTCTGTGATCCGATACACACACAAGGGCAGAGTAGCAAGCTCAATCCCCTTGAAGGCTCCTTGACATAATCCAAGGTTTACGAACAAGTGACCCCGGGCTCCTCGACAATGGTTAATCTGAGGTTTACCGTTTTTAATACGTGTATATATTGTATCGTTCCCAATGAGGAAGGATTGGTTACCCCACTGGTTTGGACACGATCTCATGCGTGGCTCCTTTAAGAGGAGCTTCCCAGAGCATAGATGTAACAATTGGAATTTATCTCCTGCCGCAAGATACAGCTACTTGTTTGTTTTACTATCATGGAGAGTTAATTACTCCCTACTCCAAGATACTAGCCTAAGCTATGTTGGTGATAAAGAGCCCTAGAAATAAAAATATTACTAGATAGATTTTACTTTAAGCGTTATTTTTATTGGTTTTTTATTAATTCAAAAGGTGCGGAGATGAAACTTTATGGTGTGAAGACTCGACTCCAAAACACTAAAAATGCACATAAGATGATAAACAATCCTTTTTCTTCAATGAACTTCTAGATAAAGAAAGAGTTGAGAATGCAAATGCTTGTAAAAACAAATCTTTCCTTAACAATCAAATGAAAAGAAGAACTTTTTGTCTTTTCCAATAAACTCAAAAACGAGACAACTAGTTATGCTCACGAAAATTTCCCTTTCTTTTCAAACACTCAAATACTACAAAAACAAACTTTTTCAAAAGAGATTTTTTTTTTTTTTTTTTTTTTTAAAACACTCAAAACTATTGGAAAATCTAATCTTGAGATCTATAAATTCTAAAAAAAAACTAATTGAAGTAAAAGCTTAGAAGATTTCTTTTCAAGGATGTTTTACTTAGTTATGAGCAAACTAAGGACTAATTTGTCCAAAATCACAAATTAATCAAAAAACAGCCAGCTTTTGTTTTCTTTTTTTAAAAAATGAAATCCAAAACTTTCAAAATAAGTTCTTCCGAAGCTTCACAAAGAGAAAAACAAGATGTATTCCTAAACAAAGGCAGATTTTACAAATCGTTCAGACTCATAAGAAGACCAGCAAAAACCAAGGTGATCTGAGCTTTATAAGGCTTCTAAGCTCTGAGTTACTACAAAGACCAAACAAAAATCAAGCCACGCACACAAAGCTTCTAGAAATTCACCTAAAACCTAAATGCCAATGGAATTAACCTACGAAAAGTTTTCGACAAGACACGCACAGATCTGGGCAGAAGCTAAAACATATAAACAAATCCTAAGTTGACTGAATGAGAAAATTTTAAGTTTTTCAAAATTTTGACAGGGTCCGCAGGCTCCCAGTACACTGTGTTACAAACATAGGGTGCGGTCCTCTTCCAAAAGTGTGAAAAATAAAAAATAATTCAAGATATACAGAACCTACCCAATCCCACACACATAAAAAAAAAAACTAGAAATAGAGAAACAATTTCTCAAGTCAAAGTAAAAGCAAAGGCAAAAGCCAAAAATTCAAGTCTCTAGCAGAGTCGCCATTTTGTCGGGTGGATGAATCGTTTTTGCAGACAAAACCGATCTCCCTAGAATCTAATGATATCTAGCGACAAGCAAACCAAACAAATTTTATCTTTCTCTAAATATGCAATTTATAAATAAAGGTTACTAGGTGTTTTAGGCCTACCTCAGGTCCAGTGCTAGTTTGTGGAAGCCACGCTCCTTTGTAAAGAATCTGCAAACACAAACATGCACACATTTCAAATAACACCTGAAAATACAATATAATAAACCATATTTATCATGATGATCAAGGAATTCATGAAATAAACCATAGAAGAAAATTTTTGCATAATGTTGTACCTATGAATATAAGAAGATAAGGAGGATTTGGAGGTCATTATATAGTGTTAGAAATATTCCAATTGAGGTTTGGGACAATATTGCAATAGGATATTTGAAAACAAAAACAATTGAATTTTGACCATTTTAATGGGTAACAATAGAATTAATGCCATTTATATTTCTATCATTATAAGCTTATCATATTGCAATGATAGATATAAATTATTCCTCTTTAACTTAATACAAGGTAGAAATTGTTTGATTAATCTTTTATCAAATATTTGTTCTTTAAAACTTTTCTAAACCTCACAATGATTCTCTTCATGTCAGGCCTCATAAACATTGCACCAAGTACAAGAGAGGATGGTTTTGGGTCAGAAATTTTTAGGTTGATCTTAAAGGGTAGATTTTGCTAAGAATTCAGGGATTAATAGAGGAATAATCTTCCTTTCAAAGGATATCATTATATTATTCAAGAATTAAAGTTTTTGAAACACAATAGAAATACATGTTTTCCTACCAATATATTCAAAAGAACATGTTCCCTGAAGTCCTGTTCCTCATATTCTAAGTGTGTTTTCAAAGATGAAATGATTCATAAATTGCCATGGATATTCCATTAGACAATTTGTCACAACTAATCTGATAAAGGAAATTTGTTGAACTTTGAAAACTATACTATGAAGGTTAATTTTTCCTTATATTTATGGAATTTTTAAGTTATTATTTAATGTGTTTGAATTCAAATACAAATATCAATAAAATAAAATACAAGGGTTACTTACAAAATCATAATACCACAAGATATTACTTGGGAAACCCTTTTGTGATAAAACTCGGTTGGATGGTGAGGCTGCTATGCTCTTTCTTTATCTCAATGGAAATTGATGCAAGTATAAAGGATTGAGACATGTGGCACATGGTTTTATATGAAACAAAATCCTTCTATATTTTCTCTCTTTTTACCACTCTTGGCTAGTTTTATCATTTATGGAACAAAATGTACCCGAATAGAATGGATCCCCTTTACCTCCTAGTGGTTTGATTATAACCCAATGCAATAGCCAACTATTGGTTAATTTGGACTCCAACTGTTCACTAGAGTTACAATATTGACTCTTCTAGAGCCTTATTCACAATGATCATGTAGCTAGCTCACTTTACATGAATAATGAGGGATGACATGCTATGCTCTCAAATCACAATGATCAAAGCAAGAAGGTTAGCTCCTGAGTGGCATAATGTTTGTATATGAACTCTATTTGAGGTCATTCAAGTGTCATTGGAAAGGTATCTGAGTGTAGAATAATGCTATGTGAAATTTTCCTTAAGTAGAAAGCTTTTACCCTAAAAAAATATATGTAATGTCTCAAATTTATTTTGAATGGTTTTAAAGCCCAATTTTCCAAATTGGTACCCACTAGTAAAAAATGGTCATGTGAGACGATTCCTCCAAATTTTCCTCTAAAAGCATCAAGATTAATAGAAATAATATAATTGTCCAATTTAGATCATTCCTACCCATTTTTGGGGTATTTTTTCCCCAAAATATTTTAAACAATGAGTGTAGGAAATTTTTCCTTTACCTTCTACCTAGAGTACCATTTAGCTCTACTTCAAAGTTGTCCTTTCAACCCACTTTTCAAAAGGTCATGTTGCCCTTGTCTTTTATTCCTAAACCTACTCTACAAAAGTGTATCCTTTTTCAACTCGACGTGAGCATTTGGTGCTAAATAATCCACATAAGGTAGCGCTTGTTCCTCTTCTTGATCTAGCATTGAAGGATCATACATTTTCACATTTTTTGCATTCAATACCAAGTATATGCGCACATATAGGGGTAGATTATAGGAATTATCTCCAAAATTTTGCTGTATATCAAAGGGAAAACATCATTGAGAATTGATTTTGATACCAGAACCATGTAGCCTTGACTTATTCAATTGTAACCATACTCTTTCTCCCACTTTAAATGGTTTCTATATTATGTGTTGATCATGCTTGGACTTGTATTTTTCCTGTGACTTATACAACATATTTTATGTTTGTAAATTGATATACTTGATCTTCGCAAAAAGAAATTGTTTCATTAAGGCGTTCCCCTATAATATCCTTCCTCACTTCTTTTTTTTATATGTAATATTCAAAGGTGAAGGAAAAAAATATTTAGAAGTTCCAAATGGGAACTTAATGGTAGAAGTGTGGGTTTCCCTATTATAAGAGTGTTGTATGTACACCATATTTTTATCCTAAGTATTCATATACATCTAACTTCAATCCCTCAAAATTTGCACCAAGTATTTTTGACTAATTCTATTTTCCCATTTGTTTGTGGATAGAATGTTGTAGACCTCTTCAACATCGTGTCCATATTCTTCCACAACATAGTCCAAAATGCACATAGAAATCTTGTCTTTGTATCTTAAATTATGCTTCATGGGATTCCAAAGTGCATCCAGACATGTCCATAGAAAAAGTTTTCTACTTCTTTCTCATTGATGATCCCTTTATAGTGCATGAAAATGCACATCTTCTTTGACCTATCAACTACCATCAATAGGTAGTCATGTCCCTTCTTAGTTCTTGGTAAGCATCCCACAAAGTCCATGGAATTTTTTCCCAAGGATGAGTGGGTATAGGTAAGGGATGGTATAGACCTTGTATCCTATCACTAGGCTTATGGATACAACAAAGCATACATCCTCCTATGAAACCATCTACAAATTCTTACCTCCTAGACTAATACACATTCCTATACCAAAACATTGTGTAACCTTAGAGTTGTGCACCTCCCAAATTAGTTATAGTCACTCATCTTTAAGAACTGCAAGTTTTTCTCTCTTTATTAATTCTTGATAAACTATTGTACATTACTAAATTATTGTGTATATCTCTCTTGGATCGTAAATATTCTTGATTGGCTTATTCATGATTAGATAAATCTACCCTCCTCATATATTTGATTATTCTTGTGGAACCCTAGAAATTTTCATTGTAAAAACCCTAGATTAAGGTCATTTCGATGATAATGTTTGAAACCCCAGCCTACTTAGGGTTATTGGTGAAGTCTAAGATAATGATATTCTTGATGTTGAATTTTTTAAAGATAGCATGTTTGGTGTTTTGGTATAGTTATGAAAACCCTAACTCGTTAGGTTTGAATGGTAATGTGTGAAATCCCAAACATTTAAAGTATTAATAAATTAGGGTTTTCTATGTTTTGTATTGAAACCTTAGATCATTAAGACTTTGGTAGGGTGTAAAGAAAAAACTCTTATTTTAGATAATGCCTTAGGGGTGAAATCCTAGGTATATGTGTGTTTGTCTCATCAAAACCCTAGTCTAATCAAGTTTGTTATATGTATAACTTTAATATATTGATAATTTTGTCATTGGGTTTGACTAACACGTGTTATGATATGAATGTGCATGATGATGGAATCTGAGATATATGTGTTGACCTAATTTTTTATGGTCATGTGTCATAGGGTTTGGAACTAAACCCTAGTCAAAGTTTGATCCTCTAGGATGATAGTATTTGTGAATTCTAGGGTTTTGTAACTAAACATTAGTAGAAGTTAATTTCTATAATATGTGATGATAAGTGTGATAATATGAGTTTTATGAAAATTTGTTGAAATCTAAATTTGAGTTGTGAGTGGTTTTGATTATTAAATCTTAATGGCTCATGCACGAAATCTAGGATCTTGTACTAAATCCTAGTGGAAGCTAAAGTTGTTAAATGCATTGAAGAACTATATTTGTTTGAATTGCTTCTAGGGTTTGCAATATTTTGAAGTAGGGTATGTAATATCTATGGAAGAAATATTGAAGCCTTAGATATAATGGAATTTGTTATCTTTCTTGAGATTCTTAAAGTCTTGATGATAAAGTCTAGGGTTTATGACAAAAACCCTAGCAAGAAGTATAAAAGTATGTGTCTCTCATTTTTTAACCTAACTAAGTTTTCGTATTTGATTTCTAATGTAAAATTCTTCAATTATTGTATGATTCTGATATAGTTAATGCCATGCTTCTATATGTATTTGGTTGTACTTGCAATCTAAGTTGTGCAAGTACATAATATTCAAGATGGTGAAGATAAGTTGATATGATAAGTATGATGAAGAAAGTTATATGAATGATGATGGTCATGATAACTTTGATAAGAAGGATGGAAGCCATGAAATATTCTCCAATGTCATGAGAAGAAGTTGATCTCCCTAAGTTAAGAGGGAGCATAGAAATTTTTCTAGTTAAGTTGAGGGGATACCATAGTCATGATGGGCATCTTGAAAGAAGAAATTAGAGAATGAATTTTGAGGGGATACTATGATAAGGAAAGAAATATTTGACTGTAGAGTATGTCGTTGATGTGAAGTAGGAAAAGAAGATGTATGATTAAGGAATCTTCTGTCAAGACTCGTTTGAAAGTCCTATTGTGATAAATTGATAAGCAACATCAACTTGCCTGAAAGACCCCAGAGATTTGTGTTTACTTATGTACATTTGAAAGTTTGTTACTGATTGGGGTTGTTTTTGAGTAGTAAAAAGGGTCTTTTTGACGTCAATTTACCTTACATTAATTTTCAATCCAGGTACGATTTGTTATCTCAAGAGTTTACTCAGTCTGAGGCAATCACTTGTTAAGAGTAATGCTAGTAGTATAGTGCTTTTAAAAAAGTAAATAAATGCTGGAAACAAACTCTAAATGTAATGGCAAGAAATTGAAATTATTTGTAACTAAATAATTCATTTAAGAAACTACAACACTCATCAGTTAAGGATGCAGTAATGATAACTCTTTCCTTTGTAAACTGATGCAAATGAAAAGCAATCAAAGAGAAGATCTCTAATCTGGGAACCAGACAACAATAGCTAATGTTAACTACAGTTGCAGATCGTTTTGTTCACACCAAAGCAACTACTGGAAATGATAATTCAATTAATAGAAAATGGAACATCAACTAATCTAATGAAAAGATCGAACAACAAAGATTTAACTTACAGGAATGAATTAAGCAGCAATCATAATCTAAAGGAATTGAGTAGCAATCTTTAACTAGGAAATGATTTGAACAGCAAACCAAGAATGGAACACAAACTCAAGTAAGTCTACAAAATATAGGACAATTAACTAAATCAAATGTAAATGCACAGTGAACCTATAATGATGGAATCAATAATCCGAGTTTAGCATAATAAATATTAACCACAGTTATAAAGGAACAACAATTGCAATTGCAATGGAACGGTAACCCGAATAAACAACAACCACAATTAGAGGCAAACCGTAAATAAACAAGAATATCGATCTGTGAATGAACAACAATGTTATTCTGTAAGCGAAAAATAATGTCAATCTGTAAAGGAACAACGATGTAACACAGTAATGTCAATCTCTAAAGGAACAACAATGCGATGTGACTTTAGAATGATAACCTTACTATTCAAATATGAATTAAATATAACAGATCCAGTAAATGAAATGTCAAGGAACGGAAGACTACTCAATGAAGCAAGTAAGAGAAATCAAACCACAAATGACTTGGAATTAGAAAATAATGGTACAGAAAACAAGTCATTCACTAGGGCTGACCCTTAGCCACCAGGGACGCACTGCGACTGTCACTCCAGAATCAAAGACAGAATAGCAACAAAGTTTATGTATTAATCATGAAAATAGAGTTACAGTAATTTCTCTTTAAAGAGAGTCGATGATCAAAGTTTATTTTGGAACATCAAATTCGATAAAACAACAATAATCCGCCACTTGGGTTAGTAGCGCTGTCCCTTTTTATAGCGGTCAGTGGAAATACCAAATATACAAATATTCTTAAGGTAGCGCTCCCTCAGGATCAAAGGATCCTGAGGGATTCGCCATATCATTATCCTTCAGTTATCTCTTTGTCCTCTTGCATTGATATGGCATTTCTTCTTCCCTTTCTTGGCTCATGCACTCTGATCTGGATTGCCTCATCTAGATGCAGTTCCCTATCAAAGGGAAAACAGTTGGTTTTGCCTTGTCTTTTCCTCTAAAATGGAAATCTTCCATTTTCTTCATTTTCTGCATAGAAAAAGGTAATAATTAGTCATTTTACGTTACTCACAAATCTCTTAAACTTTATCCTAATCCTTCATCATATGCTCATCTCATGATGTAAACAAGTTATGAATTAAAGGAAAAGATAATGAAATAAGTGGAAATTACATACCTTTTCTAATGCTCAACACACCCCCCCACTGACCCCTTTTCATGCCCTCATGAAAACATTGTAATTGAAATGCACGGTAGTTAGGGAATAGGCTGGAGAAGGATTCTCAGTCGGTGGTCTACAACCATGATTCCTAGCTAAGATTTCAAAAATATGCCCTGTCTGACCTTCAGGAAATTCATATAAGGCTGCATACCCTCGTGCGGGATACCAAATGATTGTACTTCGGAACCTACAGCCTAACCAAGATGGGCCTTCTCTCAAGATGAGGTAACCATAGATAACCAAGTGGTCAGCGGCTAGCTTAAAATTCTCATAATTGAATGGTTCTCTGTTTTGGATATTCCGATTAGAAGTCTGGTATCTAAATTTGGCTACTGCTATAGCAAGGTCTTTGATGGTTAAGAAGTATTCTACCCTTTGCCAGATGACTGTAGTGTGAATAGGTCCCAATGTATGGATCACACCCTGAGTTCTCATTAAGCTCCTATGTTTATTCCATAATTGCAATGGGTCTCTAGGTTCACCCCTTACCCACAGATATAACCCATTCTCTTGTCTCTGGAAGACATTGTAGCCTTTAAGCCACTTTATCTGATTAACACCAAAAGAAATAAATGCCTAAAGTTGGACATCACCCACAAAAGGGCTAGGGTTTTTTTCTGTTTCTCCATCTAACACAAGATTGTGCAAATAAAATTCACATAACAATCAATGAACTTTCACCCCGTAATGATTACAACAGTTTATGAAATCATCAATGGTTTTTATCTATATAGGCACTCCTGCCTTGAAAGCCTTAATTTTCAATTGTAAATATCTTTCCATAAAAAACAAAGCATAGTTTCTAGTGAGTTCCCTACACACTAGAACATCAATATACAAAGAACATAAGGTATCCATTTGATATATAACTATGTCTAGTCTATGGTTACCTTTTTGACTCTTTCCTCTGCCCTTCGCCATCCATCAAAGGCCTAGCTTTCTGATGCATTGTTGTTCTTTAGCTGTTGTTGTAACTTATGATATTTTTCTTGAGGAACAGTTTCCTCTCTGAATTTCTCTAGCATTTGTTGGGCTCGTGCCAAATATTTTTGCAAAGTTACTATCCTCGGGTCATTATCCATCATGAAAATTTTGGGTTGGAGATTTACTTAGATATCCTTTTTGCGACATCTAGTTTTTATGGTTTGAGTTTCCTTCTCATGGACTATCTAGTCTATCTGGACTTCCTTATCGCAGGCTGGTGTGTTGTCTGTTTGTGCTTCTACATTTGCAATAGCCAAATGATGTTCCTTGCGGTTCTGAATAACAAGTTTGATTTGAGTCCTCTTGGTCTTTTTCTTATGGGGTTTTTCCTGGGTGGTTGCACGTTTTTCCCCTCGGTTCCTTTTGAGTTCTTACCCATTTTTAAGACTCTTATTTGTTGTCGAAGTTGCTTAATTATGTTAAGCAATCTCTGTTGTTCCTTTCAATTTTTTTTAATTTCATCTGTTTTCTTAGAAGGAATAGTCGTTTCTTTTCTCAGGCCTGGGCTTTGTACTTTAGGTATTGTACCCTCGCCCTGGCCAATTTCCATGTTTCCTTCTTGGAAGACCTCCTGAATGTTTTGTTGATCAAGTTTTTTAGGGGTAGAAACCCTTGTTTTTTCTGCTGTCTCCTCAGTGCCTTCTTCTTCTACCTCTTCTTCATCCTGCAATTCTTCGGGTGTATTCTGACTAGGAACAAATTGTTCTTCTTCCTCTTCCTTGTCACTCTTCTCCCTAGATACACTATTATCATGATCAGAGTGATCCTCTTCTCCTTCCTCCTCATCACACATTTCCTCGGATGCACTTTTATCATGAGCAAAGTGCTCTTGTGGCCCTTCTTCGGTATGGGGGTTCAGTGGGTTGTGAGGTTGGACATACTCGCCCATATCGGATAAAATTTGGGCCAATTCATCTTCTTGTAGAGGGTTTTGCAGTGGACTTTCGCTGCCTTTCTTTGTTTCCTCCCCTTCTTCTTGACCGGATTGCTCTGTCTCCTCCTCCGGTTCTTCTTCTTCATTTCCTTCTAATTCTTCTTCATTTTCCCCACCTTTAAGTTGTGGGGGTTGTTCATCTTCTGAATCATGTATTTCCACAGGCTGGCTAATGTTTCCCTAGGAAATTCCCAACATTCTTCTGCTCCTTGCCAATCTAACAGATTGTCATCGTTTCAGTGGTCTACTCGATGTGCTAGCAATATGTTTTCATTTTGGGGTTAGTAAGGTCAGTCCCCCATCTGTCAAGAAAATCAATTCTTCCCAACTACTCTACTATTGGGCTAGACTGTAACTGACTATCAACTGAAATAAACCATGATGGCTTACTATTGACTCTACATGGCGAGATTTTCTCATGCTTCAGGCAACATCATGTAATAAAAAAATTAAGAATGCAGGAAAATTCACAGCACATTTTTGTTTTAACATAGCTAATAGTTTGAGATGGCGTGGTCTTACCACGTAATTTTTTTCCATCGCAAGTGATGTAGCTTTGGATAATTCTCACCAATTCTGCCCAAGGCTCTCCCAGGGTTTCTGGCAAGACTCCTTTTCCTTTGATAGTAAGGTTCTGCCCTTCATCCTGGAAACTTCAGCAATTATGTCCTCTGTGACTGTTATTTGTCTCCCTCTCACCATGGAATGATTTTCCTGAAAATTCTGTAGAAACTTGATTGCCACCATCTCGTTAGATATTTGTACATGGTTAAGGTAGGCTAACCATCCTACCCCTGCTAAGATTTCTCATGCAGCATCAGAGACCATTAGCACCTGTGGCTCAATACGAATTGATCTTCCTCCCATATTGTTCACACTTAGCACACTGTAAAAACACAGAGATGATGATGGAACAACAAGTTGTTCAAATTTGTAGCTTATTGTTAAAAAAACACAGAGAAGATGATGTAACAACAAACTGTTCAGACTTTAATTCACTATTAATTTTTGCAGAGAAAAACACAAAAATGGCATTGGAACAACAAGCCATGCATATTGGGAAACAAAATAATGTTAGACTTGCTATTCCCGAGTTTTGGTGAAGTCATAATGCCTCCGAATAATGAGCTGACACATATGATAGTGAATTATGGAGATCACCCGTGCCCACCTGAAATGTGATAGGCCATCCTCGGCCGTCAAATAAAGGAGCAACATGCTGAACTGCAATCGTATAGTGGAATAAAGGAACAACATATAGATATATGACATGTTTACAAAAATGAGCGGATTACCAAAATCAAGGCATATGATGGAAATCACTAATAAATATGGAAATGCCATGATATGATGTGAAAAATGGAGGATAGGACAACTGACATGAATAAAAGTTCTTATGCAATCATTATCCACTTTAACCATCATGATTGATTTGTAAATGATTTTCATGTGTCAAAGGTTTGAAAGGGTTATATGACATAATCTCTTTTGAAATCACTATAAAGATATAAGACGAAGGGTTTATAATGACTATTGGTGTATAAGAAATATGACTTCAATACCATCAATAGAGATCTGTTGTCCACAGGTGTCCATAACCTTGATAGAGTTGCTTATTTCACCGTTGGAACCATAATCATTTGTGTATCCCTAGGAAAGTGTTGTACGATGTCAGAATGGAGGCCATTGTGCTGGCTTGGTATCCAGATGAATCATAATGCCATTCACCAGGAAGGAGTTAAAGGTGGGCAGGCCGACTCGTGATGAGATCTCCTATTCCAAGGACTTTTATTTTTTTCTGATGTGCCTCTTGGATCATATCCCTGGTGTGGTGGCCATAGTGGGAATGCCACTTCAATTTCTTCCTTACGATCATGGTAGGCTGGCTCTTGATGAGACCCCCTATCCTTCATCTGAAAATTCATGTTAGTAATCATATAGATATGTATCTTTTTCTTATTCTTTTTTCTTTTATATAGCACTTTCCTATTTATATACAGAGGGTGGCTCAACACTGCTTAGGAGTAGGGATGGTGGAAGAAGTCTGACCATTTCAATAGAGAAAAATATGTCCTTATTCTTATTCAATAATAATGATCAAAGAGAATTATGGGGATTTAGGAAGGACCATCGTGATAAAAATAATCAATCACATTGGTATTAGTGAAAATAAAGACAGTAAAATGACATAAATATTTGTGTCCTTTCCTCTTTTTTTCTTATCAATTCAAAGCAATTTCTTTTTAAAGATAATGATTTTTCTTTGATTTGCTGATTTTAGTATCCTCTAGTTTCCATATTCTTGCATAAATGTATAGCTATGCCTTAAATAACCATTGCTCACAAAAATCCTGTAAATGGTGAAACACACATACACACAAAAAAAAGAAAAATTCACTCAAAAAATGTTGTTCTATAGATGGAAAAACTATTGTTTCTTTAGAGGGACAACAAAAGAATATTTGCACACGAAAACCACAAGAAAAAGGAAAAAAACATATTTAAAACTATTGTTCCTTGAGAGGAATAGTAGCTGTTCCATAATCGGAACATCAAATAAATCAAGAGCAAACAAAGATGTGGAAATGTTGTTTCTTCAGAAAGGAACAACAAAAACGAAAGTGTTGTTCCTTCGGAAAGGAACAACAAAAAAACGAAAGTGTTGTTCCTTCATAAAGGAACAATAGAAAATGGAAGTGTTGTTCCTTTGGAAGGGGACAACATAAAAATGAAAGTGTTGTTCCTTCAGAAAGGAACAGCAGAAAAATGAAAGTGTTGTTCCTTCGGAAAGGAACAACATAAATGTGGATGTGTTGTTCCTTCGAAAAGGAACAACAAAAATGCAGAAGTGTTGTTCCTTCAAAAAGGAACAACAAAATGTAAAAGTGTTGTTCCTTCAGAAAGGAACAACGAAAAGGTAGAAATGTTTTTCCTTTGGAAAGGAACAACAAAACGTGAAAGTGTTGTTCCTTCAGAAAGGAACAAGAAAAAGGCGAAAATATTGTTCCTTCGAAAAGGAACAGCAAAATATGAAAGTGTTGTTCCTTCGAAAAAGAACAGCAAAAGGGCGAAAGTGTTTTTCCTTTGGAAAGGAATAGCAAAATGCTAAAAGTGTTGTTCCTTTGAAAAGGAATAGCAAAGTATTGAAAGTGTTGTTCCTTTGGAAAGGAACGAAAAAATGTAAAAAGATTGCAGAAATGCAGAAATCTGCACAGAAAATAATTTACACAAACAAAACAGAAAATGTTATGTACAAAATTTAAAAGCGATCAAATTACTTAGTGAACCGAAGGCGAGGAAGAGTTCTCTTCCTCAGCCAGAATTTGCATGTCAGAATCTTCGCAGAGTTGCTAGTAGAAGGATTTCCAAGTAAGCAGTTTGTGGTATAGTCAAACTCCGTGGCTATTTTCTTTAAGGGTATGTTCACATCCATCAATAGTAGTCAAAATAATAGTGCCATTGTCATGCACTTTCTGAATTTCATACGGTCCCAACTAGCGAGTCTAAGGTTTTCCTGGAAAATCCTAAAACCTGGAATCGTATAGGAGTGCCCAATCTCCTTCATGGAAGATTTCTTTTTGATCGGGGTGTCATTCCATTTTTCTCTCTATTGTTAGATTAATGCAGTATGTTGAAGAGCCGAGAGCCTAATTTCATTTAGCTCGTTGATTTGTTGTAGTCTATTAATTTGGGCCTCATTTAAATCTAGATCGACTTCCTATGTTGTTCTCAACATTTGTATTTCGAACTCTATTGGAAAGATGGGTTCCTTTCCAAATAGTAGCTGATATGGTGAATAACCGATGGTTTCTACACGTTGTTCAATATGCCCACAAGGCTTCTAGCAACCTTGTAGCCCAATCGCGTCTGTGTGACACAATGGTTTTTGTTAATATTTCCTCTATGACTTTATTCGTGCTCTCTACTTGTCCATTTTCCTGTGGGTGATACAGAGTGGTAATGTTGTGCTGAATAAGATAGTTTTTTAATGTTGCAACAGTTTTATTACCTGTAAACTGTGGTCCTCCGTCTGTGATTATGTCTCTTGGGAGGCCATATTGCAAAAATATTTGTGACAATAAATGAATGACAGAGTCCCCTGTAGCTCTTGGAAGTGCCTCTGCTTCCACCCATTTGGTAACATACTATGTTGCTACCAAAATATATGTTTTCTAGTTTGATGATGGGTTGATCAGACCAACAAAATCAAGTGCCCAATGCTCAAATGGTTCGATTAATAGATGTGGGTTCAAAGGCATTTTGTCAGACTGTGCAGGGTGTCCTGCTCTTTGGCAATTGACACAGGCTTGAAAAAATTTCTTTGCGTCTTTGAAAATTGTGGGCCAGTAATACCCTGTTTGCAAAACTTTGTGACCATTTCTTCGATCTGTGAAATTTCTGCCACATGGTCCATCATGATAAGCTTTCAGAATGTCAAATATTTCATCTTCACGAACACATCTTCTGATGTGCATATATGCCCCTGTATGAAATAGGTAGCCCTCAATCATAGAAAATTGGGCACTACGTTGAACTATTTGTTTTTGTTCATTGGGGGTTAGATGCTTTGGTAATTTTCCTACTTCTAAATAATTTTCAACATCAGCATACCAGGGTGTCGTGACAGTAACAATGAATAAATGTTCATTTGGAAATTTATCTTCAACTGCTGCTGCGTCCACTGGCTTCGGCATTCGTGAGACAAAATCAGCTATAGGATTCTCTTTCCCAGGTTGATCTTTTATTGTGATGTCAAATTCCTGCAATAAAATCAACCATCTTGTTACTCTAGCATTTGTAATTTGTTTATTTGCTAAATATTTTATGGCAGAGTGATTTTTATATAAAACAACAGGATATCCAATGATATAATGCCTAAATTTATTTACAACATGTAATATAGCTAAAAATTATTTTCAATAACAATATAGTTTAGCTTAGCAAGAGACAAATTCTTGCTATTGTAATAGATTGCATATGGTTTTTTGTCTTCTTCATGCCCAAGGATTGCTCCAATAGCTGTGTTCGAAGCATCTGATGAAATTTGAAATGGCAGGTCCCAATTTGGGCCTCTGAGCACTGGGGCTATTGACATGAGCTTCTTTAGATCCTCAAAAGCATAGTTGCATTTATCTGTCCAAACAAAATCAACATTCCCTGTTAGTGTGTATAGAGGTGCAGCTATTTGAGAAAAATGTTCTATAAATCTCCTATAATAACCAAAAAATCCAAGAAAATTGCGTACCTCTGTCTATGTGGTAGGAGTAGGTATTAACAAAATTATTTGAATTTTAGCCAAATCTACCTGTATTCCAGCCATTGAGATATAATGACCTAGGATGATTCCTTCAACCATCATCATATATCACTTTTCATGGCTCAAGCAGAGCCTGGTGGTGATACATCGTTACAACACCTTTTCCAATGTGTCTAGTGCTGGGCCGAAATCATCTCTGTATGGTGTGAAATCATCCATGTATACTTCAAGCCCTTCATTTATTAAATCTGAAAAGATGCTGAGGATGGCCCTTTGAAATGTGGCAGGGGCATTGCATAGGCCAAAGGGTAGGACTCTGTAGGCAAACGTTCCCAAAGGAAAGGTAAATGTAGTTGTTTCCTGGTCTTTAGGGGCAATCTGAATCTGATTGTACCCATTAAAGCCATCCAAGAAAGAAAATAATTTCTTTCCTACTAATGTATCTAATACCTGGTCAATGAAAGGAAGGGGAAAATGGTCTTTCTGGATTGCTTTGTTTAATTCTCTATAATCTACACAAATCCTCCACTTTCCATTCTTCTTTGGCACTACTACTAGTGGAGAGACCCATTTTCTATCGGATATAAGATAAATAAAGTTTACATCCAAAAGTTTTTGTAATTCAACTTTCACAATGTCTTTCAAGTGAGGGTTAAGTCTCCGTTGGGGTTGGCGAACAGGTCTCGCATCCTTCTTTTTATAAATATGGTGTGTACATAACTGGGGATCGATTCCCTTCTTCTCTGGATAATCCCATGCAAAAGCTTCCTTGTATTTTCTCAGTAGTTGGACCAGCTTCTCTTGTTGTTCAGGAGTCAGGTTATTATTGATGTTCAAAGTTTATCTTGGCTCAATCTCTAGAGTTTTGCTATTTGAAACAGAGTTAGTGGGTATTGTCTGATCATGAGTGTCTTTGAGAGGATCTTATTCTAGTTCATTGTCAAATGTTTCCTCTATCATGTGACATTGTACACGGGATTTGGATTCAGCGTCGTTAATGAAGTTGTTAATAACATCATCCTCTATTTGATCTTTAAAATCGAGGGAATCTTTTATTGTTAATGGGGATCTAATGTTTTTGGTGAGGTATGATATAGGATGTTTGTTAGTTTTTATTAGTGTTACACTTGGCTAGGCTGGAGGGTATAGGGATAGATTCTTGATGTTACTCCCTCTAGTTATGGTCATACTGCCTTGTCGGTAGCTAATGTAAGCATCAGTGGTTGCCAGCCAAGGTTTGCCTAAAATTAATGGATGTCCATCGAGTCGATTTTTGGGGTTTATTATTAGAAAGTCGGTAGGATATTCCCATGAATCAATGGATACCATGACATCATGTAGTGTACCTTCTAGCCTAACCACTGATCGACAACCAGTTCTAATAAGGTAGAAGTTGTTTCTACTGATGTAATGCCCAGTTTTTGAAAAGTGGTGGTTGTTAAAATATTAATTGAAGCCCCTAAATCAACTAAGGCATTTGAAAAGGTTTGACCATGGATTTAGACTGTCACTATTGGATTTCCTGGGTCTTCATATTTGACAGGTGCTTCTCTTCCTGATAGCAGATCAGATAGGGTGCCAACTACTTGGACTGTAGGGTTATTTTTTATTCTCCTCCTTGGTTTTTATATATTTGCATATATTGGGATATCTTGGATAGCTTGGAGGAGTGGGATTTTTATGTACAAATTCTTTAGTTCTCCCAGAATATCAAAGTTAGGATGTTCTATAGGGCATGATATGATTAATCGTTCTGGGAATGGGGGAGAAGATGTGGTTGCTTGGTCATGGGTCTGTTGTCTGACCACATCTTCTTCTTGTAATGATTGTTTTGCGGGTAACTGATTTTGAACTTGAACATTTTTATCTCCCTCAGTTTCTATAATACGCCCAGACCTTAATTAAAGGTTGTTGCAGTCCCTTAGATCAGTTTCTAGTTCTGGTGTTTCAATTATTTGAACAGATTGAACCAGTTTGTTATTTGGGTTTGGGTTGGTTTGGGCTGGGAGTTGTGGTATTAAGTTGGACTGGGGGTTTTATTGTAGTGTTGGCAGTGTAGGTTGAGGGAGTGGAATGGTTCCTACTGGTTGATTCATCAGTCATTGCCAATTTATCTGCCAGGCTTGACTCTGCAAAGTGGGAGGGGACCATTGTGTTGGATATGCATTGTTTTGCCAATATGGTGGAGCGTAGGGAAAATTTGGCCAATCAGATTGGCTTGCTTGATTCGGCCATGGTGATGATGAAGGAAATGGCTATTGTGACCAATTTGAGAAGGGAGGTTGATTTTGCCACATTGTATTATATTGTTGAGTATGATATTGGGGAGGCTGGAAAGAAGAAGATGGATCAGGGAACGTACCTGATTGCCATAGCTTCCATTGACGACGTAGATTAAGTAAGTACACTAGTTTTGGTTCTTCTTCCACTTCTTTGTATACTGCTTTCAAACTAGGAAGTGGGGGGAAACTCTCCGTAGAGTGGTGTTTTGTACAAATAACGCAGACTTGGACTACGTCTAGTGGGAACTATTTGTGGCTGTGTTTCTTTTTGCATCTAGGACAAAATATTTCCAAAGTTTACTCTGCTTCTGCTTGTTTTTGTTTTGCTTGCATAATATCGAGTTGTGTTTTTAGAGTCCCCAATATATCTCTTTTAAAATTCTCCAGTAAATTTCCGATTTCTACATGAGTTACTCCTTCTCCAGAGTGTTATAGACATTTTTGTGCCTTACAGCATTGAGCATGAAATTTCCATAATCAAGGGATCCAAAGTCCCTAAACATGTTGTTCCTACCCCTAGAGGAACAAGGCCAACTAACCACAGCAATTCACAGAAGTTCTCCACCTGAAACCACTCAAAAACAAGTCAATTCAGGATCATGTCAACTGCTCCACTGAGCATCTGCGCTGCATGTCAACTGCTCCACTGTCTACCTGCATTGAATGTCAACTCCAACAAAGGCTACCTGCGCTGAGCGTAATTGGACAAGTGGCAGACTCATTCCTAAATGTGTCAATGCCCAGGAAGCTTCCAAAATGACACTTGCCTCAGGGAATTCAACTGGTGATGAGTAAGAGGTTCCAAATCTCCAAGTGGAAGCAAGAACCTCCAAGTGGACTCAAGAAGTGAGAGAGGGAGAGGACACTAGTTAGATCTCAAGCTGACTCATCCTCTCTCCAAAAAACTATATATAGATCTCTCCTCCATGAGATCTAGAGGCTGGAATTTTGTTATTGCAAAGAATTGCTGTTGGTTTGAGACTGGAAACATTGGGTGCTTAATGCTTTGAAGGGAGCTGAAGAAGGAATTCCATTCTGCTGGGAAGGAGATGCTGGATTGGAGCCCTATGGGTTGTATCTCTTCCTAAACCTTGTTATCAATCAATAAAGCTATCTTGGTTCTTTCCTATATGCTGGTGTATTTTATATGATTGCATTAGTGTATTTGATTTACTTCTAATCCTGAATCATGTATGAATATGAATATTTTCCTTTGTGTTGTGTTCTTCTCTTATCGCAAGTAGATGTTCTCTTGTCACAGGTAGTTGTTCCCTTGTGATCTCGTGGGAATCAAGTATTTGTTCTCTTGAGCAAGCGAGGAGGCAAGTAGCTGTGAACACCCAAAGAGAAGAGGATCTAGATCGAGGGACAACCGGAAGACAACGGTAAGTCTATCAATCTCCCCTCTTTCACATTTCATAAAGGAAGAAACCAAAGTAGCTGTATCTGTTTGTTGCTAAGGTACTGTCACACCTTAGGTGGATAGGATCGTCCTGCATAGTGTCGTGGCGGAAAAAGTCGTTTGTGCGGACACAACTGACCTCCCTAGGAGTCTAAACTCTCTAGCGACAAACAAGACAAAATGGAGTGATCTTTCTCTAAATATACCTTTTAAAACATGAAAACTACAAGTGTTTAGGCTTACCTTATTCCAAAACGCGGTTGTTGTAGTCCGTCCTTGCCGATCCGGATGAGCTCCTCCTTCAAGTCAATTCCTGCAACCACAAACAATCAAACAATTACCAAGCACTTGCATTTCATATAATAAAACATATATTCAACATGCAGACCAAGGAACACATGAAATAACTCATTAACACAAGCTATTGAGAAAAATAAACCAGTTTGTATTAATAACGAAACAAAGAAACTCTTACAACCTGGCCTTGGTGTTGTGCAAGTTCCTCCCAGGGTCCATCAAGGGTTTTCCTCTACTTTGACAAAGCTCACCCACTTCCAAGTAGAATCAAGCAAAGACAATCTCTCCTCACAAGGTTCTAAATGGGAGTCCTAATTCCTGCAGCATTTACCCAAAGAAAATGTATAGCTCCAACCTCCCCTCCCTCTGGCTCAATGTCTTTATTTATAGTGTTGTAAAGAGGTTATTCAGGTCCACCATCAATGGGATAATCCCCCTCTTTGGGTGGGATAGCTCCCTTATTGATGGGATAAGTTCCCCCTTAATAGAGATACATGAACCAACTGGAGGCGCATCCAAATCATCAAACCGACCTCTAGAAAGTTCTAGAAGTAACCACAAGTAACTTTTTTAAGATGAAACTCGCGCATTTTGCCTTTTACAGAAGGACGCACCTGTCCCTTAACATACAGAGTGTCCAAGGACACACCTTTTGTGAACATGGTCAGTGTCCCCGCAGGTAAGGCTAGAGAGAACCTGCGACCCCAGAGATAAACATATTTTTTACAAGACTTTCTCTCTTCTTTGAGTTTGAGATGGATAACAGAGGCATAAGACTTGCCTAAGAGGGTAGCATGACTGTTGATTTGAGCCATACTAACTGTAAGTGGTCATGGTGACATTTTTTAGTGTAACAGATTGCCCCCTAAAGTGCGAAGCCTGGAATAGATTTAGGGTTTTGTAATTCTAGGAAGGGTGAAGCGCTTTATCATTTCAAGGATTATCTTGTGGATGGCCTGGTTGGAACCTGCAATTTTCAACACAAAATACATGGATAAGATTATATCATCACTGAGGTAGGCATTCCCATACTCAGATTCAAAACTTTAACTAATGGACTAACTATTCTGATACAGGAATGATCTTGCAGTACATCATTTTTATAGACTTTTGTAGACACAGTATGGACGCAGCCATCTGTTTATGATTAGTCTACATAGATAATGAATACAAAACTCCTCGCAGCCTGGATGGTAGAAACTAGATCCAGGGTCTTCACTTCTACTTCCCGAATTGGTACGATTCTAGCCATGTGATTAAATGATTCGATGTCGAACATGTTAGAAACCACTTGATTACCAGTCGATGATGTAAACTGTTAACAAGCGTGAGAGAAACCACCAGTAATGTCAATGGTTCTCAAAGTACCAAGCACAACCCGTGAAATGTGAATAGATGTTTTGATGTCGAACACTTCACGGAATCCTTTGATCGAAAGTCAATGATGTAAACTGACGTCAAAGGCGAGAAACCTGCCATTGATGCATGCAGACTTCAAGGTGCTGTCGATTCCTAAGTCATCTTTCTAGATAATGTGTCGATGTCGATAGAAAGCGACCCGTTGCAGGCAAGCCCACAACACGAAATCATTGTTCAAGTTGAAGAAATGTTGCTGTAAGGACTGACTCAGGGATGGTCAAATGGATGACAAGTATTTTGCAGATGAAAGTTTTTGCTTGCAGACCTCTTGAACACATAACGACACGACAGATGGCTTGGTGACGAATAACTCAAAGTTAATCCCCGGAACCCGGTTAAAGACTTTCAAAGTGGTTTGGTCAACTGTGAGGTAAAAGATTTCCCAACCCAGGTGAATGAAAAGTGTCGTGTTCAAGAGTGGTAATAAAGTTTCTCTTGAGATAAAAGGTAACAAATAGGCTCATTCTTCTCTCTTTTCCCCCACCATTTCTGGCAAGTACCTCTTTATTTTTAACAAGCTTGAGGAGGATAACATATGCTTGATTATAAGCTCATCCTTCGGACGAGTCCAACCTAGTTTAAATTCGAACCCTAGGAAGGAGTGGTTCGTTCCTGTTTGTAATTGAACAGGTCCTTTACTGTAAAAGTTTAACGAGCCCAGTATAGGAGAAACTCGGCGTTTTTCAATTTTAGAGAGTCTGAAAAACTTAAGGAAACTCCACGTTGAACTTTTTCGTAAATTTGTGTCCCTCAAGCCCGAAAAAGTATAAAATAATACCTGGGGGAACCGCTTGATCTTGCGACCAAGGAGTACTTTCATAATAGTGTCGTCGACCTGAAAAGTAAAAAGCGATCAAGGACACGTCGTTTTATTTCCTTATCGAGTTTGAAACGACAAAAACCCGGCAATCTTTTCCTGATTTTACGGTCAGAAAAGAGCTAAAAGGGGACCGTCTTTTAATTCCGTTTTAACGAGTGTAAAAGAAACGCTCGGCAATCTTTTCATGTTTTAGGAGTCAGAAAAGGGCTTAAAAGATGACTCTGATATTTTATTTGTGAAAAAATTACAATTTCCCTTGAAATCCCTTTGTCCTGCACAAAAGCGACACATTACTCATACCTGTTTAAAATAGGCAAAAATACATCGAAAAACATCTTTTCATGGTAAAAAATGAACTAATTCATCCAAAAAACCTATAAAAAGACCTTTTACCATGTCATTTTTACCGTTTGACTTTGGAGGTTGAAAAAGGAGCTTTTGACAAGAAACTTCCCGTGGTCGCTGCGGAAAATCTGACCGTCGGAATCGAACGCCGTCTCATCCAGGTATTTTACACATCCTACTCTACATTTCTATCCGTTTAGAATTAATTTTTAGGTCTTAGTTTCATTTTTTGGGGGGGTTTTGGTTTTGGAATGCGCCTCTCGGCGGACGCAGGTGCCCTTCGGGTGACCTGCGTCCCCCGACTTTTTCTCATACGGGAAAACGGTCGGAAGACGCAGCCCGCCTTCAGGTCAGCTGCGTCCGGGCGCCCTGTGCTACAAAGCCGGGGTGCGTCTTCCGAGAAGTGCGCATTTCAAAACCCCAACTCCCTCAAAAAACCACCAAAAATTCCCAAATCAATTTCTAATTGCTATTTTTGATATGCAGGGCATTAATCATGTTAGACTGGAGAGAAAGAGAGCATGTAGAGGAAGATGAAGCTGCAATAAATCACCAACCTTCTCTGGATGCCCTAAGAGCATGCGGATTATACAAATATTGGACCATACCGGGCATGAGGGGCCAGGTAAGATTCTTGGAATGGCTGGTTGAGCGATGGAACGTTCAAGAACAATGCTTTTACATAGGAGGGCACCAGCTCGAGATAGAGCCCTCGGATGTATACTTTCTCACTGGCTTGCCGAACAGAGGTGAGCAACTCAGTCTTGCGGGGACTAGGCCGGGTGGCCAATCCCTTGATAGTCTCCGCGAGGATTGGTGCACACGTGGGGCTCACCATTCAAAAGGCATAGAGATAAAACACATCACTCTACTGGAACTCAAAGTCATAGCGTTCACGGTTACCAGAATTTGCGGCGCGGCCGCTTTACACATTGCTTCCGGATCCCAAATGCGGATGGCAATTGACTGTTACCAAGGCACCATTTTCAACTGGTGTGAAGCTGTGTCGGCTCATATGAAGAGCCAACTGACCAAGGCAAAGAACGGACGACTAAAGACTTTTGGATATGGGCCTATAGTCGTGAGCTTTGCCTTGGAGAGAGTTCCAATGTTGATCCCTCAGCAACTCACTGTTGATATCTTGGGTCCTCGGCAGCCAAAGCTGATACGATGGGTTGCGGTGATGGCCCGGCATCCTGACGAGGGTGTGACAGTGGTTCGATTCTCAGATAGTTACTTTCACTGGTTAGAGGACCAGGTTTTTTCGATACAGGACTTTCCGTATGCCGGAATGGATTTCAGAGGTGATCCGGACATGGTTCTTCCACAGGGAGAACAATGGGACGACAGAGGTACTTTTATTTTCACAAGTTTTCTAATTATGTATTTTTTATTTTTCATATATATCGTCTCAAAACTAACAGTAAAATTTTCAAAATGCAGATGTTGGTCCACAGCGTCCAGCCAACCTCCGGCCTTTTGATAGACTACATCCAGCTGCACCGGTACCGGCCCCACAGGACGCGGCTGCAGACATACTAGCTGAGTTGGAGCATGATCTAGAGCGTCTCACGGCAGACATACCTGAGACTACTATGGACGACATTCCTATCAGGCTTCAGCGTTTTGTAGTCGCGGTCCCTGGACCGTTTAGGAGATTTTTGCGTAAGGTAGCCCGCGCAGTGGTGTCATACAGAGAGCACCACCAGTGATTGACTAGTCACTTTTGTAGTCACATGTGACATTTTGACTTTTTGTACTATCATTTTGCCGATCATAAGGTGTTTTCAACCTATGATCGAAGACGATGTATATATTTTTTGACACACTTCTATCTATATATATCACTATTACCGGCTTATCTTGTTTAACATATGTGATGAAATGTTTTTAAATTTACTTGCATGATTATCGTAAATGTCTGTCCAACATTCGAGAAGCAATTGCATCTGCTAATGTATTCAAAGACCTTGGAATATGTTGATATTCAATGTAATCAAATTCACGTTCCAAGAGACGCACTCTCAAAAACAACCTTAATAACACAGGATTCCTAATGGCATAAACTCTATTAAGCTGTAATACAACAAGTTCAGAATCTAACCTCACTGTCAAACGTCGAATTCCAAATGAAATAGATTCGGATAATAATTCAATCACTGCACTGTATTCTGCAATGTTGTTCGTTGTTTGACCGAGGCTTACCCCATGCATAGAAACTAACTCGTCAGAGGGCGAATAGATAACCCAAGCTGCGGAAGAGATGTTCCGTGTACTACGACAAGCACCATCAGCAAATCCAATATATGTTTGGAGAGGCGTCGACATCTGCAATATCAAGAGTAAAACCAAGATAAGCCAGAATAACGACGAAAAACCACACTCTCTAAGCTAAGCACACTGACTAAACTAACACACTTGCTAGCTAGAAAGAAAATCTAACCTATCTAAAAATTTCTCCATTCCCATCATTTAAGCATAATACCTCTTTAGGTAAAGTCCATTTCTGGGTTTACCCAAAGAGTCCCCATCAAAGTCAACTAGCTCATAAGCCCCTTTTGCTAGCTTTCGCTTTACAATGTAGGGCCCATGCCACATGGGAACGAATTTTCCGGCACCTAGCTTATCGTTAGCTTGATCATATAATAGTACTAGGTCTCCTTCCGAAAAACTTCGAGGGGTTACATTTCTATCATACTGAGCTTTCATTCGTTTCGCGTGAGTCTCGATTGCCAATGTAGCGTCACGTCGAGTCTCATCTAATTTAGCCAAGTACAATAAACGTGTCTCCTCTTCGGAAGTAGCTGGAAGTAATTCGACAGCCATTTGAAGTGATGGGATTTCGCATTCAATGGGTAACACAGCTTCTAAGCCATAAACTAGCTGGAAAGGAGTGAACCCTGTTGAATTTTTCACTGAGGTTCGGTATGCCCATAGCGCTGAAAATAACATGTTGTGCCAATTCGACCGATGAACACCAATGGTTCGTCGGATCATGGTAACTAGAACTTTGTTGATAGACTCAACCAAACCGTTGGCTTGCGGATAATAAGGAGTAGAGCTATCGTGGCGCAAACCAAGCTGGCTTGTAAGCTCAGTCATCATGACATTTCGAAAATGGCTCCCATGGTCAGTAATGATTGCTTGTGGGACACCAAACCTAGTTATGATATGATTGAATACGAAAACTGCAGCTGTTTTGCCGCTTGCGTCGAATGTAGGCATCGCCTCGGCCCACTTAGTAAAATAATCAACCGCGAGGATGATATACGCATGCCCCCCGGCCGAGTGAGGGTTACAAGTAATAAAGTCGATACCCCATTTGGCGAATGGACCAACGGCAATTATAGGGTGGAGAGGAGCAGGTGGAGCGCGCATCTTGCGATCAAACACTTGACAGTTGTGGCACTTCCTGACTGCAATGATACAATCTTTAAACATAGACGGCCAGAAATAACCAGCGCGCAACACCTTCTGAGCTGTGGCATACCCAGACATATGACCGCCACATGCTCCAGAGTGACAATCATTCAAAACCCTCTCAGCCTCTTCGTGAGTTAAACAACGTCGAAAAACTAAGTCTGCCCCCGGCGATAAAGTGTATCTCCAATAATTTTGTATGGCTGGGATTGAAACCGAATTTTTCGACGTTCTGCTTTGGAAGCTTCAGGCCGAAAGGTTTGGGTTTGGAGATAAATGATTATATCCCCGTACCACGGATCTATAGTACTGATAAGAAACAAAGATTCGTCCGCAATGGACTCCTCTGCCACAGTCTCTGTGTCAGCACTCGGGAAATCACACATCAATTCCGCAAAAACTAAGGATTTCTTAGACTTGGACTTCTCGAACTCCAAGTCGAACTCTTGCAGGATAACAATCCATTTAGAGTACTTGCCCCCTAGCAGTTGTTTTGTCAAAATATAAATCATAGGGTTGCAATCCGAAATAACTGTAGTTTTGCGGAGAAGAATGTAGTGACGGAAACGCTGGACAGCTTGAACGGCTGCCAGGGCCAATTTCTCCACATGCGAATATTTTAGCTCAGTTGGATTCAAGGTCCTACTAAGATAATATATCACATGCTCCGCTCCGAATTCATCTTCTTGAACTAACACCATTCCAATGGTGGAATGCGAAGCTGCGAGGTATAAGAAGTAGTCTTGGTTGTAGTTGGGAGGATGCAATAACGGTGCATGGGTCAACGCGTGTTTAAGTGCATCAAAAGATTGTTGGGCAATCTCGTCCCAAAAGAATTGTGCGTTCTGTTTCAACAACCGTGTAAAACCTTTAGTGACCTCGGCGTAGTTTGGGATGAATCGGCGTAAAAAGTTCGCTTTCCCTTGCAAACTTTGGAGTTGGCGCAAACTCGAAGGAGGAGGCAATTTGATGATAGCCTCGACTTTCGAGGGATCGACGCGAATGCCGGCTTTTGAAACAACAAATCCCAGCAATCGACCTGTTTCTATACAGAAAACACACTTGTGGGGATTCAACCGAATTCGATAATGCCTACACCTCATAAAGATTGCTCGTAGGTGGACAAGGTGATCAGCTCGATGTAAAGAATGAGCAGGCAAATCATCGAGATAGGGTTGCACAATGTGCTTGATATCATGAAATGCATAAGACATCGCCCGTTGAAAAGTGGCCCCGGCATTCTTAAGCCCAAAAGGTAACTTGCAATAAGCAAATGTCCCCCATGGACAAATGAATGCCGTTTTTGGTTGATCGGCAGGTAGAATATTGATTTGATTATAGCCCGAAAAACCATCCATGAAGGAAAACATTTCACTTCCGGCACAATCATCAATAATTTGATCGATATAAGGCGTAGGATAGTTGTCTTTTGGACAAGCTCGATTTATATCCCTATAGTCGATACAGATTCTTATTGTTCCTTGTTTCTTGTTGACCGGAACAATATTCGATACCCAATCCGTTAACGGGATCGGATAAATGAAACCTGCTTTCAACAGCTTTTCGACTTCTGCTTTAATCGCAGCCGCTTTTCGAGGGTGAATTTGACGCAACCGTTGCCGGACGGGTTTAGCATCCGGGTAGGTCTTTATTTCATGAATAACAATGGCAGGATCAATTCCCGGCATTTCCTCGTAAGACCAGGCAAACACGTCGCGGAATTCTTGGAATAGGGCCTTGTAAGTTTGGATTTCTTCTTCAGTACATGCGGCACCTATATGAATGTTTTCCTCGATTCCGGGCTTCACTGAAATATCAATGGGAATAGTACGAGAAATATTCCCTAAATTCAGCTCTGAATCAGAATGTTTCGTTGGATCCTGAGCGTCTTTGACATATTCAGCGGTAAAGATAGATGAAAAATCATTTTCAAATGCATCATCCTTAGGTAAAAACGAAGATCTGTGATGGAGATCTTCCCATGGTAGATCGTCTACACTTAGGATTTCGCGAAGTTGTTCGTCAGATGACACGACTTCGGGAAACGTTATCCGTTCTAAGGGTGAGGTGAAAAGTGACTCTTCACTGACCACATTCATTTGGTCGACTTCGGTTGAATGAAAGTCAGTAAAAGACATGAGAGCTTCATAAGCAATTTCATATGGACTCAAAGGCATAACATCACCGAGTGAGTCTATCTCAGAGTCAGATGGGACGAACCAAGGATCATCATAAATAATGTTTTCTGAAGTAATCATATGAATGGTTGCAAACGAAGGATCTGTGCTGAGAGGAGGGAGAGGAAAAGTTCCCAGTAAACCGGAATCTTTAACTAAACCTACACCAACGTCCCTATAAGGGATTGTCGTTTTACCAACATGCTGGATACTCTCTGAAGAGGCTGGGTCGGATGAAAAGTATGTCAGCTGATCAATAGTCACGATCTTACCGTTATGTGGAAATTTAATTACTCTGAAGACCGATGAAACGACCGCTGTCATAGCATATGACCAACTTCGACCCAAAAGAAGGTTGTAGTCTAGAGGGGCATCAACCACTTCCACATCCAGACTAACGGTTTTACCTTCAACCCCTATAGGCAATTCTTGTAGAATACCAAACGGACGGAACCCACGGCCATCAAAGGCCTTAAGGATGGTGGGGGATTGGTTCAACGAAGGAGAACCAAGCGATCTCCAACATTGAATCGACATAATACACGTAGAAGCTCCCTCATCAATCACAGTCCGATGAATAGGCCTGTTTTTTACTATCACTGGAATTTGGAAAGCCATTTGATGGGGGAGACGTGGTGTACTATTTTCTAGATCAAAGATCATTAGGTTCGGGTCCTGAACATCGACAGCTCCGATAGCCGACAAAAGCAATTTTCGTTGTGCTGGGCATGATTGCAGCACTTCGAGTGCCGACATTGCTGAAGGTGAAACAGCTAAGTCCTCAACAATGTTGTAATTCTGGGCTGCTCTCGCATGTGGATTGAAAGCAGACCTTCGAAGTACACCCTTGGCGGGCGGCTTAATCACTAAGTCTGGGTTAGGTTTTTCGATCTGTAGTGGATCGGAACCAGGAGCTGAGGTTGATGGGTTAGAGTGAGAAGATTCTGCTTCCTTGCCATCAACAGGAGCCTTACTACCATAATCTTGCGATCGAGTCGCAATCCTCACATGAGACATCATCAAAATGGGTTCTTCACTGGCATTCGAAGAAGAACCTATCATCTTATTCTCCTGCTCTGGAAATGGATTCTTTAACACAGCAGGAGTGGGAGAACCTTTGACTATTTTAACAACCTCGGCCCGATGAGGGCAATCTCTCGTAAAATGATCCTCTTCACAAATAAGACAAGGATATCGAGGTTTGCGTTTTTCGTCATTGGTTTCCGACTTTTCAGTTTTCTCCTTTGGAGCCTTGTCTGCTTTAGCCTTCTTCTTTCCTTTCTTCTTTCCACCGTTTTTTGATTTGGCCGTAGATGACTCTACAGCGTGAATGTCGGCGGTAAGTTCAGGAGGAGAAGACTCTCCTGTCGGAGAATCTGGCAAAGTGATTATTGGAGTATTGGAGGCCTTGGAAGACTTCTTCTTACTCTTCGTAGTCACGATACCAATCATACCATCAGCGGCATGAGATCCCGAAGGAGCAGCAGCGATTTGATTCGACTTTGGAAGATCCGGAATCTTCTCGTGTAACGTACCCGACTGAGTGTAAACTAAGTCAAGGTATTGTGCCTGAGCAATGACTTGCTCCTCAGTAACTACTCCGGCCTTAGCGACATCTTCAGTAATCTTCGGTAATAATGATTTGACAAACCATTCAGCTAAGATTTGGTCCGGGATAAAAACTTTCACTAATCGCCTTCGACGTCTCCACTCATGAATGTGATCAGAAATATACGTGGACGTCGATTGTTTTAGTGAAGTTAATAACTCCGTGCCGTTATCGTATCTGACCGGCAACTGAAAGTGAGTTAAGAACGAGGTAGCTAACTGGCTAAAGTTGTAAAAAGAGGCCCGTGGTAACTCAATGTACCACTTGGCCGCGAGACCAATGAGTGTACGCTGGAAAAGACGTAAGCGGATGGAATCATCTGAGATAGAATTCGAAGCACACCAGAGGTGGTAAGTCATCACATGATTGGACGGATCCTCTCCAGACTTACCTTCGAACTTGGGTATATCACTGGGCAACTTATTTGGCATTGGCGGCCAGAACTGAAGATATTGAATTGGATCGTTCGTTAGGCGCGTCAAGTCGGGTAAATCTAAAGTTGCAATAAACGGTAACTGCCGGTTAGGATCTCTAAAACTCTGGGTCACAATACCAGCCCCAGGAGGAGGATATCCAGGATAACTAGGAACAGGAGTCGCATTTGGGATATTATATCCTCCTGGAAAACCAGGATTAACCGGACCGTACTGGGGTTGTTGAGGTTGTTGATAAGTGTACCCAGGATACGGTTGATACTGGTAAACCGGTTGTTGGACAGCTTGCCCAGGTTGGTACTGTCCCTGGTACGGAGGTTGAACAAATTGAGGTTGAGTAGTCACAACCGTACTTATACCAGGCTGACCTACAGGCATCTGGACCGTGGTTTGAATCGTAGATCCAGACAACGGTAAAGATGTCTGAGGTGCGGTAACAGGGACAGTAGAAACTGGAGCCGTCGATACTCCAGAAGTAAGTATGGTAGATGTAGCGGTAGTTGCAGCAGCCGTTTGAGATGGAGTACTAGGTGCAATTGCCGGCTGAGTAACTACCGAAGCTACAGAAGCTTGAACATTGGGCTGGACAGGTTGCGGTTGCTGGGTTGGACCAGAAACTACGGGTTGTCCAGCTTGAGGAAGCATTTGTACACTTGGCTGCAACACCTGTTGACCCTGTGAGGGATCCCACACTAACATTCCAGGGTACTGACCCGTAACAGGTTGAGGGTACTGAGATCCATAACCAGATTGAGGGTAGGATTGATAATTGTAAGGTGCAGTTCCCATACTTGGAACATATGACTGACCTTGAGGCGGTTGATAACCTTGATTTGAGTATTGACCTTGAGGTTGATAACCTTGAGGTAAATACTGATACTGGGGTTGACCTTGACCTTGAGGTTGGTATCCTTGAGGTTGATAACTTTGGGGTTGATACCCTTGAGGTTGCCATCCTTGAGGTTGCCATCCTTGAGGTTGATATTGATACTGAGGTTGACCTTGGGGTACATATTGAGGCTGAGGTTGACCTTGAGGTAAGTATTGCACCATAGGTACATACTGACTTTGAGGTTGCCCCCCAGACACAATTTGTGTACCTTGAGGTTGCCCCCCAGGCGTTAACTGCGGTTGCCCCCCAGGCGGTAATTGGCCACCTTGAGGTTGGGAAACGGGAACTGAACCTGACATCATGTAAATGTCTCCTACACCCAATGGTATATTACCACTGTTTCCAGCAAATAACCCATGATCAATGGGTTGAGGAGATGCTCCCGCAAAGGTACCAGAAAGTGACTGATACCCAGTGGGACAGAAGGACCGCCGTGTAAAAAAGATTCAGGACTTTGTGTAAACACGGACGACTGACCAGACATATTTACAGGAGTATGAATACCTTCGGGTGGAAAAGGAGTACGAGGTGTGGAAAAACCGACTGAGTTGTCTAAAAAATTGGTTAACGCAAGGTACCAAGAAGTACTTCTAGGAGGACTGTAAAAGATGGATTCACGCTCCCTTAGATCAATAGTAAGTTGACCTTCAAGGTGAGAGACACCTATATCTTCTTCTGGAGCAAGTTCTTCTATAGCAATCAAACCAGAAGGTAGATTTTCGGTGATAATTCTTTCTATTCTTGGTGAATCAGGGACACTAGAAGTTGGAGTAACAGGTTCGGAAATTTCAGGTTCTTCGCCTGTTTCACTGGCAGATGAAAAACTACCAGCAAGCTCGGAAACTGTAACAGTTTTGGGATTGTAACCTGTTTCTAAACTTTGGTAATCTGGATGGACTACCAAGGAAGATTCTCCTTCTTCAGGTGAACCTACTCTACTGTCACTAGGAGGAGTTACAAGGACCTTTAACCCTTCTAAATTACCCGGGTCGTCTCGAGGAGGGGATCCCCTAAGTCTACGGGATCTTCTCAACAATTCGGCCACAGAAACAACTTCAGGAGACTGGCCCCAAAGTCTACGGGACTGTCTCGGTAATTCCGCCACAATTAAAGATTTTTAACTACAACACACGAAAACAAAGTAAAAATTTCAAATCAAACCACCTAAAGTCTTCTAAAGAAGCAAACAAATTTGAAGCACACGCCTAAATAATCTAGAGCGTCAAACCACACACAAACAGTAGTCTTCCAGACCAAAAGCGCTAGTTGGTGATTAGGCCCAACCTCGCAGGATTCAGTACAGAAATGGCGGGTGGAACAGTTACCCCGGCAACCTGCTTAATGAATAGACCGGCACAAGTTCCTCCACTTTAACCGTCTCGAAGTGAAGTGAACCCCCGGAAAATCCAAGTGAGTATAACCGACGTCTGCTCCAGGTACAGTGGGACCTTCCCTCCACCGTCACCTCGGTAGAACCCTAAAGATTATGGTCACTAAAGTTACCAATCACAACAATTACACCTGGGGGAACAGTCTAAACTCCGACAGCACGCAAGGGCAGAGTAGCAAGCTCTAATCCCCTTACCGGCTCCTTGACAACAATCCAAGGTTTACCGATAAGTGACCCCTGGCTCCTCGACAATGGTTAATCCGAGGTTTACCGTTTGTAATACGTATTGTCTGGCGTCGTTCCCAACGAGGGAGGAATGATCCCCTCACTGGTTCGGACACGAGCTCGTGCTTCTCCTTTAAGAGGAGCTTTCCCAGAGTATAACTGAAACAATTGGATTTAATCTACTCAAGATAAACTATCTGTTTGGTTTTGTAGTCTTGGAGAGTTAAGTACTCACCTACTCCAAGACCCTAGCCTAAGCTATGTTGGTGTTTCAGAGCCCTAGAAAAATAAAAATTACTAGATTGATTTTAATTTAAGCGTTACTTTTAAGGTTGTTTCTTAAGTCAAAAGGTGATGGAAGTGAAACCAGTGGTGTGTTGACTCGACTCGAAACCACTACAAAATGCACCTAGCATGATTTACCCACTACTTTACTTTTTCGATGAATTGCTTAACTAAAAAGTTGAGAGAATGCAATCTTTATAAAAGCAACTTCTTAATTGAAGACAATCAAAGAAACAATTCGTTTGTCTTTTCCAAGCATAAAAAACATGACCGCTCTTTACATGCACGAAAAAACTCTTTTTCTCTTTCAAAAACAAAAAGCTACTTGAAACAAGACTTTTAAAGAAGATGTTTTTGTATTTTTCTTTTAATAAAGCAAATAAATCTAATATAACCAAAAATCAATCTTAACAACTATTAAAATCTATGAAAATGCACTCATAAGCAAACTAAAAGGTAAATTTACTCTAAGCAATCTTAACGAGGCCAAAACCAACAATGATTATTCTAAGGTGTTTTACTTGATCACAATCAAATCAAGGACTAGCTTATTGCAGAACCAAATACTAGTCAAAACAAAACTCTAATCTTTTTGTTCTTTTGTAAAATGGAAATCAACACTTTATAAACAAGTAATTCGAAATTTGACCCAAAACAACTTAAATGGCAAGCTGCTCACACAAGGAGACTTTACGACAGGCCCGACTTCTAAGAAGGCTGACTAACCAGAGAGATCTAAGGCTGGACAACTTTCTACCGTCAAAGTCACTACAGGACCTATTGAAAAATCAAACCCTAGGCCTAAACTTCGTTGAAATCCACTAAAACACTCAAAGCTCACAAAACAAGTCTAGGTGAAAATTCTTGACAGGGTACTAAAGGATCTGGGTAGAAAACACTAAGAAAAATCAAAATCTAAAAGCAATTAAAGCAAAAAATGGACTTTTCCTAAATTTTACAGGAAGACGCAGGCAACCCGTTATAACAGGTGCGGGCCCGCTCTGTGCAAACGGCAACAGCGCATCCAAAGACGCACTGTGCAGTACTCAGACGGTGCGTCCTTCTGGAAAAGTTGAGAAAAACCAAATCTAACTAAATCTGAAGCTAAGCCACCCAAATACTAATTCTCACAGTCAAAAACCAGAAAATAAAAGTGATTTTCACAGAGCAAAGTTCACACAAAGGAAAAGACTCTCTCATTAATGGATTCCCCAGGGGAGTCGCCAATTTGTCGTGGCGGAAAAAGTCATTTGTGCGGACACAACTGACCTCCCTAGGAGTCTAAACTCTCTAGCGACAAACAAGACAAAATGGAGTGATCTTTCTCTAAATATACCTTTTAAAACATGAAAACTACAAGTGTTTAGGCTTACCTTATTCCAAAACACGGTTGTTGTAGTCCGTCCTTGCCGATCCGGATGAGCTCCTCCTTCAAGTCAATTCCTGCAACCACAAACAATCAAACAATTACCAAGCACTTGCATTTCATATAATAAAACATATATTCAACATGCAGACCAAGGAACACATGAAATAACTCATTAACACAAGCTATTGAGAAAAATAAACCAGTTTGTATTAATAACGAAACAAAGAAACTCTTACAACCTGGCCTTGGTGTTGTGCAAGTTCCTCCCAGGGTCCATCAAGGGTTTTCCTCTACTTTGACAAAGCTCACCCACTTCCAAGTAGAATCAAGCAAAGACAATCTCTCCTCACAAGGTTCTAAATGGGAATCCTAATTCCTGCAGCATTTACCCAAAGAAAATGTATAGCTCCAACCTCCCCTCCCTCTGGCTCAATGTCTTTATTTATAGTGCTGTAAAGAGGTTATTCAGGTCCACCATCAATGGGATAATCCCCCTCTTTGGGTGGGATAGCTCCCTTATTGATGGGATAAGTTCCCCCTTAATAGAGATACATGAACCAACTGGAGGCGCATCCAAATCATCAAACCGACCTCTAGAAAGTTCTAGAAGTAACCACAAGTAACTTTTTTAAGATGAAACTCGCGCATTTTGCCTTTTACAGAAGGACGCACCTGTCCCTTAACATACAGAGCGTCCAAGGACGCACCTTTTGTGAACATGGTCAGCGTCCCCGCAGGTAAGGCTAGAGAGAACCTGCGACCCCAGAGATAAACATATTTTTTACAAGACTTTCTCTCTTCTTTGAGTTTGAGATGGATAACAGAGGCATAAGACTTGCCTAAGAGGGTAGCATGACTGTTGATTTGAGCCATACTAACTGTAAGTGGTCATGGTGACATTTTTTAGTGTAACACATAGGCATTTTTCAACACAAAAAATTGGCGACTCCGATGGGGAGATTTGTTTTAGTCATTTTATTTTTGTTTACATCATTGTTTGCTTCATAGACTCAACAACAACAATCGAACTGCTTCGCAAAGTAGACTGTTGCTGCCTTGATACTTCACTGGGTTTTTTGTCTATGATCTAAACAATGGACTCACAAATGACTTGATGATCCTTTGTGATAGTCTTTAGTACCCTCTCAAAGCATCCCTTTGATTATACCTTTCTTGTGTTTCTGATTTGGCCTGAAACAGTTGATTTTTGAGCATTTTATGACCCGGAACCCAAGAGAAACGAGAGTTTCTCTTTCAGCGCAGACACTGTGAAGGCAGTATGCATTTCAACGCAGGTCCCGTGAAGGCTACCTGCGCTGAAGGTCAAACCCACAGTGTTAGACTTGCGCTGAACCAGTTTGGCCTTGAGCAGCTGGGGTTCTCTGCTGTCTGTTGCCCTGTTTTGATCTCTGTTTTTGCAACCTTTAACCAGCATAGGTACCAGTCTGATAACTCCTTTTCTTTGCTTGAATTCTGCCTCCTTTTGTACAAAAAGACTGTAAGTGTTTTTATGTGTTTGTGGCGTCATTTACAGTTTTCCTTTGCATTAGCGAAATAATCATCCTGTAGCCCTTGATTCAGATCTGATTGATTGTGATCTTAGGAGAGAGTTCATTGGTTGTTTGCAGTTGATTATACATTTGCTTTTGCTTGTTGGTTTGAGTTTGTCTTTTTTAAGTGTCGAAAACAAGTATTCATTTCGAAAATCGTAAAGTGATTGTAATCTCTTCTACCCTTGTTGGTTTCGAAAAAAAAGTAAACTTGTCTGTATCTTTCATTTAAAAGCAAATTCAAAGTTGTACAAAAAGCTTTCTTTGTAGGCATTAATACTAAGAAAGCAGAAAACAAAAACCTGCATTGTGCATTTGCATTTTGATAAGTTTGCATGATTGATTTAGGAAAGAGTGCATTAGAGTGTGCTGATTGCTCTTTGAGAAAAGATAGTGAATTTCTTTTCCCTTAGTAGCTAGGATTTTCAAAGTTGAAAAGATTATAAAGCTTGCTTATCATCTTAGACTGCATTTAGGAATTGTACCATACATCTCGTGGTGATCCTGAAAGACAAACTTCTAAGAAGATCAACTTAAAATAAACTGAATGAACCTAACAACGCTTTGCAACATAATGCACAACATAGAGGTCTAGGCTAGAGACGTGTTCCGGCGTCGTTAAGCCTAGTGACTGTCGATCTCATGGAAGGTGGGTGATTCCTCCTGAGGGACGATAGCGCTAGTACGGATTGTGTTCCCACGTACCGTCGCGTATATATTGGGAGACCCCTATAGGCATATATCCTTTATCCTTAGGAAGCTGTGTCGGCCGCCCTACTGATCGCAATGCAGTGAACACAACATTCACGAAGATCGACCGCCTGTACCGTAAAAAGTATTCTGCGGTTTTGCGAAAAGTTTGGCACACCCTCTGCCTAGAACTCCAGAGCAGTTTCTTTTGGCCTTTTTCAGACTCTATAACAGAAAAAGTCCATCCGAGCATTTGTCACTTCGGGCTCGTTAAAACATCGAAGGAGACTAGAGTCATCCTTAGCTTTTTCTCGACTCTTTAAAAGTGAAAAAGCAAGTTGTGTCTAAAGCGTCGTTAACAATTTATTTTAAACGGAACAATCACCCATTATTCCTGCGTTGGTCTTTAGGTTGAAAAGATGGAGCACACCAACCAAGGAGTTCCCCTTGGTGGAAATCCTAGTCCCTTCTCCTCTTAGGGAGATGTTGGTGCGCCCCACATGGCCACATTGTTGCTTCTAGGACTGACAATTGGCCTACCAGTCTGGCTCTTTTCAACCAATGTCGTTCGGAACACCACAATTCCTGAACAGTCAAGTCAACAGTTAGATCAGACAAGAGTTTCCCACCAGCCTTCCACTTCATCTTCCTCTCCTCCTTCCTCTTCACTTGATGGAACTGGGCGAACAAAGAACCGGGTTCCTAAGGAGAAGAAGGAGAAGAAGAAGAAAGAAAAGAAGAAGAAGGAGCCTAAGGCGACTAGGGGCAAATAAGTGTCATCTGACAAAAATCCACACACAGCACTCGTAAGGCCTAAATCGCCATGCGTCATATGCAAGGGAGACCACTTCCATAGAGATTGTCCCTGTATCCCCCGGATACTAAGAGACTGGTCCCCCCGTTTGCACAATTCGGTAGCATCGACCTCTGATAGCCATGTCGACTGCTCACCGTCAACTAGTGGGAGTGAAGCCCCAGGACAGAGCGGGAAAGCCAAATTTCCCTGTAGACTGTGTGAAGGTGATCACGCCATCCACCGTTGTCCCTTCTTAGACGAGGCAAAAAGAGTTCTGGAAGATCGCCCGATTTTACGAGCGCATCTTCCTCCTGGATATCAAAGACTCCTGCCAAGTCCCTCTCTAGTTGAGAATCCGGTTGACCTGCCCAGGTGGTCAGCCGAAGCACCTGTCATTGAAGATGAACCGTCTGAATCCATACCTAACGCAAGTCTAAAGGTTGAAACGGCAGTTGACCTGGTTTTTCCTTCAGAGGCTCTATCTTCGAATGACACCATCACAGAGGAGAATAAAGACGACACCTTCCAAATTCTCTTCATCAGCACTGACTCTGATGATCAAGGGGGCAATGCAACCATTCCTTTATCGCAGGAAGGAAGTTCATCAGAGCGATATCTGGCCGTATACTCAGTCCCACCACCAAGCAACCTGGTTGTGTCCTTTGACTGGAACCAACTAGGCAGACCCCGCTTGCCAGCTAGCATACCATTCAGAATTATTGTCCAAATATACAGAATGGTAATGGCTGGCACAATTATTGATGAAGGGGCATCTGTGAGTATCCTTTCCTCTATTGCTTGGAAAGCGCTTGGTTCGCCTGCGCTTTTGCCTGAAATGAGAAATCTATCAGGCTTTGATAAGGGAACCAGTCAACCTTTAGGGATCCTCCCCAATGTGCCAATAACATTGAAAGGGAAGACCGTTCAAATGAACGTGATGGTCATTCAAGGACCCTTGGATTATAACCTACTCCTTGGGCGAGACTATATATATTGCATGGGAGCCATCGTCTCATCACTCTTTAGAGTAATGTGTTTTCCGCATGAAGGAAGAATGGTCAAGCTCGTGGACCAACTTTCATTCCCCGGATCACGCATCGCAAATAGTCATATACCATCCCTAAATGGTCTCTTCACTCAAGAAGTGTCTCAACCCACGGTCCGTCCTCCTGATGAGTGCGAGTAATCCGGGAGGATATGACTGGAACCCAGGGGGCATGCGTCCTGGTCTGCTTCGGCAGAGAACTTTGGGTATAGGGTAGGTTTCCGCGGGAGAATATGACTAGTCCGTACCCCGTCCGTCTAGGAAGAGGGTTGTTCTAGAATAAGATTCTTTTGTCAAAGTTATGTGAGAGGACGGAACCCGTCGCTCACCTTTGTCTATTTCGGTAGACATTGCCGGGGAAGTGTTTTGTTTGAAAGATTAATGAGACAATCTTTGGGTAACCTGAAAGAGGTAAGCCTCTCTCGTTAAAATGAAAGTTTTTGTGGAAAAGAAGTAGAGGTAACCTTGAAATTTTGTCTTATGCCTGGGGGCATGCAAACCTTTTGGAGTGTAAGCAAGGGGCGGCTATTTATTTTTTTAAATTTTTAGGACCTATAACCCTTTAAACTCGTAGGATTAGTCGTTTCCGAACTTGCATAAAGAAAGGATGCGGAGCAAAGCTTAGTGAGATGAAGCTCCATAAAAAATAGCGATCTCCAATTAGACACTCTTATCTTATGACTGGTATAAACGAGCAGTTTTAGCATAAAGTTCATGCTCGTTAAAAAATAAACGCGAGATCCGAGCAGTTTTAGCACATAGTTCATGCTCGTTAAAAAATAAACATAAGTCCGAGCAGTGTTTTGGCGCATTCAAGCTCGTTAAAAAATGAACCTATTCTGGTAAATAACCATTGTGTATGTAACTTTATCTGCCATAAAAGCCTTGGTCGTGTTTGTACCGTCACCTCCACTTTTCATTTGGCCGATCATTTACCTCCATCTGATTGTTTACCCATTTTGAGGAACAGCTACGAAGAGTGATTTCACCTAGCCATCCTTGTGACACTGCCATGATTGGAAAATTCCAACCTGTACCTGGAATCAGCTGCTAACCCTGTTCATCACTCGTTCCTCAAAAGACGAGTCTTCTTTAAGCTATTTTCAACTGACTCATAAAACATGAAAAGATTGCCGAGTTTTGGCCTTCCAGCTCGTTAAAGCGACCGGAAGAGCTATCCCTCCTCTAGATTTTAATCTTTTTGGACCCGAGGGATTATTGCACAAAAAGATCGAGCGCTTGTTTATTCGGCTCGTTAAAACTATCGAAAACTCATCCCTTCTGTATTGTTTTATACTTTTTCAGACTTAAGGGATTAGATGACGAAAAAGGACTTTTGGAGTTAACTTTATGTACCTTTTCAGACTCTCTAAAAATGAAAAGGACCGAGTTATCCTTGTCATTAGACTCGTTAAAATCACTAAATAGCGACAAACTTGTCTTTAGACGAGAACGAGTTTCACTATCGCTAGGCTCGTTAAAACATAGCGATGGGCTTGCCCGAAGGGCAGGTTATAGAACAAGCATATGTTATCCTCCTCAAGCTTGACAAAACTAAAGAGGTACTGGTCAGCAATGACTGGGGAAAAATTGGGAGAAAATCAAGAAAACTTTGATGGTAGCAAGTCGCTCTTGAACATGACACTTTTCCTCCGTACCACAATCGGGTTGGGTTGTTTCATTCACTGGTCACATCACCATGGTTTCGCCATACCATCCATAATTGGGGTAATGCTACCGATCCATCGCATCAGTGTCGCCATATGTTCAAGAGAAGTCGTTCAGAAAGAGTCAACCGGGTCCCATCCACTGCCATACATTATCCTTCATCCATTCATGACCGCCACCCTGAATCATATGTCACAAATTGTTTTCACCTCCATTAAAATCATTAGCTCCGTTCCATGTCACTGATGTGGGATTCATTAAGGCCCTCCTTTAAACGGATCGCTTCTTGTCGACATCAGCTCATTATCCAAGAAGTTGATCTAGGAACAACCCCTTCAGTACTTTGAAGCTTGCATGCCTCAATGGCAAGTTTCTCACTTCCAGTGACAGGTATACATCAATGACCTTCGACCAGAAGATTTTGCGTGGTGTTCGACGCCAAGTCCTTTATTCACACCACGTGAATTGTACTGTAGTACCTTGAGGGTCATTATCATTATCGGTGATTCCTCTCGCGCTTGTTAACGGTTTACATCATTGACCGGTAATCAAGCGATGTCCTTCCATGTTCGACTTCAACGCAATTCTCACATGGATCGACTTGTACTTAGAGTGAAGATCAAACGAGTTTGAAGACCCCGGATCTAGTTTCATCCATCCAGGCTGCGATATATATTCAGGAAAAATAAAGACATTTGACATGTACATCATTACAACAAATGATCATCCTACTCAAAGGATGATAATTTCGCCAAAATTATCAGTCTACCATCAGACGATCGTCTGTTCTATGTAAAAAAATGAATTTATAAAGCTGAGCATGGGAATGCCCGCCTCAGCTAGATCATGAAAGCAGTATGAATCATAATGTATTGTATTGTATCTTATTACAGGTCTCCTCCCAGCAAATGGATGAACTTCGGACCCTCCTGGATAAAGCATTATACCCGATAAACGGCCTCATACTTTAGGGGGCAACTGTTATAGACATTTTTGTGCCTTACAACATTGAGCATGAAATGTCCATAATCAAGGGATCCAAAGTCCCTAAACATGTTGTTCCTACCCCTAGAGGAACAAGGCCAACTAACCACATCAATTCACAGAAGTTCTCCACCTGAAACCACTCAAAAACAAGTCAATTCAGGATCATGTCAACTGCTCCACTGAGCATCTGTGTTGAATGTCAACTACTCTACTGTCTACCTGCGTTGAATGTCAAATCCAACAAAGGCTACCTGCGATGAGCGTAATTGGGCAAGTGGCAGGCTCATTCCTCAATGTGTCAATGCCCAGGAAGCTTCCAAAATGACACTTGCCTCAGGGAATTCGACTAGTGATGAGTAAGAGGTTCCAAATCTCCAAGTGGAAGCAAGAACCTCCAAGTGGACTCAAGAAGTGAGAGAGGGAGAGGACACTAGTCAGATCTCAAGCTGACTCATCCTCTCTCCAAAATAACTATATATAGATCTCTCCTCCATGAGATCTAGAGGCTGGAATTTTGTTATTGCAAAGAATTTATGTTGATTTGAGACTAGAAACATTGGGTGCTTAATGCTTTGAAGGGAGCTGAAGAAGGAATTCCATTCTGCTGGGAAGGAGATGCTGGATTGGAGCCCTATGGGTTGTATCTCTTCCTGAACCTTGTTATCAATCAATAAAGCTATCTTGGTTCTTTCCTATATGCTGGTGTATTTTATATGATTGCATTAGTGTATTTGATTTACTTCTAATCCTGAATCATTTATGAATATGAATATTTGCCTTTGTGTTGTGTTCTTCTCTTGTCGCAAGTAGCTGTTCTCTTGTCACAGGTAACTGTTCTCTTGTGATCTCGTGGGAATCAAGTAGCTTTTCTCTTGAGCAAGCGAGGAGGCAAGTAGCTGTGAACACCCAAAGAGAAGAGGATCTAGATCGAGGGACAACCAGAAGACAACGGTAAGTCTATCAATCTCCCCTCTTTCACATTTCATAAAGGAAGAAACCAAAGTAGCTATATCTGTTTGTTGCTAAGGTACTGTCACACCTTAGGTGGATAGGATCGTCCTACATAGGCATTTTTCCCCACAACACAGAGGTCTTGTTTTCCCTTGTAAACATGTCATGTTCCGCTAGTTTTAGCCTTGTCCTCCCTTGTGAGCTCCTGATACATAAATCAATGATGTTAGCAAAATCTTCTTGATAGATGTCTCCTTTTCCCATAATATTCAGTGTTTCAATCCATTGTTCCTTCACGCCTTTAATTAATGTTGTTTTTAATACATTGTCAGGAAAGGGTAATTATGCATAAGGAGATCTTTGAAGATTATACTGAAAACTCTCAACATAGTCATGTAGTGTCTCATTAGGTCTAGCTACCATCTAAAATATTTCATCCTTTAACTCTCTAGACCTACAATAATCTTGATATTTCTTCAGGAAGGCACCTTTCATCTGATCCCAGTGATTTATAACACCTCCACCTAACCCCATAAACCATCATAAAGCAGCTCCTTTTAATGTAAATGGAAATAGTTTCAGCTTTTGGGGATCAGTGGTATAGTCGTATCCCCTGCACAACACATCGAATTCAAAAAAAAAAGTGTTTGGGTCTTCTGATGTTAGGCCATGGAATGTAGGGATGTGCTGGAGAGGAATTGCCTTCATAGGTGCATTAACTGCAGTATCTACAATGGGATATTGCAATGTAGAGGTTTGGCGGGTTTGCTGGTTCTGGGCCATTTGGTCAAATATGTCCTAATAACTTTCTAGGATTTTTAGGAGGGTATTCCTAGGTTGGTTAGTCGGAGCAGGAATGGCCTTAACAAGAATGGCCTTAACAACACTTCCTTTGTCAAGGATGATGAGAGTTCCTAATGTCTGGGGGGATTTTAGCTTTTGAGGTTCTTCAACTTCGTTCTGGATGATTTTTACAGCACTTCCCTTATCTGGGCTGCTTAATGGCTGAATTATTCCAATAGGAGATCTTGGTTCTTTAGTTTCCCTTGTTTCTCCTCTCCCTTCGTGGAGATTACTAAGGTTCCCTTCTTGCAATGATTTTGGGCTAGAATTCTCAATTTCTTGATAATATTGCTCCTCTATTTGGTTGTGCACCTCAGCAAAGGCTATAGATGGTGATCATGTGGCCTGAAGGGAACCAGTAGGTTGTCTAGAAGTAGCTTTTCTAGGTCCTACTCAAGGATAAGGTTCTAATTTTTTAAGGATTCTATCTATAAAGGTCGATCGGTCAAGACTCACCAGCCCTTTAGCTTTATCAGGCTTGGGTAGAGGTTTTGGATTCTTTTCAGGCTTTTTCTTCTTAGTCATGCACACAAATCAAATGCTGATTTCTACCCAAAATAACACCAAATTTTCAGGAAAGAGGGCGGGGGAGCAGGGTTGTTACATGCTCCGTACGCAGGTTCTTACCTTCCATTTTTAAAACCCAATTCTCTCCTAGTAGGTACTTACACTACTCTCAAAAGAAACAAATGGATACACTCTTCCCCGGCATTGATGCCAAAATGTTGAGCAGTAGAAAGGGTCTTTTTAACCTTTATTTACCTTACATTAATTATCAACCCAGGTATGATTTTTTATCTCAAGAGTGTACTCAGTTTGAGGCGATCACTTGTCAAGAGTAATGCTAGTAGTATAGCACTTTTACAAAAGTAAATAAATGTTGGAAACAAACTCTAAATGTAATGGCAAGAAATTGAAATTCTTTGTAACTAAATCATTCATTTAAGAAACTGTAACACTCATCAGTCAAGGATGCAGTAATAATAACTCTTTCCTTTGTAAACTGGTGCAAATGAAAAGGAATCAAAGAGAATATCTCCAATCTGAGAACCAGAAAACAATAGTCAATGTTCACTATAGTTGCAGATCATTCTGTTCACTCCAAAGCAATTACTAGAAATGATAATTCAATTAATAGAAAAAGGAACAACAACTAATCTATTGAAAAGATCGAACAACAAAGCTTTAACTTACAGGAACGAATTAAGCAGCAATCATAATCTAAAGGAATTGAGTAGCAATCTTTAACTAGGAAATGATTTGAACAACAAACCAAGAATGGAACAACAAACTCAAGTAAGTCTACGAAATATTGGACAGTGAACTAAATCAAATGTAAACGGACAGTGAACCTATAATGATGGAATCAGTAATCTGATTTTAGCATAATAAATATTAGCCATGGTTATAAAGGAACAACAATTATAGTTGCAATGGAATGGTAACCTGAATAAACAACAACCACAATTAGAGGTAAACCATAAATAAACAACAATATCGATCTATGAATGAACAAAAATGTTATTCTGTAAATGAACAGTAATGTCAATTTGTAAAGGAACAACAATGTTACATAGTAATGTCAATCTGTAAAGGAACAACAATGCGATATGATTTTAGAATGAATAGCATAACATTTTAGTTACAGATGATAACCTTACTATTCAAATACGAATTAAATATAACGGAGCCAGTAAATGAAATGTCAAGGAATGACAAACTACTGAATGAAGCAAGTAAAATAAATCAAACCACAAACGACTTGGAATTGGAAAATAATGGTACAGAAAGCAAGTGATCCACTAGGGTCAGGCCCTTAGCCACTAGGGACGCACTGCTGCGGTCACTCCAGAATAAAAGACGGAACAACAACAAAGTTTATGTATTAATCATGAAAATAGAGTTATAGTAATTTCTCTTTAAAGAGAGTCGATGATCAAAGTTCGGTTTGCAATAGAAAATTCGATAAAACAACAATAATCCACTGATTGGGCTAGCAGCACTATCCCTTTTTATGGTGGCCAGGCAGAAATACTAAAGATACAGATATTCTTAAGGTAGCACTTCCTCAGAATCAAAGGATCATGAGGGATTCACCATATTGTTATCCTTCAGTTATCTCTTTGTCCTCTTGCATTGATATGGAATTTATTCTTCCCTTTCCTTGCTCATGTGCTCCGATCTGGATTGCCTCGTCTGGATGCAGTTCCCTGTCAAAGGGACAATAGTTGGTTTTGCCTTGTCTTTTCCTTTGAAATGGCGATCTTCCATTTTCTTCATTTTCTGCATAAAAGAAGTTAATAATTAGTCATTTTACATTACTCACAAATATCTTAAACTTCATCATTATCCTTCATCATATGCCCATCTCATAATGTAAAGAAGTTATGAATTAAACGAAAAGATAATGAAATAAGTGGTAATTACATACCTTTTCTAATGCTCAACAGTTGTGTTTGTACAGGTAAATATTTAAGAGGTTTGATAGCATGTTGGTTACACGAGACATATTTGTTACCAATCTGTTTGATCGAGGAGGATTTGATGCCGATTGGAATGATCAGGAGTGTAGAGGATTTGTGTGTGAGACACATTTACTGGGAGGACATCCGACCAACACTATGTATTGATGTCTAGATATCAAAGTAGGGAGGGTGAAATTGGTCATTTATCTATAAACTCGGATACACACCTAGATCCCTGGGTTGATGGTTAGCAAGTAAGCCTGATGGTACCTAGATTGGCTGAAAGATTTAATTCATCCTAGTCCCACTTTGATAGGTTTCCTCGGTCAAGAATCTAGTCTATGGCACCATGAGTCTTTATACTATTGAAGGACATTGGATAGATTTACCTCGTCAAGAATCTAATCCATGGCATTTTGATACCTAAACTCTTTATGGTTCATATGTTTTTGAGATCTTCCTCATACTTGTTATTATGAATACCTCGCCAGTAGAGAGGGAGTGTTGAAATATGTAACTAGGTTTAGTCTTCATAAATGTACTTGAGTCACAATGAAATGTATTTTTTTTTGTAAGCATGGTGTTACCTTTCCATTAATTTTCAAAAATATAGCAGGTTACATCCATATGCATGAAGGTTAGGTGGCCTCAACTTTCCTTGAGGGAAACCAAGTCTATTGGCCACCTAACCACAAAATATTCCATCCAAAAACAAAAATTAATAAGTCTCACCAACCACATTTTGTATGCTTGAGAGTATTTTTTCTTCCTATTTTCTAAATATCTATAAACATAACTATTAATAAGCCTAGAAATTTGAAATTGTTCCATGCAAAACTAGAAGCAAAGATGCACTATTTCTACTCCTCATCAACTGAATCCACCGGTACAAGTTATTTCACAGTGGAAATTGGTAGCTCTGTGTGGGGAATATAGGGGATATTTTTCTCTATTCAACTGAGCCGACCATTCTGTTGTTGTAATTAAAACTATATTTTTTGAAATTATTTGGTGTAATCTATGTGTCCATGGGAGGCCAAATGCATATCAAGAGGAAACTTGTCTAAAGCTTTAGCTAGGATTCTCTTCATTATCCAAAAAAAAAGGATTGTCTAGTTGTTTTGAAATGATCTACCACAAGTGCAGCCTAGGTCTAAGATAATGTTTTCCAATTATCTAAATCAAGTTCAAAATCATCCTTATTTTATCGAATTTCTACTTTTTCGGTCTACAATAAGTTTCTTGACCATATTGGAGCTACTAGCGTGATATGCTTGAGTCACTTCTTGACTTATACGAGAGGTCGACTTGCGTTCCAAACTCATCCCCCCAGAAGTACTAGGTTGAATGGTCAAAGAAGGGGAGGCCTTCATTTACTTCCCTCGGCCACGACTCCCACGACCATTCTTACTTTTACTAGAGGTTCGGACCGTGATGCTACTTCTTCTGATCAGATGCCGACCCATGTCCACCTCTAAAGTTCAACCCAAATAGGGTCACAAATTAGAAGTAGCGTGCTCTATATGAGTAGCGCGCCTCCAGTTCCAGTTCACAACTTTGCAAAACACGATTTCGGCCTTCAACTTCACCAGCTCGATTTCTGCCTTGAGAATTTGTGCAAATGAATTGTTTACCATGGTTTATATGTGAAGAAAAATATCTCATAAAATCAGATTTGATTTTAAATTTACTCCATGACCCACTTTTATAATGTTTGGCACTTTGTCATTCGATCACTTAATATAATGTTGTTCTTTGGCTTTTCCTTGCTTTTTCTGAGTCTTGGACTGATGATACCTTGTTGTTTTTTGCAGGGATGGTGGCGTGGCTTAGCGAAGGATAACCAAGGCTGCTTCTGAATTTTAAAGACTGAAATCTTGAAATATAAACTCACTGAACCTTCTTCTAGCCTTTAGGAATCATTTGACAAGTTTGAAGACCAACTATAAAACCTTGACTCTGAAATGACTCTTTTCTGGACCACAGTAACATCAATGAATGACGAGAAATGAACCTTGGAGAATTTGATTCTGACAAGGGACTGACAGGACCGAGTCTAACATTGGCTCCAATGGGGATGGCAGCTGCCGCTTCTTGGAGGTGCCAAGAATCTGCAGATCTTTGGGAGAACAGATAGTGCCTCCATCCATTGGGCAATGAAGTCATTATTTCGATCAACCACACAAAATTTTGGCTCATTGCTTAATTGAAACTAACTGAAAAGAGTGAAAAACTAGCTCAGCAAACTTCACACTAAAACTATAATGAAACTTAGAACAAAATGTTGCCTTTTGGCTGCTTATTTATTTACCAAATCTACCCTACTTTGCTGTAAAAACAGTAGATCAGGTAATACTGAAATGCCAGATCAACCATTCAAGTAAACCTGAGAATGATGCCGCTTGAGAATGCTTCAACCAGATCACAGATGCAATTGCTGGCAGCCCTACATGCACATAATGAGTCTGATCATGTAACAAAGAGTTTGATTTGTCAGTCAAACTGAAAAACATTTCCATGTACATCGCAATAGGATCACGAAAGCAAGACTCCGTTTTCTGCCCCAACTCCGCAATACATATTTCCAGCTGCACACTGTCAATGCAAACATCTGTAGGAAACTCTGTTATTTCTTGTTTTGAAGGAGGAAGAGTTTCCAAGAACTTTTTAGGGTCTCGGAAATCATATGACTAGATCTGCTCATTCAAATACTGAATCTCCTTCTCAATTCTTTCAACAATTAACTCACGGACACCTGCTCTAGCTTCAAGAGGAAACTTTAGAGATTTTAAACATTGTAACATAGCAATGAAAAATCCTTCATCAAATTCAAATTTCCTTAACTGACCTCTAACTTCTTTTACAGCTTCACACAGTGCAGGGTTTGCCACATACCCTACCATTGCATGAGTGGATCAGTGCACACTGGAATCTCTGGATCAAGCTGGAGTCATCAGGTGAATGTTTCAGCCTTCATATGTGTCTGACTGATGTCCACCATCAGCATCAGATCTGCAACTTGATTTCATGTACTAGGACAAGACAATCAACAACTCGAATGTCACATCAATAACAAACCATCTTTCCCCAGTATGGTCGCCACTATGTTAGTGCTCAAAATCTACCTCAGGCTGAAGAAGGAAAAACTTGAGGCAACATCAAACAAAGCTCAGCCTCGTAGCTAGCCCTACGAGGACAAGAGAGGGATCTCTCCAGTCGATCTCAAGAAAATGAGCAATAGGATGCGAGATGACTTCAAACTGGCACTGATTTTAGGCTAGTAAAGAGATATGAATGAGGTTTTTAATAAATGACGGGGTCTTCTGGGCTGCATGGGGCAAAGACAGCAAGAGCAGAGATTTAATCAAAGGAACAAATTATTTCATAAGGCGAGGTAGGAGTGAATTTTAACAATTAACTTTGAAATAATATGGGATGAAAAGACTATTTAAAGAGCTGAAAAGGGCATTAATCAATGATTCCTTTACAGACAGAAGACAATTACACAAATACTGAAACGCTCTTTCGAGGCAGAGAAAATAAATTGGGTTCTACCTCCCACACTGTAAAGCATTCAGCTGGAAATGATAATGAATGAAACTATGAAACATTACAAAGACATATGAAACAGAAGAAAAACATATGCTAAACTTTCACACCACAAGAATCTTACAAATCAGAGATGTGCCATTTAATTATTTTCTCTGTCAGTCGACTGTACAATAAAACTCTGTATTTCTCCTCCACCAACTTTCAGAAATCTCTAACCCTTACAAATCATTTGCAATAAATTAAATATATCTTAGAGATGTGATAACTGATCGATGAAAATTGAACACTGTTACATCAATCATCACAAAAATAGGAAAAGTCTGTTCTAAAAGGAGTAGCGTTAGATTTGTTTGTTAATAACTAATGGAGAGGCAGCAGCTGTAGCTGAAGACCATTTAAATTTGTAACTGAAGACCAAAATAGGTAGTACACTCTGTTGTGGCAGATATCTCCATTTAAATTTAAACTTTCTAGCTTTGAATGCCACTTGTTTTTCCACGTATTTCAGAGGTATTACCTGGATGACATATTTTTTGGTCAAGAATTTCCAGATAAGGAATAGAGATTGTAATTGTGTTCTCAGATTCAGTAGGGGAACTAAGATCTTTGAGTGAGGCTATTTTCGCAACCTTAACAGGAATGTTATGAACATTTTCATCTTGTGTCTCAGTACCATCCATATTTTCTTCAATCAGGATTTTCCTTCTGCAGGCTGAACCATTATTGGACTGATCCTTAGTTCCCTGCTTTCTCTTGGAAGATTTTTTGGTTCTCTTGGAAGATTTTTTGGTTAGCTGACTACTTCCATCATTCCAGGTCTCACACTATATGTCTGCTTTACATTCTCCTGAGAATTCAGAAAACTTAACTTCATTTTGATTTTCATTGGTTTTATTAGATCTTTTCATTGATTTTGAAGCCATATTCTCCACATTTCTGACAGAAAGCAGTGAGCACTTTGGATTTGGTTCTTTTATTCCCACATTCTCTGAACTGCTAACCCACTTGCCGTCTATCCAATCCTGATGAAGCCAGAGTTGTGTTATATCGTACTCCAATTTCTCCAAAGTCTGGCTGAAGTAAATAACATATTTATTTTGAGGCAGAATGCCATCAACAACTCCCTTCCACCAACCATCTTGATCATATGCATCCACTTCTTCATTAAGGAAAAATCATTGTATATTCAAAGCTGGAGGTTCGGGCCTTATCAGATGTGCTTTTACTTTTTCATTCAATTTTGATTTCTCATCATCAGTCATCAGGTCCCTGAATTCAACCAAGACAACACTGCAAATTTTCCTGAGTATGGTTGCAGGAAACCAGGCTCCACTGAAGCCTTCTTCATCACTTGAAACCTCCACAGAGATGCCCTTTTTAGACTCATATTGGCCTTTTCTCTCTTAAAACTAGTTAGGAGACTGTCACAAAATGCACAATGGTGTGCCCAAATGAGATATAAAGGATTCTGTGAGAACACAGATGAACGATTTGGATCATACTCACTGCCAAAATGGATATTAAATGAGGAAGGTGCACGGATCTCCTCATTTTCTAAAATGATTCAAAGAAAATGGGCAGTACTGTCAAAGAAAGAATGGAAGAATGTGGTGGCACTGAAATGAAATCAATGTTGATGTTGCGTTGAGGATTATTAAATTGCATCACGGATGGAAATGGTAGATATTTAGAAATCCAATGCAATGATCACAAATTTGTTTGATCATAGGCCACTGCACACTGCAGGATTTGGATGCTCATCGATTGATCATAGGCCACTGCACACTGCAGGATTTGGATGCTCATCGATAATAGACATGGCTTTGAAATTCCAATTTCATTAATCATGATAGAGCATAAAGGCAATTGCGAATGGTCTCAAAGCCTCATATCTAAGTGTACACACAAATCTTATTCCAAGGTTTGTCCTTGCATGGTTCTAATTGATGTAGCTCCAACAATTAGTTACAACAGAATGCTCCAAACGAAGCTCCAACACTGTATGAAAGATTTCGTTGGCAGCATTGCAAAAATACCCATAGCTATCTTCACAAAAATCCACCATGTTGTTTACACCATAAACCAGTTTATCAAACCGGACTTCAACTTTATTGGGATTCTCATCCAGCAAAAGTATCACTCGACCTTTGGTACCAATTGATGGCTCTTTGCTTCCGGTCCCAATTCCTGTATTCGTCTCAAGAGAAAGGGAAACTATTTTAATGAATTTTACTACTCAAACAGTGAAAAAAAAAATCAAACAACTGTTTGCGTATGCTTCAAACTGTGTGCAGGTGGATGGCATATAATAATAAAGATATTGGACAAAGACTAGATTCCCTTCATGCTTTCCCTGTTGCAAGTCATTTCACCACCAAAATCTGTTGCATTGCTTAATTTCTCATAAAACCTCATCAGTCTTCACAATGTTTCTAAGACAACAATACTCTTTAACGGTCAATGGAATCTAACTTGTTCTTTGCATCTTCAAAATGTTTCTCAAGCAAGGTTTTGATGAAATCTCTCAAACGGGAAGCTTTCAACAGGTCTGAACCACTATTTTCCAAAGTGTTATCCCGGCTTGTGCTATTGGAGAATAGTTTAATATTGCATTGTTTTGCAGCATAAGCCTATAAGCCCACGACTTCCTTCCATCCATCCAGCACTTGCAAGACGATTGAGGCATTTTGCATGAAACTGGACGCAAGGGCAAAAAAAAATTTAAAAATTTGGCTCTGAGACTGTATGGGTAGCGCGCTCACCCAATGCGTAGCGAGCTACAAGTGCGTAGCATCCGTGGTATTTAACATTGGCTGGTGAGGTTATATGCGTAGCGCGCTCTATATGAGTAGCGCGCCTCCAGTTCCGGTTCACAACTTTGCAAAACACGATTTCGGCCTTCAACTTCACCAGCTCGATTTTTGCCTTGAGAATTTGTGCAAATGAATTGTTTACCATGGTTTAGATGTGAAGAAAAATATCTCATAAAATTAGATTTGATTTTAAATTTACTCCATGACCCACTTTTATAATGTTTGGCACTTTGTCATTCGATCACTTAATATAATGTTTTTCTTTGGCTTTTCCTTTCTTTTTCTGAGCCTTGGATTGATGATACCTTGTTGTTTTTTGCAGGGATGGTGGCATGGCTTAGCGAAGGATAACCAAGGCTGCTTCTGAATTCTTAAGACTGAAATCTTGAAATATAAACTCATTGAACCTTCTTCTAGCCTGTAGGAATCATTTGACAAGTTTGAAGACCAACTATAAAACGTTGACTCTGAAATGACTCTTTTCTGGACCACAGTAACATCAATGACTACGAATGACGAGAAATGAAGCTTGGAGAATTTGATTCTGACAAGGGACTGACAGAACCGAGTCTAACAGCTGGATAGAAAGATTCATGAGTTCGTGGCGAAGGAAAATAAGAATCCATGAGTATTAAAGGAAGAGTGGTTAGAGCGCTACTTATATATAGAAATCCATGATTTTTTCTTTTCATCCTTCCCCTCTAAGGTGTATGAGTGGATCACAAAGTTAGCAGACAGTCAAGGAAGGTGTAGGCTCAACAAACCTATTGTGTGGACTCCAGAGTTGGTGCGCAGACTAGAAGCATTAGAAGATAAGATCGTGTGCACTATGGACCATTGGCTCGATCGAATTATAGGAGGGTTTATCACCGAGTTCACGGTAGATACTTCAGTCAGCTACAGCGAGGCAGAACGACACTTCCTCAAAGGACCACGAGGTAAGTACGTTAAATCTTTGAACACTTGGATTAAGATGCTACTGTGTGAATAGCAGGTTATGCAAATAAATTAATGTTTAGGGCTACATGAAGTGGGAGGATCTACAAAAACAAAGGTAGCGAAGAATTAGAGACTAGTCCCTCGATTTCGCCTCCGCGGGAGAGCGAGGAGGAGCTCACGAAAGTTTCACCAAGAAGTGCGATCAATCTGATATGACGTAAAATTATGCGCATACCAACCCCACCTACACCACCATCAGTTTCACCATCTTCACCCCCATCTTCACTCACACCACCTCTGCCACCACCATCATTCAATATGGCGAGCACAATAAAGTTGTTGGTGTTAAAAGGAGTAGGGAAGAAAGATCCAGACCAATTTTGGTTCGTGGTAAAGGCTATATGGAAAGCACAAGGAGTCACGGATGACAATATAAAGAAGGTAGTGCTAGTGAGCGTGTTGCAAGATCACGCACTGACATGGTATATTAAGCATTCCAATGAAAATCCAAAGGCATGGATCGCGGATATCCAAGCTACGCTAAAATAGGAATTTAGCAGGCCAAAATCAGAGACATAGTCGATTATCGAATTTAAGGAAATTGTGATGCTTCTAGGTGAGACCCCTTGGGAGCTAGATCAGAGATTGAAGGGTATGATTCGGGAAGCCAACATGACCTTGACAGATGGGATATTATAGCTCTAATACCACTTGTTATAGATCTGACCTGGAAATATATGAAATGATACCAATATACCCAATCATTGTACATAACAGCAGAAATAACAAGATTTGAATATAGATAGAAATGCTTATTTATTGATCAAAACCCCTAAGGTAGGGCAACACCATACATTCACTCCTTAAGGAAGGAGAACACTCCACAAGCTATATGCCTATTCATACAATATTCCTTGACATCCCTCAATTTGGAGTCTCTAGCCTCTATATAGGCCTCATACATATAATACCATGGGTCATTACCATGGTTCCCTCAATACCATCTATCTAATACCATGGGCCCATTACATCATTACTAACTACTTGTGGTCCCTTAAATGATATGGGTTAACCACCTTATTTATTACTATGGCCCATCCCATTATTACATTATTCCCTTGGGTACCTCCCTTTGTACCCCATATTATCCCCCCTAGGTATATAACATGGGAAACACCATGCATGATTTGTAGCATCGCTAACACTGCCTCTAAGGACCGCGTTGTCACAGTAAAATCTATCCACTCATTCCGAAGCCTTGGAAATCGCAATGAGACTCCATGAGACCCCAATACAAGATCCTAACCTAGGAGTCCAACAGGTCCATGCGCTGTTGAAAAACGTTTGTCTGGAGATGTAGAGTTTGAAGCCAGTCATGAGAACTTGCCCATAAGTACACGAGGAAGTATGGTGCATAAAGTGCAAAGGTCAGGGACATGACAAGGACCATTGTCCAGTTTTCATGAACTACCTGACGGGAGGAGGGTCAATTCCATTGAGACCAGAGGCACAAGTAGGACCGAGCATGGCACCTACATTATGGTTCACAATTTGTTAGATAGGACGGAAGCATGCTACAGATGATTGCCACCTATTACAGAAGTATATGTAAATGTCCCAACAATTGTTCTGTAATTTTTGTAGGTCAGTAGGCCATGATGGGCGTACCTATAGAAGTTATGAACTGATGATCGATCGAACTCCTATCTATAGAGTTCAGACTGAAACACAAGCCCTCGACCAAAATTCAGGGATGGCGCGCACTAGATTTCAAGGGCGCGGATGAGGTTGAGGTGGAATGGGACTAGGAAGGGGTCGCATACAGTTGATCTATTATAATTTCGGAGGGCTAGGGCATTATGCCCAAAATTGTACAAAATCCAATGAGAGCATCATGTTTATATTATACCCAGTTTGATCATGAAATGAAGGACTACCCCACACTGATGGAAAGGTTGCGTGATAAAGGAATGCTCCAGCATCCCCCTACTCAGAACCTACAAATGATGAGGTCTGAGCCGCATGAGGAGGACCCAAATCTAAACATCGTGCTTCGAAGTGGTATTACGATAGGAGATGACAAGGGAAATTAGCTCAAAGAGAGTGCCCAGGTTTGCAAGGCTCCAACAAAGAAACCTGAGTTCAATTTGGAGAGCGCGAAGGAGACATTCATGGAAGCTAAGAAGAGCTTCATGGAGGCCTCCACTTAACGTAGTAAAGACAAAATAGAACTAGAGATGGACCCATCAATGATCACTACCTTTCTAGAGACATGCCTGAAGCTATTGCGCGACAACAAAGCGGTGAAGGGGCTGCAGGAACTCATCACTAGATGTGCTGGACCAGGAGAACTACGCGTAGTTCAAAAGTTCAGAAATCACACAATGTGAATAGGAAGGGAGATGAGATTGACCACGTAGGTTAGGGAATATGAAATAGATCAAGTGATTGTGGATCTAGGATTAGACATGAACGTCCTACCAAAGTAGACATGGACGTGCATGGGCAGGCCCACATTGCAATGGTATCCTATTCAATTACGAATGGAAAACCAGCAAAAAGATCCTACCATGGAAGGATTGCAAGGAATAACGGTGGATATCGAAGGTGTGAGTGCACTTGCAGATTTCAAAGTGATAGATATTGTTGATGGCTACAATCCCTATCCTGTGTTACTGGGAATAGATTGGGCCATTGACATGAATGGAGTGATAAATCTAAAGAAGTGCAAGACGATTTTTGAGAAAAGGTCACTACATGTAGTGGTACCTTTAGACTGTGTGAAAGGATCGTGTTACACAGCGCTGGTGTGCGATTGCGACATCGGCGATGATCTAGACTGTATCTACAAGATAACCACTCAGGAGTAGGATTGGGTGAATCCTACAGTGGATGGTAGGATTTCGTGGGAGCACGAAAGCTCTTGCACCTCAGATTCAGATGAAGAGATAGAACAATGGCAGAACCGGTTACACGAGGTAACCACACCCAACTTCAACATGATGATAAGGTCACTACATTGTGTAGAATTGGAAGCAAGAGATCTACCTATTTATGACAGGTTGAACGAGATGGATTATTTCCTGAACTCGTTTGAGAGAGAACTGCCAGAACAACAACATTTCGATTCTCTCAAATGGGCACTACATGCAACGCCCGCAAAATGGTGGGGTAAACATCAAAGAAGTTTTGTGGACTGGCACGAATGTAGAAGGATGATGTTCAGGCGGTTTGGAAAACCTCAAATGAAAGCTGGGTATGACGGATGAAACAGCCTACATGCCCACGTCTCCAGATGGGTATAGGTGTATGGTACCCAACTTATATGAATGCACACTGTCCTCGCGATAGGAAATAGGACCAACAAGCAGGAGCGGGCAAGACGATGGCACGAATAATGAAGTATGATAATACCAAGTGTACCATAGATTATCTTCATGGAAGTCTTTAACAAAATATGTGAAGTACTGAAAATGGTCCATCATGTGAGACACACTAACTGGGATTTGCGTGTACCAATAGTTCTATGGGCTTATAGGACCATGTGCAAAACCCTGACTAGGTGGGCACTTTCGATGTTGAAGTATGAAGCAGATGCTGTAATCCGTATGGAGCATGCAAAGCCTAGTCCACTCATGGCAGCACCCATAGATACGATGGTTCACAAAGCCCGTGTTATAGAACCATTTACCACCCTTGAATATTTTTTATTCTTGGTTTATGTCCTAGGGCAACCCCTCCTTCCAGACTTGGTCCAAATATATTATAAACAATGTTTTATTCCCTGTACGTTACTTTTCCCTAAGATAAAAGCATGTACATGTGGGTTAGTCAATACCCAACCTGCATATATGTGTTAAAACACTTTAAAAAATTAAATTTCCTTAATTATGAGCAGAGTTCACGAGTTTTACATGTTGATTACATCCTATTGCCTGTGGTCCAACTATTTCCCAACTAAAATACTAATTGGGAGAAGAATAAATAGACTTTTATGGGAAGGCCTAAGGGAGGAGAAGAAATAGAGTTATTATATTAAGATTATCCTCATCTGAGTCTGATGAATCCCTATGCCTCATGCACTTCCCCAAGCTTTCGGAAACCCTCATTTCCTTGATTATATATATTGTCCCTCTTGATTGAGATATCATGGTGTTGGTTATGGAAGAATATTGTTGAAGGTTGGGATAGGATGAATCCAGAGGATGGTTCCACTTGGAGCAGGAAGAAGAAGATTCAGGTGAACTCTCTCCATGTTATTTATAGCTTACTACAATAAAAGAAATCTTATCTTGTTTCCAAAATTAACCTTTTTTATGCATCAAATTATGTTGTAATTCATATATGAATATTGTTTTGATGTACGATCAATAATTTGTTTATATGATATAAAGTCAAATTTCGTGAATATGATTTACTTCTATATTTCTATGTATGTTCGAATTGAATTCTTTTCAGATTTGAAGAACATTGGCAATTGTAGAGGGTCTGAACCCTGCGAGACCTACTCGAATGAAGGAAATCTAGGTACGATCACTCTTATGTAGTTTTTTTATATAAGCATTTTGCCTAAGTTGTTTCGAGTGTTTCTTGTTGTAGTTTTCTCTTGCTCCATTGGGGTTCTAACCCAAAGCCCTAGGGTACTTATTCCTGAAACAGAATTGGTGACTCCACTAGGGATAACAATATTTTTATTCCTAGTTTGGGTTGTTCAGTGTCAATCAAGGCTCAAAGTTTGGTTTGCTTGTTGTTACAGTCTTATTTGGTCTACTAGAGTCTCAAACCTTAAATTTGATCTTTTTGATCTGGATTTGTTTTTTACTTTTCTTGAAAAGCTTTGTATATGCCTTTTACTATGTTTACAGTAGCGTACACACGCTTTTTTCTGTGAAGTGAACCTACGTATATGTGAGTTTCCTATATTAGAAGCACCTGTACATGCCTCTATGCTTGAACACAGTCACATATATCAATTTTTGCATTGTTTTTTCAAATCTCTTTACTTAGAAAGATTTGTTGCCTGGTCTGTTTAGTCTCTATGTGGTCAATTTTGTCTGAAGAATTTCATTATTTTGCAAGCTTACTGCTTCGAAATCTCTTCCTCATTGAAAAGATTTGACCTAGGTTTGCTTTTTGAGCAAGTTTGTAATTGGTGTTTTGGCACACAAGACTTCATTCAAAAGTTCTTGATTGTTCTGGTCCTCCAAAATAGGTGATTTTTTTTAATCTCAGTGTTAAGATCGGTTTTTGATATACTTGCTTTGCTTTCCTTCGTTTTGTGCCCTTATAGCTTTTCTTTCTTTTTGAAAGTATTTCTTTCCTAGCTTCTTGGTTAGTTTGTCAAGCTCTTTGCCGCTATTTGGGTCGTTTAGTACAAGTTGAAGCCTTTTCTGCTCAATTTTTCGTTCATTTTCAAGTTTGTAACTTGTAAAGACTCCTTGTGCTCTTTTCTCGATCTTTGAGTTTTAGTAGCATTTTGAGTGATTTCAAAAAGTTTTTTTGGTTGTTTCTTGAAAAAGAAAATATCTCAAAAAAACATTGTTTTTGTTTTCTTTTGCCAAGTTTGATTTTGGTTTCTTTTGGTTTTTGAAAGTGAATTGCGATGTTTACGATTTGTCCTTTTTTGGAGAGAATTTTGTATTCAAAAGTTGTATCATCTTCAATACTTAAGTTGGCTCATTGATAGTTATAAACAATTTCTTTCACTTTTCTAGAGTGGTTTAGGATCTTGCATCTTCATTATACCTTCCATTAGGGTAGTTTTCATTGTAAAAGAATTTGTATTCTTTTTATTTTTTGGGGTGTGTGAAGTGTATTTCAAGAAAAGAAAAGAAAAAGTATTTTGCTTTATAGAAGTTTCATAGAACCCACATATATATCTCTTTTCATTGAAGAACAAATGATTCCATTCATGTAGTTAGCTTTTCATTGATTTCTTTTGCATTGTATAAACACCATTGGTTTCACTTCCATCTATATCCTTGACTTAAACTAACATCCATTAAAATCAAGAACTTAATTAAAATAAACTAGAACTTTTGTATTGTCATTACAATACACCGATAAGTTTAGGTTCATTAGGGCCTTGGATTAGGTGAGAGGAGAGTTAACTCTCCAAGGCCGCTCTAAATTACAAAACATAGAAGTTTGATTAATGAGCAAAATCCAATAGTATTAGGGAGACCGGGAAAGCTCCATCACTGGGAGTAAATCACGAGGGCTAGTGAAGATAAGGACGAGAGATACCCCTATCTTACTTCTCAGATCTTACCTCACGACTGTCCCACCCAGATTTTGATACGAGTTGGTGACCATAGTTTCCTATCCTAGGAACCACACAGGTGGTTGTGGAGGGGAATCCCGTGGCACCTTAGGTTGACGTTGTATCACGCTTAGCAGTACTTCTGGAGGGAACCCTTGCAAAGCTTGGGGGCTTTCACTAGCAAAGGCTGTTGTCTGGAGGTCAGCATAACTACCTCTAATACCTTCGCTAGTAGGTCTAGGGCGTAATTACCCTAGTCTATTTTCAGAATGGCCTTGTTATTAAATTTTTTGTATTTTGGTGTCCGATCCTAATCACCCAGAGCGAAAATACTTGAGAGTTGTTTGATTGCTAATATCTTTAGGGACATTTTAGTGAATGTTATTTTCTCCTAGTCAGCCTAGCTTTATAATTTTTTTTGAGTCTTTAAGTAAATCTTTTAAATAATTCAAAGTGGCTGACTAACCATCTCGATGGTCTAGGAGACTTTGTGGGCTATCACCTATGATTCTGGAGCCTTCTCCTAGAGGGCGTAGGAGCGATTCTGCTAGTTGTTTTCAACCAGTGGTAGCAGGCACATTGGATATTGATCCTCCACCTGGGGGCATTAGTTCACAAGATAGATCTGGCATCACTACCGAGTTAGAAAGGAACACACTAGTTATTTCTCGAGTACTCTTCCAGTCAAAAGATAATATCAAAGCAGAAGAGCTTTCAAAGTCGGTTGCGGCTCTGAATTCTCCTCTTCCTCCTGACCATCGGTTGTTTATATGTTGGAACTTCGACTCATAGGCATTCGAGCCCAGGTTTACATACATTTATTCCTTCGATGACCACTGTTGGAAGCATGGAATCTACGATGAGTGTTGCGAGCATGTAGACTCCCATATTTGTACAAGGGGGAAGAACTATTCCCATCACTTCAATTACTCCTAGCATGACTATATTTGGGTCTACTTCCATTTTGTCAATGAGTGGAAGTTCTCAAGCTACTGCATCCATTTTTGGATTTTTCCTTTTGGAATTTCGTCTCAAGGGATTCCTTTAGTTCCTTTAAACATACCATCGACTGCCTCTACATCCATGATGAATGGATCAGCTTCTTTTCAGGGTTCCCCTCTTGGAAGTAGTCATATACCACATTCCAATCCAACAGTAGGGTCAATTCCTTTTCCTTTTACAAGTCAAGGTAGTAACCCCTTACAGAGTTCGACAAACCCTGTGGTTAGTGGGATAGGAGCTGGGAATCAAATTTTCAACCAACAAGGAAATGTGTCATATTCTTCAGTTAATTCATTTTAGATTTTTCCACCCTTTTCTAATGCATGGAATCGTTCTTAGGGGTTGTCAGCTCCTTTCAATACTTCATTAGGGGGAACTTCACTGGTTACAGAGGATTTTCGGCAGGAGTTGGTCAAACTCTCAATTTTGCTGTATCGCAAGGGTTGTGTTTTGATTTAGTAGGCTCTACGAGTTACGTTGAGAAACCTGGTGCCTTTCAAAATCCAAGTCATTCTTTTCATACCTTTGGGAACCCCGCTTGTTCTGGATGGAATTCCCAAGGCCCCCCACAACTTCCTTTTCTAGCCACGCTTAATTTTCCAAGCCTGACTAGATTGATGAATGATCTAATTAGGTACAATCTGGCTTGGCCTCTGGTCCCAACTAAACTTCCCTCAGATATTCCAATGTTTGAAGGGAAGAGTGGTGAAGAGACGGGAGACCATGTGATCATGTTTCATTTATGGTCCTCATCCAACTCCCTAATAGATGATTCGATCAGGTTGAGGTTATTTCAGTGCACCCTAACTGAAATTGCAACTAAATGGTATATAGAGTTGCCAAGGGGTACCTATACTTCTTTCTCTGATTTGGCTAATATCTTCTTGAACGATTTTCAGTTGCATGTCCACTATGAAGCTGGAACTGAACTTCTGTCTAGCTTTCAACAAGACACCACAACTCACATTTTGGATCACATCCAGCAATGAAGAAGGAGAAAATGGCTTACCAAAGTTGAAATTACACCAGAGTTCCTTCTCGAATGGTTTCTCAAGTCATTGTAACTTGAGATCTCAAAGGATGTTTCTCTTTCTGGTGTTCATTCAGAAGAGCAGGCTATTTTTCGAGCCCAACAATTAGAACTAATATATTCTCAATCTGGGACTCTTCAGAAAATCCTACCTGATGCTCCTAGATCTAAGGTATATTTAGCCAAACTGAAGCCAGGCCCTCATGCCGATGGTATAGTTGGATCAATTGATGCTAATATGGTGAACCTTTTGAATCAATTGCAGCAGTTGTCTTTGCAAACTTCTTCTTCTAACTAGGCAGCACCGTCTACCCCTACACCTTCCCAACCTACCTCTATAAACGTCGTCCAGGTCTCTAACCCAAAATGAAATCAATAATCCGATGGGAAGGGGAAAGGAAGAGGTAAGAAGAAGAACAAGGAAGGGAAAGGCAATGCAAACAAACCTGACAATGGTGCCGGTGAGGGTAGAAAAGAGTCCAAGAAAAAGGTTAAGTTTCCATGCAAAATTATGCAATGGAGATCATTTGACTCACTTCTGCCCTAAGATACAAGATGGTCAGCGCTTATTAGTGTAGCAAGGGTCCTCTAGCTCCCAAGCTATTCTGACTAACCCTTTTCCCCAAAGGCAGCAATTACTTGTTGGCACAAATTCAAATGCTGGTACCTCCGCAAGGGGCAACCAAGAAGGGGAAAATTCCTCAAATGTTTATATGATGAAATCTCATGTCGACGTTGCTATGCAAGCACACAATTATGGTGAAATGGAAACATTTAAGGCTAAATTTGTTCTCAAAACCACAAACCCACTTCATATTGAGCAACCCTTTATTGAGTCTATACCTCGAATACCAAAAGGTTTCACAAAGCACTTGACTATTAAAACTAATGCTAGGGAATCCCAGAACTACTTGATTGTAGAAAATCTGGCTCAAAGTCCTTGTACTATGTCTTCTTTGGAGGTACTCCAGTAGTGCCCTACTTAGAGAAGTGCTTTTCTTTTAACAATCGGTGTAGTAGACCCAATGAATTCTTTAGTAGTCACTTTTGATATGATCAATGTCAAAAAGAGACTTCCTCACCATATGGCTTTCTAGATAAAGTCCACTTGTCGAAAAACCAATATTTTTTGGACAATTATAGATGGGGGAGCTTCCACATGCGTAATGTCTATGTCGTGTTGGAAGGCCATTGGATCACCTTCATCTGTTCCTTCACTGACTCTCTTGACAACATTTTATGGACATTCTCATAGGCCACATGGGATTATCCTGATCTTTCCTATATGTGTTGAGGGAAAGGTCGTAAACATTGAGGTAGAAATAATTGATGCCAACTTGGATTATAAGCTCCTCTTAGGTAGGAATTGGATTTATGAGATGGATGCCATAGTTTCATATTTATTCCGCATCCTCTATTTTCCTCATGAGGGGAGGATTGTTAAAATTGATTAGTTAGATTATTCTCTAGGTGACTCCCAAGCAACTTTCGATTCTACCATTCCATTGGTGGATAATCCCCATCAACCTATTGAGAATTTAGGAGTTGGTATGTACTCTTTGTTAATGGGTATATTTGACCTTCCTACTCCTACAACTAGAATCAATGCAATTTCATCCTCTAGGGGACCTTCATAGAAAGAGTTCTCTCAAACTCATTATTTTTCAGACCCTTAGACCTTACCTTCATCCACCAGCACATTAGATGGAGGGCAGGTTGGTGGAATGACATTTCCCATGTCTGCAGTAGAACTTAGCTATCAATCTATAATTAACTCTACAGACAACCATCTCACTCCTTTTTCACAAGAGGAGTTAGATGGCATTGTGGCTCCAGCTTGGACCCTCGATTCTACTTCAACTTTGGATTGTTTGGATATAGTCTTAACATCTGAAGAAGCAATTTTGGAGGCAATGATGGGTGTGGATAAACCATGGGAAGATTTACATCATCGTTCATATTTTCTTCCTCCATTGCATGAAGTTGAATCTAGGTTCTCCAATCTGCTTACTAGTGTTGTTTATACAGTTTCAAACCCTTTGGCTCCAGCACAATTATCTGCTGAAGGTAACATGTCAGTTATCTCACAAACTGTACCTATAAAAATCTCTAGGAATCCTAACGTTATAGAAATGTATCCATCAGAGCTGATTGTTCCCCTGAAGAAATTAAAATATACATCGACCACTTTAAAGAGTTTCGAGATGTGTTCACTTGGTCTTATGAGGAAATTCCTACAATTGATCCATCCATAGTCCAGCGTGAGATCAAGATGTACGAAAAAACCAAACCTATTCATCAAAAACTTCGACTGGTCAATCCTCGGAAAGTGGAAACTATTAAAGTTGAAGTTGAAAAGCTGCTTAAGGCAGGTTCCATATACCTCATTCCTCTAACTAAGTGGGTTTCTAATCCAGTCCCGGTAGATAAGAACCAAGGAACGATCCGAGTGTGTATTGACTTTAGGGATTTTAATAAATCTTGTCCAAAAGACAATTACCCCATGCTTTTTATTTATCAAATTTTTGATGAATGTGCGAGTAATGAAATTTTTTTGTTCGTGGATAGATTCTTTGGTTACAATCAAATTACTATCTGTCTAGAGGACCAGCACAAGTGTTATAGACATCTTTGTGCCTTACAGCTATAAGCATGAAATGTCCATAAACCAAGGGATCCTAAGTCCCTAAAGATGTTGTTCCAGCTCCTAAAGAAACAAGGTCAAAAAATGACAGCTTCTCCCAGAAGTTCTCCACCAGAAACTGCTCAAAACTAGTCAAATCAGGATCAATTCAGAGGCTCCACTAGTTGCCTGCGTTGCAAAGCACCCAAATACACTGGCTAGGTGCATTGCAACGTAGGTGAATTCACTACCAGGGTGCGTTGAGCAGGAAATGACAAATGGAAAAGTCATTCAACGAGGTGGAAAGACAATGGAAGCTTCCAGAATCATCTCCAATGACACTTGCCTCACTGAATTCGACCAGTGATGAGTAAGAGGCTCTCAGCCTCTAAGTGGAAGAAAGAATTGATAGAGAGAAGCCACAAGTCAAAACATAAGCTGACTCATCCTCTCTGCTTACATCTATATATGGATCCCTCATCCCAGAGATCCAGGGGGCTGGAATTTTGTACTTTGCAGAGAATTGTTGTTGGTTTTGAGATTGAGATTAATGCATTGGGTGATTTATGCTTTATTGGAGGTGAGGAAGGGATTCCTTTGCTGGGAGGTAGATGCTAGATCGGGACTCACTTGGTTGTATATCCTCTTGGACTTTCTTATTATATCAATAAAACTATTTGATTTTCTCCTACATGTTGTGTATCAATGATGCTTTGTTATATTTGCATGTTTAGCTTAAATCTGATCCTAAGCTATTTATGAATGTAAATCTATGTCTTTTGTGTAGTTTTCCTCTTCTGTGATCTTGCAGGAACTTGGTGAAGTTGGGCCAGTAAGGGAGCAGGCAGCATGAAGCAAACAAAGAGGAGAGCGATTGGATCAACAAACTAGTGAAAGACACAGGTTAGTTACATCCTTCCTCTTCGTTTACATTTCATAAAGAAGAATACGAAACTAGTTTTCCTTGTTTGTTGCTAAGGCACTATCACACCTTAGAGTGGGATAGGGGCATTCTGAATAGATACTTTTCCCAACAAAAAATTGGCGACTCCGCTGGGGAGCGTATCTAGTTAGTTTATTTGTGTTTCTATTGTTGTTCTTCTCATAAACTTAGGAGTGGCGGATTGAACTGCATTTGCCATTTACAAATGCAAAGTAGAGATCTGCTACTCTAGTCCATTCACCAGGCCTGTTTATGATCTGAATAGTTGATCCACAAATTCTCTAATTGCCCTTTGTGATAGCTCTTAGTCCTCCTTTAAATCATCCCTCTGATTGTACCTTATTGATAGCTTTTATCCGGCCAAAAACCATAGATTAAACTGCAAACCGTGACCCAGAACCCAAAGACAATTCTCGTTTCTGCTTCAGCGCAGGCTCTGTGAAGAGGTTCTGCATTTCAACGCAGGTCCCGAGAGGGCTACCTGCGCTCCAATTCAGTTTCTCTGTGCAACAGTTGCGTTGATTAGCCTTTGCCCTGTGCAGCTGTGGTTCTTTGCTTCATTTTGTTCAGTTTTATCTCTGATTTTTGCAGCCTGTTATCAGTGTGTGTACCTATCTGAAAACCCGTTTTCTTTGCCTTAATTCTACCTTAGTTGTCTAAAAGAAACTGTACTTGTTTTTGTGTATTTGTTACATCATTTGCAGTTTCCCATTACAAAAGTAAACTAGTCATACTAGTGCCCTTAGATCTAGACCTGTCGCAAGTGTCGTTTTGATCTTAGGAGTAAGTTTGTCTGTTGTTGACAGTTGATTACGCTTTTAATTTTGTCTTTTGGTTTGAATTTGTGAATTTCTAGTGTCGAAACAAGTGTTTACTTTAAAATCATAGAGTGTTGTAATCGTCTTTTTGATTTCAAAAAGAAGCTTGTTTGTGTTTTCACTTGAAATCGAATTCAAATTTGTACAACAACTTTCTTTTTAGGCATCAATATTAAGAAAGTGAAAACAAATACATGCACAAGTGCATTTGCATTTTTCCAGTTTGTATGGTTTGATTTAGGAAAAGTGCATTTACAGTGTGCTCTATGCTCTTTGAGAAAAGATTGTGTCTTTCTTTTCCCCTTGTAGCTAGGATTTTCATTGTTGAAAAGAGATAAAAGCTTGCTTATCATCTTTAGACTGTATTTAGGAATTGTATCTACATCTCGTGGTGATCCAAAAAGGCAAACTTCTAAGAAAGATCAACCTAAAATAAATTGAATGAATTTAACAACGCTTTGTAACTTAACGCACAACATAGAGGTCTAGGCTAGAGACGTGTTCCGGCGTCGTAAAGCCTGGTAACTATTGTCCTCACTGTTGGTTGGGTGATTCCTCCACTGTGAGACGATAAGTGCCAGTACGGATTGTGCTCCCATGTACCGTCGAGTATATATTGGGAGACCCCTATAGGCATAAAACCTTTATCCATAGGAAGCCGTGTCGGCCGCCCTACTGATCGCAATGCACTGAACACAGCATTCGGGAAGACTGACCGCCCGTACCCTAAAAAGTATTCTGCGGTTTTGCGATTGGTTTGGCACACCCTCTACCTAGATCTCTAGAGCAGTCCCTTTCGTTCCTTTTCAGACTCTTTAACAGAAAAGGTCCATCTGAGCACTTGTCACTTCAGGCTCATTAAAAATCAAAGGAGACTCGAGTCATCTTTTGCTTTTTCTCGACTCTTTAAAATTGAAAAAGCAAGTTGTGTCCAAGCGTCGTTAAAATTTATGTTAAACGGAATATTCATACCCTTTTTCCTGCGTTGATCTTTAGGTTGAGAAAATGGAGCCTACCAACCAAGGAATTCCCCTGGGTGGAAATCCTAGTCCCTTCTCCTCTTGGGGAGATGTTGGTGCACCCCATATGGCCACATTGTCGCTTCCAGGACTGACAATTGGCTTGCCGGTCTGGCTCTTCTCAACCAATGTCGTTCAGAACACCACTATTCCTGAACAGTCGAATCAGCAGTTAGACGAGTCCAGAATTTCCCACCAACCTTCTACTTCCTCTAATTCTTCCTCTCTTCCTTCCTCTTCGCGTGACGGGACTAGTAAAGCTAAAAACCAAGTTCCTAAGGAGAAAAAGGAAAAGAAGAAGAAAGAGAAAAAGAAGAAGGAGCCAAAGGCAAATAAGGGAAAACAAGTGTCGTCTAATGAAAATCCACACACAGCACTGACCAGGCCTAAATCGCCATGTGTCATTTGCAAGGGAGACCACTTTCACAGAGATTGTCCTTGCATCCCTCGGATACTAAGGGACTGGTCTCCCCGTTTGCACAATCCGGTGTCGTCAACCTCTGATGGCCATGTTGAAAGTACACCGTCAACTAGCGAAAGTGAAGTTCCATGACAAAAAGGGAGAGCTAGACCTCCCTGTAGATTGTGCAAAGGCGACCATGCCCTCCACTGTTGTCCCTTCTTAGACGAGGCTAAAAGAGTCTTGGAAGATCGTCTGGTTTCACCGTTACGACTTCCTCCTGGATATAAAAGACTCTTGCCGAGTCCTTCGTTAGTTGAGAATCCAGCTGGCCCGCTCAAGTGGTCAGCTGAAGCGTCTATCATTGAAGATAAACCAACTGAATCCATACCAGACGAAAGTCAAAAGGTCGAGGCGGCAGTTGACCCGGTCTTGCCTTCAGAGGTTTTATCTTCGAATGATACAGTCACTGAAGAGGATAAGGATGACACTGTCCAAATTCTCTTCATCAACACAGACTCCGACGAACACGGGGGCAATCCACCCATTCCTTTATCGCAGGAAGGAAGTTCGTATAAAGGAAGTTCGTCAGAGCGATACCCGGCCGTCTACTCGGTCCCACCTCCAAGCAACTTAGTTGTATCCTTCGACTGGAACCAACTAGGCAGACCCCGTTTTCCAGCAAGCATACCATTCCGAATTATCATTCAAATATACAAAATGGTCATGGCTGGCACCATCATAGATGAGGGGGCATCTGTGAGTATCCTTTCCTCTATTTCTTGGAAAGCGCTTGGTTCGCCATCGCTTTTGCCTGAGATGAGAAATCTGACAGGCTTTGATAAAGTAACCAGTTGACCTTTAGGGATCCTCCCCAATGTGCCCATAACATTGAAAGGGAAGACCATTCAAATGAACGTGATGGTCATTCAAGGACCCTTGGATTATAACCTACTCCTTGGACGAGACTATATTTATTGCATGGGAGCCATCGTCTCCTCACTCTTTAGAGTAATGTGTTTTCCGCATGAAGGAAGAGTGGTCAAGTTCGTGGACCAGCTTTCATTTCCCAGATCACGCATCACAAATAGTCATATACCATCCCTAAATGGTCTCTTCACGCAAGAAATGTCTCAACCCACGGTCCGTCCTCCCGATGATCGCGAGTAATTCGGAGGGATATGACTGGAACCCAGGGGGCATGCGTCTTGGTCTGCTTCAGCAGGAAAAATTTGGGTATAGGGTAGGTTTCCGGGGGAGAATATGACTAGTCCGTACCCCGTCGGTGATTGGAAGAGGGGTTGTTCTAGAATAAGATTCTTTTGTCAAAGTTATGTGTTTGGCGCTCGTTGTCACTCACCTTTGTCTATCTCGGTAGACATCGCCAAATAAGTGTTTTGTTTGCTGCGCAAATGAGACAATCTTTGGTAACCTGAAAGAGGTAGGCCTTTCCTGGTAGAACAAATGTTTTATCTGCAAATTGAGGGGTAACCTTGAAATCGTACTTTATACCTGGGGGCATGTAAACCTTTTGGAGTGCAAGCAAGGGGTGGCTATTTATTTTCTAAATTTTTAGGTCCTCCCTTTAAACCTGTAGGCTAACCCTTTAAACTCGTAGGATTAGTCGTTTCCAAACTTGCATAACGAAAGGATGCGGGGCAAAGCTTTGTAAGGTGCAAGCTACATAAAAAATGGCATCTTCAATGAGACATTTTTATCATATGACTGGATTAATCGAGCAGTTTTAGCACATAGTTCATGCTCGTTAAAAAATAAACATAAGATCGAGCAAGTGTTTCAACCCGCGTTTAAGCTCGTTAAAAAATGAACTATCCTCCGGTAAATAACCACTGTGAATGTAACATTATCAGCCATTAAAGCCTTGGTCGCGCTTGCACCGTCACCTCCACTTTTCCATTGGCCGATCATTCACCTCCATTTGATTGTTTACCCATTTTGAGGAACAACTGCGAAGAGTGATTTCACTAGCCATCCTTGTGACACTGCCATGATTGGAAAATTCCAACCCTTACCTGGAATCAGCTGCTACCCGTCTTATCACTCGTTCCTCAAAAGACGAGTCTTCTTTAAGCTCTTTTCATCTGACTCGTAAAATATGAAAAGATTGCCAAGTTTTTGCCTTCCAGCTCGTTAAAGCGACCGGAAGTGCTATCCCTCCTCTAGATTTTAATCTTTTTGGACCTGAGGGATTATTGCACAAAAAGATCGAGCGCTTGTATTGTTCGGCTCGTTAAAACTATCGAAAATTCATCCATTCTGTATTGTTTTATACTTTTTCGGACTTAAGGGATTAGATGACAAAAAAGGAATTCCGGAGTTACCTTTACGTTCCTTTTCAGACTCTCTAAAAATGAAAAGGACCGAGTTATCTTTGTCGTTAAACTCATTAAAAACATTAATAGCGACAAACTTGTCTTTAGACGAGAACGAGTTTCACTATCGCTAGGCTCGTTAAAACATAGCGATGGGTTTGCCCGAAGGGCAAATTATAGAAAAAGCATATGTTATCCTCCTCAAGCTTGACAAAAATAAAGAGGTACTGGTCAGCAATGACTGGGGAAAAATTGGGAAGAAACTCAAAGAACCTTTATTGGTAGCAAGTCGCTCTTGAACATGACACTTCCACTCCATGCCTGAGTCGGGTTGGGTTGTTTCATTCACCGGTCACATCACCATGGTCTCGCCATACCATCCACCTTTGGGGTAAATGCTACCAATCCATCATATAAGTGTCGCCGATATGTTCAAGAGAAGTCATCCAGAGAAGTCACCCGTGTCCCATCCACTACCATACATTATACTTCATTCTTTCATGACCGCCACCCTGAACCATATATCATCAGATCGTTTTCACCTCCATCAAAATCATTTGCTCCGTTCCATGTCACTGATGTGGGATACATTAAGACCCTCCTTTGACAGATCGCTTCTTGTCGACATCAGCTCATTATCCAAGAAGTTGATCTAGGAACACCACTTCAGTACTTTGAAGCTTGCATGCCTCAATGGCAAGCTTCTCACTTCCGGTGACAGGTATACATCAATGACCTTCGACCAAAAGATTTTGCGTGGTGTTCGACGCCAAGTCCTTTATTCACACCACGTGAATTGTACTGCAGTACCTTGAGGGTCATTATCATTATCGATGATTTCTCTCGTCCTTGTTAACAATTTACATCATTGACTGGTAATCAAGCGATGTCTTTCCATGTTCGACTTCAAAACATTTCTCACATGGATCAACTTGTACCTCGAGTGAAGATCGGACGAGATTGAAGACCCCGGATCTAGTTTCATCCATCCAGGCTGCGATATATATTCAGGAAAAATAAAGACATTGACATGTACAACATTGAAGCACAGATAATCATCCTACCAAAAAGATGATGATTTCATCAGAATCATCAGTCTACCATCAGACGATTGCTTGTCTTATGTACATAAAAAATGAATTTATAAAGCTGAGCATGGGAATGCCCGCCTCAACTAGATGATGAAAATAGTATGAAAATGATGTATTGTATTGTATCTTATTAGATGTCTCCTCCCAGCATTGAAAGAACTTCGGATCCTCCTAATAAAGCATTTCACCCGATAAATGGCCTCATACTTTAGGGGGCAACTGTTATAGACATTTTTGTGCCTTACAACTATAAGCATGAAATGTCCATAAACCAAGGGATCCTAAGTCCCTAAAGATGTTGTTCCAGCTCCTAAAGAAACAAGGTCAACAAATGACAGCTTTTCCCAGAAGTTCTCCACCAGAAACAACTCAAAACTAGTCAAATCAGGATCAATTTAGAGGCTCCACTAGTTGCCTGCATTGCAAAGCACCCAAATACACTGGCTAGGTGCGTTGCAACGCAGGTGAATGCACTACCAGGGTGCGTTGAGCGGGAAATGACAAATGGCAAAGTCATTCAACGAGGTGGAAAGACAATGGAAGCTTCCAGAATCTTCTCCAATGACACTTGCCTCACTGAATTCGACCAGTGATGAGTAAGAGGCTCTCAGCCTCTAAGTGGAAGCAAGAACTGACAGAGAGAAGCCACAAGTCAAAAAATAAGCTGACTCATCCTCTCTGCTTACATCTATATATGGATCCCTCATCCCAGAGATCCAGGGGGCTGGAATTTTGTACTTTGCAGAGAATTGCTGTTGGTTTTGAGATTGAGATTAGTGCATTGGGTGATTTATGCTTTGTTGGAGGTGAGGAAGGGATTCCTTTGCTGGGAGGTAGATGCTGGATCGGGACTCACTTGGTTGTATCTCCTCTTGGACTTTCTTATTATATCAATAAAACTATTTGAGTTTCTCCTACATGTTGTGTATCAATGATGCTTTGTTATATTTGCATGTTTAGCTTAAATCTGATCCTAAGCTATTTATGAATGTAAATCTATGTCTTTTGTGTAGTTTTCCTCTTTTGTGATCTTGCAGGAACTTGTTGAAGCTGGGCCAGTAAGGGAGCATGCAACAGGAAGTGAACAAAGAGGAGAGCGATTGGATCAACAAACTAGCGAAAGACACAGGTTAGTTACATCCTTCCTCTTCGTTTACATTTCATAAAGAAGAATACGAAAGTAGTTTTCCTTGTTTGTTGCTAAGGCACTATCACACCTTAGAGTGGGATAGGGGCGTTCTGAATAGATACTTTTCCCAACAACAACAAGACAACCTTTATTTTTCCCTGGGGCGCATTTGCATACAAGAATATGCCTTTTGGTCTTAAAAATGTTGGAGCTACTTTTTAGTGGGCCATGTCTTATGCTTTCCATGACATCAGACATGTTATCGAAGCATACTTGGATGACTTAGCTACTCATTCTTGAAAGAGAATTGATCATCCGAGCCACCTTCGTTTATTTTTTGAGAGATGTCATTTTTATAAAATCTGGTTGAATTTGAATAAGTGTGTTTTTGTAGTCACATCTGGTTGGCTGTTAGGATTCATTGTATCGACTGAAGGGATTCACATTGATCCTTTCATGGTTGAGGCAATAATTTAGTTACCTCCCTTGTCTTCCATTCATCAACTTCAAAGTCTCCAAGGAAAGGAGAATTTCTTGAGGAGATTTATAGCAAATTAAGCTGAGATTACCGAAGGATTTATGCATTTTCGTAAGAAAGGAGTTCCATTTTTATGGGACAACTTCGCGCAACAATATTTCGATGCTTTGAAAAAGGCATTAATCTTTGCTCCATTATTGAGTCCACCAGATTATGGTAGATATTTCCTTTTGTATCTTGCTGCAGTAGAATAAACCATTGGTATGGTTTTGGCTTAGGAAATGATGCTCTCAGTGAGAATGTAATCTACTACTTGAGTCGAGGCTTAGTAGGACCTGAGATATGCTATTATCCTATCAAGAAATTGGCCTTGGCAGCTATCCATGCTGTCTAGCAGCTTCGTCATTATATTTTGTTGTGAAAAACATTCGTCTTAGCAGTTGTCAATCCTTTTCAATTTTTCCTCAGTAGGCGAGTGATTGGGGGCAAATATAATCGATGGATTGTTATTTTGTAAGAATTCAATCTCGAGTTCTTGTCATCCAAATCTAAGAAGTCATTGGTTTTTGCGAAATTAATTTCAGAGATGCCTTGTGAGGAAGCCATTGTTTATGAGGAAAATTTCCCCGACGAGCATTTATTCCTCATTTCTCACAAGATCCTTGGTACGGAGATATCATTATATATCTCTAGACTTCGAAGTTCCCACCTACTTTCTCCAAAGATGAGCATCGAAAGTTACATCAACTTGACGAAAACTATGTTATCATTGCTGATACATTATATCACAGAGGGGTTGACTCAATCCTTAGGCGTTTCTTAGCTTTGGAAGAAGTAGAGTCTATGCTTAATGATTACCACAGTGGAGCTTATGGCAGTCATCTATCAGGGCTTGCGATAACCCAAAAAATTTTGCATGTAGGCTACTTTTGGCCTTCAATTTTCAAAGATTGTATTGAAGCGGTCAAACATTGCCACCCTTGTCAAATTTATACTTGGAAAATGCACGTGCATCAAGCTCCAATTTTTCCTATTATCACTATTGGTCCATTTACGAAGTGGGGCATTGATTTCACTACTTGTAATCCACCTTCGACAGCGAATCACAAGTACAGCATTGTGGTTGTCGACTACTTTATGAAGTAGGATGAGACCATGCCTACTTACAAAAATGATAGTGAAATAGCAGCCTTGTTTCTGTTCAAACAGGTAATTTCACGATTTAGTATCCCAAGATAGATTGTCACTAACCATGGCAGTCACTTCCGAAATCAACTGATGACTGAATTGGCTATTAAGTTGCGCTTCCGGTAGGAGCATTTGTCTCCATATTATCGTCATGCCAATGGGCAAGTCAAAGCCATGAATAAGTCCCTTAAGACTATCCTGCAAAGGAAAATTGACAAAAATCGATCCAATTGGCACATCATGTTGTACCTAGCACTCTGGGCATACCAAACCTCAGTGAAGACTTCCATCAGTTTTACTCCTTTTCAATTAGTTTACAGGCTGGAGTCTACTTTTCCTATCAAATGTGAAATTCTGTCTCTTAAGCTAGCTGTACAACTTCTTCCAGAGATGTCTAGTCTCAAAGAATGCCTCGTTCATTTGGAACATCTTGATGAGCAGCATCGAGATGCCTCCATAATAAACGAAGCCCATAAGAAGAGGGTTAAAACTCAGTATGATAAAGTTATTTGTCCTCGGGTTTTTTCTGAAGGCAACCTTGTCTTAGGCTATGACCAAGACAAAAACGCCCTGGGTGCAGGCAAATTGAAGTCTATGTGGTATGGTCCCTTTGTAGTCAAGCGAGTTTTCGGAAAAGGGGCCTATGAATTAATTGATTTTGAAGGGAATGAGCTGGCGGAGCCTCAAAATGGGCTCTACCTTAAGAATTATTTTGCTTAGGTTCTGTCTGAGCAATTGCTTGTTTGTATATATTGCATTTTTGTACATATTTGTCTGGCATTTTGTGATATCGACATTTTTTTGATCTGCTTTGGTAGGTATTGATGGATGATACAATATATTTTGGATTTGTCGATGGTGCTAGGCAGCACACTCAAAATCTTTCTTCTGTGTCTTGGGTTATTTATTATCCATCTGGCTAGTTGATGGTGTCGAGGGGAGTATGTATTGGCCCTGCTTTGAATAACATTGCCGAATATATTGTTGTTATTAATTTACTATCTGAATCCATTTCTTATGGGATTGATTCGTTAATAGTTTATCTAGACTGGTGTCACAGTTAAATAGCATTTATTGGGTTCGTGATCCTTATTTATATCACCAATTTTTGAGAATGAGAATGTTGCAACGATCATTTATTTATATTACATGTGTTCAAATTCCACAATCTGAGAATTCATTAGCAGACTCTATTGCTAATCAAGAATTAGATTGACACATTAATCATTCATCAAATTAAATAATATCAAAAATTTGAATCTGTATATATATCATAAAATTGCCTGTATATGGATAAAGTGTTCAAAAATTAATATACAAAATTGGGGCAAGATGCCCTCAAAATTTGGGTTCATGTCCATAATCATGTCCTGTCATACATCGGTCTATCTATCGACTCGGGTCAAGATGAGTAGCTAAAAAGTTAACTACTGCATTGGCTACACGTCGAAGTATGCGGACCTAGTCCCATGGTACCCCTACCACATGGCACTGCATCCCCTCAGGTAGATCCTCTATGGCTATCATAGGTACCTAGTGAGTCAGTCTCACCAAGTTTCTCTAAACTGCATATAAGAATCTCTCTGTCTTAGCTATTGCCTCTTCGACTCCTCTTCCATGACGCCTGTGCCTCGGAAATCCATCTGGTCTCACTAGACCCACATATGGAACATGGTCATTTTGTCAGTATTTTGTCTCATCAAAAATATGTCTAACTTCATTTCATATTAAAAAATCCAAAAAATCTTAAAAATTTACAAAAACTTAAAAAATTATTACCTACATCTCCCCATGCTATGTTTGGTGACAACATTAAGTCTTGATCTCCTCAGAAATCCATACCAGCATATGGGTAGTCATCGACTGCGATGATCTATTGGTCCCACCAAGCAAAAAACTCATCATCAAAAGTCCTCCTAAGCACGTCCCCGCCTCCAAGGAGTTTCATTAATTTTGGCCATCTGCCCATCCATGGATCTCTAGGGTGCTGATGGAGATAGATACTTTGGGATGTAACCCAAGTACCTTCTCGAAGAAGAATGAGAATAAGATAGTCCCATATCCAAATTTCTTTGTCTGACCCTTCTGAATAGAGCTCAAATGGATTTTCATGTTGGTCAGAAGAGGCGTGCACCAGTCAAATAATGTGGTAAGGCATTCCGCTGCCAGGCTCATGGACACTCGTGATGCTTGATGCAGTGAAGCTAATCCATTTTCCCATGCAATGGTAAATAGAAGAATCCTCAAAGATAAAATTTCCACATGTTTGATTACAATCTGACCTCCAATCTTCTTTGGGTGTCCAAGACAATATATATGTATGTAGTCTTCTACTGAAAGACTACTTCTTGTCCTGCCAGTCAAATGCATGACCTCCCCTCTTTAGGATAGACCTGTAATAAAGTAGATGTATTCAACCTCAATCCGTAGAGGCATTTGGTCTATCATGAAGGCATCATCCTTTGCACTCTAGTAGTGGATCAATAGTTTGAGCAGGCATGTGTTGGCTTTCATGTTTGAAATTTTGAAGATTTCAATAAGCCATAGCCTCTCAAAGCGTCTAGTGCATTTTGGTCATTCATTACCTCATTGTCAATTGTGGTATGCTCTCTTTATCTCCATGTGATGGTCATCCTGGAAAAAAATTGAGTTTCAACCGTTAGTTTTTATGTTTAAACTTTAACTCTCATACACACGGGTTTCCTTTATGCACAGTCATGTGTAGGGTTGTCATATACGGAGGTTGATCACATACAACTCGGCGTGTACACAGAGTTGGATTTTTGGGAATAAATTCCTAGGGTCAAAATTTTAAGAAAACTTATAAAAGCTATCACAAAACATTACAATCATGATTTCAGGGTTACTTGATAGCTTTGGTGCGATTTGAATAGTCCAATTGTTCAAAGGAAAGCTTGTTCCTTTTTGCTCCATGTTTAGTCAATTTAGTGTTCCTAAATTGATGTCATTAATTGTCAACCCGGGGCTCGTAAGCTAATGAAGTGAAGGTGTACTATATGTACTTAAGCAACCTCTTAGAGTTTTTGTCGTTTGGGGGTGTTGTTTGTGGTTGATTTATCTTCCTAAAATGGAGTGATGATTATAGACAGATGAGTGCAAGTGTGTGAAAAGTGAGTTCTAGATGAGTGAAAGTGTGTGATTGGTGATTTCTAATTACTTGCTGAATTTGTAAAGGAAAAGAACTTGAAAGAAATGAATAGCTTGAAATGACTTGAAAGCAAATGACCACGTTCTAATGGCATTAGTCTCTACTCATATTGCTGCAAATAAAAGAAACAAGAAAATCACTTCAAGGACTGATGATAATGGTTATCTCTTCCTAACTCCCTGCTTCTACCACATAGTACTGTGTAAAACACGATTAGGAAGTAGCTGAAGACAAATCCAAGAATTGATAAAAACTCTAAATGACAAATTATAACACTACTAAGCCTTTTCCATCATACTGCTTCCTACATATGTGATTATGTGTAACAAGTGGAAAAAGTATTAGTGCCACAAGCCAAAACTACTTAAAAACAAGCTGCAATTAATTAGTGTTCTGTTCTCTGAAAGATAAACCATTCATGATAAAGAGAGCATAAATTAGTTAGCATCCAACTTGTAAAACTAAGCTAAAACTAGTCTAGAAAACAGAGTAAAAAGGGCAGCATTACGAATAAGACAACTGCAACTACCATTAGATATTAAAGAAAATACAACACACTCAATCCCGGGTGAAAACCTGCAAAGAAGCAAATCTGATCAGTGAAAATAAAGGCTGCAGCAATGAAAAGAAATCAAGTTGTACATAACTCAAGAAAAGGAAACGCTGTATGTGAAATAAAGAAATTGCAGAAGTATAAACATGAAATACTTATACAAGGGCAGTCATGAACGGGGGCCCTCCATCCATTCAACCCACAGAAAACTCAGATGCTTTAAAACTTCAAAACAACACTGTTTCCATTACTTCATATGCAGAAATACATAGTCAAAAGTGTTGGAACAGCTTTATAAAAACAGAGTTCAGAAAGGTGCTAAAATTCTCACAAGTTCATAAACTACAGCAGCTAAAAAGTTAACATAAGCGTACGCAGACGCAAGTATTTATAGGCATTTGCAAGATGGCCTAATGCGTAAAGCATAAAACAGAAAATAAACTGAATATCATGCGTATTAAAGGTGCAGTGAACACGTCATATGCTTCATGGTCGAGCTGGAGGTCCTGGTCATTATGGGCAATGAATCCAGCATTAGATCATGTTCCCCACGGCTTACAAAACACGGACAAGTCATCTTTTCCACCGACGTGACCAAACAGCTTACGCATCAACGTTAAGCTGCCTTTATTTGACCGTAACTTGACCCCCTTTGACCGGAGGTACAGATGACGTGGCTGGCTGAACTGATGGCACAGGAACCTCGAGCGCATATATTCCAACATGCCCACGTGGCTCGTTCTGCAAAATAGCACGTGGAACCTTGAGATCAACAAAATGGCTGCGGAATCATCAGATGGCTGCAAAATCACTGAATGGCTGCGGAATTGCCAGACAGCTGCGGAATCTCTGCAAATATGTCAAAAACTAAACAAAACAGTCACCCATTAGCAAAGCTCACTTGATCATGTTTAATGACAACTAATGTAATGATCTGGGTGGAAAATGAGGCAAAAGAGAGAGGAAAGTGATGAAAACAGTAGGTAATGATGGATGATAAGGTGTAAAGTAGAGGCTCTACATACCCCCACTATGAGGGCATTGCATGTCCTCATGCAAAAACACTAATTAATCAACCTGGTGTGATGCCTCTGCCAAGACATCCAATCTCCTCTTCTTTCTCTGTGTAGACACATTGACCCTTGGCTTCTTTACTAAGCATCTGAACTTTAGGTTGATCAAGGCTCTGTTTAGCCTTTTGCATTTCTTCCTTAACTTTTTGTTACTTCTTTGCCATAGGACCAAATGTAACATGGTGTTATCATGAATCATCTTATCCAATTTGGCTTGCTCTTTCAACTTTTCATTTTCTTGCATGATATGTCGATTTAGAACCTCAATCTCAAAAATTTCCTGTTTTAAGGAGTGGACTTGTTGCTCTAAAGGTTGAACATTGCTTGGGCCAGCAACTGCTTGCTCCAATGTCTCCAGATAATTATACACTTTCTGCTGATCCGGGTCAACCTCAGGTGACTTTTTGGGACTTGGTTCATAATCAAATTCAGATCCGTGTTCATGCTCAAGTTCATGTTCAAAAGGACTTTCCTCACGTGGAGGACTGTTCTCTACATTCTCAGCGTGTGAAGGACTTTTCTCCAAGTTAGGACTTGTAGCACCTTTTTGAGGTGAGCTTAAGTCAATGAATAATGACTGTTTACCCTTTGTGGCCCTTACTTTTCTGTTTTGTAATCTGCTGCTCCTTCTTACAGAGGTGGTACTCTGTTTTTCTTTTGGTACTTTTTGCTTCTGTTTTTCCACCTTTTTAGAGAGGGCAGTTTCATGGAGTTTGGCCATTCTTTGAGCTAAGGGCTGAGTGTCTTCCTCACTAGAATTCTCAGGAGTGAGGTAAGTTTCTTGGACTACAGATTTACCTTTATCTTGCTTTTGTTTCTTCCTCCCTTCTTTTCTTTTCTGAGCAATTTCTTGAGCAAGTTCTGAAAGAGTTTCAGTGATAATTCCTTGGGCTGCTTGGTTATCATCTTCAGTAAATCTAGGATTAATTTCCTGTTTAGGATGCTGTATATCAGTTTCCTCATCAAACTGTTCTTGAACAGTTTCCTCTTGGGCAGTTGTTTCAGGAATAGTGGTATCAGGAACAATAGTTTCTTGGTTAACCCCCTCTCCTCTTTTTCTTCTACTTCTTTTTGGTACTTGAGGGGACCCTCCAGAAGTTTCTCCTAATTCTTGAAAATGATTTCTTATGAGAAACCTCTCCCATGTGTCTCTTTTTGATTTCAATTGTTCCTCAACTAGCAATTTGACAAGACCGTGATGATATAAATGTGCTTCAATATTTCTGGGGTTCCTTTGGACAATTGCACACATTTTCTTAAGACTTGAAAGTAGAAAGTATGGGAGGTTAATATCATCTCCTAGAAAATGCATCATAACCTTTGCATGATAAACATATAAGACCCCAAATCTTCCCTCACAAGTGAAAATTTTTTGCACTAATAAGAGTAAAGTTGTCCACTCCTCCTTAACATAAGAAACAAGAATCCCTTTGGTAAAGATGCTGGTATCCATACCTGGGTTTTTTAAGATTTGTTTCCACTGCTGATCTTGAACTAACCGGTTCTTAAACCACCTTTCTCCAGTCTGTGGAAGTGAGATAGCTTGTGCTATGCTGCTCTCAGTGACTGTGAATTGTAAATCTCCTATCTCCACGTGATTATCTTTTTCTTTGAAGGACCGTACAAAGGCCTTCGTAACCTCCTTATGGTAGCCTCTGAACTTCTGGACGCATTGTAACTAGTTTGCCTTTTGCAATGCCTCTTTAACCTGAGGATAACCCTCCAGAAACTTTGAACCCTCCGGTTCTGCCCTTAAGAGCTTCCCCATTGGCTCTTACGGCTCTGTTCTATTTAAAACACGGCTTCAAAACGGCCTTACACAGTCAATTCACGGCTCTGTTTTGGAACACGGCTTTAAAATGGCCTTGACTTAGTGGATTTACGGCCTCAACACAGTGGATTATGGTTTTAGCTCTGGATACGGCCGTAACAGGCCTCCACCAATGATTAGAATTAGCAGAGAGGAAAAACAGAGTATGGTGAATGGTAGTAGCGTAGTGAGCACAGCGTAAATGGAATGAAACAGTGTGAGTGGAAATGAAACAACGGAAGTGAAATGATATGAGCGTAAGAGGGTAGAAAGGTTATGGAATAATGAATGGAAACGGCTATGTCCTTAAGTTTCGGTTTCGAAGTTACACTTGGCTGCGTGAGTTAATGTCATATAGAGACGTAGTACATTAGGCTACGTCACTTAGGTACGGGATCTTAATGGAAGAAGCAGCCGCAAGTGAAATTCAAAATCGTGGTAATCAAGGACTGATAGACTTGGGAGATACGTGGGTATATGGTCGCATGACTGGTAATCATTACACTTAGTGGCAAGAAACATAACCTAGAAAACTTTGCATAATGAAATAACTGTAAGTTTAGGATTTAAACCATACCTCAGATTCCCGCTTAGATTTGCCTTTGATGACTTGCCACTAACCCTTCGCTGATTTATGGCTGTTGCATGACTATTTTTCATTTATTATTGATGACTACTGAGCTGTAAAGAAATTTCAAACAGTCTGTGTTTTTTTTTATGCAGGTGCAGAGAGCTGCGGAATCATTAGATGGTTGCAGAATCTTCAGATGGCTGCGGAATCTGCAGTAGTACCCTCCGGCTACACAAAATAACTTTAGTTGTCAAAAAGAAATGACTTTATTGATGGGATGGAATGTAGTGAGTGGATGGATGAATGAAAAAAATGAGGTGGAGTGAAAATGAATGAAATGGTGGATGAAATGAGATGAAATAAGGGAAGAAAGAGATTTTTTTTTTGGAAAACATGAGGTGTCAGGTGACCCCGATTTTCACCTCAGGTTTTCTGTATGAGACTGCCAATCAGAGATTGGTTTTCAGGCTCATACATTTATTCTTTTTTTTTCTTTTCTTTTTTTTTTTTTTTTTTTTTTTTTTTTTTTTTTTCTTTTTTTTTTCAAAAACCAAAGATTAGGCTGATGGAGGAGAATAATCCTTCTCCACCAACCTGATTGCAGAATCTTCTTTGAACAATTTGACAAACTCTTCTTTTGAGAATGGCTTCTGGTAGATTTTCAAGCGGTGGCCATTCACAATAAGAGGAGTATGAAATTCATCAATAGTTTTTACTCGAACTGCTCCATTGCTAAAGACTTCATGAATCTCATATGGCCCAAGCCAATGAGTTTGAAACTTTCCTTTGAAGTCTTTGAATTTTGAATCAAACAATAGAGCCCAATCTCCTCTTTGAAACTTCCTTTTTTTGATATGACGATCATGCCATTTAGATCTTTGGTGCTAAACTAGATCGGTCCTTAGAATTGCATCTTGTCTTATTTCATCTAGCTCATTTAGCTGGTCCATTCTGTGTCTTTGAGCTTCTGAGAGGCTCATTCCCAATTGGACTGCCATCTTGAATTCTTGATTTGGAACTCAATAGGAAGCAGGACTTCCTTCCCATAAACAAGTTCATAGGGAGAATGTCCTGTTGTGTTCTTCCATGTGGTTCTATAGGCCCATAAGGCTTCAGGGGGCCTTTCCGCCCAATCTCTTCTATGAAGATGAACAGTCTTGGTGATAATGCCTTCAAGAACTTTATTGGTAGATTCCACTTGACCATTGGATTGCGGATGGTAGGGAGTAGATGTTCTATGCTTGATCTTATATTCCTCCATCAACTTCTCCATCAATTCAGATGTAAACTGGCTGCCTTGATCTGTCACAATTTCCCTTGGGACACCAAAACGAGTGAAGATATCCTCAAAAAGAAATTGAACAACTGAATTTTCAGTGGCAGAAGGCAATGCTTTTGCTTCTACCCACTTAGTAACATAATCAGTACAAACCAGTATATACTTCTTTTGCTTTGATGGTGGATTAATTGGTCCAACGAAATCTAGAGCCCATTTCTCAAAGGGTTCGATGCATACCTGAGGCTGTAGAGGCATTTCATTTGAAGGAGTTGGTTTCCCAACTCTTTGGCAGCTGTCGCACCTTCTAACATACTGCTTTGCATCTTTAAAGAGAGAAGGCCAATAAAATCCTAGAGAAAGGATTTTATAGGCTGTCCTCTTGTCAGCAAAGTGCCCGCCGCAAGGTTCATCATGACATGCCTTAAGGATGTCAGGCATTTCATTTTCCCGAACACACCTTCTGATTATACAATCTGGCCCTGTTTTGAACAATTCATTAGAAATCCAAGAATAATGTGAACTCTCCCGAATGATTTTCCTTTTCTCATTAGGAAATAAGTGTAGAGGAAGCTTCCCTGTAACAAGATAATTAGCCATATCTGCATACCAAGGAGTCTTGGTAGTCACTGAAAACAAGTATTCATCTGGAAACTTATCTTCTACTGGAGAATCCTCATTAGTGTTTTGGATTCTAGACAAGAAATCAGCTACTGTGTTTTGTTTTCCAGGTCTATCTAACACAGTAATGTTGAATTCTTGTAAGAGTAAAAGCCATCTTGTAACTCTACCATTAGTGACAGGTTTGTTCATTAAATATCTTATGGCAGAGTGATCAGTATGGACAAAGGTTTCATAGCCGGTTATGTAATGTCTAAACTTGTTGATTGCATGTACCACAGCTAAGAACTCTTTTTCTGTAACAGTATAATTTAACTCAGTGGGAGTCAAATTCTTACTTGTGTAATAAATGGCATAAGGGATCAAATCCTTTTGTCCCAAAACAGCTCCTAGAGCTGTATCTGAAGCATCAGTAGAGATGTGGAAAGGGAGTTTCCAATTTGGTCCCCTTAAGATGGGTGCTTCAGATATTCTAGACTTTAAAGCTTCAAAGGCAGATTGACACTCAGGATCCCATTTAAACTCACAGTCTTTGGTAAGCAATTTGAAAAGAGGAGATGCTATCCTAGTGAAGTTTTCAATAAATCTTCTGTAATACCCAGTAAACCCAAGAAAACTTCTAACATCCTTCTGGCAATTTGGAACAGGTAACTTAGAGATGACTTCAACTTTGGATTTATCAACCTTAATTCCATCTCCTGAAATATGATGTCCTAAAACAATCCCTTTAGTAAACATCATAAAACACTTTTCATGACTTAAAGAAAGATTTGTTTCCTTACATCTTAGCAGTACTTTTTCTAAATTTTCCAAAGCTTCTTCAAATGTATTACCATAAACTGTGAAATCGTCCATGTATACCTCTACACAATCATGAATCAGATCTGAAAAGATTCCTAATACAACCCTTTGAAATGTAGCCGGTGCATTGCACAATCCAAAAGGGAGTACTCGGTAGGCAAAAGTTCCCCAAGGACAAGTAAATGTGGTTTTGTCTTGATCTTCAGGTGCTACCTGAATTTGATTGTACCCACTAAAACCATCCAAGAATGAGAAATACTTTTTACCTGCTAAAGTGTCTAGTACCTGATCAATAAAAGGTAGAGGAAAATGATCCTTTAATGTTGCCTTGTTCAATTCTCGATAATCAATGCAAACTCTCCATTTACCATTCTTTTTGGGCACTATAACCAAGGGAGAAACCCATTGGCTGTCTGAGATGGGGTAAATGAAGTTTACCTTGAGCAATTTCAGGAGTTCTTCTTTCACGATTTCCCTAAGGTTTGGATTCATCCTTCTTTGTGGTTGCCTAATAGGTCTATTATTCTCTTCAATGTAGATGTGATGAATACAAGTCTTAGGATCGATTCCTTTCATGTCATTGTATTCCCATGCAAAGGCAGTGGAATGTTTTTGCAACAGTTTAGTTAATTCTTCTTGTTGTGGTCTTCCCAAGTTTTTGTTAATGTTTAATGTTTTTCCTGGGAGGATTTCAACTGTAGAACTACCAAACTCTTCCATTGAGAAGAGAGACATTTGTCTAGAGGAGAGATATTCAATGTCTGCATCTATCTGAAAATGTTCAGAGTCATATTCTAAAGGTACTTCAAAATTTTCTAATGTATTTAGAATTTGACTATCCTCACTGATCTCAGAGATGGTTAGAACTGGTTGTATAGTATCTTCATCCTCTACCCATTCATCTTCTCCTATTTCTGTTATAGCCTTTGCTGGAGGATACAAGTTGAATTTCTTGGTGGAATTACCATCTGATATATACATGTCTCCAGACCTACAATTGATGAAAGCATCAGCTGTTGCTAGCCAAGGTCTTCCTAAGATAAGAGGATGTCCTCCTAGATTGTTCTTGGGAGTTAAAATCATAAAATCAACAGGATATTCCCAAGAGTCTAGAGAGACTGGAATATCTTCCAATACACCATCAGGTTTAATGATTGATCTATCTGCAAGCTGCAGCAAAGTAGGTGTAAAGAGAAGGTTAGGAAGCTTTAACTGATCCATGGTCTGTCTACTCATGATGTTGATAGCGGCTCCTAAGTCAATTAAAGTATTTGGGATTTCAACCCCATTAATATGAGTTTTGACAATAGGACTACCGGGATCCACATACTTTTGCATGGTAATTTTGCCCATCATAATGTCTGCAATTTTTCCAACTAGGTGTATCCTTCTGGTATCTCTGGTTCTTTTTACTGTTTTCTTCAAACTCAACTCCTTTATTGTCTTCGCTAGAATGGGAATTTCCTTAATGGCTTGTAACAAGGGGATCTTAATACATACATTCTTCAATTCATCTAGGAAGTTATAGTCAGGCACCCATATCTGCTTTTCCACCCCTTTGTCAATTTGCAACCTTTCAGGAAAGGGAGGTGTAGCTAAAGGTGTAGGTTGCTCAACTATGGGAGTTGTAGAGGTTGATTCTTTTTCTTTTTCTTTTTCTTTTTGGATATTTTGGTTTTGAAGTGATACTTCAGAACCTTTATTGACTTTGAGAGATTCCTCCTCAGAAATGCTTGGTTGTTGAACACTTGTAGAAGGTTGATCTAAGATTCTACCTGATCTAAGTTGTACTTCATTAAGAGGAACAACCATGTAGGTAGGGAATGGTTGACCTTCCATCATGTAAGCATTTTGAGGATTCCTATTATTTGGATTTGGTAATGGCTGAGAGGGAAGTTGATTGGATTTCTGCTGGGATTGAAGTGCTAATTGAGAATTTTGATTTTGTGGAGGAGGTTGTTGTTGTTGAGGGTATGGCAATGATAATTGTTGACCTTGGTTTGGAAGTTGTGGAGCTTCCTGATTCTGAAATGATGGAGGATATTGATAGAATTGTGCAAATCTCCCATAAGGATTTTGCATGCTTTGCATCCATGCTTGGAAAGCATTTTGAGGTTGAGGCCAAGGTTGTTGCCAAGGATTCCAATTTGGTTGGGATTGAGAATTCATAGAGTTGTTAAACCCTTGATTCTGTTGTCCTTGCCAAGGTCTCCTTGCAATAAAACAGAGAGATTCAAGTGTATCTGGATCCTCTTGAAAGACTGCTTTGAGGCCAGGAATTGAGGGACAATCCTTGGTCTCATGAGTTTCTGAGCAAATTACACATGTTTCTACAACGTGTGCATCTAAGGGACATTCCCTTAAAGCATGTTTCTTTCTACATTTCGGGCAAAAGATAGCCAAAGCCTCAGCTTCTGCTTTTTGTTTATTGTGAATCTTAAGGGTATCAAGTTGTTCACTAAGACTCCCTAAGATGTCAGTTTTAAATTCATCAAGCACACTGCCGATTTCAGCCCTACTCACTGATCCTGTTGCAGATTTATTTGCCCTAAGGAGAGAAGGATCTCTAGGCCCTTTTTGAGTTTTTGATTTGCCCCTTGAGAGATGGATACAACGTTCTGCTATGTCATTGAGAGAAAGTTGAGAAATATCCCCTTTTCCCATCATGTTTAAGATGTCTATCCATTCATCCCTAATGGCTTTTAATAAGAGGGCTTTTAAGGTCTCTTCATCCAAGGTATTCATTTTTGCTCTTTTCAAGTTATATTGAAATCTTTCAAGTAAATCTTCTAGACTCTCATCTTCTTTTTGTATCATTTTAAAAACCTCGTCTTTGTGATTAGTAGGCATGCAATAGTCTAAGTACCTATCCAAAAATGTCTGTTTCATCTCATCCCAAGTCCTAATGGATTGAGTGAGTAACCCCATGAACCATTTCAAGGCTTGATCCTTCAGTGTTGAAGGGAACAACTTGAGTTTCTGAGAGTCATCCAGGTAGTCATAAGTTCGACACACCACTTCAAACTCAAATAAGAATGTTTCAGGGTCCTCAGTCCTTAACCCATGGAAGTTAGGGAGGAAAAATGGTGATATGTTTTTCATAGTGGCTCGGGAGTCCTCATTAACAATGGGAAACCCAAATGAATTATCCCCATTTCTATTTCCTCCTCCAATGGGACCTCTACCTCCATTATTGTTATTGTTATTTCCTCCTCCTCCTCTACCTCTACCTCTACCTCCTCCTTCTTCCTCTGCCATGATGATTCTACTAGGGATTTCAAAATCTTCTGGTTCCTCTACAAAAGGTGAATGAGAAGAGATTTCTCCTTCTTCTTCAGATGATTCCAATTCCTCAATTACAATTGGTCTTCCTGCAGGAGAAAGAGAAGAGTCTCTTCCTGGTTCAAACTCAATAGAAGGTGTAGGAGAGTCAACTCTTGGCTCTTGAATTCCAGGAATTCTAGGACTAGGAGTTTCGGTTGGAGATAAGGGGGGTGTCTCTTGTCTATCCCTTGAAGCAGATGGACTTGTAAAAATTGAACTTCGAGCTCTAGCTAAAAACCGTCCTATAGAATCTCTAGCTCTATGCATGTCATTTTTTTTTATTTTTTCTTCAAGTCAAGTTAATAGTTCCTTTTCTGATCTTCCAGGTCACTCTAGGTGCAAGAAGAGAGCATACTCAAGAAACTACTAAATCAATAACTTTCCCCTTTCTGATCCTCCAGATCACTTTGAAGTGCAAGAGGAGAGCATACTTGGATAGGTTATTAACCTCTTTCCTTGAAATTTTTTTTATGTTTTTTTTCTAAGTATGGCTACTTAATTTCACTACCCCCAGCAACGGCGCCAAAATGTTTAGTCAATTTAGTGTTCCTAAATTGATGTCATTAATTGTCAACCCAGGGCTCGTAAGCTGATGAAGTGAAGGTGTACTATATGTATTAAGAAACCTCTTAGAGTTTTTGTCGTTTGGGGGTGTTGTTTGTGGTTGATTTATCTTCCTAAAATGGAGTGATGATTATAGACAGATGAGTGCAAGTGTGTGAAAAGTGAGTTCTAGATGAGTGAAAGTGTGTGATTGGTGATTTCTAATTACTTGCTGAATTTGTAAAGGAAAAGAACTTGAAAGAAATGAATAGCTTGAAATGACTTGAAAGCAAATGACCACGTTCTAATGGCATTAGTCTCTACTCATATTGCTGCAAATAAAAGAAACAAGAAAATCACTTCAAGGACTGATGATAATGGTTATCTCTTCCTAACTCCCTGCTTCTACCACATAGTACTGTGTAAAACACGATTAGGAAGTAGCTGAAGACAAATCCAAGAATTGATAAAAACTCTAAATGACAAATTATAACACTACTAAGCCTTTTCCATCATACTGCTTCCTACATATGTGATTATGTGTAACAAGTGGAAAAAGTATTAGTGCCACAAGCCAAAACTACTTAAAAACAAGCTGCAATTAATTAGTGTTCTGTTCTCTGAAAGATAAACCATTCATGATAAAGAGAGCATAAATTAGTTAGCATCCAACTTGTAAAACTAAGCTAAAACTAGTCTAGAAAACAGAGTAAAAAGGGCAGCATTACGAATAAGACAACTGCAACTACCATTAGATATTAAAGCAAATACAACACACTCAATCCCGGGTGAAAACCTGCAAAGAAGCAAATCTGATCAGTGAAAATAAAGGCTGCAACAATGGAAAGAAATCAAGTTGTACATAACTCAAGAAAAGGAAATGCTGTATGTGAAATAAAGAAATTGCAGAAGTATAAACATGAAATACTTATACAAGGGCAGTCATGAACGGGGGCCCTCTATCCATTCAACCCACAGAAAACTCAGATGCTTTAAAACTTCAAAACAACACTGTTTCCATTACTTCATATGCAGAAATACATAGTCAAAAGTGCTAGAACAGCTTTATAAAAACAGAGTTCAGAAAGGTGCTAAAATTGTCACAAGTTCATAAACTACAGCAGCTAAAAAGTTAACATAAGCGTACGCAGACGCAAGTATTTATAGGCATCTGCAAGATGGCCTAATGCGTAAAGCATAAAACAGAAAATAAACTGAATATCATGCGTATTAAAGGTGCAGTGAACACGTCATATGCTTCATGGTCGAGCTGGAGGTCCTGGTCGTTATGGGCAATGAATCCAGCATTGGATCATGTTCCCCACGGCTTACAAAACACGGAGAAGTCATATTTTCCACCGACGTGACCAAACAGCTTATGCATCAATGTTAAGCTGCCTTTATTTGACCGTAACTTGACCCCCTTTGACCGGAGGTACAGATGACGTGGCTGGCTGAACTGATGGCACGGGAATCTCGAGCACATATATTCCAACATGCCCACGTGGCTCGTTCTGCAAAATAGCACGTGGAACCTTGAGATCAACAAAATGGCTGCGGAATCATTAGATGGCTGCAAAATCGCTGAATGGCTGCGGAATTGCCAGACAGCTGCGGAATCTCTGCAAATATGTCAAAAACTAAACAAAACAGTCACCCATTAGCAAAGCTCACTTGATCATGTTTAATGACAACTAATGTAATGATCTGGGTGGAAAATGAGGCAAAAGAGAGAGGAAAGTGATGAAAACAGTAGGTAATGATGGATGATAAGGTGTAAAGTAGAGGCTCTACACTCCACAGCTCTTTGCTCCAAACAGAAATGAAAAAATTGTGAGTCCAAAAGGCATTATATAACTTTGAAATTGCAAAATATTTTTTAAAAAATGGATTTTTGTCTCATGGAATTTTTGACCTGTGGGCTAGGATTGTCAAGAAACAGTTGTTGTTTCAGGATATTTTGGAGACCTTGTTTGAGATGTCATTTCGGTCCCATGATCACTGACTCGTCATGGCAAGAATTGTTCACTCACTAGCATTTAGGTTAGGAAAAACTATTTTTCTTCTGCATCTTTCATTCTAGCCTCCATTCAACTATACATTAGCCATAGAGTCGACCCCATCATATCTTGGTTGGAAAACAATTTTCACTCGCCGATTTTGAAATCATGATATGATGGTAGAGCCATCCTTTGTGTTGAGTTGTACTGTTGCATTACATTTTGACTATTTTCACCTTTTTGGCCTTGAGTCAGCTTCACTTGGACTCGTGTTTAAGCCACTTATTTGACCATGCCTTCTGCAAAATCAACCATGCAATCACTTAGGTTGTGCAACTTGACGCATCCTTTTACCCATGGAATGAACATCCCTTTTAGTGTCCTTGAGTAGTTTCACCTCCCTGCATTGAGCATAGGAATATTCCCCTCCCAGGAACTAGATCATCTGTTTCTCTGACACTCATTCTTTCCACTGTACTATAGCATTATTTTATTCTTTTTATAGCTTAAATAAAAAAACAAAAGAATTATATATTCCAAATAGAGCGAGAACAAGACAACATTTTCATATTTTATTGGCAGCTAGAGCTAGTTGTGTTTCCCTTGAACAAAGAACTCAAAAGAAAGTCTCTCCTCCAATCTAAGCAGGATTTAGTTTGACTTAGGTACACCTTAACCTTGTTACTGAGTAATTACTCCTTTGATTGGTTACCTCTTCCAATCATATAGAGAGTTTTCTCATGCCTCCTACATGACAAACTTATACAAAGTTATCATATGCTGCCATATAGTCATCATTGAGTCATGCTTCGATTCAAGGGAAGTAAGCCTGAGTCAGCCTCTCTGTGGTGTCTCCTGACCTATTTTTTAGTCGGCCATCCCTTTTTGTCAGTGCCATGTTCGTCATCACATCAGTTATATTGGTCATTTGCTCTTGCAGAAAGGGAGATGAGATTGACCACGCAGTTAGGGAATATGAAATGGATCAAGTGATTTTGTATCTAGGATTGGATGCGAACATCTTGCCAAAGCAGAGATGGGAGCGCATGGGCAGGCCCACGTTGCAATTATCTCCTATTCAATTGCAAATGGAGAACCAACAAAAGATCCTACCAATGGGAAGATTGTAGGGAATAACAGTGGATATAGAAGGTGCGAGTGTGCTTGCATATTTTGAAGTGATAGAGATTTTTGATGACATCAATCCATATCTCGTGTTACTGGGAATAGATTGTGCCACTAACATGAATGGAGTGATAAATCTAAAGAAACGCAAGATGATTTTTGAGAAATATTCACTACGCGTAGTGGTAACTTTAAACCCTATAGAAGGATCGTGCTACACAAAGCTGGTGCGCGACTGCAACAACGATGATGATCTAGACTATATCTACAACATAACTACTCAGGAGCAAGATTGGGTGAATCCTACAACAGATGGTAGGATTTTGTGGGAGCGCGAAAGCTCTTGCACCTCAGATTCAAACGAAGAGATAGAATGATGGCAGAACCGGTTACATGAGGTAACCACGCTCAACTGAAACATGATGATAAGGTCACTACATTGTGTAGCAACCAAAGAAAGAGATTTTCCAATGTATGAAAGGTTGAACGAGGTGGATTATTTCTTGAACACGTTTGAGAGAGAAGTGCTAGAACAACAATGTTTCAATGCTCTGAAATGGGAATTTTTGCACATGGTCCTATAAGCCCATAGAACTGCTAGCACGCATAGGTCCTAGTCATTGTGTCTCACATGGTGGACCATGTTCAGTACTTCGCATATTTTTTTAAAGGCTTCCACGCGGATAATCTGTGGTGCGCTTGGTCTTATCATACTTCGTCATTCACGCCATCGTCTTTCTCACTCCTACTTGTTGGTCTTGTTTCCTATTGCTAGGACAGTGCGCGTTCATGCAGTTTCCATACCATGCGCCTGTACCCACGTGGAGAGGTGGGTGCGTAGGCTATTTCCTTTGTCATACCTAGCTTTCATTTGAGGTTTTCCAAACCCCCTGAGCATCATCCTTCTGTATTCATTCCAGTCTGTAAAACTTATTTGATGTGTACCCCGCCATTTTGCGGGTGTTACGTGGGCACTTCCGATGCTGAAGTATGAAACAGATGCTGTAATCCCTATGGAGCATGCAAAGCCTGCTCTGCGCATGGCAGCACCCATAGATACGACAGTTTGCAAAGCTCAGAAAGAAGGAATCACACAGTTGCAAGAGATAGAACACATGAGACTTGAGGAAGAAATCCAACATGGAAACCTTAGACTCCGCAAAATTAAAAGAAAGGGTACAGGTAAGAGAGAGAAGCACTTTGATGGATGCGGAGGTCAAGAAGATGGAGGACAAGATAAAGGAAGTTTTTCTCGCCGAAAACACTAGAATGGTAAGGCATGATGTGTACAATCATACTAACAAGTTTGAGGACTATCGTTGTGAATTGGTTAGTCTGATGCCTTGGATTGGACCGCATATTAATAAGCATAGTGACCAGGGTAGCGCATTACAAATGGTGAAGTGCACGATGCCAACCACAAAAATAGAAGGTGGGGATTCTCCAATAACCCTGATGGAGGACAGGATGAAGCTCTACACGAGTGGTGTGACCACTTGACTAGCCAAGGGAAGGATAGTATTAGCACTCTAGGTAGTTGGAAGGGAGTGCAGGACTATAAATTATTTTGCCTAGGAGCTGCACGATATTGGAGATGCACGTAGAAGAAGAGAGTCACAAGGTCTGCAACCGCACACAGGGGGCGACGCTACCACGCACATTGGCTAGAAAGTGACCGTTGAAGTCACTATTCATGATGGGATGATCGACTTGAGGCCAAATGGAGTGGGCGGCGGACATTTACGACGCGATTTATGGGCAAGATTTGGGAAAATCTATTGCCAAGAAAACATTAATGAACCGGAATTGGGGGGAATGGTCGAATTTGAATTCAAAAGCTGCTATAAAATGCAAAGGGCTACCGAGCAAACAACACTTGGTCATTTTAGAATTGATCGATTGAGCAGAGCTCTGAGCATTGTGAGCCAAGCGTTGATTGGGCCCCTGAATTCACAAGTAACAGATTACAGCCCAGATATAATGACAACAACTAAGAATGGTTTGGGAATAGAAGAGGTCACTGCCAGCGAGGCTGCGCAGGCCCTAACTGTGTAGAATGTTCTAGAAGGTGTCGCAGTTGTGGCATAGATCCCCAAATCATAGCATACGCCAAGACCTAAGAAGGATAAACAAGCAATCCCTCCCATACACGGTGTCCCTAAGGAACCCGCTGCGTAGCAAACTATCGATGGAAGAGAAGGGTAAAGTTGTCACGATAGAAACACATGAAGAAGAAGAAGATTTGCAAGCTCTTATCATCGTAGAGGAAGAAGACAAAGGCATGGAGGTGGATACTCAACCTCCATACTCTGTGACAAAACTACCTGCATATGTCCCCCCGTGAAAAGGGAAGGCCAAAGTGCCCAAGGACCTAGACGAAACCAAGAGTTCACTCCAGACTCTACTCCTCCGAAATGGCATTATGTTTGAAGACATGCACTTGGGTCACATGACAACCATGAAATTTGAAGATTGGGACCTCATTGACCGCGAGAAGTTCCCTCACCTCGATACTAGGAACCTCATGAAGTAGAACACCGTGGGGGTAGTGACAATGTTAGAGCCATGGAAGTGGTTGCGTGGAGTGGAAAAGGTCAGGTTGCTAAACCTACTATGGGTGCCACATTTCCACCATGCCCCAATAGCCATTTTCATCATCATGTAGCTACTCTGCCTGATGCATGATGGGTATCTATGGTTGGAGGAGCCCATCCCCATCACGGTAGACCTAATTCATCACATTTCCCGGCTACCATACAAAGGAAAGGACCCTGAAACCATATCAGAAGGGAAGGGTAGTGATTTGGCCCTCGTGGAGGCCATGAAGATGAAGTACAAGCTGGAGAAGAAGAATAGGGGATACGCCATCTCCAGCATCAAGGACAAAGTGGTACACGTAGCAACCCAAATCCTGGTAGGAAAATTTATGCGAAAGTGTCGCGCAGATGAGGTACCTGCACCAGTGATCGCACTGGCTAAGTAGTGTCCGGAGGGGGTCCAGTTTAACTGGGTTGAAGTCCTCTACGTGAAATTCTTGAAGAATTGTCATGAAACCCAAGAGTAGGGTAAAACCTTCCACTATGCATGTTTGTTGCTATCCATAGTGCTCGTAGCAAGGAATTGTCATAAGATAGTTAATTCCCCATAATTGGTAGATATTTACCGGAGGCCATGAAGTATGTTTCACTCTGGGCCACAAAGGATGTGAAAAGGATACGTGATAGCAAGATCTTCTAAGTGCTCATGGAGATGAACATTTTCATGTGGATCAATTGGAAGCCGTGCTTATCGCCCATGGTGTACAATAGTCTATACGGTTTTGCAGAATTCAAGGTAGACATGTACAACATCTTTATCAGGGTACGATAGGATCCAAAGAGGCAATGGACAAAGCTACCCTTTGCAACCACTGACGACACTATTTTCAATGTCTTGGAGGCATGGCCACCAGAATGGCGCACCCCAGACATTGCAGAACATGAGAGGTCGGCAACACAGAAGAAGAAGGACGATGCCAAGCTATGCATTTCATAGTTGGCCGAGAAGATTGGAGAAGGAAAAAATAACAGCTAAGGTATGGGTAGCGCGAGAAGTGGCACAGAAAGCCACCGAGTAGAAAAAGTCCACAGAATCAGCCGAAGCAGCATTGGAAGTAATCGCGAAGGTTGGCGAGATCCAAGCAATGCCCTTGAAGGGGTAGGAGGAAAAGGAAGCGAAAAAAGGAGAAGGAAGTACAGACCCAGGGACCGTGTACACACAGTTGAAGCACCCACATATGATAGATCGAATAGCACTGAGAAAGAAGGTTAAGACCTCGAAATTGGCCATTGACCTGATCACCGTAATCGAGGGTGATCTGGACGACATGAGCGAGACGGTGAAAGATGACACGAATGAGGCCCTTCAAGATTTCATGCAGGAGAACCAAACTATGTTAGAGGACCTCAGAGTGTAGTTGCAGGAGTTACAGGTGCATCCCCCTCAGGTTGGTACCCTTTCAACCCACCTCGTAGCATGATCCTCAGCAACAAAGACAATTTTGCACACATGGATGGAAAACATAATAGTGTTGTTGGAAGGGGCCCTAGTGACATCAAATGAGACCGATAGATTTTTAGTTAGCATGATGAAAGGACTTGGCCTTAATCTGGCTACCCTTTCACATGAGACAGTCTATTTGTTACAATATGGGATAACGACAGTGTTGCATGCTAGGAAGAGTCGCGCAATTGAAGTCCTCAGCGAGAAAAAGATAAACATGGAACAACTAAGCTTGCAGTGCAACAAATTGGTGTCACAAAATCAACAATTGGTGCAAGTGATAGATGATGCTTGTCGAAGCGTCCTGGAGCTAGCCATCCCAACAGATCTGCTAGTGGAGCTGCAGATCCACAGGTTAGCATCAGGAGTCTGCAAGGCCAAGGAAGAAATGACCAAGGTTCAGCTGGAGCTGAATCTTCAGATCGCTGAGCTACGGTTAAAGGTGTAGCCATCCACTCCAATGGAAGTCGGAGAATGGCGTGTGGACTGAAGGAAATCAGGGTTGTAGTGTGAGACTGTACCAACATGTTGGAACAAGCACTTAAGGTCCTCACAACTCTGTAGGAGGACCCCAACATTCAACTTGTGGAGATAGAAGCGTGAGAACTCCAACAACAATATGACAGTGTCTTAGGAACTACGCAGATAGTAATCCTCACTCAAAGGCTTGCGAAGATACAGAAAGCTAAAGCACTAAAGGAGCAGGTGGACACAACGTGACACAAGGAGGAAGTTCTCAAAGTGTGTGTTCAGCCTTAGATCAACGAGTCCTTCACTATCACGACAAACATCGAAGTAAATCTCGCACACATACAGGGGATGCACACATTAATGCAAAGAAGTACCGTAGACACAGAGGTCTCAGAACAACGGATGCAGCAGATCCAGCAAGTAGCATCTCAGTGCATTGCTGACCTCATCACAGTTCGAGAACAGTTTGAGGGACTCTGTGCAAAGATTGTCATGTCGACAGAGTAATTTGAGGGTGATTCATGATGTTTTTGTTGGGGGCTTGTTGGGCATGGAATCCCCCCACGGCATGCTTTGGGGCTCAAAGCCCAAGTTTTGATCCGATATTGTTGTAAAGACTCAGTGAATTACGGGCATGTAGCACGAAATGTATGATAAAGTCACAAGGTTGTTTGCCCTAGTCTTGTAATGTAATGTCGGCCTCATTATGGTCTGTGGACCATGGGATTGTATAAATAGAGTGAGGCTCTAAGTGTAGAAGAGAGGATAGCGGAGTAGTAGAGAGAAGAAAGAGTTTAAGTGACTAAGTGTGTCTTGGGTCGTAGGGTAGGATAAGGCTCTGCAGCTAAGTGCGCAAAGGCCTAGTAGTCCACGGCTGAGTGCGTGGACCCCTTTAGTTGAGTGCGCAGGGTGGAGTCGAGTCTGTAACTAGGGAAGAAATCCATAAATAGAAGTTTTTATTACCAATTAGTGTATCTGTTCTTCGGTTAATGTATGCATAATATAAATTGTGAATATACTATTTCTTTACTGTAAGCACATGTATGAATGGTTTATATTGTTAAGTATTGTAGGTTTTAACCCCGTACAGAGATTACCCACATATGAATTCTAAAACATAAAAAATAAACAATGCGAGAGCATAACACATAAAACACATATACACAGAGATTTCCCCTGGATCCCAAAACCGGGACTACCAGCTTGATTTTTCATTATGTTCTTTTCAATTTTATAATACATATTTATACATGTCAAAGCATCTAAACCATGGACCAAAAACCATTGCATCGAAAACCATCATGTCCCAAACCATGTGCGAAAATCATGCACAAAACCATAGGTGGGTTTTCCCAACGTAACATAGGGTCGAAAACCAAAATTTTCTGGGGCGCTACCACAGACCCCACAGAGTGGGGTTACCTGCACCCCTCAAACCCCCTGTGACCCCCCCCCAACCCCTGCTATGCATTCGACGCAATGAAGGGGGGGCTTTTCCCACCCTCTAACCCCCCTAGTTAACTACGTGGGCTAGTCATGGAAAGAATACAACACAACCCAACAAGTATAACTTAAAGCATGCAAGTAGACTAAAATAATCAACTAACATTGGGTTACTAGTAAGGACTGGGGTAATAACAATGTTTGACCCCTGAGTAGGGCTACGCGAAGGCAACATCTAAGACTGCGAGGTACGAGAAAGTGCAGGTAGTGACGTGTGCATAGGGTTGAACCGTAGACCACTTGAACTCATCATACATCTCCAGGGTGTAGACACCTGGTTATAGCACCCTCCCATACTACTTCGAGTGAGACCTCAGTCTGCGCTTCGCGAACTGTTTCCGAAAGGGCTAGTAGTACCAAGATTTGTTTGGCTAAAACACCTCTGAACCTAGGTTAGGCCCCAACAAGCCAACAATAACGTTGAGGACCCAATCCCAGAAGTGCATTATATCTAATTTGTACTTGAAAGACCCAGTGGGGATTTTTTTGTTGTGTTTTTTGGAGACTGAAACACAAAGAGTGATAAAGGAGTTCCATAGTGGCATTTGCAGCTGGAACTACAACTAGAAGACCATTACGCATAAGATACTAAAAACGGGGTTCTATTGGCCCACGCTATTTGGAGATGTTTATTCTTATGCTAGGTCTTTCCCGCAGTATCAAGTGTTCTTTGAAATTAAAAAATAGGCCCCACTCCCCTTGATCTCAGTTATTGCAGAAGAACCCTTCAGACAATGGGAACTAGACTTTATTGGAGAGATACATCCTCCTTCTAGTGGCCAACACAAGTGGATCCTCACAACCACAGACTATTTCACCAAGTGGGTAGAGGCAATCTTAGCTAAGAATGCAACAGAGACTATGGTATTGAAATTCCTGGAGGAAAACATATTAGCAAGGTTTGCTTGTCTCGTAAAGATTGTGACTGAAAATGCCCAGGCTTTTAAGTCTGCAAATTTTATCACCTTTTGTCAGAAATATAACATCATAGTTGGTCATTCCACCACTTACTATCCTTAAGGAAATGGGGTGGTTGAGTCCTCAAATAAAAGGTGGTGAGAATCCTTAACAAGACAATTGCAGAAAGTCAGAGGAACTGGGATTCTCAACTAAAATTTGCACTTTGGGCAAAGAGGGTCACTCCAAAAATATCCACACATAAATCCTCTTTCGAGTTGGTTTATGGAAAAATAGTTGTATTCCATATTCATCTTGTCATTCCAATGGATAATATGCTACAAGGTTCAGAAGAAGAAACCAACACCCTGAATAGAAGGATACATCGATTAGTGGATATCCAGGAGAGAAGAGAATAGGTAAATCACCTGTTGGACAACTACCAACAAAAAATGAAGTCCTTGTTTGATAAGAAAGCTAGGGACATGCCTCTTCAACCAGGATATTTAGTCCTAAGGTGGGATGTGAGGAGACAGGACAAAGTGAAACATGTTAAATTTGATCCCTTATGGTTTGGAACCTTCAAGATTAATGAGGCTAATGAAAACAATACTTTTATACTGGAGAACTTAGAGGGTGACATGCTTGAGCTACTCGTAAATGGGAAATTCCTCAAGAATTATTTCCAGCGTTAAGAGGTTCAATTCTCACCCACTGTACATACCAGTGAGCTATTGTAAAATATCAATAATTCTTTTAGTTCTTTATATTTCTGTTTTTATTTTTATATGCATAGATAAAATGACACCATGCCCAATAGATAGAAGGTTGCTAGTGTTGGATGGTGTTTTTATTGATGTCAACCCATGGAGTTGATTAGGTGTGACTTTGAATAAAAATACCAGTCATTGATGCCAAATGGTTAATGAATGATTCTTAGTAATGGTCAGATTACATCAAGATGGCAATTATACTGTTGGATGGTTAGAAACCCAATTCCTAAGGTTCGGGTTCCTTGGGCTGCAAATGTGCCCCAACTTTGTCGAGGGATTTTGATAGGAAAAACCATTAAGTTTGGGTCAGAGATCTATGCCATTAGATTATCCTCGAAAATATGTCTCTATTGATATGTGGTATGTCTCGAGAGGTCTCTTGGTTTGAGATATATTCACAATTGAAGTTAGTGACCCCAGTTTTTTCCTAGTCTTTTGGCTAAAACCCCAGGGGTAGTGACATGATACTTCCTCCTATGGTTGTCAACATATGAAATTGTTTATCAATGTAATATCACCCCATATAAGTTACATAACTTCAAAAACCAAAGACAATAAATCAATCATTGACTTAATACACTCATGTGCCACCTAAAAAACACACTAAAGAGGGTTATTGTACAAATTCCTTAGAGATTAAGCAAACAATCTATTAATAACTATTAAATTTAATTAATTTAATTAAAAAGGAAATTGTTTTTGAAGTATCTTATAAAGGCCTACCTAACAAAGCCCCTAAGACTTCAAAACTATCCAAGTCAATAAACTTTATGAACGCATGTCACTCCAAACATATATGTAATGTATATCATAAAAAGGCTTACCTAAAAAAGTACCTAAGACTTCAAAATTATCCAAGTCAATAAACTTGATGAACACGTGTCACTCTAAACATATACGTAATGTATATCTTCAAAAGGAAAGTGATTTTGTGATATTGTAAAAGGAAACTGGAATGTTAATAGGAGCCCCTCTTATACCCACACATAAGCCTATAAAAAGACTATGTATACTCCTCCAAAATTATCATTTCAACGAACTAGTTTATGACCTTTGCTCTGAAATAATTCGACTTACCTGAAATAAGACAACGAAGTATATTTGGGGCAAACCAGCAAAGAATTTCAAAAGGAGCAACAAAACAACGAATTACTTTTTTTTTTGGTTTTGATTTTTATTTGGGTTGGAGGTTCCTTTTATGTGCTTGTCACTCTCCTTGCTGAAGAAAACATGACCTATACACTTTAGATCTGAGGGTAGCAGGACTTGAAAATAATATCATCCAGTTGTACAAGCATATTGACGTAAACATGGATAGCAGGGTTTGACCATTTAAGCAACATTGTTTACATGTATGTTGGTAGCTCTCCAAGGACAAAGCTTGATATCATTGGTTGTAGGTCATAGGGATGACCTGAGACACCTTGGTTTATGCCATCATTTGATAGCAACGCTAGATGGTTCCAACATTGTGAGAAATTTGGAACATTGAAGCAGCGTGAAGTATGATTGTCTGCATATAAGCCTTGATGCTTTTTCATTCATGACGTGCAGTGGTAGCTAGCATTTGAGCTATTAATGTTAAGCATTGATCAGATGTGAGGTGATCTATGTGTGTGGTGATAGTGATGTGTAGTTGAGTATCAAAATTGATGTGAAGTTGAGCAGTGACATTGATGTGTAATATTATGCAGTGATGAATTGTATTGTTTAGTGATCAGTGACTATCAGTATTTGACAGATATACAACATCTTCTTTACATCTTTACTATATTGATTCAAAGCATAGGGGGGATCCAGTTTGAAAATTGTGAAATGTGGTCCATCGACTCTTTAGGGTGGCAGGGTGGTGCAAGGCAGGTGATTGAAGTCACCTTCAATTTGTTGCCTAAGAACACTTCAGGGGGGTAGGGTGGTGCTAGGGAAAGTTGTGTCTTGCACAGGGAATTGTGGTGTCCATTCAGTTGCGGATGATAAAATAACAGGGCAACAAAGCATCCTTTCCGACAACAGCTGGTAAATAGAGTTTTGGGGTTCTCATCAGGTTATGGCTTGATCTACAGGGTGTTTGGGCATCCTTCTGGTTGCAACAGGATATTAGGGTCTAGTAGTATTCTACAGGTTGTAACTTGTGAATTATGGGGTTGACGCCTCCCCCAATTGTAGCTGAAATCTTGATGTAACCAATTTTCTTTTAAAAGGAGAAGACAAATACTAAAGAAGCATTTAGTGGTTTTTGACCCAGAGGGGGTTTTCCACCTAAAAATCTTTGTGTCCTTTGTTTTATCTTTCTGAATTATTGTATGGTGTTGTCTATTGTTGATTACTATTTATGATCACCTGAATAAGAAGACTAATAATAACCAAAGATTAACTAATGCTATGAAAAAATGATTAAAAAGTGTTAATTGCTAAGAAATATTGATTCACCCCCCTCTCAATTTCCAACAACTAGTCTCCAAGTTCTCAACACCTTGCAAGCAAGGCACTGTCCCCAGGTGGAGCCAATGTTGTCACCCTCTGCATTATTTGTTTTTTGTTGTCTAAAGTATGCAAAAGAGAATAGAGTTTTCCAGCTATCTTCAAAGACATAAAAGCACTCAAAGATAAATCAAACCCCCTCTAATGGATGATGATTTGAACTAGCTTTCTAACAATATATGGACCTCCTCAAATGGACCCCAAAGTTAGAAGTTGTAGCAGATCAAAGTTTCCCTTGAAAACTGGAAGCAATGGAGAAAATACCTTAAGGGAAAATCCCACAATCGGAGATTGGAGGTCCTGACGGTACGTGAATCAACCAATACAAAGAAATTATGGGGGAAAGTAAGCTAATATGGTAAAATTTTGGGAGTTACCTCGAAAAATGTGATAAATGAATTTATTGCAAAACCAAGGGTGGATGGGCATTTTCTCTCTCCTCAAACTAGACATGTGCCTACATAGGGTTAGCTCTAATAGGTGGCACATGGTGGTACAAAGGACACGTGGCATGTTGATATGGAAATTTCAGGGTCTTATGGGTGCATATCAGAGTGACACGTGTCACCACTTAGGAAGCGACACATGGTAGTGATGATGTCACCAATCGACAATTGGTGATAACCATGTATTGTGCATCAAAAGGAATTAGTGGATAACGAACCTTCGATTGGGGGGCCACTGATATGGGATCTTTACCATGGTCACAAGAAGAGAATGGAACCAAGGTGTAAGAAGAAAAGGTGATCAGTAATTGGTGATTGCAATTTTTTGAGGTAATGCCAATGGTAAGGGTTAGAAATTGCCAATTGCGATATTCCAAGTGGGCCCAATTGGCAATCAACGTTTGGCATTTGCAGTGTCGCAGAGGTGATCCAGTATGTAGGTCAATGATTTTGCTAATAAGAATAATTTCATGTAACAAAGGAAAGGGTCTCCTGGACACACATTCAAAGGCTTTAGCTTGTCACAGAGGTGATCTAGTATGTAGGTCAATGATTTTTCTAATAAGAATAATTTCATGTAACAAAGGAAAGGGTCTCCTGGACACACATTCAAAGGCTTTAGCTCCCTAGGACTAAATGCTCGGTTATAACCCAAGGTCATATGAAGAAAAAGAGGAAGGACTCAAAGCACATGGGGGATAAAGGGGATCAGAATTCACGGTTTTACAAGGTTTTTCAGTGTAAAGTACCAATGTGGTAAAATCCTGAATATTGTACCATGGATGTTTTAAAATAAATATAAGGTTCTTGTCGTGTTATATAGGAAACCCGAAGGGATGAATGAGTCGACAGTTACAATCCATGAGTAGCATAGAAACCATCATGATGATCACTTTCAGTCCCTACAAGTGGAAAATTAAAACTATTAAGACTGAAAGTGACAGGGAACTGAACTGGAGTGGGTAAGACATGATGCAGCAGAATGTGGCTAGATAAGAGGCCATCCGAGGAAGAGGCAAGGAGATATTTTCATGAACCAACTTTTAGTTTTCATGATTTTTATTTAGTTTGTTTGAAAGTCAAACATTCTATTATTTGTAACCAATAATATCATTTTTTTGTAATAATTAAACGAATTAGAGCTTGCACGCCGAGACAGATGGTCATTTAGACAAATGGATTCCCAGGCTAAGATATTTTTGTAATGTATTTTCAAGCTCTCCCTCACCTTGTAAAAGGGACGAATAAATACTTAGAAAAGGTTCATAATTTTGGGAATGATGACTCTTCTATGGGACCTTTCCTGATTTCATAAAGACCTTATTGAAACTTGTTGTATTCTGGTTTTCCTGAAGAGATTAATACAAAGTTTATGGTGATTCCAACTTATTTGGATTGTAGTATGTTCTTCTCGCTTTATTTTTCATATATGTTTTTAATTCTTTATAGATTGCATGTCATAGTAGTATCTAGTTGTATTTCCATTTAGATACAGATTCATTTGAATGAGAAATGTTGGTGGATAAATCTTGTTTCAAGGTGGAAATCAAGTCTTTAAAAAGAACTCCATACATCTCAGCAGTTCATAGGATCTCCTCTTTCTCGTTTGTCTCTAAGTATTGATATATAATATTCTTGTGTCTTAAGACCTATATGGAAGATTCATCCTCTGTTATCTCCCTCCATTTATATATGTTTTAACAACTAAATCATTGCAAATTCTGGGTCTTATTTGGCCACCTTAAGTCAAAGATCATTTCCTAAGTACTCCTATATATCAAATGCATTCCATTTGGTATCTTTATGAATGGTTTTGGACCAAATTCATTTGTAGCTAAGTGACATAGCTAAAGTGTTGCGAGCCTCCACTCTAAAAATTTTCAAGTAATCTCTTAAGATGTCCTAGGCATTGGTCTACAATCAACCCAGAGGTTGTCTCTAGGAAGCTTTTCTATCTCCTAAAGTACTTGTTCTCCTAGTGATAGAGAAAAATCTACAACAACTATATTATAGAGTATATTAGGCTCTGATAGTGTAATACAAAGAGGTAAGAGATGGATGAGTCAACAAATGTGATTTTGTTACACCACTCAAGCCAGCACAAGTGATCTCTCCCATCTCTAGAGAGTGGGTAAGTTCAAGCGGTTAAGAGGAAAGCGACAGGGGAATAAGCCATGTAGCTGAAGAAGAGCGTCGTGGAAAATATGTGGATGGATCAGAGGAAATCATAGGAACAATAGGGAGATATTTTCCTTAATCATCATTCATTTTTCCTTTTCTCTTTCATTCGGTATTTTTTTTCATTTTAAAGAAAGGAATCAAATATGATTGTAATGATTTTGGCAGCAGACCTTCACACATCGAGATATCTAGTCAATCAAATAGATGGAGCTCGACTAAGATATTTTGTAACTGCTTTCGAAGCTCCCCTCTCCTTATAAAAAGACAGAAGAAACGCTTAACAGGGGTTCTAGAATTCTGCACCCAAGAGGCTGAATTTTGTGGTTCACTTTGGTTCAATTTGCTTGTTCATGAGGTCCTTGGGTTGATAAAATTGCTAAATGTATTGGACTCGTGATTTGGTATCCATCTTGAAGGTTAATGAAATTGTTTCGTTGATTCCAATCAGAGCAATGAATAGTATGTTTCCCCTTTGTTTATCACTTCATGTATTTATTTCCTCCTTTGAATTAGTGTAATGAAGTTGTTGGTATCACTCTCATTCATGGTTGTATATTTGATACTAAGTAGTAATGGTACCTGTGTTAACTACAAATTTACATGTGTTATTTAATAGCCTATGGTACCTATAATGTGCACATATTTACTTGATGCTTTCTGGTGACAAATATATTCATGAGGCATAGAGTTTGAGACTTTATTTCACACTCCACACTTTTTTCAATTCCATCTCCTCACTTCTTTATATTTATGTTGGATATTGTTTCTTAGGATTATGTGTTCTATCTAGTCCTTTGCATCAATTTCCCTCCTTTCCTTCCTCATGTTCACCTATACTACAACAACAATGTTAAGATTCTTATTATTGTGTGTTAGCCACCAGAATAAAGACATTTCTCTTTGAGATTATCCATATTTACCCCCTAAGTATTTATATTTGTGTTTGCTTGAGATTACCTTGATGAACGACTATTGAACCAAGCCCTAAATTATCCCTTTTCAATTATGTGACATATAGAGTGCAATATAAAACCCTTAGACAATCTTCAAAGGAACTCCTCTTGGATTCCCTAGGCATTGGTCTCCTATCAATCTAGAGGTTGTCTCTCAGAGACTTCTACATCTTCTGAAGCACTTGTGTGAAAGGAAGAAAAAGCTACAAGAAGGGGCTTAATTTTCTTAAATTCCTCTTTTAACTCTATTTTATGCTTCTTTTTTCTCCTAGGGGATGAGGAATTATCATATTCTTCCTCATTTTCAACTTTATCCCTTTCCAATCTCTAAGTTTGGCTCCCCACTGGTAACTTTTCACCTCCCTTCCTTTGCTCCTCATTTTTGTCTTCGTTAACAGGGCTTTCTATAGAGTTCCTATGGTTTTTATGATCAAAGAGGAATTTCAAAATTCGTTCGTGGTCCCACATCAATGTCTCATTATTAGTCTACAGGTGAGCCATCTCAACTCATAATTGTTGAACTATTTCCATCATCATAGTAGTGGGATTTTGATTTTCTCCTCCTAGTTAAACCCACATTTCTAGATTGACTCCTACAATTAGTGTAGGGCTATATTTTACTGTTGGTCTTAATGGTTGTGTATTCCTAACTCTTCTTCTCATCATGCTTTCTCTGTGAATACTATATATATATATATATATATATATATATATATATATATATATATATATATATTTGTGTTTGTGTGTCTGTGTTACTTGATTTCCCATATAGGCCACAACTTTTCAACATGGCTTTGACACCACTTGTAACATCCACCACCCCCCCTTTTTTTAAATAGTTAACCATTCACAAATAATTAATATATTTTAACAACAAAATTCTAATGTGTATCACATAAAATGCATCTTCATACAATCGAAGGTTGGTGATTTTAGTTTTAATATGATGCATATAATATACCCCCCTCCCATGGAATAATATACTTCCATCTATCCCTACAAGTAGAAATATGGTTTGAGGTATACATAGAGGGTTCTATCATATGGCACACCAATTAACTAGCATAAGGTTATATGCATGAATACACACTTCAGATATTTCTAGAGCCCACCACCTATGCCATTACTTTTTACGAGTAATACAGTGTGATACACCTGGCTCTCCCTCCAATGTTCATATCCCAGGGCTTTGATCAACTAGTCCATATTTCGATGGGCTAAGGGTAACCTCCCTCACTTCCAGTCTCCCGTTGGCATTGTCACTTTTATTATTCGATGTAGTGACTCTACAACAACTCCATCACGTTGAGGCCTCCTATTGGGGTTTTCTATTGAGATTTTTCTAGTAAGGCCAAAACCATTATTTGTCACTTCCGCGGTATACAATGCTTATATGGTTCTCATGGGTATTTGAAGTTTCATAGGTATTCTATTGGCATGGAGGCTATATAAGCCATTTCTTCCCAATGTGGTGGGGTTTCATTCTGTTTGGTAAGGTTGGTGTCTAAAAATCCTTTCCTCCAGTGTTTGGTGAGTAACTCCTTTAGTTTATAAGTTTTGTCTTGTCTGGTTATAAGGGTTCAATTACTCATGGCACCATTACAGTGTTTGTTCCTTCTAGGCACATATTTTATTTATTTTTAATTATATATTTCCATCGCTTCTTAAGATTTTATGTCCTTAGTCGAAGGGTTTCAGGATTCCAAGAGATATTAAATCTTTACTTTGTTTTTGGCTGTCATGCAGGTGAGAGGGTTCAAACCTTAGTTGTCTTTGTTAATCTTCCGATGGTTCACCTAAAAAAATTTGCAAGTAGGTTATCTTACACATGGCTTATTGCTACTCTACCTACATGCAAAAATTTTCTACTCTTGAAGCTCAGAGGATTTTAGATAATTAAGGCTGTGAGCCTTAATCTTAGTTTCATTTTATTTCCTTATTCATGGCTGTAGTGCTAGGGTAGACTTTAGTCTTACATTTTATATAAAACCCTTGGAGGGTTGGTACATTACTCGAGGTTTTGAGAAATATTCATATGTATGGACTGGGGTTCTTGGGATTCTTGTGAACCCAAATATGTAGTAGTTTTTCTTTATAAGTAAATTTTCACAATGGTAAACCCAAAATTTTGGTTTCATATCATGACTATAGTAATGTTGATAAAAAAAAATTCTAAAACTTTATATATAAATAATAATTTGTTTCTCTATTTTACTCATTATCAACTTGAAATATTTCCTTTGTTTGTTGATTTTGGGGTTCGAACATGTTCTTTATGTATGTATATATAAATGAGCTCTATTACTTTGTCTTAGTTAAATCTTAGTTTTCTAGTTGACATGCAATGCTCTCAATTATAGTAGTTTTGTATCTGGTGTTGTATTAGGGTTTATGCTAAACGTTTTTGGTGAAACTCCTCTTACTATTATATGTATGTATTTATGGTCACTTTTATGCTCTTTATTTTTTGTTATTTAAAAATGGATGTTATGCTTATTCTAGTCAGTCTTACTTTCATAATACTTTTATCCATACCGCTAGAGTGAAAAATTGACCTTCGTCGGGATTTTTCCCACCTAGCCCTTTGTACTTGGGTAGCTATTAAGCTTACAAAGAGGGATTTATTTCTGTTTGGGGCCACTGGTTCTAGAAGGAGACCTAACCCCGTTTCCACCAAGGAACATTTCACCAACAAAAACCTATCTAACCCAGATATTCTTGATTGTAACATTGTTTGAACGATCACTTCACTTGTTCCAACTCCATATCCTCTATTTCTCGAAATAAATACATGATTAACTTCTTGTACAGTCCTTACCTTGATTCTGTTTGAGTTGTTTATTCTACAATGATGTATAAACAATTTTTACTAGCAGGGTCAAGGTTTCCTACATTTTCTTAGACATGTAATTAAACCAGTATCAATTCTTTAATTATTCTTCCTCTTTCCTTATCATAACATCTACTCAATGAAATTTCATACTATTTTAATTAACATAAGAATAATATATACTAGTCAACATTCATCTTGTAACAATAGCATTTATGTTTTCTCTTAACATAGTAGGATTATACACTATCATTCTTTCTTCAAAACAAAATGATGTTATGCTAATAAACACCAACATTCTTTCAGAGTAATAATAAGTCACTATGCACCAAAATTTTTTCCTTAAAATATAATGATAACATATCTAGAATCATAAGCTACTTATCTACATATTTTATCCTATCATGGAATTAGTCCTGAAAGAAGACTCCTCCACCCAACAATGAGATTGGAACTTACCTGTAATCCCCACCCCCCCCTCCGAGCCTCTTTAGTTTCTATAGTTTCTTGTAGACATTGTGTTGTCCTTACACCTTAGGACTCCCTATCTAGTCAAGAACATTAATATTCATGGCTTCCACTGGCTCCTTTCTAGCTCAAGAATATCGTTAGCAGTTTTCAACTTTGCATTGGTAGCATCCTACACAAGGTTTTCTTCTCTCCTCTTTATTGCCTTATGTCTCTCTCCTTTGTCCCTTGTATTTTTCCCAAATTGAGATTCTTTAATCTCTAAGGGAAGAGGAAATAATTATCTCAACTTCTTGGAAAATTAAATATTTTTGTTTTAATATCTTCTCCTATAATTCCCCAACCTAGAAAAATAGTTTTTATATTTATATTGATTTAAAATAAAACAATCAAAATAACTTTAACATTTAAGGTTCAATTACTCATGGCACCATTACAATGTTTGTTCCTTCTAGGAACATATTTTTTTTAATTATATATTTCTAGCACTTCTTAATATTTTATGTCCTTAGTTGGAGGGTTTCAGGATTCCAAGAGACATTTAACATTTACTTTGTTTTTGGCTATCATGCAGGTGAGAGAGTTCAAACCCTAGTTGTTTTTTTTAATCTTCCAATGGTTCACCTCAAAAAATTTGCAAGCAAGTTATCTAACACAAGGCTTATTGCTACTCCACGTGCACAAATTTTCTACTCTTAAAGCTCAGAGGATTTTAGATAATTAAGGTTGTGAGCCTTAATCTTAGTTTCATTTTCTTTCCTTATTCATGGTTGTAGTGCTTGAAGGAGACAAGCACATTAACTAGATTGAGCTTGTCTTTTAGGAGGTCTTTCCTAGACACTAGGTTGACTCATATTTATTTTACAAATTCTCAAGAAGAGATCTCCATACATGACATTAACTCTTTCACTCACTAATAAATCCTAAGGCTCTTAATGGGAGCCACTAACAAATAAACTTCTTTCTCATGAAACCCATGTAGCAAGGCATACAAAAATAATTGTATTTCTTTCATTTCATTTTTTACAAATATCATGTCATTATGAAGATCGAACCTAGTTACACTTTCTTCAAATATCCCTCTTAACTAGGTAGGTATTCATAATGGTACTTGGTCATTCTCAATCTGAAGAATTTATCATAAGAAGAATTGGATTGGTAATCCCATTTATATATCATCATATCAACCAAAATTTTTATAGTGTAAGGCCTTGACTAACAACTCCATCTCTCCACGAGACCATGATCTACAATGTGGTGAGATCAATGATTATATACACCTTCATAATTGTCTCTCAAGGTACATACCCACCCAAGTTTTCACTGAGTATGACGTTCTAGGACTATCTTTATCTTGGGTTCCCATCCCTCAAAGAATATTGGTCCTCTTGCCTACTCTTACCTTGGATTACGTACAAATCCTCAAAAAGCATCAGATGCCATATGATTACCCAATCCTCCATTATTTCTTCCCAAATGAAGACAAGAATGTTGTGTCTATCTCTCCCTCTCAAGTAGGGAACATACATCCATCATGTGCCAACATTTCTCTTTATGGACTTCACTAAGACTTATAGCTTTTAGTCCTGGTCTAATGCATAACACATGAAATATTAAAACACAAATGTCACTCTTTTTTAATCAAGGGTGACCCAATCGAAGCTCTCTCTTGATCAGGGACCTATCATAGCTCCCTTTTAACAAGAAACTCTCATTTTTCACCAGAAGCTTCTTCTTCATGTATCCTTTAGTTTCTTGATCAACTTATTTCCTTGATGTCATGAAATTTAGTTGAGCTTCTTCCTTGTAGGACATCGGTCATTAATCACTTTCCTTCTTAGTTCGTCATGTCATTCCTCTCTTTATGGGAAGTGGTTTTATTCATACATATATGGAACCTTCTTCATATGACTACTTATTTATCATCATGCTTCTTCCATCCACCACATGAATGTCAGTTGTACTTGTACTTACATCTCTTGTTCGAGTAGCCCTACATGAACACATCCAGATATTATTCAAGAAATTAAAACATAATATTACGTCAAATCATACCTTATGAGATGGATTTTCGTCATGACATCTTCATGTAGGTATCATCATCCTACATACATGTTGGCACATCTCCAAAAGATATTCATTGTTAAGGGTCCTCATATTTTCCATCAGTGGCTTCATATCTTTCCGAGATATTTCTTAGTCAAGTATTCTTGGTCTTTTAGGTATTGATTGCCTTCATCATGGTTGCATAACTCATGATCTCTTCCTTCCTCACACATCCCATTCCTAGGAGCTTTCAATCAAAGTTTCTTGATTGTAGTCAACCACCTCATACTTCATATGAGGACATATTATGTTGATTTAATCTTAGTGTAACTTTATGCCTTCCTGCATCCTTTCAGAGGAGGAGATTCTTTTTCCCTTAATCATGCTTCTCAAGATAGAAGTAATGATCCATGTTACCTGCAAGCATATGACGTGACATTGCAATATTAAATACAAATATACATACCTCATTTTACCTTTAGGTCATCTAGGCTTCTTCCAACAACTTCCTTGATTGAAAAGTATTCAATCCATTGATTTGTTTCATTTCTCATGTCATCGCACCACCATCCAATGAATTCCATAAGTTTGAGTTCTCGATGAAACACTTGCTTCTTCTCTATATTGGTGAACCCTCCAATGAGTATTCCATCAGAGAATCTTGAGGATTTTTCATATCCCCATCTGGCAGGTGTTCTCCCTTATGTATGATGAGCCTTGTCCTGGATGACTTATTCCTTTCCTATAATATCCAATGAGGTTCCCAAGAGCTATATCCTTCATGTTTGACTGCCATGGATTTTTTCCTTCTTGAATCCCATGGTGATGTTCTGAGCTCTTGTTTCCAATGTTTCCATGATGCCATGATGAATCTAATTATCATGGTCATATCTATAACGAAAGCTTATGGTAGGACCCTTTTTTTAGGGATATCATTTCAATCATAGTAGAGATCTATTAATCCCCCTTTTCTTCAGCTTCCTCCATCTATCTGGTGATATGATATTACATAATATTTCCATAATATTAGCTATATTAGTCTATCTTGTTTGAGAACCAAACTTTTGTTTCTTTTCTGCACATGTTTGAGTCCTTCATTCTTTTATAACTTCAATCAGGTCTAACTGATATGACCTTCTTTACTATATTTCAGAGAGTATATATTCTAGCATTTTATATCTCTCTTTTATGTCATCTCTCCTGCTACATAGGGATGAGAGGACCTAGGACTGATTTCATATGACCTCTTCCGGGGACTATATCTATCCTCCTTTATTATGAAACGAATCTTGATGACCCAATCGATTTATAGATCTCTTTGCAAACACGAATTTATTTAAACAAGCTTGATTATAGAATGAAAGATACTTACTTGAGATTTGAAGATAAAATCTTCACCTTGATCATGATTGAAGTGGTTGAAGTAGATGAATGAGAGCTTCCTCTTTAATGATCTTCTTTCAAATGAGAAATCATTTCCTCAATAGAAAAGGTTTCTCCTTTTGATGAGGATGATTTGTTGCTTCCTCGTATGATCTTCTTCTAGGGAAAGGAGATGATCCTTGCTTGTTTTTAGAACCTTGAAGATGACAATTCCTTCTTTCCTTCAATATGATTTTCCTTCTTTTGTAGTGTAGATCAGGACTTCTTCTAGGGTTTCAACCTATTCCAAGATGATGTGATCTTCGTTTTTGAGGTCCTTTGAGCTACCTTGCTTTTTAGACAACGTGATGATGGTCTTGATGGCCTTTTGATGATGACTATGGAGACAAAATCTCTTGTTGTTGTAGACTATTGTTATGGACTAATGTTTGTATATCTAATCCCTTTCTTTGATATGCTTCTTGAATATCGATCCCTAAATGTCTTTTTGTTTCCCTTCCTTTGACTTCAGAACATTAGCTCCAATACCATGTTGAAGAATCTAGGGAAATTAAAGTTAATGAGATTCTTCTAGTCATGATAACTATTTGTGAGGTGTTTTTAACTTTTTCATCTTAACACAATATTCACTTGTTATTATTAGTGTGTTTCTTCTTAGTTCATCAAATAGCTACCAAATCAAAAGAGACAAGAACAAAAGATATTGGCTTTCTGCCAAGGCCAAAACCTCTCACTCTTTGAGAGGAAAACCCACAAAAATTCTTCTTATAGAGATTCCAATGGATGAATACCAAGACCATGACCCTTAACCTATTTAGGAACTCCAAGACCAAGACACCAATCCTCTTCTTTGTCACTGCTAAGATCATCATCATTGTTGCACCATTGAGGCCATCACTATTGCACCACTAAAATCTTCATTACTACTGCAACACCATTATTGCACCTTAATCGAGGTCTTCATTATAACAACTAAATAATTGTTATTGAACCATTGTTGTACCTTCACCTAGATCATTGTTGCACTCTCACTGAGATCATCACCATGTCAATGAGGTCTCCATACTGATCAAGATTCTCATCATGACCTTGATATCATGTCTTCATCAATGCATCATGACCTTGTATTCATTAGGATTATAACCGAGATTATTGTTTCCATTATGTTGAGATCATCACTATGCCTACTATGCCGAGAGTTTCTTACTGTGGGATCACTGGAATCCTTCTCATCATAATTATACTAAGAATTTGATTGTATCTAGAGAGTAGGTCGAGATAGAGAGTATCACTTCAAGACCTTGTCCTTCACAAATATTCCGAGACTATAATGCTTCTTTAGTGATGACCGAGACCAAGAGGAGGTCGGGACTTCATTTCCGTGACACTTATCCGAAAATAGGGAGATTTGAGTTCTTTTAACTGTGAACAGGCTTCAGAAACTTCTTCACTATAGCCTCTGAAATATCTTATGTGACTGCATTCCGAAACTTCATAGAGATCTAGGCTTTTCAATCCTTTTGCATAAACCCTAGCTGGGTATATATAGTGGTTTTCCCTCCATATTTAGCCGACCTAACAGAGTGAACCGATGTGCCTCTTTTTTCTAGCCAACATGAATTCTATAGATATTTAATTCATTTTTGCATACCGACACTAAGAGGATTGTTCTTATATTTTAGGAGGGCTTTTCTAAACACTAGGTTGACTCATATATATTTTACAAATGCTCAAGAAGAGCTCTCCATACATGAAATTGACTCTTTGAATCAATAATAAATCCTAAGGCTCTCAATGGGAGCCACTAACAAATAAGCTTATTTCTCATGAAACCCATGTAGCAAGGCATACAAAAATAATTTTATTTCTTTCATTTCATTGTTTACAAAGATCATGTCATTATGAAGACCGAACCTAGTTACACTTTCTTCAACACAAGATAGTTAGGGGAAAGTGTCAAGAATGATCAGTTCCTTGAATATCAAGTGAAAATGACACTCAATAAGAACACCAACCCAAGATGTTGAAGATGGGATTCTAAAGATGAAAATAGGGCTTAAGTATTCATGTGAATCGACTATGGGAATTTCTCCAAACTTGGAGATCCACTAGAGGAGACACACACATATATTATTTTCCTATTGGTTTTGTGAAACACCTCCTATAATGCAATTCACAGGAAACCCTAGTTGGTCATCTAGGAGAAGGGCCAAAATTTTTGGAGAGAGAAAAAGAAAGGTAAGGAGAAGGTGACGACCAATTTTAATTAGATCAATGTCTAATCCTTCAACTGTGGAGTCTGTGATGAGTAAATTTTATTGCCAAAATAGTATTTAAGGAGGCTAAAAAGTGATGCCCTAACAACCACTCTTTAACATTTACCCACCCAATTTCTATGGACTTTCATGGAAGAAAAACAAGTTTCAATCCACTAGGAACATTCATCTACTTGTTATTCAATGAGTAAAATGTGAAATTTCAAAATCTAACAATCTTTATAGTGATATTCAATAAAATTAGGGCACAAAGATCTAGCTCATTGCAATAATTCACACATTAGACATTATTTCGTGAAAATTTTCAACAAAATAACTTACAAGATAACAAGAGATATATCCAATCATAGATCAAGAAGTAGCTCCAAGAAAGAATGAAATTTTAGATCCCAAATATATCGAAATGCATACACAAATCTCCAATGCACATCGAAGAAGAAGTGTGAAATTCATACAACAGAAAGATCCAAGAAGTAATGATGATAATCTCTTTCAATGGGAGAGATCTATATTTATATGTGTCCAATCTAATTCGAATTAGCCTAAGATGACCCTAAATGTTCTTTTAATGTGAAAATAACATGTCCTCGGTGACAAGCCCACCAAGTAGCTCATAAAATGAAGAATAGTCCATCCAAAGTGAAGCCAAAATGACGAAATCATGGTGTAGAAGGGTCATTGGAGGGTCTCGTTGAGTCATCAAGGTTCCATAATGAGAGTGAGGGCTCCATGAATGATAAGCAAGGGGGTGGCCACTTGATTTCCAAGTAAAACATCATGCGTTCTCCAAAGTGGCTCTGGGGCACAAGTAGTGGTTTCATGGGTCTCCTGGTGGAAGATAAGTGACTTGTAAACTGCTCCAAATGAGGGCATGGAAGATGGTTCTTTCCCTTCCATGTATCAAGGAGAGAAAAAACTCGTCTAGGACTCAGATCAACTTCCAAACCCATGTATATTTCATATAATGCATGTTAAAATTGGCAACCAGGGAAAAACTTCATGTGGGTCATCGTATTCATGGATAATAATATTTTTATTAGATTCCTCTCGTCGAGAGGTGTAGGATTGATATAAAGATCATCTGATTCCGATAAGTATTCATGGAGATATGAATTTATTTTGATTATGGAATTATTATCAAGCCGACCTACAACTCATGTAGGCTCAGAAGCCCAACAGTCGCATCTATTCACCCACCAACGTTGTGTATAAATATAAGACGACTTTTCCTCATTTGGACTCATTCATCTCATCACATCTCTCTCTCTCTACTGCGCAGATATGAGTCTCTTCTCTACTGCACAGAAATGGGTCTCTCTCTCTCTCACACATGTGAAGCCGGAAGCTGTTGAATTTGAAGCTACAACTGCAGAAGTAAAGATTGACTTGCGTGGCCTAGAATATCTCTTCTTTGGAACTACACTGTAGGTTCATCTGAACCTCCTTTGAAAGCTGCAACTTTTGGTGGTGGAATGAAGTCAATCCGACGAACAGTTTGCAAGATATTGACTGCCCTAGTTTGAAGCTGGGAATTGTTGAATTTGAAGCTGCAACTGCAGAAGTAAATATTGACTTGCATGGCCTAGAATATATCCTCTTTGGAACTACGTTGTAGGTTCATCTGAATCTCCTTTGAAAGCCGCAACTTTTGGTGGTGGAATAAAGTCAATTCGACGAACGGTTTGCAAGATATCAACTGCCCTAGTTTGAAGCCCGACACTGCTGAAACTGAAGCTGCAACTGCAGAAGTAAAGATTGACTTGCATGGCCTAGAAGACCTCCTCATCTAAACTGTGATGTAGGTTCATCTGAACCTCCTCTGGAAGCTAAAACTTTTGGTGGGTGGAACGAAGTCAATCCGACGGTCGATTTGTGAGATATGGTCTTCCCTAGTTTGATAATGAAGTCACTAATGTTGATGCTGCTGATCTGGGGTTTGCTACTGCTGATATGAATCAAATTTATTGTGCTATTTCTCTCTGCTAAATTATTGAAGATAAAATAAGATTTGATCAAAGGTTTTCCCCACACATTGTGGGGTTTTTCCCTGGCTAGCCGCCACATCTTGTGTCTCTTGTCTTGGCTTGTTTTCTGTCAATCGTTTAATGTTCTATCTACACTTTACTTTATGTACATGTGATTGCTAATTGGTGGAATATAATAAGTAAAAGAAGTAAACTGTTATAAGCATGGAACATACCATAACTTAACATGGTATCAGAGCTGAGGTGAAGACAAAGCCCGAGCAAGAGCAAGAGTAATCATCGAAGAGAAGATTGGCAAGGCTATCCTAAAAGAACTATGGGGTCCTCAACACTCTTTCCTGCCGAAGACAAGCTCCGTGAGAAAGCTGACTATCATGGATGGAAGATGTCTATCGATCTAACCCTTGAAGATCAAGGAGTGTTGGACCATGTAAGAGGCAATATTGTTGAGCCTTCATCAAATGCATCTGTTGCTGCCTGGAACAAATCGAAGGAATGGAAAATTCAACAACAAAGGAAAAAGGAATGCGGGAAATCAAGGAAGAGGACAAGCCTTCAAGAAGGTTAGAAATTCCAAGATGTATTAAATGCACCTGACCTCAAAAGGAACCTAGTGTCCATCTTGGCAATGGAAGACAGAGGCTACAAGGTAACCTTCAGCAATGGCAAGGTATGTATATGGAAAAATAATGTTAAAGATGCCTTTACTCTTGGGTTTAGTGTTGATTCATTATATCAGGTCGATGGAAGTCCGCTAAGTGTCATGTCTTGTGACACAACTCTTTAGTCCAAACTTTGGCATCGGAGGTTTGTCCACCTTCATTACAAAGCTCTACCCGATGTAAGACAGATGGTAACAGGGATGCCTGAATTCCAGGTAGAGAAAGAAGGTGTATGTCCGGGATGTTCCAAAGGAAAGATCAAAAGGGGACCATTCCCCTCAAGCCAAAGCAAGACCTCCAATATATTACAATTGGTTTACTCAGGCATACCTGAGGTTGGCATTACGAGGGAGACTACTACACCACATACTCCTGAGCAGAATGGTGTGGTGGGAAGGAAGAACCACATGATGATGGAAGCTGTCTGGGCCATGCTACATGATCAAAGACTTCCAAAGTTTCTATGGGCTGAAACTACAATCACCGTTGTATATGTACAAAATCGATGCCCTCATCAAGCATTGGGTTCCTAAACTCCTAAATAAATGTTCACCATCGGTCAAAGGGAAGTCGTGATTAGTCATGATGTCACCTTTGACAAATATATGGCTCTCAACAAGGTGGACAATCTGCTGACTTTGAGTAGCTCTCAAGAAGCCGACACCAGGGAACCGAAAGAAAAGGATGATGAATCAATGCCTGATGTAGAAGAACCCATGGATCTAATTGATCCTCATCCACATGAGCCTTCCTCTTCTAGGAAGAGGCCTTCATGGCTTAGGGGATACTTGATGATACTGAAGGACATGCTGCACCCTGAGGAACCTTCCATCAAAGTAAGAAACTTAACAGGTATCAGGGATACCTGACCATCATCAGCACGATCATACAAAATGAATCTTCATCATTCTCAGATGTCATCAAGCATTAACTATGGAAGGATGCTATAACCATATAATATGAGTCTATTATGGAGAATGATGTCTGGGAAGTAGTTCCCAGACCCTGGACAAGACAATTGTTACTTCAAAATGGCTTTACAAGATAAAGCATGCAGCAGATGGAAGCACGGAAAAGTATAAGGCTTGTTTTGTTGCTCGAGGTTTCTCCCAAAAGGAAGGTATAGACTATGATGAGATATTTGCACCTGTTGCCAGATATACGACCATCTACTCGATCATAGCCCTTGCCGCTTCACAAGGATGGAACCTACATCAGATGGATGTCAAGACTGCGTTCTTGCATGGCTCGATCAAAGAACAGGTCTACGTGGAGCAATCCAAAGGATTTGAGATTTATGATCGAAAATCTCATGTATGCAGGTTGAAGAAAGCTCTCTATGGGCTGAAGCAAGCACCCCGAGCATGGTATGAGAGGATCGATAACTACTTGATGAAGCTGGGATTCACTAGGAGTGAAGCCGATCCTAACCTTTACTTTAAGGTTGAAGATGACAAGCCTCTCATACTAGTGTTGTATGTGGATGACCTCTTTCTAATAGGTGCAGACCCTCTCATTCACAAATGTAAGAGGGAGCTGGCCTCTGAATTTGAAATGAAAGACCTAGGACTGATGCACTACTTCCTAGGACTTGAAGTGTGGCAAAAAAAAAAACAGGGGAAATTTTCCTATCTCAAGGAAAATATGTGGTAAATATATTGGAAAGATTCGGTATGATGGACTGCAAGCCTGTGACTACCTCGAGGATCTTAACTTTTAGAAGTTATATGGTAGTGATGTCAGACCAGACTTGGGAAATGCCTCTGAGTTTCAAAAAAAACTCATTCGCATTGATGTTCTTGGTGAACCTCCGTCCGAACATATGTTTTGCAATTAACATTTTGAGCTCATATTTGGTTGAGCCTCACTGGATTGATGCCAGGAATCTTCTGAGATGTCTTCAGGACACAATCTCTCATTGATTAAGATACACTGCCGGAGATGTGAGACTACTTGGATATACTGATGTTGATTGGGCAGGCAGTGTGGTGGACCGTAAGAGCACTTCCGGGTACTGTTTCACCTTGGGATCTGCTTTGATATCTTGGATGAGTAGGAAGCAGAAGTCGGTGGCTTTGAGCACCGCCGAAGCAGGATATATTGTTGCTAGCATAACCTCGTGTGAGGTAGTCTGGTTGCGAAAGCTCTTCAGTGAGCTATTTGGATTTACATTGGATACCACTGTGATTCTCTGTAACAACTAGAGGTGGGATTTGATTATTGAGGAATCCCGTATTCATCAATTGCTCCAGCAGATAGACATCATCTGGGATATGGTAAGTCAATGAGCAAGGAAGCTCCATCACATTAAGATGATGTATAGGTTGATACACCTTGTCAAGCCCCGAGGAAAGATCTAATCTGTGATTTTCCCAAACGACTTGGAGTCAGCAAGAAACCCTTGTACAAGGGTCCTGCATGTTGCATACATTGAGCTCTAGGAGCTTTGAGGGATTTTGGTTCCTACTGGAGAAACATATGACCACAGGGTGACTCACCCTCCCCTGGTGGTGCACACTGGAACAAGATGATTCACTCTCTTGTGGGACAAGATGATTCGCTCTCTTGTGGAATAGGATGACTCGCTCTCCTATGTAGCAGGATGATTATTTCTCCTGTGAGGCCTGGATTGATGTGTTCTCCATGGCGGCCTGGATTGATGTGTTCTCCATGGCGATTGTAGCAGGATTGATGTGTTCTCCTATGAGGCCTGGATTGATGTGTTCTCCATGGAAATTGTAGCAGGATTGATGTGTTCTCCTGTGAGGACAGGATTGATTAGTTCTCCTATCGAGGCATCCTACCCATGCAGTCTGGGACTCATGGGAAGTACCTCTCATCTGATCAATGAGCAGAGAAATGAAGTTAGGGACCATAGTAGTACCGATGGACGCATCGTTGTAACTACCGTACTCCTTACACTAGGATGACCTCCATTGATCTGGGATCAATGATACTGGTCTGGGACCAGTGGTAGGAGTTGTAACATACTATGACGCTGACTTTGGGTCGGTTGAGACGGGTCTGGGATCAGTGGTACATACTCTGAGACTGACTTTGAGTCAGTGGAGGATGATATTGGTCTGGGACCATTGGAGTTGTACTCACTATGACGCTGACTTTGGGTTGGTTGAGACTGGTCTGGGACCAGTGGTACATACTCTGAGACTGACTTTAAGTCAGTATGATACATCCTCGATCATTTCTTCTTCTTCATAATTCAGACAAAAGCAGAGTAGAACAGAACAATGCAAGAGCAGAGCAGAACAGAACAAAACAGTATAGATCAGTGCAGGGCAAAACAAGACAATGCAAAACAGGCAAAATAGAGCAGAATAGGGCAAGGGTCAGGCTGTACAAGGCAGTGCATTTGATGGATGAATAGTAACGACCGATAGACAGATTGCAGATGAAGTTCTCCATGGTTGAGAGGGAGTGTTAAAATTGGCAACTAGGAAAAAACTTCATGTGGGTCATCTTATTCATGGCTAATAATATTTTTATTAGATTCCTCTCGTCGAGAGGTGTAGGATTGATATAAAGATCATCCGATTCCGATAAGTATTCATGGAGATATGAATTTATTTTGATTATGGAATTATTATCAAGCCGACCTACAACTCATGTAGGCTCAGAAGCCCAACAGTCGCATCTATTCACCCACCAACGTTGTGTATAAATATAAGAGGAATTTTCCTCATTTGGACTCACTCATCTCATCACATCTCTCTCTCTCTACTGCGCAGATATGAGTCTCTTCTCTACTACGCAGAAATGGGTCTCTCTCTCTCTCACATGTGAAGCCAGAAGCTGTTGAATTTGAAGCTGCAACTGCAGAAGTAAAGATTGACTTGCGTGGCCTAGAAGATCTCCTCTTTGGAACTACACTGTAGGTTCATCTGAACCTCCTTTGAAAGCCACAACTTTTGGTGGTGGAATGAAGTCAATCCGACGAACGGTTTGCAAGATATCAACTGCCCTAGTTTGAAGCCGGAAATTGTTGAATTTGAAGCTGCAACTGCAGAAGTAAAGATTGACTTGCGTGGCCTAGAAGATCCCCTCTTTGGAACTGCGCTGTAGGTTCATCTGAACCTCCTTTGAAAGCCGCAACTTTTGGTGGTGGAATGAAGTCAATCCGACGAACGGTTTGCAAGATATCGACTGCCCTAGTTTGAAGCCGGAAACTGCTGAAACTGAAGCTGCAACTACAGAAGTAAAGATTGACTTGCGTGGCCTAGAAGACCTCCTCATCTCAACTGCGCTATAGGTTCATATGAACCTCCTCTGGAAGCCGAAACTTTTGGTGGTGGAATGAAGTCAATCCGACGGTCGGTTTGTGAGAAATGGTCTGCCCTAGTTTGCTAATGAAGCTGCTAATGCTGATGCTGTTGATCTGGGGTTTGCTACTGCTGATATGAATCAGATTTATTTTACTATTTCTCTCTGCTGAATTATTGAAGATAAAAGAAGATTTGATCAAAGGTTTTCCCCACACATTGTGGGGTTTGTCCCTAGCTAGCCGCCACATCTTGTGTCTCTTGTCTTGGCTTGTTTTCTGTCGATCGTTTAATGTTCTATCTGCACTTTACTTTATGTACATGTGATTGCTAATCAATGGAATATAATAAGAAAAATAAGTAAATTGTTATAAGCATAGAACATACCATAACTTAACAATGCGGGCAATGAACAAGTTGCTAAAGGTGTCAAGGCATCCCATGGCATGAGATAATGCTATGTCACAAGATGGAAACCCATGGATCTCGAAGCATCCCCTACAAATGTCAATATGATCCTCTAGGGGCCTTGGTCCCCAGTAAAGTTACCCAACTCATGATGAAACCACCTCTTAATCCTACATAAGATCCAATGTGTCTCCTCACCTTTAGATACAATCATTTGCTAGTGAATATGAGGGAATCAAGGTTGTTAGAGAAAGTTACAAATGAGACTTATTAATTGGTTTCAAATTTGGGGATTTGGGGATGTAATAGTGTTACCCCACTAGGTAGGAGTGGTTAATAAACAACCCTATTAGGTTTTCGTAGCCCCGAAAGGGAGCAACATGTCCAAGGTACATCCTTTAAGTGGTAGGTGTCATGTGAATAATGATGAGGTGGATTTGGACACAAGGGTCTCAAGGCCAAATGCCATGGGCTCAAGGGTGGTAATGATGAGGAATTCCTACATATTTGGGTGTGTGAATGTAGGAGGGATCAATCATGGTACATGAGTTATCCCAACCTTTATTTTTCCAACCTTCTTCATTTTCCTTTTTCCTTTTATTGATTTCTCTTTTATTTATACTTCTTAGGGTTCTAGGGGACGAGAGCATGCTATGTTTGATATAAGCAATGATTACCCCCTTAATGTGGGTTAGTTCATCCCCCAATAGGAGTTGGGACATGCATGGGTTCCTTGATGTCACGACCCCATTTTGTGGTTTCCTTAAGAGCACTCTGGGCAATGTGCGACACCAACAAGATTTTGTATCGAGGCGCTCAACTACTCACTCCCAAACTACAACTAACTTATTAAAACTTAACACTTAGTCAATTATTTGATTTAAATATTCTTATTCAATTATTTCATTAATAGTTCATACACATTTCTAATATCGTAACTTCTACATAAACAGTGGAAACAAAACTTCAACAAATACAAGTAAATGCAACGGGAGGGGGAAACTCCTAATAACAACTTAATCCCCCTTTTTTCATTAACTTCATGTATGTTACAAAAATTAATAAAGGGTCAACCATGGATAAACATATGTGTTTCCCAAGTTTCTTCAAATCAACAAAATGTGACAGTCCTTGGCCTAGCCTAACGCACTTGCCAAAATGCCCAGTTCCACAACCAAGGGCATGTCTAACCTAAGGTTGGCACCTTGCCTAGCAGAAACCCAAAAAACTAGTGATCCAAGTGGATGTTGGTGGCCACCTACCTATCCGACTTGGAACCCCAAAACTGTCTCTTTCAGTTCTTCAGTTTCCATAATTGTAGCACAATTTACTATTTTTAGTAGTTTTTCCAGTCCTGAACTTCCGGAGCCGTTTTGAGGCCCTAAATGAAATTTTCTGGGAAATCTGGGAGGAACATGGGTCCATGGACTGATGTTTCTCTTCCCAAAGTTGTAGTGTTCAGATATATCCATCTAACGAGCTAATGTATGCATGAAACGGAGATCATATGCCAAAGTTATGGCCCCAGGAAGTTGATGTACCAACTTACCCAAAACGGGGCCCACAATTTGGCCTTTCATCTTCTAGGGTTAGGTTTTGGGATGTTAAGGGTTTTCCATTGTTTCTCAACAATAAATAGTCCTTCGAGCCTCATTGTAACACAATTCAGAGGCATGTAGTCGCCACATCTCTTCTCAGAGATAAGCTACCATCGCCCTAGCTGGTTTATTTCCATTCCTGTTTGTAAGCATATTTTAGTATTTTACATTAATGAAATGAATTATTATTTCCATTGCGTCTCTGTGTTTACGGTTATCTCTATAATTTTCTGCGTTTCTATTTAAATCTAGATCAACTAGTGCCCCAACTGACTCAAAAAATAAACCCTCAAAATCTACCAAAAACTAGGCCCGCTTAGTCGAGCCCGACGTATTTTTTGCGACATGCCTTAACTATGTTTTTCGTTTTTGTGATGTTCATTTTTGTATACAGTTCTACGTCTTGCTGTGTGAAATCACATCTCGGAATTTTGTTGGATGCCTCCCATTTTCTCTCAGTCACCCTCTAATTATATGCATTCATGCCCATGTACTTAATTTGGGTTGACACCCCTTGAAGTGTTGGGCAAACCTAAGTTTGGTTGTGTGCGTGCCCCTGTCATTTGGGAGAGCCAATGTTCCCAACAAGCAAGGCCCACATGAGCACTTGAGAACTACTTCGTTGTGTGGGTGTACCTAGGGCATGAACGCTTGTTTTTCGTGCACCTCACACAAATTTTCCACCCTTTACTTCCTTCCACAACACATCGTGTTAACCAACTCGCCCATGCCCATCGTGCCACCTTCACTCACTGCTTGGTTCACTCCTTCCGCACATATCACCCGGTCTACCCATCATACCCAAGCTCACCTACCCATCATCATGTCATGTACGTAAGCTTCCTATGGGAACCTGGGCACCCCACCTACATGTGAGCATGCCCATGGCACTCGACTTCATGACATGGACCTCACACCATGCCCTTGGGTCTAATCGGTTGACTCCACCTTTGGTTTTTCACCACTTTAAGTGGGCACCGTCCATCATGGGTGATTTTTTAGCCTTACTTCCATCTCAGGGCCCTGACACTTGATGATGCAAGGGGAACTCAAGTGATCCCTAATAACTAGGGTGATGGCCATACTGATAAGGGGTAGATCTCATGTTTGTCTTTTTCCCACATGCAAATATAGCGTGCCAACCATCTTTTGTATTTTTTAGTATTATTTCCTTCGTATGTGGTATTGATATGCTTTTAATTTATTTTTTCTTAGCTGCATCATCCTTTAAGGAAATGATCTAAGCCTGACCCAGACATGTGGACAAGGGGAGGGGGATTACCAAAGCCTTGTGGACCCAGAGAGGGAATATGATGAAATAGAACATGTAATGTGTGGAGGGGAGTGAAAAATATGAAACGAGAAGATGGGACTACGTTACCAAAGTCAATATTTCCCAAGTAGTTCCCATCTTAATGATACAAGCCAATAAGGTATCTCCCATGGGACTGGGGTTGAGGATTAACCCCCCATTTAACGTAAGGGAATAAGACTATAGTGAAAACCCTTCCTCCTTCCAAGACACCCAATAATCCATACCTAATGTACCCAAGGAAAAACAAGCATAAGCACCCAAAGGCACAATGAATGACATAACTTCATGATTGGATGGCCCTCCTTCAAACATATGCTCTCGACATATGGGTGAGGGGACATATGACTGGCTTAGGGAGTGGAGATCAACTTGAAAAATATTGATTACACTAGTGGCTATCAGGGGTAGTTGTTTTTCGGCTGAACACAAATATAGGAAAACATTTCTCCTATGGGGGTCACCACTAGTGATGGGTAACATTTTGCTCCAATTGGGACATGATCTCTCTGTGGAGTGCACGAACCATGTACTCGAATGAGGAGGTCATGAGAACACCAACCATATTTTGGGACTATAGACTTGTTATCCTCCACACCACAAACAATTGTTGGAAGCATATGTCCTGGGCGTACTTTGATTTCCCATGTTTTCATCAAGTAATAATAAACCATACAGGAAATAAAAATCTATTCTAAATGCAAGTCTAATATAAATTCATCTATTCTAGCATGAGAACATGATATATGATGTTAGCTATGCAAAAATAAAAATGCAATGCATCCTACCCTAACATGCATATTACATTATGAAAATGCTAAGTGTAATCATAGAGCCAATGCAACTGACATATTATAAGATCAATATCATTCTTCGTATACTTATGATCAACGATGAGATAAATCCAAGATAAAATATGGGAAAAATCTATGGAAGATGACTAGAGTGGAAGGCGAGAAAATATGAGATCCATACAACATAGAAAGGAGTAATGGATGAAGGGAAGGACAACAATTTGCATAATCATATCCTTTCCTATAAATAGAGGATTGATGATTGGATCATTGAGCTCATGAACTCCCTATCAAGATCCTTCTTAACAATTTTTTGCTCCATTCTTTCATTAAACTCATGATGTGAAGGAAAAGAGGGTGGTTGGCATAAAGGATCATAACAAATGAGTTTTTCTTTCTTATGATCCTATTTAGGAGGGGGGAAAGGCTCACCATCCCAATTGATCATGCAAAAATGATCCACGTATGACTCAAATATATATCCAGGATCATAAGGAATGTAGGGAAATATAGGGCCCCTATTGATGTCATCGTACGTGTCATAGATAGGGTCCCTATCAAAACGATGGTCATCAATCTCCCACTTCCCCTCTCTAATATGCAAGTAATCATTAATGTAAATACTTGAAGGGTCAATGGGGAACCTTCTCCAAGGTTTTCAATTGGGGCTTTATTAGTAGTTTGATCCTTGAAAAGAAAAAAGCCACCTACAACTTTGTTCCCTAAAGGGATCCCCTCATCAAATTTGCATCATGTTCCTTTTCAGAATCATCATTAGTACCTTCATTATTGATATCATCCTGTTCATCTGGTGAGAGATCCTCTTCCTCTTTTTAATCATTATAAGAGTCACTTTGGCTATCTTGATGAATAGCCCATTCCTTCATGACACACATTCAAATTGATCAAAGTCGAAAATGCTTCTTGGAGGTAGGATACTATACCAATTCCAAGCATCTCGCTTAAGTGTCAATGCAAAGATTATCATAACAACATCTTCAATGTCTTGCTAATACATAATCACTTGGTTATAGAATTTAAAGGTAATGCTCCATATAAAATCATCTGCATGCTTCTTGTCACTAGTAATTCCATCAAACTTAGGCAACCATTCTTGGTACTGGTTAGGAAATTAGTGAAGGGCCTCAAGGTATGCATTAAATTTCAATGGTTTGAATGAATCAGATTTATGATAAGCAATGGTCCCTTGATCCTTTTCATTCTCCTTTGTTTGAGAAACCTCTTCCTCAATATTATTATCTAAGCTATGGTTGGCATCCTCAACTTCTTGAATTCTTAGTCTTTTGTGTGCCATAAAGTGCTCCACTAATATAGAGAAGGAAGGGGCACTCCTAGGCTTGCATGAATTCTTGAGCCAATAATTTTGGATAAGTCTAATTTATATAACAAATAGATGGATGAGAACATCTTCATGGACCAAATTGGAATTTGAGTTGTATTCTTTGAATGTAGCCACATGGTCAGATGTTGATGAGGGATCTCCATTAAACATGGGCAGGAATCTTATATGATTGAACTCATATTTGTCCAGATATTCGAGAACCCATGTTGGATCCAAAGTTTGGAATCACTCGGTCCAACCCCACATAGCTTTGAGTATTGCATATCAACCATATGAGGATTTTCCATGGTGAATTTAAGTTGCCTTGGAGGATGCTTGCTTCACCCTACAAGCATTGACTTTGATGTTCAATGAAGAACAAGGGATTCATTCTTCCAATGGATTCGCCAAAAGGGGATCTATATTGTTGTCAAAGGAATCATCTCTTCAAATATTATACCAAGGAGGTAGACCTACTTCCTCCCCAAAAATGGTGCCAAAAGTTTTTCTAGATAATCTAGCAGGGGTCCTAAAAGGGGGTATCGAAGGGATAACTACTAGACTAAGTGAAACAAATGGGACAAAGACCCACCGTCACCTCAGTCAATGTCCCCTTCTCTTTACATAATTTCATAGATGGGAGGAGTCCCGGTATGGAGGAAATCACTTGCAATAATGGGATCAATGATATGATTTGAAGTGATTCCTAAGGCCTATTCAAGGAGAGGCTCAATTAGGGCTCAATGCTTCAAGGGAAGCTAAATTATCTCTAAGAAAGACCTATGAGGAAGACCTAGACCTAGGGTTAGAGATGTTCAATAATGATGAGTATGCCTATAGTGAAGATCTCCAATATGATATAGGACCTCTCTAGAAGTGTTCCAAGATGATATGTTTTTCTAAAAGAGGAATTTTGTTAGTCTAGAGAAACCTACAAAGAACCCTATGCGAGGCCTAGGGTTTATATGTAACCATGGGACGAACTCCTCTAATGTGCTCATTAGGTCAAGATAGGTAGGGAAAAGGGTCAAGAATTATCAATTCCTTGAATATCAAGTATCATTGACCCTCAATAAGACCACCAACCTAAGACATTGAAGATGGGCTTCTAAGGATGCAACTATGGCTTGAGTTTTCTTGCAAACCAACCGTGGGAATTTATCCAAACTTAGATAAGAAATAGAGGAGACACCAGCACATATTCTTGTCCAATTGGTTTTATAAAACACCTCCTCTAATGAAATTCGCAAGCATCCCTAGTTGGTCATCTAGGGGAAGGGCCAAAATTTTTGGAGAGAGAAAAATAAAGGTAAGGAGAAGGTGACCACCAATTTTACTTGGATCAGTGACTAATCCTTGGGCTATAGATTTTATTATGATTCAAAATTTTGTAAAAAATTTATTCAAGAAGGATAAAAAGCGATGCCCTAGCAACCACTCTTTAACATTTACCCACCCAAGATCTATGGACTTTCATGGAAGAAAAACAAGTTTCAATCCACCAGGAACATTAATCTACTTGTTATTCAATGAGTAACATGTGAAATTTTAAAATATAACAATATTTACAATGATATTCAATAAAATTAGGGTACAAAGATCTAGCTAGTTGCAATAATTCCACACATTAGACATTATTTCATGAAAATTTTCAACAAAAATCACTTACAAGATAATAAGAGATATATCCAATGATAGATCAAGAAGTAGCTCCAAGAAAGAACGAAATTTCAGCTCCCAACTATATCGAAATGCATCAAGAAATCTCTAATAGACATCAAAGAAGAAGTGTGAAATTCGTAAAAGAAAAAGAATCCAAGAAGTGATGATGATCATATCTCTTTATGGGAGAGATCTCTATTTATATGTGTCCAATCTAATTCGAATTAGCCTAAGATGCCCCTAAACATTTTTTTAATGTGAAAATAAAATGTCCTTGGTGACAAGCCCACCAAGTAGCCCATAAGGTGAAGAATAAGACATCCAATGTGAAGCCAAAATGATGAAAGCATGGTGTAGATGGTGTTTGGAGGGCCTCGTTGAGTCCTCAAGGTGCTATAATGAGAGTCCTCAAGGTGCTCTTCCATGTCTCAAGGATGAGACAAACCTCTTATGAGACTCATATCAATTTCTAAACCCTGTATATATTGTTAAGCCAACTAGGGCCATTGCTAGTCCAAGTGCATCATCTTGCATATAATGTGGGGCAATGAACAAGTTGTTGAAGGTGTTGAATCTTCCCATGGCACGATATAATGCTCTGTCATATGACGGAAACACGTGGCTCTCAACACTTCCCCTACAAGGGTCAATGTGATCCTCTGGTTGGCTTGGGCCCCAGTTAAGTTTCCCAACTCATGATGAAACCACCTACTAATCCTGTATAAGATCCAATGTGTCTCCTCACCTTTAGGTACAATAATTGATTAGTGCATCTAAGTGAATCAATCTTGTTAGAGAAAGGCATAAATGAGACTTGTTAATGGGTTTCCCTTCCAAATTTGGGGTTTTGAACATGTAATAGTGTTACCCCCCTAGGTAGGTGTGTTTAATAAACAACCCTATTAGGTGTTCCCTGACACTAAAGGGAAGGACATGTCCAAGGTTCATCCTTCAAGTGGTAGGTGTCATGTGAATAATGATGAGGTGGATTGGGACACAGGGGACTCAAGGCCAAATTCCATGGGATCAAGGGTGGTAATGATGAGGAATGTCCACATATTTGGGTGTATGAATGTAGGAGGGAGAAATCGAGGTACATGAGTTACCCCAACCTTTTTTTTTCCACCCTTATTCAATTTCATTTTTCCTTTTATTGATTTTTATTTTATTTAAATTGCTCGAGGCTCTAGGGAATGAGAGCATGTTGTGTATGATATAAATAGTGATTACCCACTTAAGGTGGGGTATTTCAATGCCCACTAGTGGTTGGGACATGCATCAGTTCCTTTATGATGCAAGGGGAACTCAAGGCGGCCCTAAGAACTAGGGTGATGGCCATATCGATAAGGGGTAGAGCTCATGTTTGGATTTTTCTCACACGCTAATATAGTGTCCCAACCATATTTTACATTTTGTGGCATTATTTCATTTTTAATGTGGTCATGATATGCTTTTAATTTCTTTTTTTTAGTTGCATCAACCTCTTGGGAAACGTTCCAGGCCCGATCCATACATGTGGACAAGGGGAGGGGGAGTACCATGTTGAAAAATGTGTAACTAGGTTCAGTCTTCATAAGTATGAAATGTATTCTTGTAAATTATAAAATGAAAACAAATTATTATTGGAGCATGGGTTTCATGCTCAAGTTCTTTTATTTTATAAAATCATCCATTGAGTGCTTCTAGGGTTTTTCTTAGGTCTAAGATTCATTGTCATATATTAAATACCCCAATGGGAACATTGTATCTTGTAAATAAAAAATAATTTTGTCTTTAAAGTGTCGAAATTCCCTCCAAGATCAAGTTGGCCTAGAAGTTGTCAAGTCAGCCTAAGTGAAGAGCCATGTCTACCCCTTGAAGAGTCCTATATAAAGAGAGGAACTTGTCCTCCAAAGGATCACTCACACATCACTCATTCTATGCAAAGAATAGGATGAAGAATAGGTTGAAGAAGAGGATGAGTAAGAAGTAGAAGGAAGTCAAAGTGTTTGGGCTAGTTCTCTCTCCCATGTGCAAGACGAAGTTAGGGTTTATGCGCAAGGGTCTTCTCTGGTTTGATATTGAAAGGAAGAGAGGAAAGAAGTCAAGTGAAGTTCACTTAGGGCATCTCTTTAGACCTAAGTCTCAATTAAAGGAAATTTAATGGAAGAGAAAGGCTCTAAGAACATGATCAAAGTTTTCTAGTGTGCCAACAACAGTTGCTGGGGACCAGAATTTTGGATCTACAGTAAGAGGTCGATTTAGTGGTTGATCTTGATCTTGGAGGGTACTTATTTGAGTGACAAGGTCTTGGTATCTGTCTTAAGGATCTATAAGAAGAGAAGAGATTTAAGGGTTTTCCCCTCAAGAGGAGGGGTTTTGGCTGTGGCTTGCAGCTTATATATTGTGTCATTGTTCTTATTGTTTTGGTAGTTTTTTATGTATCTCACATTATAATAATAAGGAACAAAGCTGATAAGGAAAAAGTTTAAAGAGAATTAACATATTCATTACCCTATTGAACTCTCGACAGGGTATCAGAGCTAAGGTCAGTAAAGGGAATCATGAAGATCTCCTCTACAGTGAAGAAGTTCATCAAGAAGTGTTACAAGATAGCAAGCCATCTCAAGGAAGGTATCAAGAAAGCATGGAGTCTCTTATTTTCTTAAAAGGAGGTATAAACCAAAGGAAAATGTTAAAGGTCTCTTCATGGCTCTCTCTGGCACATTCCAAGATGATGACATTTGGGTAATTGATAGTGGTGCATTAAGACACATGACTCGACATTACAAACAATTAAAGACCTTATCAAAAGTAAAATCCACCTATTCATTGGAACTTGGAGATAACAAGAGCTATCTTGTAAAGGGTATTGGATCGACATCTATAAAGCTAGAGAATGGAAGAAACATACACCTCAACAACATTCTATTTGTTCCAGGTTTCCATACTAACTTAATTTCCATTTCAAGCTTAGAAGATAAGGGTGATAGAGTATATTTGATTGATGGAAGGGTTGTTGTATGGAGTAAAGACTCATGTATAGAACAAGCTAAAGTCACTGGCATTCAAGAAGGAAGACTCTATAGATTAATATCTCCTGTGATCCAAGCCCTAGTTCATATTGAAATTATCCCGTGTGAACTCTAGCATAGAAGACTTGGTCATCTACATTTCAATATCATTCCAACTCTAAGTTCCATAGTATATGGAATACCTAAACTAAAGGAATATCGTGAAGGAGTATGTAAGGGATGTGCATTCAGTAAAAATACCAAGAGACCATTTGGAAGTAGTGATTCAAGGTCAAAATAAATCTTGGATCTCATTCACTCCTATGTATTTGGCCCTGAATCCTAAATCACTTAGAGGTCATGTATATTATGTCACATTTATAGATGATCATTCAAGAAGTACCTGGGTTTACTTAATGAAAACCAAGAACGAAGTATTTACAAAATTTCAAGAATTGAAAGATAAAGTGGAGAACCTTACAGAAAGAATAATCAAGATATTAAGATCTAAAATGGAGGAGAATATACATCCAAAGACATTATAGAATTTTGTAAAAATTATGGGATTAAGAGGCAGGTGATTGTCCCATATAATCTCGAGAAAGAGTTGCAAAACGAAAGAATAGATCCATTGAAGAAAGTGTAAAATAAATGTTACACGATCAAGATCTACCTCATTTTCTGTGGGGAGAAGCCACCAAGGAAATTGTTTACATTCAAAATAGAAGTATCAATAGGTCCCTCGACAAAAAACACTGGAGGATTCAGTGTTCACTGGAAAGAATTCATCTATAAGTCATATTTGGATCTATGGGTGTCATGTATATATCCATATACCTAAGGACAAAAGAAAGAAGCTAGATCCATCATGCACGAATGGAGCATTTGTTGGGTACAACAACTCATCAAAAGCCTATAAGATCTACATAAAGGAAGGAAATCACATATAAGTTAGTCGAGATGTAATATTTGATGAAAGCATAATGTTCAAGAAATCAAAGGAACTTTCGGTATTTGAGGAGGAAGCTGACAAGGGGGAGGAATAATCACACCATGAAGAAGAAGGTCCTATTGAGCCTATTCAACCTGTGATCATCCCTGAAACAAGGAAAATACCTAATTGGTTGAAATCTACACTACTTGATGCAGAAGGTCTTGGGGTAGCGAAAGGCTCATTTAGAGAAAGAAATAAACCCAAGATATATTATGGTTATGTTTCATACATGAAAAAACTAATAGACGCAAAAACATCCACTTTTGAAGAAGTTGTAAATAATCAAGAATGGAAAGATGCCATGAATGAAGAGTATCAATCTATAATGAAGAATGGAGTCTGGGAGATCATACCTAGGCCCAAAGAAAAATCTATGGTAACTTCCAAGTGGATTTACAAGATCAAACATGCAGTAGATGGAAGCATATATAAGTATAAGGAAATATTTGTGGCTAGGGTATTCTCTCAACTAGAAGTCATCGATTATGAAGAGACATTTTCTCCAATAGCAAGGTATATAACAATTAGTTCATCAGTCTCTCTGGTAGCATCGATGGGATGGAACATCCACCAAATGCATGTCAAGATTGCTTTTCTGAATGGCACAATATATGAAGAAGTCTATATAGAGAAACCCATTGGATTCAAACTTAATGATAAGAAGGCATATGTTTGTAGACTAAAGAAAGCATTATATGGCCTCCAACAAGCACCAAGGGCATGGTATGCTAGAATGGATGCATACCTGTAAAGAATTTGCTTCACAAAAGGTTTTCTTGATCTAAACCTTTATATCAAGGTTGTGGATGGAGAACCTGTAATCATTCTTTTGTATGTAGATGATCTTCTCTTTACAGGTGTAGAAGATCAAATTGAAAAACGTAAGAATCAACTAGCAGCAAAATTTGACATGAAGGATTGTGGGTTGATGCATTACTATTTGGGACTATAAGTCTCGCAAGGACCTAATGAATTTTATTTGGGTCAAGGAAAGTATGTGATCAAGATGTTGAAGAGGTTTGACGTGATGGACTGCAAACCTATGACCACTCCAATGATCACAAACTTGAAAAGACTAAGGAGTTCTGAATCAAGCCCCGTAGATCCTTCCAAGTAAAGACAACTTATTATCTCACTGATGTACTTGGTGAATACTCAACCAGACATATGCTTTGTAGTAAATGTTCTCAATCAATTCCAAGTGGAGCTGAAGCATGATAATTGGATAGCAGCAAAACATATTCTATGATATCTGCGAGGAACCATCCATTATTGTCTAAAGTATGATAGAAGGAATGATTTCCAACTAATTTGATATACAGATTCTGACTGGGGAGGCAATGATCAATATGTAAGGAGCACTACATGAGGATGTTTCATTTTGGGATCCTCCATGGTCTCATGGATGAGTAGAAAGCAAGACACAATTTCTTTGAGTTGTTCTGAGGCTGAATATGTTGCAGCCTGTGAAGTAAGAAGAGAAGAAACATGGTTGAGGAAGCTATTATTTGACCTATTTGAAGGATCAATGAACCCTACAGTGATACTTTGTGATAACACCAATTGTATACGTTTGTATGAATATATAGTGTTTCATGGAAAGACAAAGAATATAAACAACAAGTATCACTATATTCAAGAGCTAGTACAAAATGGTGTTCTGCAGCTATATTATATCTCCACTAATGAGCAGGTAGCTAATATATTGACGAGGTCACTTCTAAACAAGAAGATTGTGTACTTGAGGGACAAGCTTGGTTTGGTTAATATATCCTCCCCAATTGAAAGGTAGAGATAGACACTACATTATTGTCTTCACTTGGGAAGAGAGAATGGATGATTGGGTAACCATGTAGCATTTGATACTCTTTGAGAATGTGGTAAGGAATTCAAGACAAGAGTAATCGTGGACCAATATTCGTTGAGAAATAGTTATCCAGGATATGAACAGTCCAAACAATGTCATACTCGGTGAACAATCGAGTGGAGTAGGTACCTTGAGAGACAATGATGATGGTGTCTATAAATCATGGTCTCACCAGCACTGTGCTCTGATCTTATGGAGAGATAGAGTTGTTATTCAAAGCCTTGCTATATATCAATGTTGGTTATTATGATGTTAGACAGATGATTTACCAATCTGACTCTTTTTATGAGATCTCTTCATATTGAGAATGACCATGTACCTCTTATGAATACCTCCCTAGTTAAGAGGTAGTGTTGAAAAATGTGTAACTAGGTTCAGTATTCATAAGTATGAAATGTATTCTTCTAAATTATAAAATGAAAAGAAATTATTATTGGAGCATGGGTTTCATGCTCAAGTTCTTTTATTTTATAGGTCAAGCTCCCATTGAGTGCTTCTAGGGTTTTTCCTAGGCCTAAGATGAATTTTCATATATTGAATACCTAAATGGGCACATTGTACCTTGTAAAGAAAAATGCTTTTGTCTTTAAAGCGTCGAAATGCTCTCCAATATCAAGTTGGCCTAGAAGTTGTCAAGTTGGCCTAAGTGAAGAGCCACGTCTACCCTTTGAAGAGGCCTATATAAAGAGAGGAACTCATCCTTCAAAGTATCACTCACTCATCACTCATTCTATGCAAACAAGATGATGAAGAAGAGTTAAAAGAAGAGGAAGAAGAAGAAGTAGAAGGAAGTTGAAGTGTTTGAGCTAGTTTTCTCTCCCACATGCAAGACAAAGTTATGGTTTTTTCACAAGGGTCCTCTCTGGTTTGATCTTGGAAGGAATAGAGGAAAGAAGTCAAGCGAAGGTTACTTAGGTAATATCTTTGGCCCTAAGTATCAAGGAAAGGCAAGCAAAGGGAATAGGAAGGCTCTAAGAAGAATATCGAAGTTTTCTAGTGTGGTAGCAACAGTTTCTAGGGAGATCAAAATTTTGGATTTGTAGTAAGAGGTTGAAGTTCTTGTAGAGGGAGGCCAAGTTAGTGGTAGATCTTGATCTTGAAGGGCATTTGCCTGAGTCACAAGTTCTTGTTATTCGTCAATTGAAGGATATATAAGAAGAGAAGAGATTTAAGGGTTTTCCCCTCAAGAGGAGGGGTTTTGGCCTTGGCTTGCAACCTATATAATGTGTCATTGTTCTTATTGTTTTGGTATTTGTTTGATGTATCTCACAATATAATAATAAGTAACAAAGCTAATAAGGAAAAAGGTAAAACAAACAATTATCAAGTTAAAGAGAATTAACATATTCATTGCCCTATTGAATTCTCAACATTCTGGAGCCTTGTGGACCTGGTGGTCATGTGGACATAGAGAGGGAAGATGATGAAATAGTGCATGTAATTTTTAAAGGGGAGTGAAAATTATGAAACAAGAAAATGGGACCACATTGCTGAAATTGAGGTTTCACAAGTAATTCCCATCCTGAAGATATAAGCCAATAGGGGATACCCCACTGGACTAGGGTTAAGGATTAACCCCCTTTTTAAGGTAAGGGAACAAGGCTATAGTCAAAACCCTTCCTCCTTCCAAGTCACCCAATAATCCATACTCGATGCACCTAAGGAAAAATAAACATAAGCACCCAATTGCACAATGAAAGACATACCTTCAATATTGGATGGCCCACCTTCAAACATACACTCTCAACATATGGGTGATGGGAAATATGATTGGATCAGGGAGAGGAGATCAACTGACATAATAATAGTTATACTGGTGGTTATTAAGGGTTGTTGGTTTCAATAGAGGACAAGTCAAGGAAAAACTTCTACTATGTGGGTCACCCACTAGTGGTGGATAACAAGTCATAGGAATTGGCATTGGCTCATTGTCATCCTTGAGTTTGTTGAGATTCAATTAAATGATAGAATCTCTTATCATGGTAATTACTTGTGACTGATTTATTCTTTTCTTAGCCTTACTTTTCTATTTATATCATTCACGGGGGCTTCACTCAATGAACCTATGACATACCACATGCATTCATGGAATACTAAACAATACCCCTAATTTCACTGCATATCAGAAAACAACTCTAAAAATCACATAATTTAACCCCCTACCAATACAAACCCAATACACCTTCCCAATTTTAAAAACCCCTACTTTTCACTAGATATTGTATGTATCCATTTTTCTATTAACATATTTGATACCCCTTTATATTTTTTCCTTAACTTTGAGCTCCATTTTTTATACTTGCCAATATAAAAACCCTTTACCCCCTATTATATCATGAATATATTATGTCATTTACATCCCCCAATATGAACACACATGCTATGGTATTTCTGCCCCGATGAATTCCCTGTGATGTCATCAAGAAATTACACAATAGAAAAACATATAGAACATAATGCATAGAAGACAAGAGTCACCAAAAATTAGGCTCCAATATAGGACAAAACCCCACAAGGGGGAAAATGCAAGAAATATTCTTATAGAATCATATTGAAGTGAGATATCCAAGACCCAAGACTAATACCAATACTATGACACAGACCCGAATCAACCCTCCTCCAATAAAGTCATAGTCAACAAAAATTCAACGTTGGCCAAATCCCTAAAATTTGATGAACTCCTAAAATTTGGGTGCCCTATAATTTTATCCCTTAAAATTTTTGCCCTGCAATACCTCAAAAAAAAATCGCATGTGTGATAAGTAGGGCATAAAACTCTTCTTTCTCTCCTTTGACTTTCCTCTCTCTCCTTTGACTTTAGTTGTCTTATTCTTCTTGTTTGGCACATAAATCGATACAATGATGAATGAGTGAATGATATCCAATGTGGTTAAGATCACTTCAATATATACATGTCCAGGAGGGTCGAATAGTTGCCCCTAGGGTTGACTTGTCCAAAGAAGGTCGACTTGGTCTTGTAGTTGACAATTTGACTCTTTGACTCAAAACAAAAATAATTTTCCTTTTCTTACAAGAATTCCAAATGGTACTTTGACTCAATTACATTTCCTTGACTCATAATTATTTTTTTTTGACTCAGTTGACCCTATAAGCATGAAGAACATGATTTGAATCAAAATAAAATAATAATAATAAATATATCAATGATGAAAATTACAATTGATTAAATTATGAAGACCGACACTAGCTACATTTTCAACACTCCCTCTTAACTAGGGAAGTATTCATAATGACACAAAAAGATACTCTCAAATTGAAATATTCTCATAAGAAGGGTCCATATTGGTAAGCATATTCATAACCAACATTGTCAAAAATAGCAAGGCCTTGACTAACAAGCTCTCTCTTGACTATATCAGAGCATAATGTTGGGAGGCATAAATTTTGACACCACCACCTCTCTAGGCACATACCCTATCCAAATGTTCACTAGGTATGTCCTCACAGGACTATTCTTATCTTGGATACAAATACTCAAAGAATATTGGTCCCAAATTCTTATCCAATCCACAATTCCCCTTACTAGTTCCTTCACTAGGCTTATACATGGAGAACACTATGTCCACCCTTGCTCCCTCTCAAATAGGGAGGAGATCCTCAATCCCTCTCAAACAGGGAGAAATAAGCACAAGCCTAAGATTGTCTCAGAAATACTCATCAATGCATCAACTACATGTTCTTCCATGGAGTTCTGTTGTAGTTTTTTTACTCCAATCTGTTGAAGAATCATTAAGGGAATTTTGAGGTCTAAAATCGGCCTCCTAAGAAAAATGTACAACCAAAATAAACTTTATAAGAACTAATAGGATTGAAGATGATGATGTCAACTATGGGGGATTGGTGATTCACAACTTTTGAAATAAAAAAGTAAAAAGATTAAAAAATAATGAAATAACAAAACTACTTTTTCAACTCGTATTTTCAACTTATCTCCCTAATGTTTTACATAAATTTTAAGCGGGAGAACTCATTGGATGCAAAATTTAATTCCTCATCCAAAGAGTACACATGTTGCGTACTTTCAATGGACCTTGTACACGAAAATGAGAAATACATGAAAAAACGTTACTACAATCACATTTTTCATGTATTTCTCATTTTTTGTGTAGCAAAGTCCATCAAAAGTATGCAACATGGGTACTCCTTGGATAAGGAATCAAAATTATGCATCCAACAAGTGTTCCCACTCGAAATTTGAGTAAACCCATAGGGAGATAAGTTGAAAATACGAGTTGAAAAGGTAGCTTTTTCTTTTTCCCCTCTAAAATTTGATGATGTAATCTAATCTTATTTTATTATTTCCAATATTATTTTATAATTTCCTTAGGAGGCCCATTTTAGACCTCAAAATTCCGCTAATGGTAACTAGTGTCAATTTTCATAATTATACTTGAAATGTATTTGTCAAAAGAAATAAAAGTAAATTATATTATTAAATAAACTGGCTTATTAAAGCATGTGTTTCATGCTTGGTCAATTTTGTTAGGTTAAATTCTCCATTTAATACTTCTAGGGTTTATGTTAAGTGTCATTATCCATGTCAAAATGTAAAGAACCCTTCTTGGGAACTATTTGTCAAGAAATAAAATTATTTTAATGTAAATTAGGTCAATTAGGCCTCCTCCACCAAGTGGGCCTCAAGGAAGGACAAGTTGGTCTCATTAGAATAATTTGATCACCTAAGATGACTATATATAAGTAGCGACTCGACTCATTTGGAGGACATCTCACACAAGTTCGAATTGCAGTAGCTGGGAAGCAGAGAAAATACAAAGTTCAAGTAGGAACTAGCAATCAATGTTTTTGGGTCTCTCTCTCTCTCAAATTTACTATTGCAACCAATTCTTCATATGGTCTTCAAAAGGTCAAACATTGATCTCAGACCCTTGTCGTTCAAGCTAGGATATGAACCACAAGAATGAATCCTAGAAGGATTCGATCTTCAAAAGAGATGTCTTAGATATTTTCTTGTCACAATATCTCATATCTAGATGCCACATCAACTGTGCTAGCAATAATTTCTATAGAAATCTCAGATATCCTAGAGGTATGTTTCCACAAAGATTTTGGACTGTCTTTTAGTCTTTCTTTCTTGTTTGAGTGAGGGTACATATGACTTTTATTCTCCTTGAGTACTTTGTAGGCTACACACATGAATTTCTTATATGACCAGTTCTTTAATGGATGTGAATAGGCTATAGTCTTAAGTTATTCATTCCTAAACTTGTCTCAAACATGTCGTCTGCTTCAAAAAAATTAGCAACATTTTATAGTTCGGATCTTGAGCAATATATTGCCTTGAGATAATTTAAATTACTCCACAGGGTTCCACAGGAATAATCATGGTTCATATGCCTTTGGATGTAATCCACATATTTTGTGGTCCCTTCCACATTCTATAGGTCTAGCAAGGTGATCTCACAGGTATGTTCTTTCATTGTAACAAAGTCAACTTTAAATTACACTTTGCATATGTCATAAGGATGATGATTCTTAGATATTAAACTTTTGTCTTTTGCATGTGTAAAGGAGTAACATTATAGACCAAGACATTGTCATAAAATTTGCATGATGCTTTGCACAGGTTGCCACATAAATGATAGAGGTATAGCTTATATCTTCAAATAGTTCACATATATCTAGTCCAGAATTGTAGTCCTTCTCAGAATGAGGCATAACATCTTTTCTTTCACAAAGAAATATCAGACAAACTTTAGTAAATTGGTCATTTTTTTCACAAATTCTTGGTTTATATATAGACTTCAGATATTTGCTTCAGAGTAGCCTTGTCAATTTTGATTTTTCATATAACTATTCAGACTTATCACTTTATATGCTTAGACTAGATAAATTCAAATTTCATTCATAGATAACGCTTGATATGATTAGAACTTCTACTCACTTCAGATTGTAGTTATTCTTTCAAGGAAATATGATGTAGTATAGTTAGTCCCTAGGAAGCTTTGCATATAGTACCACAAGAGATTCAATCTAACTTCAGAGAATATTGAGGGAAAATTTTGGTATTCTTATCCTCTTAAGGACTAGCATAGATCAATTGTAACTTCTATTATCACCCTTTAATAGTCTTTCTTCATCTTTAATCTAATATGGAGTACTTCAAGTATATAGATTATGTTATGAATATCATAGAATTGTCATGGACCTCAAATTCAACAAAAATGGGATCCTTAGAAGTAGAAGTTCTTCGCATGTCACAAAGAGAAGATATTTTAGAATTCGGATGTCGTGGGTTCAACTTTGTTATGTAAACACTTGAAAATAGATTGTATATAAAATTCTTCTCCCAATATTTGCAGATAAATGCTTCAATAAAATTGTTGTCATAGAGAATCACAAACTCACTTTCAAACTTCACAAAAGTGTTACAGACTTTTATCCTCTATCTAGGGTCATTACAGCCATCAAAAAAATCATTATTAACTTCCTTTTATAGACCTTAATTACCAATGCAACATGGTGATGAAACTCGGCCTTTATAATTGATGCATCATAGGTCTTTTGGTCAACAAAGGGTCACCTTGCAACAACACAGAGATTTCGTCCTAAAACATAGAGAGCAAATATAGATTGTCTAGTCCTTCCTCCATTGATGAACTCGACTACCTCATAGGCATTGAGAAAACCTTCAAACTCTCCTTTAGACTCCCATTTCTCTAACTTCTTAGCGTTACTTAGGGTTTCCTTAATACTGCTCCTATCTTTACCATAGGTCTGATACCATTTGAAATTTTGTTATATGATATAATTTCTTATCATGGTAATTACTTGTGACTGATATTTATTATTTTCTTAGCTTTAATTATTTATTTATGTCATCAAGCAATTACACAATAGAAACACATGGATAACATAAAACATTGAAGACAAGGGACACCAGAAATTAGGCTCCAAGCCAGGGAAAAACTCCACAAAGGGGAAATCCAAGAAATCCTCTTCATATAGAATTAGATCAGAGTGAGATATCTCAAAACCAAGACTACCACAAAGGCCCAAATCAACCCTCCACCAAGTCTCCTCCATTAAATTCAAAGTTAACAAAAGTCTACGCTAGTAAAATATTTGAAATCTAGTCAACTCCTGAAATGTTGCCCCCCTAAAAAATTGTGCATGCAATACCTCAAAAAAAGTGCACATGCAAGGAAATCAGTCATCTTCTTCTTCTAGTTTGGGATAGAAATCGACGTGATGATGAATGAGTGAATGATATCCAAAATGGCCATGTTGACTTCTATATATACATGCCCAAGGGTGTTGAATAACTGCCTCCAGGGCCAACTTGGTCTTGTGGTTGACAATTTGACTCTTTGATTCAAAACAAAAATAATTTTCCTTTTCTACAAAAAGTCCATTCCATTTATATTTCTATCATTATAAACTTATCCTATTGCAATGATAGATAGAAATTATTCCTCTTTAACCTAAGACAAGGTAGCAATTGTTTGATTAATCATTTATCAAATATTTGTTCTTTAAAATTTTCTAAACCTCACAATGATTCTCTTGATGTTGGGCCTCATAGAAATTGCACCAAGTACAAGAAAGGATGGTTTGGCGTTGGAAATTTTGAGGTCGATCTTAAAGGGTAGCTTTTGCTTAGAATTCATGGATTAATAGAGGAATGATCTTCCTTTCAAAGGATATCATTATCTTATTCATGAACTAAAGTTTTTGAAACATAATAAAAATGCATGTTTTCCTACCAAGATCTTCAAAAGAACATGTTCCCTAAAGTCTTGTTCCTCATATTCTAAGTGTTTTTTCAAAGAGGAAATGATTCATAAATTGTCGTGGATATTCCATTAGACAATTTGTCACAATGGATCTGATAAGGAAAATTTGTTGAACTTTGAAAACTATACTATGAAGGTTAATTTTTCCTTATATTTATGGAATTTTTAAATTATTAGTTAATGTGTATGAATTCAAATACAAATATCAATAAAATGAAATACAAGGCTCACTTACAAAATCATAATACCACAAGATATTACTTGGGAAACCCTTTTGCGATAAAACTCAGTTGGATGGTGAGGTTGCTATGCTCTTTCTTTATCTCAATGGAAATTGATGCAAGTATAAAGGAGTCAGACATGTGGAACATGGTTTTATATGAAACAAAACCATTCTATATTTTCACTCTTTTTATCCACTTTTGGCTATTTTTCTCATTTATGGCACAAAATGCACCCGAATAGAATGGAACCCCTTTACCTCCTAGTGTTTTGGTTATAACCCAATGCAATAGCCAACTACTGGTTAAGTTGGAATCCTCCAAATCTTCACTAGAGTTCCAATATTGATTCTTCTAGAGCCTTATTCACAATGATCATGTATCTAGCTCACTTTCCATGAATAATGAGAGATGACATGGCATGCTCTCAAATCACAGTGATCAAAGTGGGAATGATAACTCCTGAGTGGCATAACATTTGTATAGGAACTCTATTTGAGGTCATTTTTGTGTCATTGGAAAGGTATCTGAGTGTAGAATATGTTGTGTGACATTTTCCTTAAGTAGAAAACTTTTACCCTAAAAAAAATATATGTAATGCCTCAAATTTATTTTGAATGGTTTTAAAGCCAAATTTTCCAAATTGGTACCCACTAGTAAAAATGGTCATGTGATATGATTCCTCAAAATTTTCCTCTAAAAGCATCAAGAATGAGGAAAGTAATATAATTGTCCAATTTAGATCATTCCTACCCATTTTTGGGGTATTTTTTCCCCAAAATATTTTAAAGAATGAGTCGAGGACATTTTTCCTTTACCTTCTACCTAGAGTACCATTTAACCCTGCTTGGAAGCTATCCTTTCAACCCAATTTTCCAAAGGTCATGTTTCCCTTGTCTTTTATTCCTAAACCTAATCTACAAAAGTGCATCCTTTTTCAACTCCATATGAGAATTTGGTGCTAAACAATCCACATAAGGTAGGGCTTGTTCCTCTTCCTGATCTAGCATGGAAGGATCATAGAGTTTCACGTTTTCTACATTCAATATTAAGTATATGTGCACATATAGGGGTAGATTATAGGCATTATCTCAAAAATTTTGCAGTATATCAATGGGTAAACATCATAGAGCCTTGATTTTGATACTAGGACCATGTAGCCTCCACTTATTCAATTATAACCATACTCTTGCTCCCACTCTAAATGGTTTCTCTAATATGTGTTGATCATGCTTGGACTTGCATTTTTCCTATGACTTATACAACATATTTGATGTTTGTAAATTGATATATCTGATATTCTCAAAAATAAATTGTTTCATTAAGGGATTCCCCTATAATATCCTCCCTCACTTCTTTTTTTTATATGTAATATCCAAAGGTGAAGGTAAAAAATATCTAGAACAAGTTTCAAATGGGAACCTAATGGCAAAAGTGTGGGTTTCCCTATTATAAGAGTGTTTTATGTACACCATATTTTTATCCTAAGTATTCATATACTTCTAATTTCAATCCCTCAAAATTTTCACTAAGTATTTTTGACTAATTCTATTTTTCCATTTGTTTGTGCATAGAATGTTGTAGACCTCTTCAACATCATGTCCATATTCTCCCACAACATAATCCAAAATGAACTTAGAAATCTTATGTTTGTATCTTAAATTATGCTCCATGGGATTCCAAAGTGCATCTAGACATGTCCATAGAAGAATATTTATACTTATTTCCCATTGATGGTCCCTTATAGTGAATGAGAATGCACATCTTCTTTGACCTATCAACTACCATCAATAGGTAGTCATGTCCCTCCTTGGTTCTTGGTAAACCTCCCACAAACTCTATGGAATTTATTCCCAAGGATGAGTGGGTATAGGTAAGGGATGGTATAGACCTTGTATCCTATCACTAGGCTTATTGATACAACAAAGAATACATCCTCCTATGAGCCCATCTACAAATTCTTACCTCTTGGGCTAATACACATATCTCTACCAAAACGTTGTGTAACCTTAGAGTTGTGCACCTCTTGGATTAGCTATAGTCACTCATATTTAAGAACTATAATTTTTTCTCTCTTTATTAATTCTTGATAAACTATTCTACATTAATAAAATTATTGTGTTTATCTCTCTTGGATCATAAATATTCTTGATTGGTTGATTCATCATTAGATAGATCTACCCTTATATATTTGATTATTCTTGTGGAACCCTAGAAATGTTCTATGTAAAAACCCTAGATTATGAGCGTGTCAATGATAATGTGTGAAACCCTAGTCTACATAGGGTTATTGGGGAAGTCTAGGAGAATGATATTCTTGATGTTTGAATTTTTTAAAGATGGCATGTTTGGTGTTTTGGTACGGTTATGAAAACCCTAACTTGTTAGGTTTGAATGGTAATATCTGAAATACCAAACATTTAAAGTATTAATAAATTAGGGTTTTCTATGTTTTGTATTGAAACCCTAGATCATTAAGGCTTTGGTAGGGTGTATAAGAAAAAACCCTTGTTTTAGATAATGTCTTAGGAGTGAAATCCTAGGTATATGTGTGTTTGTCTGATCAAAACCCTAGTCTGATCAAGTTTGTTATATGTCTAACTTTAATATATTGATAGTTTTTTCATTGGATTTAACTAACACGTGTTATGATATGCTTGTGCATGATGATGGAATCCTAGATATATGTGTTGACCTAATTTTTTATGGTCATGTGTCCTATGGTTTGGAACTAAACCCTAGTCGATGCTTGATCCTTTAGGATGATAGTATTTGTGAATTCTAGGGTTTTAGAATTTAATTTCTCTAATATGTGATGATAAGTGTGATAATCTGAGTTTTATGAAATTTTGTTGAAATATAAATTTGAGTTGTGAGTGTTTTTTATTATTAGAGCTTAATGGCTCATGTATGAAGTCTAGGATCCTGTACTAAATCCTAGTGGAAGTCTAAAGTTGTTAAATGCATTGAAGAACTATATTTGTTTGAATTGCTTCTAGGGTTTGAAATATTTTGAAGTAGGGTATGTAATACCTATGGAGAAAAATATTGAAGCCTTAGATATAATGAAATTTGTTATCTTGCTTGAGATTCTTAAAGTCTTGATGATAAAGTCTAGGGTTTATGACAAAAGCCCTAGAAAGAAGTATAAAAGTATGTGTCTCTCATTTTTTAACCTAACTAAGTTTGCGTATATGATGTCTAATGTTAAATTCTACCATTATTGTATGATTCCGATATAGTTAATGCCATGCTTCTATATGTATTTGGTTTTACTTGCAATCTAATTTGTGCAGGTACATAATATTCAAGATGGTGAAGATAAGTTGATATGATAAGCATGATGAAGAAAGTTATATGAATGATGATGGTCATGATAACTTTGATAAGAAGGATGGAAGCCATGAAATATTCTCCAATTTCATAAGAAGAAGTTGATCCCCTAAGTTAAGAGGGAGCCTAAAAATCTCCCTAGTTAAGAGGGAGAGAGTACCATAGTCATGATGGGCATCTTGAAAGAAGAAATTGGAGAATGAATTTTGAGGGGATACTATGATAAGGAAAGAAATATTTGATTGTAGAATATTTTGTTGCATGTGAAGTAGGAAAAGAAGATGTATGATTGAGGAATCTTTTGTCAAGATTCGTATGAAAGTCCCACTGTAATAAATTGATAAGCAACATCAACTTGCCTAAAAGACCCCAAAGATTTGTGTTTACTTATGTACATTTGAAAGTTTCTTACTGATTAGGGTTGTGTTTGTACAGGTAAATATCTCAGGGGTTGGATAGCATGTTGGTTACACGAGATATATTTGTTACTAATCTGTTTGATCAGGGAGGATTTGCTACCGATTGGAATAATCAAGAGTGTAGAGGATTTGTGTGTGAGACACATTTACTGGGAAGACATCCAGTCAGCACTATGTATTGATGTCTAGATCTCGAATGAATTAGGGAGGGTGTCATTGGTCATAAAGATATAACCTTATATATGTACCTGGATCCCTAGGTTGATGGTTAGCAAGTAAGCCTCATGGTACCTAGACTAGCTGAAAGATTTAGTCCATCTTAGTCCCACCCTAATAGATTGCCCTAGTCAAGAATCTAGTATGTGGCACCGTGAGTATTTATACTGTTGAAGGTCATTGGATAGATTTACCTCATCAATAATCTAGTCCATGGAATTTTGGTGCCTAAACTCTTCACGGTTCATATGTTTCTAAGATATTCCTCGTACTTGTTATTATGAATACCTCGCTAGTAGAGAGGGAGTGTTGAAATATGTAACTAGGTTGTCTTCATAAATGTATTTGAGTCACAATGAAATGCATTCCTTTTTTGTAAGCATGGTGTTACCTTTCCATTAATTTTAAAAAATATAGCACATTACATCCATATGTATGAAGGTTAGGTGGCCTCAACTTTCCCTGAGGGAAACCAAGTCTATTGGCCACCTAACCACAAAATATGCCATCTAAAAACAAAAAATAATAAGTCTCACCAACCATGCTATGTATGTTTGAGAGTATTTTTTCTTCCTATTTTTTAAATATCTATAGACATAAGTACTAATAAGCCTAGAAATTTGAAATTGTTCCATGCAAAACTAAAAGCAAAGATGCATTGTTTCTACTCCTTGTTAGCTAAATCCGCTGGTGCAAGGTATTTCACAGTGGAAACTGGTAGCTTTGCATGGGGAATATAGGGTATATGTTTCTATATTCAGCTGAGACGACCATTCTACTGTTGTAATTAAAATTATATTTTTTGAAATTCTTTGGTGTAATCTAGGCGTCCATGGGAGGCCAAATCCATATCAGGAGGAAACTTCTCTAAAGATTTAGCTAGGGTTCTCTTCATTATCCAAAAAAAATGGATTGTCTGGTTGTATTGAGATGATCTACCATGAATGCGGCCTGGGTCTGGGATCACTGTTTTTCAATCGTCTAAATCACGTTCAAAATCTTCCTCAGTCTATCGAATCTCTACTTCCCAATCTGCAATAAGTTGCTTGACTATATTAGATCTACTATCATGATATGCTTGAGTTTCTTCCTGAATTATATGAGAGGTCGATTTGCGTTCCCAACCCGTCCCCTTGGAAGGACTAGGTTGAATGGTCTAAGAAGGGGAGGCCTTCATTTACTTCCCACGGCCATGGCCCCCATGACCATTATTTCCTTTACCAAAGGTACGGACCATGATGCTACTTCTGTCAATCAGATGATGACCCATGTCTACCTCTAGAGGTCGACCCAAATAGGGTCACAGATTAGAAGCAGGGAATTGCTCAAGATTGCTTTCTCTCTACACACCTGTTAAAGAAATTTCAAATAAAATCCACCAAGTAAGGAACTCACTCCTAATCATATTGCCAACATTGTTTAATGGTCCCATATCTACCATTTTTCCACCATTTTCCATTGATGGGCCTATCTCTGAATTTCAATAGAACATTACACAAAGAAGAGAATATGAATTTGGGCCAATAGCTACCCGGAGGCCGCAACCCATAAAACACCTTACATCAGGACCTAATACAATGCACCCAGGATATAGAAACCAAACCCACTTGCCCCAAAGCAAGCCTATATTAATAGGAATTAACCCAAGAGTAGCCCCTTGACTAGGACCGACCCATAACCAGACAAGAGAACCAAACCTAGAATGCCCTATTCAACAGGTCAAGACTAGACTAAAATGTTCCAACGGGGCTCTCCTTGCCTCAAATCGAAAATGACTAAGGTTGTGATGAAATCTACAGACAACCAAGGCTCAAATTCAAGCTCACCCAAAGACTAAATACCTTGGAACCAAACAAAATTTATCAAAAACCCAAACCCTTACTGTTTCACTTCTACACGAGCAAGGAGGACCAAAACATACAAATTAGTCTACCAACCAAACTCTGCAAGAACCCAGGTGGGACTACCAAATACCATACACCATAGACACCACAACATACAAAAATAAAAACTCAAACCGAACTAGAAACCATTCGAGGCCATGCTCTAGGAAGTTTCGTTTCGAGTCTCACCAAACCACAAAACCATGCAACTCATAGTTTGGAGGGAAAATATATTGATCCATACATGTAGAGGAAGCTAAATTAAGAGTGGAAACATACCAGTGATCGTTGTTAAGACCTAGAGTAGACAAAGACCACGAGCTAGCCAAAATGACCAACTCAAACCAAATCCACAAAATCCTAAGAGTGCAAACAAACTTACTCAACAAACCAGTGGGAAACCTCGCCTTAATGTTTTTCATAATACCTTTGCCACCCTCAAGGATGGCCATTAAACTATGCATGTGCACTGCCACCTCTCCAAGTGCAGCATGAATATATAGGGTGACTGGAAATATCTCGTAGATATGCCTTAAACAGTTGGCTAGGACGATCCCAATGAGTCTAACTCACACCTCGATCGGGGGACACTTAAATGTATTTATTAGAAGAATTAAGAAAATATTTTTTTCATTATTATTATGACTTATTAAAGCATGGGTTTCATGCTTGGGTCATCATGTTTTAGGTCAAAGTCCACATTGAGGAGTTCTAGGATTTTTCTGAGTCATTAGAGTCATTTTCCATTTAAAGAGACCCTTCTTCAACTTTTGAATTATGTAAAAAGAATTAATATTGAGTCAAACATATTATTTATCCCCTCCACACCAAGTCATCCTCAAGGAGAACAAGTTAGACTCAACTGGTCAATTCGACCTCACCAGAAGTTGCTATTAAAGGATTATCATCTACAAGAAGGAAAAAAGGGCTAACTTCGTGTGGAGGAAGTCTTTGTTTAAGTCAAGCGTCTTGGATTATCTCATGAGACTATTGAAGGAAGAATTGTTGACTGGATTTTCCCCTAGATAGTGGTTTTTCCCTTGTTGTCTCCCTACATCTCGTGTTTTTATGCTATTTTTTGGTAATTGCTTGATGAACTAAAAGATAAAAGATAAAAATAAAGATAAAAGAATCACAAGTAATTATCTCCATGGAAAGAGATACACACATGCTTCATATTGGATTGTAAAAAGTGCAACAAATAGAATATATATGTATATGTATATGTATATGTATATGTATATGTATATGTATATGTATGTATATGTATATGTATATGTATATGTATACATATACATATACATATACATATACATATACATATACATATATATAGATATCATGCTATGACTATTAAAAAGTTTTAGATAACCTCAAAAGAAATAAAATCTAATAAAACTTATTTGTAGTTTACATTTTGACATCTTTTAAAATCATTGTAATTTAAAATACATTGATTGTGAACTAAAATGAACTTTATACATGCCAATATGACAACTAAAACTGTTATTTTGTAAAATTGTTATTTTCTAAGATATTATTTTTATGAATATTCATAATTGAAGGTCTTAAGATAAACAATTGATTGAAATACTTGGATAGCCAAGTAAATTTAGGAAAGTTCATAAAATTGTAGAAACATATTGTTAATTATTTAAAATAACATACATTGATTGCACTAACATACATGATATATTTTAGTTCACTTTAAGTATCGAAGTGACTTGCATCATAGTAAGATCGTACTTATTTCCTCAGTCTATGAAACTAGAAATTAAAATTGTTATTTTGTAAAATTTGCTTCTTGAACGTGATTAATTGAAGGCCTCAAGATAAGGAATTGATTGAAATATTTGGATAGTCAAGTAAGTTTAGGAAAGTTCATAAAATTATATAAAATTATCTAGAATCACAACATTGATTTTTTTTGGTATATTAAATTCAAATACATATGACTTATATCATGTTATGACTAATCTCCAGTAGACAGTCTCAAAAGAAATAAAATTGAATAAAACTTACTTATCGTTTACTAGTTGAAGACATATTTTAAAATTGAATTTAAAACTTATTTCAATCCTATTTGTGTTTTTTAATTGAACCATGATATATTTCAACTCATTTTAAGTACCAAAGTAACTTGCATCTTAGTCTAAGATTTTACTTATTTTCTTAGTCTATAAAGCAAGAAATCAAAATTGTTATCTTTTCTAATAAAAGGTATACTATAGAAAAAAATAAACTAGAGAAATAATTAACAAATTCATAAACTGAAATTAATGAACACCCATAAGTAAGATTGATAAACATCGATAAACTAAAATAATAAATCTATCAATAAACTCCCCATATGAACATATATAAAAATTACATTACATGAACATCCATAAACTAAAATAATGTTCATCCATCCATAAATTGTCCATGTATGAAAGTATAAAAGGTTTGTATCACATATGAATGTGCCCTATGAAATGGGCCTAAAAATATACAAATTATCTATGATCGAGTCTAGAGAGTATCACTTCTAGAACTCTTATGTGAGTTCCACTACGCAAAGTAAGCCCCCATAATCTGGTACTGTAATATAACACATTCAAATTCAAATTAATTAGAATAATATTTGTATAAACTAAACAATTGGGAAATAAATGATTTTGAATTGTGCATTTAATTAGTCCCCTACCTGTGGCTCAATTTAGTGCGAATGGAAGTCAAGTGGGAATGGAAACCCGTCATAAATTATTTACTTGATGGTTGGGAGTGCCCATCAAATTTATACCCTCATTTTAATAAAAACATATTTGACACATACTCAATTGATTTAGCACTTCTGACTATTACCCTCATCACCTACAAAAAAAAGGAAAAAAAAAAATCATTAGAAACCCACCAACTAGTAATATTTTTTGTATAAAAATAATTAATAATTATGGACAAACTTCCATAGGCATGGGGTTACCATCAATAAATTCATAACGTTGCTTCGCCATTCTTAGGTTTTCCTCCTCCCCGTCACTATAAGCCACCTACAAAATGAAAATTTAAATCAACAATTTGTCATACATAAAACAAAATGCAATGTTATTTCATACTTGAAAATTTTAAAGAAGGAGAAGCACTTGGCCTTTACTTTGTGCTTTTTGGATTTAGAATCATATGACTCCACAACTCCCTCATAAAACCTGCACAAATTAACATGTTAGTTGTCGTGTTTAATTACCTAAACTATTATAAAAGCATGGGATAGGTTTAAGGAGTTGTAATATACTAGGAGAAATAAACAACAACAAAAATCCAAAGGAAAACAACAATGATGCCTCACCAAAAAATGGGACTAGAACATATTTACCTTTTAGCAATAACCCAAACCAGATTTGACCCAAAAGGATAGTGATTCTTCTTTAATGGTGATTTAGGAAATGCACTCACTAAGGTAAATGCTCTTGTACCTTTTCTTGAATTGACCAAATTTGAAATTCAAGTAGGTCAAATAATTTTCTTTTTCAATATTGACAAATAACTTGAGGATCCTCCAATGATCTTACAAAATATGCACTATGATAAAATAAATGGTGGACACGCACCTTTCCTCCCTTCTTTAGTGAGAACAATTTAATTCTACATAATTGTTTACTTGATTTTGGTTCCTTTGCTAATGTGATGCCCTTGAAGTTGATGAACCAATAAAATTTCATACTGCAAGACCTTATGGAAATGTTTGTGGTTTTGGTTCAAATTCTATCAAATCTATCAAAGATTTCAAGGTTTGATTGGAAGCTAGCCTTAACATTACTATTCTTGTGATTTTTGTTGTCATATATGTCCTTGATGCCTAGGGCATGCTCTTATCAAGAAAATGGTCAACCATGATAACTGGGAATTTGCAAATGGATCTATCATATGGCATCATACAAATTTTTGATGGAAAACCATTTATACTTTATATAGAACCTATCATAAGATACTATGTGGAAGACATCAAGGAGACTAATAATCACATATTTGATATTTGAAGGGAATTTATGGATGGATATCCTTCCAAAAATTCAAGGACATCAATAGAAGATCAATATGAGGACTTGCATTTTCTTCCCTTTTCTTTTGAAGAGATGATTGTTCCCAAGGAAAGGAAGGAAAAGCATGATGAACCTTTAATCCTTGAGATAGCACTAGAATAATTTTCAAACTTAAGCCCTCAGGAAATTAGAGATTCTTAAGGAGAAACATAATGGGGAAATTGTAAAATGTATGCATCAAGTAGACACTTTACTCTCTTCCAAAGCCAAACCTTATGATCAAAAATAAAAAAGAAAAGAAGGTATAGGGTAAAAAAGAGGATTGACCATATGCTAGATGATTTCTAGATAGGAGACTATGTGCTTGTAGGAGATGACCCTTACCATTATATGACTAGTTGAATGGTGGACATTGATTATTTTTTGGAAAAATGTGACCCTGATTACCCACATTACTGTGTTCATCATGTCGATGTTTCTAACCCCAAAGGGGATCCATCATCATGACAGAAAATGAATGATAGATTGAGAGAAGAATTTACCAACCAAAACAGGTAAATAAATAACTAATAGATGATAAATTAAACTTACCTAAATTTATGGATTATTTTCATTTAATTCTTACACTAAATTATGGATTATTTTCATGAAGCTTTTTATTATCAAATATAAGGGAATAAAATACATTTATACTCCAATTTGTCATCAAAACCATTCAAAAGCAATTTCTTAAAATATTAAGAATAAGATTGGAATAAAATCAGAGGAAAAAAAAATCTACTTACTTTTTATCCTATGGCCACCAAATCTTTATTCTACGCCCAACCAACTCTTCTCCAATTTCCGTCTCCAGTTTCAGAGAAACATTTTGCAAAACAAAAGCAAAAGAAGCACTATATAGCTCATACCAAGAGGCATGGTTTCCAAAGCATTCCCGAAACTTATATTACATTGTCAACATGGCATGAAAGAATCAAATTGAACCAGTGCAATAATCCACTTTTGCAATAACTTTGACATAAATCACTTGTATATATTACTTACTTTGACATATATCACTTGTATATATCACTAGGTTTTTAGCAATGAATGGCTATCAATAAATCATGACTTCAGAAACAAAATCAATAATAGATCAACAACGCAAAACTACTGAACAACATCATACAGAGAGTTGAACTACAATCCATACAGCAAGTCTTTAAATGCGGCTTATTCTTCATGTTGACACTAAATGTAGAACTACTATACCGTTGACTCTGTAAATGCCGAATTGTAAAGCTGACTTAGGTGCAAAAAGAGAAATGCCTACCTAATGCTGACATGTTGGTTATTCTGTCATATGTCAAGGCCTACCTGAGATCTTAAACTATTGACATACTTATTCAAGCGAATCTTCTGTTTATGTTAGAGTTATAGCATGTAGTTCCTAAGTGACAAAGAACAAAATTCATATCAACTTACCAGTTGTCGTATAGCTTATAAATGGTTCCTTGCACATTACACGAAGTCTACTAAAGCGTAGTTACATTTTATCAAGAAATCCCAAAGGAGACTATGAATGATGAAGCTCTTAAAAAGCCCTAGGATTAAGTATCAGTGTCTTCAAACAATTTACGCAATATACATAACAATCTCAGAATTGTGACAACATTATCATCACAAAGAACATATGATATGGGGTTCATAAAAGTAAACAACTCTTATCAGTTGTATCAAGAGAAACAAATAACAGTGAGAAGCAAATACTTTCATTAAAAATAGAATAAAATGATTACCTCCTGCTCTCCAGGGATGCTTTTTCTCTTTAAGCTCTTTCTTGGAGCCCCTTTCTGGTTCTTTCCGTCATCATCCAATCCCCTGACTGACATCTCCAGCATCCCTTGATGCTGACCTTGAGAAGAAATGTCAGGTGGTTCTTTCCTGGGACGTCCTCTCTTCCTCTTAGACGATTCTATCTTTTCTACATCGGGAGAGGCCAAATTAATGTCAGCAACCATAGTTTTCCCCTTTCCTTTTCGCTCCACCTTGCAGGATGATTCTTTCTGTGGTTCTTCAGACATACCTCTCGCTGCACTCTGTGAGTGCTGGCCAGGCATGCCTCGTTTTCTTTTCCCTTGATTTCTTTTGGGAATGATTGTTGCTACTGGAGGAGTGCTCATGATATGATCTGCAGCAGGAATAACTTCATTCAGGACGACTACTGCACCTTGTGATTTGTCCCCATGCTGTTCTGAGGGTTCCACTACCTCCAAGTTTTCCTCATCTCCGGGGCCATTCTTGTCTGGACTCCTGTTAACTAAACTTGCAGTGGAATTCCCCTGAAACCAGGCAGAAAAAGAAATAATGAGTTCATAATTATAATTAAAGGGGATTTTAATATTTTAGTATGTCTAGTAGAAAAATATTCAATGATTAATGCCATTATTATAAGGATAAAGTTAGAAGCGTCTGAACCTGAGATTCTTGGATTTCACATATTACAAACATGTTTCACAAAAAAACATACCTCTAGATGGCCATCTGCACTCCTTTCTAAAGTCTTGCTGTACCATCTTGGGAGTGATTTTGGTTTTCCTTTACTTTCTGTGTTGGGTTGACTGCGTTCAAAGTCCTTTGTGATCGAAAGACCAAGATCGCAAATGTTGAAACTTTCCAAACACTTACTAACATAGAGAATCGAGATAACACAAATAAGGACATAACATGAAGAAAATTCAAATACACCAAACAAGGTAACCAGAATAGAGTCTAGCCAATGATCAACTGCAAACATAAAAATATCCAATCACCTTGGACTTTGCTTTATCAGCTGCTTCTCTCAAATTTTGTCTAATGATCTGAAACACTGACATTATCAAAAGAATAGTATCCATTTTATTTCTTCTTGTTGTACCTCGAACTTCACTGAGTATTACTGAAACAAAAAATTGCAACTGCCTGCAAAACAAGTTGATCTTATATTTATATGGAAAAACTCACGTAGATTCAGAAAATTGGTCAAAGACTGCTACTTAGGAAGATAACCCTGAGATATTTAATCCAGAAGAAAAGTGGATGAGAAATATAATAAAAACATACCGGCAAGCTAGATCAAATGCTTTTGCATGTAAGCTTTCATTGGAAGCATAAAACTCAGGATTGTGTGCCATAGCACATATCAAATAACTGAGAACACATTGTGGAGAACCTCTACATGAGTTGCAATGTGATTGCAAGGAGGATACCCGGGTATCTCGACGTGTCTCAAAAAATTCAGCCAGGTAACGTGTGGCCTGCAAAAATGAGACCAGAATCAGAATATATAGCCTACCAGCAAATGAAAACTGTGTTAATAACTTAATACAAGTAACAAGTTTCAACCCCTACCTCTAAATTATCATGCTGAGTTCGTCCATCTGTGCTGAGTACAAAAGCACATGCATATTTATGGTGGAGATTTTTATCCTTTAGGTATTTATGAACCTTAGCAAGAAATTGATTCTTCACATAAGGGTCAATGCCCTGAAGCCAAGACATAAAACATAGAAATTATGTGTGTACTTCAGTGAAACTATTGATGACTCCAATCCATCCAGTATAAGATATTAATTAATCAAACAATGTAGTTGCTGCAACCAACTTCTTGTGGTTAAATTGAGAAAAAGAAATCAATTTGAGACAAACTATATTCTACATTAACATGTGAATAAATGACCCGTTACTCTAATAGACACAAATGGAAAAATAATCTTTAAAGCGTTAGCGCTAACCTGTACAGTTCGCAGCGTCAAATTAAAAAGCTGAGGACTTATATCACTGTCCCAGCGCCTGGAAAGCCGCAAAACTGCCTTTGCAGCAGCAAGCCTCATGTGAGATTTGTCGACGTGGCTGGCAACAAGTAGAATCGTTTTAAAGAATGAGAAAAGTAGCCATATTATAGATCATTATGCTGGCCAGATATTAAACCAAATTAAGGACAGCCTTGTATCACATGTACCTTGATTGGGCTTCCTCTGATATTTCTCCTTTAGTAATTAGCTTTCTAAGCACCTCAAACAGATTGAGCTTTGAGCTTGGTCTTCTTAAATGAGCATCATCTTTGTATGGTAAATAAATTTTCACAATTGCTTTAAGACCGCATATCTGAAATAAACATAGACAATACATTCTTAGCTCCCATATAAAAAAAATTAAAGAAATAAAGAAAAAATAGTCCCAATAAAAATAAACATGGAGAATGCATTTTTAGCACATATAAACATGAAAATTAGCATGTCAATGAACCTTTAAAAAACAATCTTTACTTCTGCCATTGCACCCTGTCTCGGACATGTCAGTGGCAATCTGGAGAGGCATTCCATGATAACCAATTTCACGAGAACGTGAGAATATTATCTAAATGTAGATTCTGGGAAAATTTGATAGATCGCACGTTAATTAATTATTTAACTCACTAAAAATGGTTCAATGTTTAACCAAATTATTATCTATGATATTTCAAAATATTTTCACAATCTACAATCCATATAAAAACAACAAACAACAATGCACAAACTTGTGTTTTCATTGTCTGCGGAAGAAGTTTACTACAAATAAAGTTAATGACGGAGTCCTCCCGAGTCTCATGAATCGCAATTGCAGTTTGAGCAATGCAACCTAGGGATTGCAGTACCGTTGCCAGATGTTCTTCGCTTAAATCCAACCTATGGACAAGTGCCTGTGCGTTGAATGAATTAACAAACCAGGTAAGAAAAGCATATTCCAGTTAATGTGCAAGTAACAAAGCTTTAAAAAAATTCAAATCAAAGCATAAAGCTAGGCAACACCTATAAATGTCTACACACAATATATAGATATGCAAAAATTTTGCGATGCAACCCACCAAGCACAACCCTTCAAATGTCTTATGTCCAGAATCCTCTTTTATTGCAGAAATAGCTTGCCCTGCATACATGGCCTGCTTTCGAGTACCCTTTAAGCATAATTTTTCAAGCAGTATATCTACATCGCTGGATGCCAAACCAGTTATATGTACATGAAAACAATCAGAGTGTGAGCCTCTAATTAAAAAATATATTATTCACAAAGTTTATGCCAATTGTTCAACTTACCTACTCTCAGCGATCTTTTCATTGATTTTACCACCAATTATGGCCAAGATATGCACTACTCCCTCTTTAACATCATCATTATCCTCTTCAAGTAGATCAAGCATATCGATTACTGCTCCATCAAATATTGAAGGGAAGAACCTAGCAAAAATCTGAACGGGCGAAGTTACAATTAGATATAAAATAGATAATTGAAATAAAGATGAGATAGAAAAAAAAAAATGAAATTAATTTTCATATATGACCAAAATAAGTTAATGAGATTAAAAAGTGCAACCAGCTGCAATATAGTAAAGTGGATGTATTTGTAGGATCTCTTTAAAAATATAAAATTTGGATTAATAAAGGTGAAAGAAAGGTAAACCTTAGATAATGAAGTAGGCATTTATTATGTATGAGAAAAAAAATTTGATTTCTTATTTTTGCTGGAATTTTTTTTATGATTTCCACTCATGGTTTGTTGAACATAATTTTTAAGGATAGTAAATGGGGTATTTATGGTCAAAGTCTTGACTCACCAAATGTCAATTCAAATATTTTATTCAAATAAAGCAATGAGGTAAAATTGGCCATCTATTGATAAGGAAATTTGGTACATACCTATTTATTTTTAAGACTTCTATAATTATAACTCTAAACTTGAATATTATTGGTTCCCAAATAAATTGGAAAATAGCTTGTTTTTGCCTAATAAGTCATTGAACTAATATCAATTTGAGCATCTACTAATGAATAGCCCTTATATCCTTTTACTTTAATATCAATAGATATGATTCCTTGTTATTTTACCCCTTTTATACCTAAAAAATTTGTTGGATTATCTTTAAGTTTTGGCATATTATTTTGAATGCATTTTCATCTGCAAAAGATTCATTAAATGCTTTGCTTAATTCTTCATCAAAAGAATGTTCATATTCTTCTATGATCAATAATGATAGTTCGTTTTATTTAGAAATTTTTGCACCTAATTGCTTCAGCTATGGTTTCTTTAGCTAGATAATTTAGTGAAGTAATTTTATTTCTTTCTTTCTTAATTGTCTTTGCTTTTGACTCTATATTCTAATTTTAGTATCAAATTGCTCTCCTAAATGATTTACTAAGGTAATTTTATTTCTTTCTTTCTTAATGTCTTTGCTTGTGACCCTATATTGAAATTTAATATCAAATTGCTCTGCTAAATGATTTACTAAAGTAAGAGACCCACATGGCTTAGATCCACATTGGAAGAGGTAAAAGGACAAGAAACTCCTCATGACACATCTAGCACTACAACAAAACCAGCGATTAGCGTCCCTTTTTACTTCTTTTTTTGCATCTAGAGCCCATTTTTGGTGCTATTTGCATCCATTTATCAAATATGGTGCAAAAATTGACACAAAATTTGCATCAAGTTTTGCACCAAATCTTACACCAAGTTTAGCACCAGGTATTGCACCACATTTTGCACCAAATTTTATGCCAAGTTTTGTGTCATCCTTTGCACCAGGTTTTGTTCTAGGTTTTGCATCAATTTTGGCATCTATTTTTGTTTGACATACTTTTACATCCTCATTTGCATCCACTTTTTGCACCTACACTTGCATCAACTTTTGCATCGACTTTTGCATCCTTTTTTGCATCCTTTTTAAAATCATTTTTTGCATCCACTTTTTCATCCATTTGTGCATCACTTTTGCGCCATGTTTTACATCGAGTTTTGTGTCTAGTTTTGCATATAATTTTGCATCTACTTTTGTTGCATCCACTTTTCCATCTTGTTTGGCATCCATATTTACATCCTCTTTTGCATCTATTATTGTACCCACTATTGCATCTAATATTTTTGTGCCACAATTGGCGCCTAGTTTGGCACCTCCTTTTGCACCCACTTTTGATTATAATTTTGCATCCACGTTTGCATCCTCATTTGCATCTAGGTTTTCATCAACTACTACATCTATTTTTGCATCCCTTTTTGTATCCAATTTTGGACCAAGATTTGCATCGGGTTTTGTGTCTCGTTTTGCATCTACTTTTGCATCGACTTCTATTGCATCCACTTTTGCATACAATTTTGCATCCACTGTTACACCCATTTTAAATTTCACTTTTTGCATCCCTTTTTACATCTCCATTTGCATCATACTTTGATTCTTTTTTTTCATCTATCATTACATCCACTTTTGTTATGCCATAATTTGCACCATGTTTTTCACTCACTATTGTATCCACGTTTGCTTCCAATTTTGCATCCATGTTCACATCCTCTTTTGCATCAAATATTGCATATATTTTTGCATCCACTTTTGTGTCAGGTTTATGCATTGGGTTTTGCATCTCGTTTTGTATCTACTTTTGCATCTACTTCCATTGTATCCATTTTTTTCATCCAATTTTGTTTTGCCTGTTGCATCAATGTTTGCTTCCACTTTTACATCCATTTTTGCATCTTATTTTGCATATTTTTTTTCTATTGTTACATCCACTTTTGTTGCACCATATCTTGCACCTACCATTGCAACCACATTTGCTTCCACATTTGCATCCTCTTTTGTGTTCAAGTTTGCATCGGATATTGTGTATGTTTTTGCATCCCCTATTGTATCCACTTTTGTTTCATCCATTTTTGCATCTACTTTTGTGTCCGTTGTTGCATCCACATTTGTTTCACCACAGTTTGTGCCAAGTTTTACACCTACCATTGGACCCATGTTTGCTTCCACTTTTTCCTTCATGTTTGCATCCAAGTTTGCATTGACAACTGCATCTACTTTTGCATCCACTTTTGTGTTAGGTTTTTCGTGTTGTTGTGCATCTACTTATGTTGTATCCACTTTTCATCCAATTTTACTTCTATTGTTGCCCCCATTTCTATGTTCGCTTTTGCATCCCTTTTCCAACACTCATCATATTTTCTGCATTGATGATATTCCTTATGGCATTGACAATTATGAACAATTGATGACAATGTCAATAATATTGACAATGATGAAAATGAAGATGATGGCGATGACATGAATTGTGATTATGATGATAAAGACGATAGTGGTTACGATGACATTAATGATGATGATGGCAATGATTATGATGATGACGACGCTAATGACCTTGGCAAATCTTCCCAATTTTAGATGTTGTCATTGTCATAATCATAAGCATTATCTTTGGTGTCATCATCATCATTTTCATCTAGGTCATCATCAAAAACAATAATGGCATGAATGATGATGATGATTACAACAATGTTGATAGAAATTACATTAATGATGATGATGGGGATGATAAAAATGACAATGGAGATGATAATGGTGGTGATGATGATGATCATCGATCATCTCTCAAAAATAGAGTTGTTATTTCTCTTACGTATATCAATGTGTCCTAAACAACCCTTTTCTAGCACTGATCACATTTTTTGGGTTGATGATATTTCTTACAACGTCTATAATTATAAACAATTGCAAACAATGTCCATAATGATGATGATGATGGAGCTGATGATTATGGCATGAATGGTGATTATGATGATAATGTAATGATGGCAATAACGATGACAATGATGATGGTGATGATGATGACAATGATTATGATAATGAGAATGAACAATTACTAGTTTCACTACCATCTTCTGGATACATATTACTATCATACTTTTTAAATTTTCTGTCTCTCTTGAGGTATCTTACTATAATGGTGTTGTCAACACTAGAAAGATATCTTGTTGTAATGGTGGTTCTAATGTTATCACTAGCAAAGTTTTAGTTAAATTTTGGTTAAAAAAATCGATTTATGCAATTATTTTGACAATCTATGTAAAAAAGTAAATAACGTCCAATTATTTTGACTGTAGTCCCATTGATTATCATGAATTCACCAGTCTGAAGACCATCTTCTACATACATATTATTATTAAACTTTTTGCATTATATCCCTCTTATATCTTGTTGTAATGGCAGTATTAGCACTAAAAAATTATCTTGTTGTAATGGTGATGTTAGTATTAGCACTAAAAAAATCACTAAATTTTGGTAAATTTTTTTTTATCATTTATTTATTTTTAATTTGGGAAATTTTTGTTTTTACTTCTATTTTTATGCAGTAATATTTTTTTTGGTTGAATTTTGGTAGTAACTAGTTTTTGGTCGAATCATATGTATTAACCATGTTCTTTATGCTACAAGTCGAATTGTTGGGACAAAATTGCTCTTTCAAATAAGTTGCAAAAGCTATTTTACATCCATTGTTGCACCCATGTTTACACCCACTTTTACATCCCTTTTTGCATCCTATTTTTCATCTTCATTTGCTTCTTTTTTTGCATCTATCATTACATCTACTTTTGTTGTGACAAAATTTGTTCCATGTTTTGCACATACTGTTGTACCCACGTTTGCTTCCAATTTTGCATCCATCTTCACATCCTCTTTTGCATAAAATATTTCATCTATTTTTGCATCCACTTTTGTGTTGGGTTTTGCATCTCATTTTGTATCTTCTTTTGCATGTACTTCCATTTCATCCATATTTTGCATCCAATTTTGTTTCTCATGTTGCACCCATGTTTGCATCCACTTTTACATCCCTTATAGCATCTTGTCTTGCATCTAAGTTTGCATATTGTTTTGTGTCTATTATTACATCCACCTTTTTTGTGCTATTATTTGTGCCATATCTTATGCCTATCATTGCAACACACATTTTCTTCCACTATTGCATCCATATTTGCATCCTCTTTTGTGTCCAAGTTTGCATCAAATATTGTTTATGTTTTTTGCATCCCATTTCGAATTTACTTTTACATCCACTTTTGATTTGTCTAGTTTTGCAACTAATTTTGTGTTCACTATTGCACCCATGTTTGGCCCATGTTTACATCCCTTTTTTCATCCAAGTTTTCCTCCTTATTGCATTCAAGTTTGTGTCCCTTTTTTTTTACATTCATTGGAGTATCCACATTTGTTTCACCACAATTCATGCTAAGTTTTATGCCTACTATTGTGCCCATGTTTTCTTCCACTTTTTCATCCATGTTTGAGTCCTATTTTGTGTTCAAGTTTGTATGAACTATTGCATCTACTTTTTCATCCACTTTTGTTCAATTTTTCTGTCTTGTTCTGCATCTACTTATGTTGTGTCCACTCTTCATCCAAATTTACGTCTATTTTTACCCCCATTTTTTTGTTTACTTTTGCATCCATTTTCCAACACACATCATATATTTTGCATTGATTATATTTCTTATGACATTGAAAATTATGAACAAATGATGACAATGTCAATAATTATAACGATGATGATAATGAAGATGATGATGATGACATGAATTGCGATTGTTATGATAATGACAATGATGATAAAGACGATGGGAGTTACAATGACAATGATGATGATGCTAATGACCTTGGCCATTCCTCCCAATTTTTAAATGTTATCATGGTAAAAATCATAATAATTATCTTTGGCGTCATCTTCCAAGTCATCATCATCTGATCATCATTATCATTATTTTCATCTTGGTCATAATCAAGAACAATAATGGCATGAATGATGATTATGATGTTCATGATGAAGATGACAAAAATTATGATAAAACTTATATTAGTTATGATGATGGGGATGATGACAATTATAATGACGATGATAATGGTAGTGATGTTGATGATCATCAATCATTTCTAGAAAATAAAGTGGTTATTTTTCTTTCATATATCATGTGTCCTAAGGTTGGTGATATTTCATATGATACCTATAATTATGAACAATTGACGACAATATACAAAATCATGATGATGATGATGATCATGAAGAAGACATGAATGGTGATTATGATGATAATGAAATGATGACAATAATGATCACATTTATGGTGGTGATGATGGCAATAATGAAGATGATGACCCTCCCTCTAAACTAGCGAGGAACTCATAATGAGACAAAAAAGTACTCTCAAGTTGAAATATTCATATAAGAAGGGATCTAGATTGATAAGCATCAATGATGATTTACATCATCATAGCCAAAATTTTCAAAATAGTAAGGCCTTGACTAACAAGTTTATCTCTCCATTAGATCAGAGCACAATGTTGGGAGGCATAAATTTGGACACCACCGCCTTTCAAGGCACTTACCCCACCAAGATGTTTACTAGGTATGTCCTCACATGATCATTTCCTAATCCACTATCATAATATTTGACACCAGAAAATGTCAATCCTCATGACTATTCTTATCTTGGATTAATGTACTTGACTTATGGCGATTAGTCCTAGTCAATGTCCAAATTCTCAAAGAATATTGGTCCCAGATGTTTATCCAATCCACCATTATCCCTACTAGTGCCTTTACTAGGCTTACGATTGTTAATCCTAGCCATAGTACATGACACATGGATAACATGGTGTCTACCCTCACTCCCTCTCAACCAGGGAGGAAACATCCACAAGCATAAGATTTTCTCAAGAATACCCATCATTTTCGTAGAGAATAACATCATTAATTTGTTTTCATCACATGACGACTTTATGATTAAGCATTCATAGATTTGTGGAAAAATATTTCCCCTTTTGTATTTGTGATGAAATACAATAAAAAAGTGAAAGCCAAAATCATTAAACATACACTATATTGATTTATCTAATTCTAAACTCTAAGGTTGAAGTGAAAATTCATGTAAATCTTATATCTATGAGTTGTGCCAAACTTATGAAAACCTTATTCCCTAAGTCCTATATATAAGAAAATGAAAAGGAAAGAAAAATAAGGGCCAATAAATGGTAACTCATGTATTCACTCCCTCTTTGGAAAATATATGAATATATACACTCCTAGTCACACTTGATCACATGTATGTGATGGTTAAATCATGAATTCTTCTTTTCTCCTTGCATTTTCACTTCATCATTTAAGCACCTAATTGAGGATCTAAGGAATGTTTGTTTCCTAAGGCTTTCATGTCTACTCTTGGTTTACTTATGTCACACTACTGTCAATTTATGTGACAGAGTGAAATACATAAGTTTGTGGAGTTATTATAGAGGTGTATTGAGTTCGTAACCACACACACATGTATTACATCTCATTGATCCACATGTGTGGGTTGGAGAATCATTTCTTGACAACTTTAATGGAGACTACTTTGTGGCTTTAATGGTATAGCTTACAAAATATCTTGTTAAACATTTCGATTCATTCTTTCTTTTCCTCGAGACACTTATAATATTGAAGTCAGTCCCAACAATCCATGGAGATGGGGAGTATAAATTACTTGTGCTAGAAATAGAATTGAGAAATAGAGGTTTTCCATTTGCGATATTGGAGTCATAGACATTGGATACATGGTAGTAGTCCTCAATGTCAATTAACTAAAATTGTATTGTCATAATGCGAAAAGAGGTAAACATATTGGTAACCTTGATGTCTTAATCATTTCAAATAATAACCATTCCACCCAAGTATCTCTAAGCATCAATCACTACTACTTGGAAATTCCTCCCCCATTTTCTAATTATATGAGGTTGAACCTCACTTAATATTTTTGCTTCTTATATCAACATTATTTATGGGTGCTTTGCATACCATTTTTCTTTTAGGAGTTTGTTTTCGCTTACTATTGACGCCCCTCATGTTCCAAGACTATTTTCATCAAAAATTTACATAGAAAGAAAGTATAAAGTGACTAAAAAGAAACATGTCTCAAGATTTAAGTGCTTGGACAATTCCACTTCATGACTCCTATATTTCCTTAACCTGGGACCAAATGGTGAACTTGATGGCCTTAAGGGAAATTGATCAATGAAAATCTAAAAAAGAGGTGATTTTTGACTTTATCACATACAATTTAATATACTAAAAAAAATATCCATAACAATTTCATCAATCAATGAATCATTAAAAAAAATATCCAAAACAATTTCATCAAGCAAAGAATCATTGCATTATAAAATACAATCTATAAACATTTTGGGAATGTTTTGCTAAAACATGCTTAAAAATCAGCATATTTAATATTAATATTTAACAATAATATGGACAATAACACATTTTGATAAATTAAATAACATATTATCAAGCCTAAAAAATGTCACTAACTGAAAACTACAAAGCATGCAACTAATGGAAGTGACCACTCAAGGCCACCACAAGACAATTAATCTATTAAGACCAAGATTAATGGGGACAAAGATCTATAAAGGACAAAGGAAAACCTATTTTAACTTTATTGTTTTATTAGCCTGGTTCAAGATGAACATATCAAGATATCATGAAGAACATAATTAGTTTTATTGCATTAAGAAAACCCAAGCACATTCTATAACTTAGCAAGAAAGAGATGTATAACACCCATCTCAGCAACACGACACATGACATTAAGTTACTTTACTATATATAATTTAAACTCCTATCATAAAATCACAAATTTAGCATGAATGGAATGTTTAAAATCCATTTTTATAAAAACAAAATATAATTTTTCTTATAGAAAAATATACCAAAAACTAAATATATTTTTCTAGAAAAAAAAATACTAAAACTAAATATATATTTAAAAAAAAACTAAAACATAAGCAAACTAGAATTTGAATTTGACATTCTTGGTCACTTTCGGAAACATATGGTGGAATGTAATCTCTTTATCCTCATCTTTAGCTTTTTCCTAAAAAATAAAAGCATACAAAAGTGGGAAAGAGCCATAAAGCATGGGGAAGCTTTTTCCTAAGCACAAAAGCATCTAAAAAGTGGAAAATTCCTTTTTTTATATGAGGAAACATTATTCACCCAAAAGATTTTTCCCAAATTGAACTAATGATGAATTTTGGAAATCTTCATAGCCTCCACTTTCCTATATATGAGAGGCTTGGCCATTGAAAAAATGATGGGAATTTTGTATTGCCACGCTCTTGAGATCTGTCTTGAGAGGGAGAGTTTTGGAGCTATGAGTTGGGGGAGGTGATGTTGCAACTATATCTGATTGTTGTAACTTTCCTCCAACTCCTTTATTCATATAGATCAGTTGTTCTTCCTTCCATATGTTTCTATTCATTCTTTACTTCTTCTATTTAACTAATGTATGCATGGGTTTTTGGTTTATATTTATTTATTCAATAATATTTATATGTTTTTTATAGTTTTGATTATTAAGATAATATTTTGTGAAGGTTGCTTTATTCTCTTTCTTATGTGTAGGAGCACTTCTTGGCTATATGAAAAACTCCAAGAAGACCTGCATGCGAGGACTCACAAGAATTCATTCTCTTTTTCTTAATCTATACTCTACATCTTGATCTACTAAGAATCCTAAGCCTTAGAACAACCTTTCTCTTAATTGGTTTGTCCTAGGTTTCTGAGATAAACTGAGAGGGTTTTGTTTTCATCTAACCATGCATTAAATCCTACAGCAAAATGATATTTAGAAAATTTAATATATTTCACTATGTAAATGAACTTAGTAAAATGAACCCATAGAGGTGGTCATAAATGAAAATAAAAGTAAAACTCTAAACAAGAAGCCAAAAGTGGATTTAACCATGGATGAAAAATTGGGAGTAGAATTGGATGTTAAACTAGCCATCAAAACAATATGCAAACAATGACACAAAAAGGTTTTTAAAGTAAAATTAAAAAAGGGTGCAACACTTGACACAAAGAAGGGAACAAAGTAGGGCATATGAAAGGATACCGAATTGGGTGCAAACAAGGATGCAAAAATGGACACCAAAATGAGAATGCAAAGAATGGTGTAAAATTAGGATGCAAAAAGGATGTAAGAAAAGACACAAAACAAGATGCAAAATGGGACTAAAAAATGGTGAAACCAAGGATGTCAAAGATGATGCATAACTAGATGAAAATTCCAACTAAAATCTAAGTGCAAAATGAGATGCAAATGTGGACACAAAATGTGGCAGAAAAAAGGATGCAAATTTGGAAGCCAAAAAGGATGAAAAACTAGATACCAAAAAGGATGCAAATTTGGACATAAAAAATGGTGCAAAATTGGACACAAAAGAAGAAAAAATGGTGCAAAAATGGGCATAAAAATGGCTCAATTTTGGATGCAAATTGAAATGCAACATTGTATGTAAAATGATGCAACAAATCATTCAAAATTTGGTGCAAAAACAAATGCAAAAGTAGACGAAAAAATGGCTCAAAAGTGAACGTAACAATAGACACAAAATAGGATGCAAAGGTGGATGCAATATATGGTTCAACATAGGATGCAAATTTAGATGTTCAAAAGGATGAAAAATTGGATGCAAGAAATGGTGTTAAAAATGATGCTAAATTGGATGCAACAAATGATGCAAAATTAAATGCAAAATATGGTGCAAAATAGGATGCAAAAAAGGGAGATAAATAAAATGCAAAAGTGGATGCAAAAAATGGTGCAAAAATGCATGCAAAATTTGGCACTAAATCAGATTCAACATATGGTGCAAAATTGGATGGAAAAGATGGTGTAAAAAAAGGCAGAAAAATTGGCACAAAAATAGATGTAAAAATAAGTACAAAATTAGAAGCAAAAGATGGCATAAGACCAGAGGCAAAAATTGGCACAAATTGGATGTAAAAAAAGGCGCTAAATAAGATGTCAAAGATGGTGTAAAAATCGATGCAAATTATGACACAAAAATAGAAGCAAAGAATTCCACAAAATAGGAAGCAAAAAATGATGCAAAAATAGATGCAAAAAAAGGCACAAAACTAGAAGCAAAACATGTTGTAAAACCAAATGAAAATCTTGGTGCAAAATATGATGCAGAAAATGATGGAAAATTTGGCATAAAAAAGATGCAAAATTTGGTGCAAAAAAGGACGCTTTAAAAATTGTACAATAGAGCCAGATTTAGCGCCAGGTTGCTCATCCCAATTGAGAAAAAAATGCACTAGAATCTGGTGCTAAATCTGGCGCAAATTGCCTGTTTTGTTGTAGTGTAGATAGGTGAAAAACCTAAAAGTTTCTCCAACTATGCATATATCATGACAAAAATCATTGATGGAGAACCTTCGACATATGAAGAAGTAACTACTCAACAAAGGAAATGAATAAAGAGTACCAATAAATCATGAAGAATGGTGTTTAGGAAATCGTTCCAAGGTGACTTCCAAGTGGATATACAAGATAGATCCATCATCTCACTCGCTACTTTTACAGGATGGGATCTACACCATGTGGATGTAAAAACTACTTTCCTCAATGGCATGATTGAGGGAGAGGTGAACATAGAGAAATATCAAGGATTTAAGTTATATGGAAAGGAGTATCATGTTTGCAGGTTGAAAACGAACTTGTATGGACTCAAGCATTCTCTAAGAGCATGGTATGCTCATATTGACAACTATGTGACAAGATGGTGATTTACCAAAAGTACACTTGTTTATGAAAATAGTCGAGCCTTTTATCATTTAGTGCAAGTTGGTCAAGGAAAGTATGTAATAGAGATCCTTCACATTGACACTTTCCTTGGTGTGGAAAATGTCAACCAATTCGTGGAGTGAAACAAGTTATGATAATTTGTTCTAATGGGAGACATAAGAAAAAATAGTGGTAATCCTCTTCTATATCAATGAACGGATCTAGTGGTAAAATAGATTTCGATATTCATTTTTTGAACTAAACTCATAATGATTAATATGTCAAAAACTAACTTGAATAAGTTAAGAAGCTCCTACACCAAATTGATAGATCCATCTATGTACTAGTGATTAATTGGTATGTTGATGTAATTGGTTAACACTAGGCCAAACATATGCTTTGTTATGAACACCTTGAACTAGTTCTACGTAGAACCTAGACATGAGTGCATTGGCAACAAACTTTTTCAAAATAACCATTTGAAGCAACCACTCTCCCATGCATACATCACAGCTCAAAAGGAACCCTTCCCAAAATAGAACTTAATCTAAAGCTTCCAGAAACAACAAATACTCACAACAATGTGAAATTGTATATAGTATATACAAAATAATATATAGTATTAGTACTCTAATAGTGATACTTAAAATTTTATATATAAAGTATTAAGATTAATCTCAATTAATCCTTAAAGTTGATTACATTTCGCTCTATCTTTTTACTAAATAAAATATCATAATCAATATATATATATATATATATATATATATATATATATATATATATATATATATATATATATATATATATATATATATATATATATATATATATATATATATATATATAAACACTATTACAATTTTAAAATTACAAAAAAAATATTCCATGTCTAATTTTCTAGTTAGTATGTTATAAGACAAGGCTTTGGATTTTGTTGGAACACTGCAGTCATTAATAAAAGTGACATTCATTGCCTTGAAAGGCACCACCTAAAGCAAAAAAATCCTTCCTTTCCATTGACATTTTCAATAGTCTCATCCACACAAAGAGTTAAAGCTTGATAAAATGGAAAAAACATAATCATTCCATAAAAATAAAACTATGTAGAAAGAAATGGAGAACATCCTATCAAAAAAAACAATACTGCAGAAAGAATATATATATATATATATATATATATATATATATATATATATATATATATATATATAGATATATATATTCTCCAAAATTTAATTTGATTGGAGTTAAATGATTCGAAAATTTGATATATCTAGAACGGAAAAAATTACTAAAAAGCACTTTACAAAAAAGTAGAATTCTCTCACCATAAGCAAGTTCATGCTTGACTGAACAATTTTGTCTTTCCCACCTCTTGTAATCCTTGCAATCTCTTTAAGCATTTCTTTGACATGCTCTTTGCCAAAAAGAAAATAAGAACACCTTATGGCAAATGCCTTCAGCAATTGATATTGAGGATGTGTGTCACCAAATTGTTTAAGCAAGTCATCCTATAAAGATCAAGAGAATTGTGAGAAAAATGAACAAGAATTTTTTTTGGACAACCTTCCAAAGGATCTCTCATTTTCAAGATGGGCATAAAGTTAAGATTGCACAAATCATGTAACAAAAATAATTGCAGCTAAAAACTCAAATTATCATTAAACATGGAAAATTAAATACTTACTAGAGTTGATTTCCCTTGAACAAAAGTCAAATTGGAATCAAGTAAACTTGATAGTGTCTTCCAAATATTGTTGTATTTTCTTTGACACAAAATTATAAAGTCCTCCACTATTTTGGGAATATGATTGGACCCTGAAATAATCCTGAAGCAACTAAGAATTATATCTTTCAACTCACTTGTATCTTTTTCCTGACAACCAAAAAATGATTCAAATATGATTATTTATATTCCTTTTAAATTTGACAATAATAAATATTAATGAATAAACCTTCAATAGAAATTTTAAGACAAATACCTTTTCTTTTTTCTTTCCATAATAGAAATTTCTGCATTTTTTCTTGCAACCTGAAATCATTGGCAAAACCTACTAAATTTTTTCTTGAAAACAACTATTTATAAGAAAAATGTTGATAAAAAATAAAGATACAATAATAATGTCCATAAATTATCAAACATCTCATAAGAAACATGCATGCCTAATAAAAAAATTAAAAAGCAACAAAGTAGCATTTCCTAATTGCATTTAACTAAAAACAACATATGATTTTCTAACAAATTATCCACTATTACAATAGAATACTTACATTTTCTTTTGGTTTAGAACTTCCTCAAAAGCCTTAATGTCTGATTTCTCAAAGTGAGAAAACATTGCAATCCATTGTTTTACTTTTTCTGAAAGTGGAAGATTAGAAGGGAAAAGTGATGTAGAGAAAAGGATATCCACTGCATGAGACCTGCCCACAATTAACCAAATTAAATGATTGTATTTTTGTTGCACAACTAACAATATGCACTTAAATATCACGAACAAGTAAAAAATACAGAGACTAATTCACATACCTTGTGGACAAGTTAAAGTCTATTTTATCTTCCATAATTTCTAAATAATTGCACTTGAAATCCTTGTCATGACAAAATCCTAGAATTTTGGCAGGAATCCAAGCCAACTCAAAGTTACCAACTAAGCCATTCAAACAATCCCAACAATAATTTCTGTAAACTTCAAGAAGTCTTTCCAATGTGTACTTTTGTAGTGAAACCTGCAATAATCTCCAAAGAAATGAGTTAACAAACAAGATCTAAAGGAATTATCTACTAAAAACATGCAAATATATATATAGATAGATAGATAGATATAAATCATAAAAAAAATACCGTTTGGTCATGAAGGTGATCCCCCAATTGTCTAACAATCTTTGAGGGAATAGATTTTACATCACAAATTGCTCCAATAACTTGCTTCTGAATAGTCTCGTCAGAATCCAACAATAGATCAATAACTTGCTTCTGAATAGTCTCGTCAGAATCCAACAATAGATCACTCAAAGCAGCTGAGGTATGTCATAATAAAAAGTCAGTAAAATAGAAATTCATCACAAAATACCAACATAAAACATGACCAAAGCTCAAGGCTTGTAATTGTTCTGCTCACCGATTATGCCAGATGATTCAGCCCTAAGTGGATTTGACAAAATACTTTTTGGTGCACATTTCACAGCCCCTAATCGAACTTCCACAGAGTTGTTTTTAAATCTCTTTAAAAGCTCCGAGAGAAGTGGTTGAAATTCTTTGGCAAGATCATCACATGGAAGTGCAAAGATACTCCCAAGAAGCTTTAATGAACTCTCTCTTACATCTGAGAGTTGAGACTGCACCAATTATTCTTTATCAAATCTCGAGTAACAAGATTGCACTTATATTACACCTATGTAGCTATACAATGAGAGATATTTAATAATATAAAAAACAACTTTTCACATTACCAAAATGGAAACAATTAAAAAAACCAGATTTTTCGAGTAACAATACTATGATGTATGTTTTAAGTAAATATAATATTTATAATATTAAGATTTATTTAACAAATCATGAAGGGGTCATAATAGGAAAAACTTGTTCTCAAAAATCCTTATTAGGAAAACCAACAAATAAAACATTTGATTTGTGAAAAATATAAAAGGGATGCATTTCAAAATCCTAATCTTCCTTGATCTGAATTACAATTATAATGAACAGAAAAATAGACATTATTTGAATAACACAAAACCCTAATCAAATTCCTAGAAAAAAATATATTAAAATAACAAAAAAAAATGCCTAATTCATTTAATCACTACAACAATAACTCAAAATTTATTTAACGCATACGAACCTGAACCTCCAGAGTCAAATTTGCAATAATTGAGCGAAATATCTGGGGTGCACACTGATAAAGGTTAAAAATGATCTCCTTATAGTTGTGCAGAAGATAGTGGTGCAGATCATTTTCAAAGATAGACGTGAGAAAGAGACTGAGATTTGGCTCAATCTTGATTGCCACAGACTTCATGACATTCATAGCTAGTTTATGAGCAGCTGAAGATATATCCTGCAACGACAAAGCAGAGAACCTTAGAAATATTTCATAGGCCGTGATACTGCCTTTAAAAGAAAAAGAAAAACAAAAGGGTAAAAAGGAACGTAACAGAAAACCATCATAGATTACATTGCAATGAACAGATACTAATAAGATTACTAATAAGATACTAAAAAGGAACGTAACAGAAAACCATCATAGATTACATTGCAATGAACAGATACTAAAATAAGTAGCACATACCTCACTTTCTCCTTTTAAAGTGTTTAATAAGATTGATAATAATTCCTCAGAAATGTTGTTGCTTTCATTGAGAATTTCAGTCAAAATTGTTTCCATTGCTCTTAAGATATTTTCTGAATGGTCTTCTCTGAAAAGACAGGTCAGATACATTTATTAATTGCAGCAACTGACTATGAAAGTAAGCGTAATGGTAAAACAATAAAATCAGAACAATTCATACCTGGCTTCGTAGAAGAAGATTTGAAACACTTCCAAGATTAGGTCATCACATTGAAGATTCAAGATACGAACAGATAGGTGAGATTTTGCAAGGTTTTCTAGAATTATGGCCTTTCTTCCAAAGGAAGCACTGTGAATATCTTGTAATTCACGAAACATTGTAAGAAATCGCTTAAAAATTTTCTGCATAAAAAAAAATTGTGATTAATAAGAAAGAAATGAAAAACCCTCAACAACTTTCGACATTTCAGTAAAGCCATGTATCTATTTAATGGTTTAAAAGCTTGGAACAAATATGTATCTATTTAATAATAAATTTAAATTATTTAAAAAGGTAAGTTTAAAGTAGCATTTATGAATAGTTGTATCTAGTGTCACTCGAAGTAGAATTCTCTACTTTATTATTGTTGAAAAAATATTATTTTTATTTTATCATATTCATTATATTATATTGATTTTCCAAATGAGTTTTATTTTTTAATATGTTTAATTTGTGTTAATTTTCAGTTTAATATTATTATGGGGAATATAATGATGAGCTCAAAGAGGTTATGTTTATTAAATTAAATATAAGTGGCGACCACTTAAAAGTTGATTTAATATTTATAAATTTTGAATAATGAATATAAAGAGACTAAATTCAAATAAACATCTTAGAATGAAGTGGTTTATTTTTATGGTGAGGCCTAGATTCTAATGTTTAGGGCTTAGGTCCGGTCCTATGGCATATGAATGTTTCCCTAACAATTAGGTCTATGAGGTGTAGTAAGCCCTTTATCTTTTTTCGATTTCCTTTTCCATTTTCTCGAGCCTCCATCTACCCGTTTCTAGCATGGAGTTGGATGTGGTTGATTACGGGGATAACCTATATCCATGTTGTTCCTTCAAGTTCTAGTCAAATTTTACGCAAAACATCCCTATGAAATCATCGAAAGGACGAGGAGTTTTCAAGGAATGGACACACCACTCACCAACAATTTTGTCGATTCCTCCAAGCGGGTGTGTATCCAGTGCTAAGAAGTGTAATCTGTGTGATGGATTTTTCCTGATTTGGTAATGGCATTTCCCTTGTGAATCCTTCTCCCTCTATGACTAATTTATCACCTTCGAAGTTGTAGGTTGAAGGTAAGATTCCTAAAAATCACAAAGATCATGTGGACTCTAGCCATAACTTTGGTGTGAGAGTTAGCAGAAAGTGTATTATGGAAATAGGTAGGGAAGAGTTTTATGGTGGTAGGAAAATACATTTAGTGGAGAGATTATATAGAAATTTGGTTCATGAAGTTGCACCAAAGATATGGCTCCTCCCTCAATTGGGCTATTGTGGTTGGTTATTCTCCTACTTTTCATGTTATGCTTAGATGATGGCTTTGTTTTATGTTTAAATTGTAGGCCAATTATTGGAGAATGATTGATCTTAGGGGTCATCTAGGTTATTTATTTAGAGGTGGTCAATGGAATTTGACCTTGTTAGTGCTCTTATGGCCATCAAGCAGGTGTATGCAATTGTCTCGGGTATTCCTCTGATCTTTTTTTGAGATTGAGTTGGAAACCTTAGGTAACAAATTGGTTCATTTTGTGGGTTTGGACCCTAATTGGGCTTTAATTCTTGATAGATGATTGGGTTAGGTTTTGGTCAATGTGAACCTTAGAAAAGGTTTGTTTGGGTAAGTAGAATTGGTGTGCAACAACTCTCTTTGGAAGTAGAAAATTGATCATTGGAAGTCTCCCTTTTGATGTTTTGGATGCCATGAACTACACAACCAATGCTTGAAGGTGTCCCTTCCATCTGTCTTAAAGAAAAAAGAATAGATTAAAATTTCTAGGGATTGCTTTAAAATTGAGGAGTAGGATTTGGTTTTGGTTTTAGGCAGGAAAGATGTGGGAGCTTTCCTAGTTGAGGACAATGGTGTTGATACAATTGATGAGTCATTTGGTGTCAACTATTGTGTTGGTAAGTCCCCACCTATTTTTTATTCTTCCAATTTTTCTCATGCTCTTAATGTTTCTTCTACTCTTGGAGAAATTTTATGGATTTTGAGCCATTGTTGGTCTCTCTGTCCATAGCATGCTTGGATTCACCTCTAGCTTCCTCCCCTCTTAAACTTATTAGGTTTGTTGTTGAAATATTTGTTGTTCCAATGAAAGAGGGGTTGACTAGCCTTCCCATTGCCTCAGAATGGATTTTTCCTAGAAAGGTTATGCCCTTGTTCAAGAGTCAAGCTCAAGGAGGATTACTCCTCCAAACGAGGCCTAGCCCATAATCCTCCTCTATCTAGTCATGTAGGGTGTAAGTGCCACTGGCTAAAACCCAATAGAGCATGTTGCAATACATTAAAATAAAGCAAGAAAGTCATTGTTTTTAAGGCCCTTGGAGTGGAATAATCTCTCAAAATGGTTCACCATGATCATGCTCTCTTTTTGTGCCTGTGGGGTTGGGGGCGAGGGGAGGGTGTGCAACTAGCTAGCTCCAAAAAAGCTTATCTGGAGCCATAAAGTGAATAATATTTTATTCTAGGAAACTATGTAGAAAGGTGGGAAGCCTCAATCTATTCTTGAAATATTTTTTAAAGAATTAGTCTTTTGCTTCTTTAGATGCAAATGGTATGTTAAGTGGGTTGGTTATGAGATGGATCCCAAATTTTATTTCTTCATCCTTCTCCTCTTTTAACTTGACCATATTGGTTTCTTTTGAAATTAAAGGCTATGTTTTTAGGTTTACTGTGCTAAATTTCTATGGCCCTTATGCCGATAGGGTTCCCTTATGGTACAATTTGAAAATTCCAAGGTTTTGGATGTCCCCCATATCTAAGTTGAAGGTGACCTAAATCTACCTTGTCACTTAGGGAGGTGTGGCGGTCTAACCCTAGATTGGATCCTCAAATTAGTTTCTTTTTAGTATTTTTTCGAAACTAATCTATTGGTCGATATAGAGCCAATGAGGTTCTCCCCACTTGGAGGAATTTTTAGTCCAATGAAGATGTTATTTCGAGAAGGTTAGACCATTTTCTAGCCTCCGAGGATTGTATGTCTAATACTTTTGTGTTTAATTCATGGGTGTCCTTGGTTGGGCCTCTTGGATCATCTTTTTCTTCTTTCTCAAGTTTATTTCAGCTCTATTCAACCTTCTTCACCTTTCAATTTTAGTTATTCTTGGTTTTTGGAGGAAGATTTAGAATTGTTAGAAATTGTAGCAAGAAAAGGCTCAATTTTGACTTGTACCTTAGTCAAATTCAATAATTTGATTTTCCACATCAACAGGATGACTTGGATTTATGTTAGCTAGAGTGGCATGGCCTTGTCTCCTAGTTAGATGAGTAAATTCGAGTTTGTAGGCTAAGAGTAGAGTTGTGCATGAATTGATTGCTAAGATTTAGCAATATAGTTGAGTTATTTTTAGTTGAACTTAGTTAACTTATCTCTAGTCATTAGTTAAGTCAGTTGAAGGTCAATTGAGTAGTTAAGCCTATTGTTAACTCACTCGTCTCTCATTTAACTAGTCAATCAACTAAAAATAGACACAGTCATGCATGGAATTCAAATTTCCTAGTTAAGGTAGATGAAAAGGAATGTTTGTATTTATATTTGTATATTCTTTAATTTACAATGATTTACGCTAAGCAGGTGATCAATTCCTCAAGCTATTACACATGGAAATAGGGAATTTCTCTTATTTTTAGGGGCTAATTCCTCCAAGATTGCGCAAGGAAATAGGGCTTGGTTGAGGCTTGAATTGGCTAAGTGTTAGCTAGAGAAATTCAAGAAGAAGAAGAATAGGAGAGAGACATTGTAATTGTTTCTCTTTTCATCTGAATTAATGCAAAGCAGTGAAGGGTTTTTCCTAGTGGGTTCCCCTAGAAATCACTATGTACTTGTGGTTTTGCTTGTTGCATGTATATGTATGTTGTTCTAAATTGTGATTTTCATTTTGCAGATTAGTAGAGAAGAATTTGTGTCTCCTAATTTCAGTTTGATTTCTTGAGCAGTCACAATTTCTGTCAAATTTCTACAAGAAAATTGGTGGAGGATACTTTGGTGTATTTATGCTGCTCTTTATCCTTGTTGTTTATAAGTAAATTCACAAGTAATATCTCCATAATCCATGTGGTTACTAAAAAGTCGGAAAAATATTTTAAGGCCATATCACAAGCTAATTTAAAGGAAGTGGAGGAAAAAATATCAACTTTGTTTAGTGAAAATTTCTCTAACACTTTCTTGGCCACTGACATTGAATAACTTCCAAGTATGGAAGCCTTTAAGAAATCCTTATTGGAGAAGGAGGAAGTGGAATGGAGGTTGCAAATTCATGCAATATGGATCAAGGAGGGAGCTAATCATACTAAATTTTTCATCAATATGCTAGAAATAAGAAATTTTGAGCACCATATGGAATATGAAGTCACTCTTTTAATGATTTGTCCAATATTTTTTGGACATTTCAAAGGAGGGGGATATGCATTTTAGTTCTCTATTCAAGGATCCAAAAAAAAATGATCTAGGAAATCCTAGAGGTTATTAATTTATTCCCTTCTATTATTTTGAATGATATGAATCTTTATCTAATTGAGGATGTTCCTGAGTTTGAATTTCATTTGGCTCTCATGTATGTAGAAGGATGGGTGCCCTAGCCCATATGGGCTTCCAATGGAATTTTTGTTAATATTTTATGAGATTTTGAAGAAGTGTCATCTCAATACTATTAAGGAGTGCCAACGTTAATGCAAGGTTTTGGGTTTGTTCAATTCAACTTACATTTCTTTAATCCCTGAGAAGCACAATGGGTCTTCCTTTAGGGATTATCTGCCCATTTCATGTTGTAATGTGGCTTAAAATTTGTTGGCCAAGATCATGGTGAGGCACCTAAATCCAGTGTTGAGTGAGGTAACCTTGAAAGAGTTATTTGATTTTTCATAGAAGATGCAAATCCATGATTCTGTTGTCATTGCTTAGGTACAAATTCATTCCATTAAGAATAGTAAGAAGAAGGTTGCTATCCTTGACCTTGATCTCTCGAAAGATTATGATAGGGTTAGATGGAATTTTCCCCTAATATTCTTGTTAAGGGTGGATTTTGATCTCTTGGTTGTCAACTGGATTATGGGGTGCATTCAATTTGTTTAATTTTCTATTCTCATCAACGGTTCCACTTATAAACATTTTTTTGCCTCAAGAGGGATGCAATAGGGATTCCCTCGATCCTCTTTTTTGTTCTTGATTGTTGTTAAGGCCTTGAGCAAAAATTTTGGTAATGCTAAGAGTAGTGGTTCTTATAATGGTGTTCAAGTATCTATTCGTGAAGCTATTTCAAATGTTCTATTCATAGATGATGTGTTGTATTTTTCTAATGGTCCACTAAGGGATATTTCTTCTCTCAAGTATATGTTATCCCTTTATTACAAAGTCACTAGAATGGAAATCAATTATGACGAATAGTGTTTGTTAAATTTTGATTTGCTTGTGTCCTCTCCTATTCAAATTGAAGATATTTTTGTTACCTTTCCCATGAAAAGTTTTGGTTGCATATTTTAAATGTTTAGGTTTTTCCCTTAAGCTTGATGGGTATAGGGTTGTAGATTGTTGGTAGCCTCTCAATAAGGTAGAGATGAGAATATCATTATGGGTTAATAGATTCCTTCCACATAGTGAAAGGTTGGTTCTACTCAAATTAGTATTGGAGAGCCTATTGTTTTAGTAAACCTCCATCGCCTCTTTTCCTAAGGGTATTTTGTTCAAAATTAAGAAGGTAAGTCTCCATTCTCTTTGGTTGGGTTTACCAAATCTAACATTCCTCCTGTAAAGAAGAGTCACGTGGATATTCAAAAATATTTAGGACGATGGGTATCAAGAATATCTTTCTTTTTTCCAAGGCATTAGTAGCCAAAATTCTATGGAGGCTCACTAACAATGATGCCCTCAAGGGAAGAGTGATGAAATCAAAGTATTTTGTAAAATCAGTCAAAGGAAAATTGGTATAGATGTATGAGGAATTGTTTGAAGCATTCTATCATGTGGAAGGATTTGGTAGAATCCTTTCCTCTTGTTAGCAACTAGGCGGTTTAGAGAATTAGTAATGAACAAAAACATAGGATTAGAAAGGATCCTTGGCTAGGCGTTGAGGAAAATTGTAGGTTCTTGGGTGATCTGATCTAGTCTCTAAATAAGTTGTGATTTATCTTTTATAAGATGCTAAAGCTCATTCCCCTCAAGTAATCAATCATGAAAGCTAGAATTTAGTGGAGATCTTCGGCTTGGCAGGAAGAGAAGCAAAGGACTGGAGGTTCTATGCTAACTAGATTAGAGGAAGATAAGTCCAACTCTCTTTGATAGTCCAAATATTCGAGAATATGTAGGTTCACTGCAAAAATAGGTTATTATTGGAATAAGGAAGTACTGAGAGGGGGGGTGAATTAGTAATAGTGAGATTCTTAGATCTTTTTTTTGAATATTCTTTCAGTCCTTTTATTTTATGTTACTTATGAGAGAATTTTTTGATAAAGAAAGTAAGCAGCAAGTTTAAGAATTCATATGTTCATACAACCAATAACATGAGAAGTTTACACATTTTGACACTAGAATTTTGACATGGAAACCCAGAGGGAAAAACCACAAATGTTTTGTTTGTTTATGATTTAAATTAAGCACCTACTTAATTACACCAGTTTGTTTGTGAGCACCCACTCACAGGAGGTACCAACCCCTTTACATTAGCAAGCACCAATTTTCCAAGAGGCACCAACCTCTTCTGAATGCAGGCTACAACCTGTTCTTTCCATTGTTCTACTATTTCATACAATTTTCAAATCGAAAATGAAGGCATATAAAATTATGGAAGATATCAATAAGGTTGGTTGCAGAAACAACTTCTACTCTCGGTCCATTGTTGTTCCATATACTACCTTTGATCTCATACAGTTGCTCTTTTCCCACTGCTCACAGCAACATATCATCGACACTTTTCCTTCTCACACATAGGCTCTCTATTGCACACTCTTCAACTCTTCCCCAATTGTTCCATGTCACTCCCAAATATTATATCATCCACATACACTACTACAATTAGTATATGGTCACCTTCAAACTTTATGTATAAATTGTTGTCAACTATACATTTATTAAATCCTTGTTGTTGAAGGTATTTATCTAGTCTTTCGTACCAAACTCTGGGAGCCAGTTTCAGTCCATATATAGCCTTTATCAATTTGTATTCAAACCCTTCATCTGTGGTGAGTATAAATCCTTCTGACTACTCAATGTAAACTTCTTCTTCCAGATCTCCATTGAGAAATGAAAATTTCACATCCATCTAATATACCTTGATGTTTTTATGGTAGCCAAGATCAAGAAATATTTTTATAGATTCTAGTCTTTCTACTGGTGCAAAGGTTTCCTTGAAATCTACACCTTCTATTTCGGCATACCCTTTGCAAACCATTCGAGCCTTGTTCCTGTTTACTTGACCCTGCTCATTCAAGTTGTTTTTGGAAACCCATTTGGTTCCAACATCATTTTTCTCTTTAGGCCTTGGAACAAGCTCCCAAGTGTCATTCTTTTCAATTTGGTCAAGTTCTCCATTCATAGCTTTCACCCATAACTTTTCCTCACTTTCTTGGTTGAGATTCTTGGGTTCAATCTGTGACAGGAGAGCTAGGCTTTCATAACTTGTATTTCCAACAAGTTTCCTCCTGTTTTGAAAACCATGTCTTTGATCTCTAAGTATTTGACTCTCATGATGTTCTTTCTATACATACCTAGAAGGTGTCTTTTGCTTTGGAGTTGTGTCTTCTTCCTCACCTTCACTAACTGTATATGTTTCTTCTACATCTATGGACCTCATATCTAGATTTTATTCATCATCTGAGTTCATATTTCTTTTAGAGGAATCAGGTCGTGAAGTTATTTCATCTATTATCACATCAATGTAATCCTCAATATTCCTTTTCTGCTTGTTGTAACACTTATATCCTTTACTTCGAGCAGAGTACCAGTGTAATATTCCCTCGTTAGGGCAAGAGTCAAACTTTCCAAGATTCTTATCATTCCTTTTGATGAAGCACCTTATCCTAAACACCTTGATATGTTTCACTAATGCGAGTCTTCCCTTCCACAACTCATATGGATTTTTATTACTATTAGGCTTGAGTTGAGTTTTATTTGAAAGATACATTGTTGCTTGTGCTGCTTCTCCCCAAAACATGTGAGACACCTCTGCTTCATCCAACATTGATCTGGCCATTTCTTGGATTGTTCTATTCTTTCTCTCCACTACTCCATTTTGATGTGGAGTTCTAGCAACTAAATATTTCCTCCTCATGTCTACTATATAATAGAGAGAGCGATTATGCACAGGAGGATTCATCAGTTTTTTTAACTCTATCACGTATGATGGATCCTTTAAATACTTGATGAGTTCAAAGTCTATCTTTAAATTTCTAATGGTGAAATAAATCTTCAAATATTGAAGAATAGGATACCTAAGAACAAAAAAAGGGATAAGAATCCCATATTTATACCCCTGAGCTTTAGTAATATCAGATTTTAAGTCTTTCTCATTTTCTACTTGAGGTTTAAATTTTTTTAAATGCTTAAATGCTTCCATCTTTTCTTTTAAGAGCACTATCCAAGTGGCACCGGTAAAATCATCAATGAGAAGCATGAGATATATTTCTCCTTTTGGGGTTTTTTCTCTGGTTCTGCTACACATATCTATGTGAATAAGCTCCAGTGGTCTAGATGAGGAGAACTCTTTTGAATTGAAACGAGTCCTAGTTTTCTTACCAAATTGGCATGACTTGCAGATTGAGTTAGCAGGCCTTGACATTCTTGGTAATCCTCTCATAGTTCCCATCTTACTAACTTTTATCAAACTGTCAAAATTCATATGGAAAAGCCTCTTTTTCCACAAGCATGCTTCATTCGTTTTTCTTAAATAACAATTAGCCCTGGAATCATAAAACACATATGCATTATTATGGGTTATGATTTCTTTTCCCACCAACTTTCCATTCTTCATATTATATTGCGGATCTCACAGTCCTTAGATCAAAAGGTCACATCATATCCATTATCACACATTTGGCTAACACTAAGAATATTGTTCTTGAGACCTTCCATATACAACACATTTTTTTCTTTTGTCTTTTGATCAAGGCTAACTATGCCTTTACCCTTAATTCGTGTTGGATCATTGTTTCCTAAGGTGACATTGTTTCCTCTATCATTTTCTTTTAGTGACAAAATTTTTCTTTTATCCCCAGTCATATGCTTGGAAAAACCACTATCCACATACCATATGTTCTCTTGATTATGGGTTGATAGAGCAAGACCACACTGCATGCTCTTTTTAGTCTTTCATTTCCAGCTCCCCTTATCCTTTTGGATAGTTGATTGTCTAATATTTTTGGAACTTAGATAGGTATTCACACCTACTTCTGCACTCACTTTCTTTGTGCAAAAAATTATTACATTTGAAGCATTCTACTTCGCTTAACAAGGGAGAGAATACATTTCGATCTCAGAGAGGATATTTTTTAGATCTAATTTTCTGATACTTATTATATCTATATTTTCATTTCTTTCGGCTTTGATCTATCTACAATCAACAACTTTATGTCCAAAGATATGACACTTAAAATAATGACCATAAATAAATAGGCATGCCTATTGTTGAAATTCCTATGAGTTTTTACATGAAGGTACCTCGGTTGTCTGGTTGATTGATTCGTTATCCATTGATTATCTCCTCTTTTCCTTGCCGCTCTTTTTTCTTCATTAATTCTCTCTTGATGCTTCTTTACATAGCTCTTCGATCCTTCGAATTATGTGGACCTGAAGTTTATCTTCTCTATAGAATATTCCTATGTCTTTGAGTATCCAAAACCTGTTTTGATTCATGAGGGCCTTTGGATATTTAGTATCTAATCTAGTTTCCTTGTGCCTTCTATAAAATTTCCATTTAAAACCTTCTCGGTCTTTATTCCCTCAACACCCATTCTTTGTTATATTTTCCTAGGTCTATATTGTTCTTTGATTTGATAATTGCATTTATTTATTAGCGCATTAAGTTCACCCCTAATCATCATTACATTATTCATATTTTCATCATTATTCATCAACATATGCAACTATGTAGAAAGAACAACATCATTATCATCAATGCAGTGGAACAAAAAGGAACAATAGAAGAAAAGCATGCACACATACAGACATCAGGATTCATCGGAGACCAAGGAAAAACCCACTATGGGGAAAACCATTGAAAATTCTTATTCTTCTTAGATCTTCATCAAATGATTTGGCAAAAGAGAGTACAATGATCCATATCTTCGTCTATGAAACTAACCAGTAAAAAACTATGACATCCATGAAATGAACCTAATCATTCTTATACTCAAATCCTTGATTCTGAGGACCGTAATGTACTATCACTAACTATATTCAATTGTCGAACATTTTTGTCACTGAGCGGTGTCTTCAAAATACTGAAATTTCATCTTTTAGTCTCGAGCACATGGAGAAGGAGTTATGCGAGTGATTATGCTAGTCTTGGATGCTCCCTGGTGAATTGTATGCATGCGTCTGGGGAAAAATATAGTTGGATCTGCCTCAAACCCCTATACGCACCCTTCAAGCTATTGTGCGAGCATTTGAGGATTCCCAAACGCACCCTTGACCACTTTGTGCCTGCATATGGGGACCAGATTCTCTTATCTACTTTAGAAACCCTAGACACTCCCTTCAGGCTATTGTGCAGGCATCTAAGGCTTCCTAGACACACCCTTGACCACTTTGTGCATTTATCTAAGGTCAAAAATACTCAGTTACATGCGTGCAATCGAGAAACATAAACCCTATATCTTTGCGAGCTTTAATCCTATAGTTTCAAACCCTTTTGCAAACTTTATCCGTTAGACCCGTGCGAACCAAGACAATAGAAGAGAAGAGAATATGGCTTGATCAATGTCCAAATGAGCTTGAGGTATCTTCTATTTATAGGCTTACATGAGGGTCCACTTGATGTTGAGGTCAACCTGTAAAATTGTACATATGCATAGGGCTGACCTGATCCAATATACATGAGTGGGAACATAAATTCAAAAACCAACTTCTTCTTGTCCAAATGAGGTGATCTTTAGGTCAATTATGGTCCTATAGAAAAGAGGAATCTATTGAAATTATTATCTTCATCATATGAGCTGTCCAAAGTGGAATTTGACTACAGTTTCATATTTTAACGCTCCCTCTCAACTAGGGAGAATTCCACCTATAAAAATATGTCCATCAATCAATATGTCATCTTGTCATCATGTGTCCCATCTTTGCTCAACTCTATCTTCTGACAAATTCTCAATTCTAAAGAAGAATAATCATGGGGAGAAAAAGCTACCACCCTCTGTCGATTGGGCTACAACCCATAATCTCTCTCAGCGTGCTACTACCCAGAATATCTGTCAGTTGTTAGAATATTCCGACACATAGGAAATAGTTAAGTTCAACTTGGTCTAGTATAGAGTTAGGTATAGAGTTAGGTAAAGTGTGTTTCTTTACCGTTGTACATTTTGTAACTTACAATCTGACGGTCACGATATGTATTGATCCGACGGTTCACTCTCTCCTCGGTATTACCAACGCTTGATCCATGGCTTGACACCCGATTGGTCCATGAGTTCTATTTAAAGCACATGGAGGGTCATTTTTCGGGTAATCCATGCATGAGAGAAAGCTTATGTAAATTTTCATTCTTTGATTAATAAATTGCCTGAAGTGGCCACGTTGGCTCAGGCCGTGGACTGTTTCCCTCTTTGAGGGTTTTAACCACGTCAAAAATACTGGTGTATTGATTTGAGATCTAGTTGTGAGCGGTGTCCTTTTGGTGTTCTTTCTGAGGAACTTACCCTGTAAATTCCTACATCAGTGGGCTACTACTCGGAAATATTTGTCATCGAGCTACTACCCAGAAATCTCTGTCATCAAGCTACTTCCCAGAAATATATGTCATCAGGATACTACATGGAAATATTTGTCATCGGGATAGTACTCGGAAATCACTCTCATCAGGCTACTACTAGGAAATACCTGTCATCAGGCTACTACCCAAAAATTTCATGGGAGGAGCTACTACTTCGACCACATATCAAGAAATAGGTGATGTAGGGGAGCTACTACTCAACCAATCCTATTTCCTACCGATCTTCCCAGCAATGACCCTTAAGAGTCATGTGATAGAACACCTACATCATAATATTAGCTTGGGAAAGATATTGGACTTACCAAAGATAATGATCTCATGCCCCCAAGCCTCCTTGGCCATTAGCTAGATGGGGAGCGATAATCCCAACAAGCCCAGTTTGTGGGTATGATGCCAACTTGGGTAGGCTATGCAAAAACCAAGATAGGTTGAGCTACTACTCCAACCCTATGGGTAACAAATAGGGGTGATAACCTATTGCCCATAGTTCCCTCAACCCTAGGAGATCTCTATCTCAATTCCATACCTTGGGAGCTCAGATAGGGGAGGAAGAGTGTGGCTTAGTTTCCTTGATCAGTGCTTCTCTCATCATACTCATATCATCATACTTGTATCAGTAATGATCATGTATCAGTAGAAGTTGTCTCCTATTCATACATGGCATGAAATAAAATATAATGTTAGAACATAAATAATCATATAAATCACAAAAGGATACCATAAGCATTCTCCTTCTCAAGGAGGTGTCAAACACAAGCCAAGGCTTGTGTCATACGGTTGCAACGTCTCAAAATATGAAAGTATCTTAGTCAAAACTATATAGATGGGATTCTTTACCTCTCTATGTCATCGCAATGTATCCATGTCATATTCAAAATTTTCTCAAAAATCTCTTCAAACGCTTCTTCATCCTTATTCATAGCTAGCCATCCTAACTGTAGGAATGTACAGGGTAAGTTCCTTAGATAGAACACCAAAGGACACCACTCAAAAAAAATCACATGTTAATACACCAGTATTCTTGACGTGGTTAAAACCATCAAAGAGAGAAACAGTCCATGGCCTATGCCAACGTGGCCACTTCAGGAAATTTATTAATAAAAGAAATAAAATTTACATAAGCTTCTCTCATGAACGGTCACCCAACAAATGACCCTCCATTCTCTTTAAATAGAGATCATGGACCAATCGGGTGTTAAGCCAAGGATCAAGTGTCGGTAATACCGAGGAGAGAATGAACCGTCGGATCACTTCATGTCTAGAACATATCGTGACTGTTGGATTGTAAGTTACAAATGTACATAGTAAAGAAACACACTTTACCTAACTTGAAACTAGACCAAGTTATACTTAACTATTTCCTATGTGTCGAAATATCCTAGCATCCCCCCTTAAGAACAAATTGGGATAGGATTGAAGGATGTAAAAATATGACACAATAGGATAAGGAAGGAGGCATTAGAACCTATCCCCGCTTAGTGATAACTTCTTGAACTCCAGCCATAAATCGAAGTTTAATAATATTCGCCTATGTGAGAGCCCTTGTAAAGATGTCTGCCACTTGATCATCGGTTGAACAATATTGCACTTCAAAAACATGGTCATGAACGAGCTTTCTGATGAAGTGCATGTGTAATTCAATGTGTTTTTTACGCTGATGTTGGACGGGACCTTTGCATAGTTGAATGGAACTTTTATTATCACACCAAAGTGTAGTCGGATGTTGTTGTTGAAAGCCAAACTCTGACAGGATCTGACAAAGCCATAGGGCTTCCTTACTAGCTTCTACGGCCCCATGATACTCTGATTCTACTGAAGAAAGAGAAATGGCACTTTGTTTCTTGCAATCCCATGTCATAGATCTAGAACCAAGTGCGAAGACATAACCTGCAGTAGACTTCCGATCATCAAGGACACTAGCCCAATCGAAATCAGTGAAACCAACCAATAGAGGAGATGCTTCTACACTGTAATGAATTCCAAACTGAATTGTATTGCAAACATGACGAAGTATTATTTTAACTGCTTTCCAATGACTTTCATGTGGGTTTTTCATAAACCGAGCAATAAGGGCAACAAAAAAGGAAAGGTTGGGACAGGTATGAGTTAGATACAAAAGTTTTCCTATAAGCTAACAGTATAAGATAGCATCAACTTCAAGGGAAGTACAAGTGACTAAAAGTTTGGCTCCAGACTGAAAGGGATAAGGGGCTAGCTTACAGTCTTCCATGTGAAAGTGGCATAGAAAATCACAGGCATACTTGGACTGGGAAAGGGAAATATCTTCCTTGGATTGCAAGACTTGAAGACCAATAAAATAATGCAAGTTTCATATGTTTATCATTTCAAACTTCCTTTTAAGGCTGGAATTCACATGGTGTATAAGGTTTGGATCACTACGCGTAAGGATAAGATCATCAACATAAAGAAAAAAAATGATAAGAGACTTACCCACTTTCTTGGTGTAGACAGTATTGTCAGAATGACACCTAAAAAAGGCAGTATCTAAAAGAAAGCTATCCATTTTGGCATACCAATCCCTAGGGGCTTGCTTGAGACCATAAAGGGATTTCCTAAGCCGACATACAATGCTAGAGCCTGTTTGTATAAATCCAGGAGGTCATTCCATATAGATTTCTTCATGCAAGTCCCATGCAAAAAGGCATATTTAACATCCATCTTATGGACTTCCCATTTGAAAGAGGCAACAAGGGAAAGAACAAGGTGGATAGATTTCATTTTGGCAACAGGGGAGAAGGTTTCAGTATAGTCAATGCCTTCAACTTATGAAAAACCCTTAGTAACAAGACAAGCTTTATGTTTATCAACTTTTCCATCAGTTCCATACTTGGTTCTGTAAACCCATTTGCATCTAACAAGTTCTCATCCCTTTGGAGGAGGAACTAGATCCCATGTATCATTTGCCAATATTGAACGATATTCTTCATTCATATTTGTGTCCCAATCTGGATGACCTGAAGCTTCTGTAAAGGTGTCAGGATCATAATTCGCTGAAGCTTGAGCCAATAAAGAAGAGGCTCTATTGAACTGAGAACATGTATGTCGATGATCTATAGGATCACCTGTTGCATCCCAAGTAGCATAGACCCATGTTGGAAGCTAAGGAGCTGAAGGAGGATCAAGAGAAGGTGGGGGAGGATTTTCATCCTCACTATCATCATCTAAAGAAGAAATATTATTAGAAGTAGAAGGGATAGAGAGAGGTGGTACATCCACCGAACTAGGCTCGTAGGGCGATATATTTTCAGAAAACATGACATCTCTTCTAATGATAACATTTTTGGACTTAAGTGGAATAAGTCTATATCCTTTAACATCTTCAGAATATCCAACAAAAATACATTTTCACTCTTAGGTTCTAAGGCTTTATGTTTCTCATGGGGAATATGGGCCCATGCTTCACTTCCAAAAACATGAAAGTGACTTACATCTAGTTTAATTGAGCTTCATGCTTCTTCTAGAATGATATTCTTTAAAACCTTAGTAGGAGTGCAATTTACTATGTAATTTGCATAGTTAATTGCTTATGCCCAAAAATTAAGACTAAGTCCTTTAGATTGAAGCATACAATTAGCCATTTCCTTTAAGGTGTGATTCTTCCTTTCAGCTACACCATTTTGTTGTGGAGTATATGGAACAATATGTTTCATTTTAATTCCATGATCAGTGCAAATTTTGATGATTTTTTGTTAACATATTCTCCACTATTATCAGATCTTAGCTTAAGAATTTGATGTCCAAATTGTTTCTCAACAAAGGCCTTAAAGGCAAAGAACATGTTAAATACTTCACTCTTGAGTTTTAAGAAGTATACCCAAGTGCATCTGGAGAAATCAACAATGAAAATTAAGAAATACTTGTAGCCAGAGAATGAAACAACTGTAAGTGGACGACGTAAATCACTATGCACAAGCTGTAAATGGGCTGAGGCATGCCAAGAGGCATGTTTTTCAAAACTATCACGATGATGTTTTCTAAGTACACATCCAGAACAAACACCATCTCTGCAAGATACCATAGGAAGATCTATCACCATATTTTATTTACATAGATTTTGAAGGGAACGATAGTTTCAGTGACCAAATCGCTCATGCCAAAGTTTTCTTACTTCATCATTATGAGCAAAAATACCGAGGGACGATTTGATGACCCAAAGTTGTTAAAATTATACAACCTTGTAGAATCATCACCAATGCCAGTAGCTAAAATTTGTCTAGCATCTCTTAGGTCCTTAATTACAACATCATGAGGTGAAAATTCAACGATTTTACCTTCACCTAAATGAGTTATCTGATATATAGATAGAAGGTTGCAGGATAAGGTTGGAAAACATAATACATCATTAAATTGACCATTGTCTAGATGCATAGTTCTAGTCCCTACATCACTAAGAGATCTATCATCACCAACATATATATTTTTGGTGTTACAATCATTTAAATAAGAAAACATGGCTTTGTTTTTGGTAATGTGATAATACGCTCTAGAATAAATGAGCCACTCATGAGAATGAGAAGAAGAAGATACATTTAATGCATAACTAGACCAAGATGCTTGACAACCACATGCATAAAGCATTATTCCTAAAGATGAAGTTGAAGTTGAAGAATGCTTCAAATGGATGTTATGCTTCTTCATTGATGCTTCCAAGGCTTGAATATTATTAAAGAATTTGGATTCTAAGTGGCCATATCGATTACAAAAGTTGTAATGTCTATTAGTCTTGTTCCCTTTCTTTTTATTTTCCTTATCATTTTGTTGAATTGATTTTTCATTGTTAGATTTTAAGCTTCTTTGGTAGTTTTTTGCAGTGGCATGATCCGGATTATCCACAGTTTCGTGTTCATTCTGTCAACGTTTCAAACCCCAAAGTGGGTCCATCATCAAGACAATTAGATAGAATATGAATGAAAGCTAATTGAGAGAAGAGTCTTTCGACCTGGGTATAAATAAACCTAGAACCTTAATTCTTATAAAGAAGCCGACATTTATATATATGATTTTTAAAAAAATCATATATATAAATGTCAGCTTCTTTATAAGAATTAGGGTTCTAGGTTTATTTATACCCAGGTCGAAAGACTCTTCTCTCAATTAGATTTCATTCATATTCTATCTAATTGTCCTCATGATGGACCCACTTTGGGGTTTGAAACGTCGACAGAATGAACACGAAACTGTGGATAATCCGGATCATGCCACTGATTTTTCATTTTGAGACTGAAATTGCTTAGGACCCTTGTTTGGTTTAGCACCATTCTTTTTAGGATACTACTTCTTAAGATTCTTTGAATTTGGTTGTTCTTGGGCAGCTAAGGATTTTTTAGAAGAGTTTCCAAGATTAAGAAGACCAATATGTAAGAGTTTTTCTTGTTCTCTTATTAAAGAATCACAAAATGCATCAAAAGAGGGGGACTTGTACTCTTGTCCTTGAGAAATGAAGGCTTCTCTAGTAGAATGAAGGTGGAAACAAACACAGAGTAGGTTGGTCCCAACATAGTAAGAATGGAATAGATAAGGCTACCATCTTCTTTCTTAACCTTAACACCTTCTAAGAGAACTGTAAGGGTCTTGAATTTGGACAAAAAATCTTCAATGGAAGAAAAATTATTGGTGTCCAATGTAAACAACTCATTTTCGAGTTGATGGGCTCTAATTTCATTTTTAATTCCAAAAACTTTAGTGAGTTGTTTCATTGCTTCATTAGGCGTATCAAGTTCTACGATATGGAATCTAAGGTCTAGAGAAATAGGCATCCCTACTAACCCACGTGCTTGATCTTGGATTTTTTCCCATTTGGCTACCTTATCTTCATCTTTAGTTTTAGTTTCTTGGAATGAGGCTAGTCTGTAAAGACCTTTACTTCTAAGTAAATCTACAATGTAGGACCACCATTGGAAGTAGTTGGTGCTGTCAAGAATAACTTAGCATGGAATTTCCATCTTAACAAAAGCTGAAGCTGTAGATGTTGAAACTAAGTGTTTCAATGGAAAGATCTTGAAAAATTAGGCTGATTAAAAAAAGGCTTCCGGATGAAGAAGTTATGGTTTTTTGAAGAAAATTTGTTGAAGATTCCGACGAAGTGCGTGAATGTGCGGAAGTGAATGATAATGTTATATTTCAAAAAAAAAGTCCCCCCTTTCCAAACGTAATCTAATTAGCTCACTTTAAAAAATATTTTATGTGACCCACTTCTATAAATAAGTGAAAGTCATTTTTACAATGGTAATTTATGAGCTACTCACTAAATTGTAACTTAAATAAAAGATAAAGAGACTTTAGAATTATAAGTGACTCACTTTTTATAATAGGTGAGAACACTTTTACATAAAGTAACTTTAAAACATAAGTTACATGTGCATTTTTAAAAAGTAACTTAATGAAAAGAAAGACTCAAACCCAAGAGCTCTATTCTCATATAGTAACTTTGGACCAAGTGAGCTAGTTTAAAAGGTTAGTAATTTTTGGAAAAAAGAAAGTTTTTTTTTTTTTTTTTTTTTTTTTTTTTTTTTTTTTTAATTCATTGAAGTTTTGGGGTGTGTCCTTACTTGAAAAAGCTCTTTTTGCCTACAAAACAAAAAACGACACAACTCAACACAGACATGCAAAAAAACCAAACCTTATGGCTTGAAGTTAGCTCTCGCCGGAAACTAAATATTTTGCTCAATGTTTTTGATTTTCTGAGATCACAATAAGGCACGAAGGAAAAGAGCATACACTGAGAAAAATCATTCCTTTATGTTTCTGATTTTCCAAGATTGCACAGAGTCATGAGGCAAAGAGAATACAAAGAAATAAAAGGTATAGATTTGGTAATAAAAAACAAAGAGCTAAATAAACCGAAATAAACAAAGAGATGAATAACTAAAACTACAAATAAAGATTATATACCTCCAGATCTTAAAAATGACATAGATAGGGCTAATGAAAACTTTTTCACGTGAAATGAAAGGGATTCCTTACTGGAACAGATGTTCCTAACACAATATAGTAGTCCTCTCGGCCCAAAATCAGTCACAAACATTAGATCTATGAAACAATAGTCGGATGTAGTTGTACTGGCTTTGGATTTAGATCACCAATGGATGCGGCCCTCAAATAGATCTGATACCATGTAGGAATTTATAGGGTAAGTTCCTCAGATAGAACACCAAATGACACTGCTCACAAACATATCACAGATCACAAATCAATGCACCAGTATTCTTGACGTGGTTAAAACCCTGAAAGAGGGAAATAGTCCATGACCTGAGCCAACGCAGCCAATTCAAGAAATTTATTAATAAAATAAAGAAAATTTACATAAGCTTCTCTCATGAATGATCACCCTACAGATGACCCTCCATGCTCTTAAAATAGAAATCATGGGCCAATCAAGTGTTAAGTCACAGATCAAGTGTCGGTAATACTAAGGAGAGAATGAACCGCCAGATCACTTCATGTCTAGAACATGTTGTGACCATTGGATTGTAAGTTACAAATGTACATAGTAAAGAAAAACACTTTACCTAAATCTACACTAGACCAAGTTATACTTAACTATTTCCTATGTGTTGGAATATCCTAACACTAACAACATTGTACTCAAACTCAATCGTGTTATGGACCTCTCATAATGGAATATCTCATAATAAGGCAACACTCATATGTTCTCATCTCATCAATAATGATCCCAATCAACATCAACATATCCATATAGTCATAGATCATAGGAATAATATCTCAGACCAAGAATAGATCATCTCATGCAAATATCTTGAAGGATTCTTGGTGGCAACTCAATGCATATGAAGTGGGTCAATCATGAATCAAATCAAGTTCTATGTATTCATGTATATACACAGACATATGTTCAAAATGCTTCAATCAACTATTGGTTTCCAATTTAATCAGAGTGTCCAAGAATTTGCATTTCCTCTTTCCAATACTTTTTCAATAGCTTCGCAATATAGATTAAGTTTTCCCAATTTTAGAAATCAATTCATCATGCCATGAATTCTTATTTCGATCTTTAGAATCCATCACCCTCTTACTTAGATCATCAAAGGCTCATCACCTATCAAGAGTAGACCATCAGTATATAAAACCAAAACCAAAGTCATACCTTGGAACATTTTTGAAGTAGAGGTTTGGATCAACACATCATCTTGGCTTCACCAGATAACAATCAATGTAGACATATCTAGATCAGGGAGCTTGCTTCATGCAATGCTATCTACAAACATAACACTTTACCAAACCTTTCTCATCTTTTCATAAATCAATGTAGATCATAACTAATATCAAAATCATCAATATCACAATATCAAGTTCTTGAAACCAAGTGAAAAGTAGAGCTCATATCAAGTTTTGACTTCATTTATAATCATGCCAATAAGTTGTCATCAATCTTGCAATAAAACTTCATTAAGTCATTCTTATGATCATAATACAAGTCATTTATGTTACTAGATGAAAATGCATATACCAAGGATAGACCATGAAGGTTCCAAGAATACAACTATTAATACTTCAACCAATGTGCTAAGAACGAGAAGGCAAATACAAAACCATTATCAAATATCAATATAAGTCATGTCAAAACTCCCGACACTACTCATCTATATGAATCATCCAAAGAATGTCAAACTCTTGTAATACAAACTTCAAACATAATGGTGTATTTGTATCCCAGTCACCTGCAAACACAAGTTCAGTATACATATTCATATTATATTAAACATTCAAACTTCCCTACTCTTAGATCTTTTTGTTATCTACTACACATCTGTAGAACTGACATCCTCTAGGTGAACATCTAATTTCATGCACAAAACTTCATTTTTTGTGATCTACAGGCATAGTCACACCCATAGGTATTCCTCAACGTGACTAAGACCCATAGTCGCATTCTTCAAGATGTTATAAGAGTGAATGTGGTTGAATCAACCCATAACTTATTTCAGGGCCTTGGACGCACCATTGATCTTATATTCGTGGAACCGGGAGGTATAGTCATAGCTATAAGCCTGCTTCTTTATGGCTGAGGCTAACAGCAAGGGAAAACGCTATTTCAATAGATCAAAAATTTTCTACAGATCATATGTGTCATATATATGTCCATTCAATCCCATAAACCATATTTCAATAGAAAATAATATACATATAATGCAAATGACAGTAGGAGAAGGGATATGATGGAAATCCACTTCAGTCATCTTCATTCATTGCATCAACTTGTCTAAAATGCATCAACAGATATGTTAGATCATAAATTCAAACATATATCCATCATGGTCATCAGCATCATGAAATCAATCCTTCATCAGGTGATTAGAATCGAGTTATTAGGGTATCCAAAAGATGTAACAATATCAAGTCAATCTATCAAGGTAGGACAATCAATTTTACCATATTCCATAGTTACCCATCACATACATACATGACCGTAGCTAGTTAAAGGTCTAGAATATCAATCTCATAGTTATACCTATATCATTAAGGTTACCATGATTATCATTATCAATATGACCAAGTACGATCATTCAATAGAAATTTATCAAAACAAAAGAGTTTCAACTATTTTTCCCATACTTTCATCATGTTCATCAAAATCATTATAAAGAGTCAATGAGCTATCCTTCTATGTGAAATCCATCAGGAATTATGCATGACAAGTATAAAGAGTATCATCTTTAGGGTGCTAGCATTATTTATGAGATCAAGATATCCAACAGATAGATGTTAGTCAAACATCAAGTATGCCATAAATATCAAAGATCAACATTTCAAGAAGATCAAAAGTTCAATACCAAGTGCATCATTTAATCATAGGAAACCTAAATCCAAATCATTTTCATGATTCATATACATTCTCATCATACCTTAGTGTTGGGGGGAAAAGTATCTAATGCAGAATGCCTCTATCCCTACTCTGAAGCTGATAGTACTCCAGCAACAACTGAATGCAAAGCTATTCAAGTTTCTTCTTTATGAGATGAGAGAGGGAAGAAAAGGATGATCTACTAACCGTTATCTTGCGCTTAATAGTCGATCCAGTCTTCACTCCTTGCCGCTTGTTCCTAGCTCCTTGCCCTTTCACCGGCCCAGCTACACACAGATCCTGTAAAAGCACAAGAAAAGGAAACTACAAGAAGCATACATCCATAATCGATTATAGGATTAGCATAAATCAAATGTACAAACATCTATTCATCATAAAGATACATGCACATAGAAGAATCTTGAATACTTTATTGATAATAGAAGTAAAGTTCTGAGAGAGTTACAACCACAATGGGCCCAATCCAGCAACACCTCCCAGCTGAATGAAATCTCCTCTTCACCTCCTTTAAACAAACACCCAATAGCTCTAATCACAAACCAACAACACTTCCTTACTTGCACAAAATTCCAGCCTTCATAGACCTCATGAGAGAGCTCTATATATAGATTTTTGGAGAAAGGATGAGTCATCTTGAGACTGGCCTGAAGCTGACTTGTGTCCTCTCCCACTTTAGTTAATCTTCAGTTCTTGAGTCCACTTGGAGAATCTTGCTTCCACTTGGAGATCAAGACCCTCTTACTCATCATAGGGCGAATTCCTTGAACCAAGTGTCAGTTTGGAAGCTTCCTGGGCAGTTGACACCTTGCAGAATGACTGTGCCACTTGGCCAATCTCACCCAGCGCAGGTAGCCTTCATTGATTTTGACCTTCAGCGCAGGTACAAGGAGGAGCAGTTGACATTCAGCGCAGATGCTCAGTGGAGCAGCTGACATGATCCAGAAATAGCCTGTTTTTGAGTGTTTTTGAGTGGAGAACTGATTTTCAGTGCTGTGGTTTGCAGACCTTGTTCCTCTAAGGGTAAGAACAACATGTTTAGGGACTTTGGATCCCTCAGATTATCGACATTTCATGCTCTATGTTGTTAGGCACAAAAATGTCTATAACAGTTGCCCCCTAAAGTATGAGGTCGTTTATCGGGTGAAATGCTTTATTAGGAGGATCCGAAGTTCATTCAATTAGCTGAGAGGTGCCCTGCAATAAAATACAATACAATACATTATTTTTCATTCTGCTTTCATGATCTAGCTGAGGCGGGCATTCCCATGCTCAGCTTTATAAATTCATTTTGGTACATATAACAGACGACCGTCTGATGATAGACTGATAATCCTCTGCTGAAATTATCATCCTTTGAGTAGGATGATCATCTGCTGCAATCAATGTACATATCAAATGTCTTTATGTCCTGAATATATATCGCAGCCTGGATGGATGAAACTAGATCCGTGGTCTTCAATCTCATTCGATCTTCACTCTAAGTACAAGTCGATCCATGTGAGAATTACGCTGAAGTCGAACATGGAAAGACATCGCTTGATTACCGGTCAATAATGTAAACCGTTAACAAGCGCGAGAGGAATCACCAATAATGACAATGACCCTCAAGGTACTACAGTACAATTCACGTGGTGTGAATAAAGGACTTGGCGTCGAACACCACGCAAAATCTTCTGGTCGAAGGTCATTGATGTATACCTGTCGCCGGAAGTGAGAAACTTGCCATTGAGACATGCAAGCTTCAAAGTACTAGGGGGGTGTTCCTAGATCAACTTCTTGGATAGTGAGCTGAAGTCGACAAGAAGCGATCCGTCAAAGGAGGGCCTTAATGAATCCCACATCATTGACACGGAACGGAGCTAATGACTTTAGTGGAGGTGAAAACAAACTGTGAGATATGATTCAGGGTGGCGATCATGGGTGGATGAAGGATAATGTATGGCAGTGGATGGGACACGGTTGACTCTTTCTGAACACATCTCTTGAACATATAACGACACTAATGTGATGGATCGGTAGCATTACCCCAAGTACGGATGGTTTGGCGAGGACCATGGTGATGAGACTGGTGAATGAAACAACCCAACCCGATGTGGTACGGAGGACAAAGTGTCATGTTCAAGAGCGACTTGCTACCATCAAAGCTTTTCGAGATTCTCCCAATTTTTCCCCAGTCATTTCTGACCAGTACCTCTTTATTTTTGTCAAGCTTGAGGAGGATAACATATGCTTGTTCTATAACCTGCCCTTCGGGCAAGCCCATCGCTATGTTTTAACGAGCCTAGCGATAGGGAAACTCGTTCTCGTCTAAAGACAAGTTTGTCGCTATTTAATCATTTTAACGAGTCTAGCGACAAAGACAACTCGATCCTTTTCATTTTTAGAGAGTCTGGAAAGGTACAGAAAGTTAACTCCAAAATTCCTTTTTCGTCATCTAATCCCTTAAGTCCGAAAAAGTATAAAACAATACAAAAGGGATGAATTTTAGATAACTTTAACGAGCCGAATAAAACAAGCGCTCGACCTTTTTGTGCAATAATCCCTCAGGTCCAAAAAGATTAAAATCTAGAGGAGGGATAGCTCTTCCGGTCCTTTTAATGAGTTGGAAGGCCAAAACTCGGCAAACTTTTCATATTTTACGAGTCAGATGAAAAGAGCTCAAAGAAGACTCGTCTTTTGAGGAACGAGTGATAAACAGGGATAGCAGCAGATTCCAGGTACAAGTTGGAATTTTCCAATCACGGCAGTGTCACAAGGATGGCTAAGTGAAATCACTCTTCGCAGCTGTTCCTCAAAATGGGTAAACAATCATATGGAGGTGAACGATAGGCCAAATGAAATGGAGGTGGCGGGTGCAAACACGACCAAGGCTTTTATGGCTAATAAATTTACGAACACAATGGTTATTTACCGGAATAGGTTCATTTTTTATTTAAAAATGAGCTTAAACTCTGGAGGAAACATTGCTCACTGCTTATATTTATTTTTTAATGAGCATGAAGACCACGTTAAAACTGCTCGGATCTTGCGTTTATTTTTTAACGAGCATGAACTTTATGCTAAAACTGCTCGATATGTGGTCAAATTTCTGATTTTTACCATTACTAGCTTTTCTCTTTTCAAATGTAGTACTGTATTTTCAATTGCTGCAACAAACTATGTTAGAAATGGATAATATTTGCATGAAAATGAGATTATAACCCTAATATTTTACTTTAAACTGTGTAAAAAGCCATTAAAAGGAGTTGTTACCTCTCATTTACCATTTCATTTGCATTTGGTTTGTTGGAGCTCTGGAGGTGCCTCTTCCCCCTTGATTTTCACCAGCTGATTTCGGGAGATTCTGCGGACGATTTTCGGCGCCGTCTGGACCAGGTAGGAGCTAAACCCTAGCTCTTTCTTTTCATGGTTTTCTTTTCCTGTTTCTAGCCTGCTTTCCGGTCTTTCTGAGCCCCTGGGGTTTTGCCAGGGCACCCTAGGATCAGCGCAGGTTTCCCTTTCGAAACCTGCGCTGAAGGTCAAGCTGCCTTAGGGCAGTCTGACCCTCAGCGCAAGTGGGAGACTTCCTGCCTGCGCTGGGCTCAAAAGGACTGAGTTTTGAGGTTATTTTTGATGATTTTTTGCCAGTTTTTCACCAAAACAGGAACTCATTCTCTCTCTTGTTTGTTTTGCAGGGTGACTTGAGCAAAATGTCCCTTACATGGCGAGAACGAGAACATGAAGAGGAGGACATGATTGCCCTCCATGACCCGGTCACGGTGAACGCGCTGCGGAACTGTGGCCTGCTGAAGTTCTTCCGGATCTCTAGTATGAGAGCACAGATTTCTTTACTGCAGTATATGCTTGATGCTTGGGATCCTGTTAACCAAGTATTCCAGATTAGGGGGAAGACCATCCCCCTGACTATAGAGGACGTGTACTTCTTGACTGGGTTGTCGAGACGTGGTGCCTCCGTTTCCTTATCAGGTACGGCCCGAGGGACTGATTCCACCAGAGATTATGTCCGTCAGTATTGCAGGGAAGGTTCTCAGCCGAGCAGAGACGGCAAGATTGTTATCCGTGAGATCACTGATCGAGCTCTCAGGTCCATTCTGTTTACTATTGGTAGGATGGCCGGTAGCGTAGCTTTACACGTTGCCAACAGGTCCTATATGCAGCACGCCTTGGAGTGTCTCCAACCGAAAGTATTCAACTGGTGTGATGCAGTACTTGTTCAGATGAAAAGTCAATTGACCAAGATAAAGGACGGGAAGCTGAAGAACTTTGGATTTGGTTCTATTCTGACTGCCTTTGCCTTGGAGAAAATCCCACTGATGCAGCCTCAGTACATCATACTTGACTTGCCTTCTCCGACCGAGCCACGCATGCAGAGGTGGGTTGACCATATGTCTAGGCATGCAGGTCAACCTCAGATTACTTTCACTGAGGCCTTCTTTAGGTGGTTCGAGCGCCAGGAGATGGCGTTTTCTGAGTATCCATATGTGGGTATGGATTTCCGAGGTGATCCGGATTTGGCTCTACCGGATGGCGATCAGTGGGGTGCTATTGGTAAACTCTTTGACCACATTACTGTTTATTGTTCTTGCTCATAACGTTACTGTGCTTTATTCTATCAAGACTTTTAATTGTACTCTTTGTTGCATGCAGACATTGGTCCTGTTCGTCCAGCAGTTCGTCCGAGATCGCCAGTTGCTGCCCCAGCAGGGGAGCCTGCTAGGAGAGTTGTTATCCACGATCTTGACGACACTGAGACCCTTACAGCTGTGCAGGAGCAGGTTGAGAGCCTTACTCGTGGCCTTCCGAATGTACAGATTGACGAGTTACCTTTACAGATGCAGCGTCACACCATTGGTGTGCCTAGACGATGGACTCGTCTCTTGCGCATGATTGCACAGGCCGTGACGTACTATCATGAGCACCATTAGGCTAGGGTGCCCCCTAGCATCTTTTTGAGTTTTTAGGTCATATGACCAATTTTGTCTTGGTTACAGAACATTATGTATGAACTTATATAAACAGCTTATATATTTTGATTTTCGGATTTTATTCTGGTTGATTCACGTGATCCATATGTACAATCTTTGATGATGTGTCCTTTTTATAAATGTTGCAAATGTCTATCTAACACATAGTTTGCTAATGAGTCGGTTAATGTGTTTAAATTTCTTGAAATATGTTGATATTGAATTGAATCAAATCGCCTTTCCAAGATCTTAACCCTTAGGAACATGCGATAAATACCTGGATTGCGAACAGAATATATACCATTGAGTTGTAGTATGACGAGCTGTGAGTCTAGCCTGACAATTAGTCGGCGTATGCCACGTGTGATGGCATCAGAGAGTAGTTCTATCAACGCGCTATACTCAGCGATGTTGTTCGTTGATTGCCCAATACATACTCCTCTGAAACTTACTAACTCGCCGCTTGGATCAAAAATGGCCCAGGCTGCGGAGGACAGGTTCCGCGAACTATGACTCGCTCCGTCGGCATATCCAACACATGTCTCCATAAGGTTTGACATCTGCCATCCACAAAAAAGGTGGATCACTCGACCAGAACAAATACTTTAGCGAAAACAAAATACAACAAAAGCATACAGGTTACTATTTAAGCATAGTAACGCTTGAGATACAACCCGTTGCGGGGCTGCGCCAGTGGAATTCCATCGTAATCCATTAACTCGTAGGCTCCTTTTGCTAACACCCTTTTAACAATATAGGGGCCCATCCATAAGGACTTGAATTTACCTGCTCCCAATTTATCGGATTCTTGGTCATAAAGCAAGACCAAATCACCTTCTGAGAAGACACGGGGTTTGACATTTTTGTCGAACTGAGCCTTGACTCGTTTCTTATGGGCCTCGTTAGCCAAAGCGGCATCACGACGGGTTTCATCCAATTGGATTAATTCCAAGAAACGAGCCTCTTCCTCTGAAGTTCTGGGGAGGAGGTCGATTGCGAGTTTAAGCGACGAAATTTCGCACTGGATTGGCAAGACTGCTTCCAGGCCATACACCAATTGAAAAGTTGTGAACCCGGTTGCGTTCTTTACCGAGGTTCGGTAAGCCCACAAAGCTGAGTACAGGATTAAGTGCCATCTTCTTTTATGAACCCCGATCATCCTTTGCAACATACGCTTCAGGACTTTGTTGATTGCCTCAACTTGTCCGTTGGCTTGCAGATAATATGGGGTAGAGCTGTCGTGAGATAGCCCTAGTTTGGCAGCTAATTCAATCATCATGTGATTGCGAAAATGCGATCCATGATCCGTAACTATAGCTTGTGGTACGCCGAACCTGGCGACTACATGATTGAAAAAGAAAAGGGCAGCTGTTTCACCAGTGTTATCCAATGTAGGCATCGCCTCGGCCCATTTGGTAAAATAGTCAACAGCGACTATAATATACCCATGCCCCCCGGTCGAGGTGGGGTTACATTGCATGAAATCGATGCCCCACTTGGCGAAGGGCCCAACAGCAACTATCGGCTGTAAAGGTGCGGGTGGTCGTCTGGTCTTGCTATCAAAGATTTGACAAGCATGGCAACTTCTGACTGTTGTTATGCAATCTTTGAACATTGTTGGCCAGAAGTAGCCTGCTCGTAAGATTCTTTGTGCTGTTGCATATCCAGACTGATGCCCCCCACACGCGCCTGAATGACAATCATTCAGGGCTTTTTCGGCCTCCTCATGGGTAAGGCACCTCCTCAGAACTGTATCGACACCACGACGGTAAAGTGTATCACCGACGATCATGTAGTCTTTTGCTTGGTATCGTATACGTTTTTGTTCGGAGCGAGAGGTGTTAGGCCTGAACTTTTGGGTTTGGAGATAGACTATGATATCCCCATACCATTCATCGCTTACAGATATCAGAAACAAACTTTCGTCCACGATTGACTCTTCCGATGTTTCATCGTTGGACAACGATGGGAGATCGCATAACAATTCTGCGAAAACTAGGGCTTTCTTTGATTTGGATTTTACAAATTCCAGATCAAACTCTTGAAGGATCGCTATCCATTTTGAATATTTGCCCCCAAGCAACTGTCGTGACAGTATATAAGTCATGGGGTTGCAATCTGACAGGATGGTAGTTTTCCGAAAGAGGACATAATGTCGAAACCTTTGAATCGCTTGAACAACTGCAAGAGCTAGTTTTTCAACATAAGAATATTTACTTTCTGTATCGTTTAAGTTTTTACTTAAATAATAAATAGGATGTTCTATTCCATCGACTTCTTGCACTAAAACCATCGCAATGGTCGTATCCGCTGCAGCCAGATACAGGTTAAAATCTCTTTGATAGTCCGGGGCGTACATTAATGATGCTTTTACTAGACATTCTTTCAGAGCATCAAAGGAAGCTTGCGCCACCTGGTCCCAGACAAAAGGTACATCCTTTTTCAAAAGACGAGTATAACCTTTAGCAAGTTCTGCGTAATTTGGAATGAACCTCCTCAGAAAGTTTGCTTTCCCTTGGAGTTTCTGAATCTGAAGCAAATTTGAAGGTGGAGGAAAATTAATGATTGCCTGAACCTTACAGGGGTCGAGACGAATCCCATCTTTAGAGACTACAAAGCCAAGTAAACGACCAGAACCGACGCAAAACACACATTCGTGTGGATTGAGTCTTATCTTGTAGTGTCGGCAACGTAGAAATATCGCTCTTAAATGTTGCGGATGATCAGTCCGCTTTCGCGAATGAGCCGGAAGATCGTCGAGATAAGGTTGAACAATGTTCTTGATGTCGTGGAAGGCATAATTCATCGCCCTCTGAAACGTCGCCCCTGCGTTCTTTAAACCAAAGGGTAATTTTCGATAAGCGAATGTGCCCCACAGACAAATAAATGCAGTCTTTGACTGGTCCTGTGGGCGGATATTTATTTGATTATACCCGGAGAATCCATCCATAAATGAAAATATTTCACATCCGGCGCATTCATCAATTATCTGGTCGATGAAGGGTGTAGGGTAGTTTTCCTTTGGACAAGCATGGTTTACATCCCTATAATCGACACACACTCTAATCGTCCCTTGTTTCTTCATAACAGGGACAATATTCGATACCCAATCGGTTAGAGGAACCGGGTAGATGAATCCAGCATGGAGGAGTTTTTCAACTTCCGCCTTAATGGCAGCGGCTTTCTTCGGGTGCACCTGCCGAAGCCGTTGTCTTACTGGTTTGACATCGGGATACATTTTAATTTCATGTTCAACTATACTCGAGTCAATGCCTGGCATTTCATCATATGACCAAGCAAAGACATCTCTAAATTCGCGAAAAAGAGCATTATATATTTCCAGTTCTGAAGGGGAACAACCTTTGCCGACATAAATATTCTCTACAATATCTGTTTTAGTCGAGATATTTATGGCTATAGTCTCTTCAATATTGGATAGGTTTCGCTCGGAATCCACCGTATTTACAGTATTCGTTAGGAATTCAAATACTAAAGGGTGATAAAGGTCACTTTGAGTATCTTCTTCATATTCTGGAAGAAGGGAACGATGGTGGTGATCATTCCATGGTGTCCCCTCAATCATCATTGATTGTAAGATTCCTTCGTCATTCCCATGTACTTTCGACCAAGGATCTAATGGGGTTCCATATTCTCTAGATCTATCTACCCAAACGCTTGACGAGTGTTGATTTGGGCTCGCCTCCCATGCTTGAAACATTGATTGCTACAATATTTCTAAAGGGCTTGGGGGCAAAACCATTGAATGATCCATGTTGACCTTCGTGGAAGATATCATGTTGCAGGTCGCTACAAATGGTACACTTCCTGTATAGAAAGGAGGTGGTAGCACGAAAGTTCCCATCAATGTGGGATCTTTCAATAATCCTACTCCGATATCTTGAATTGAATGGTTACTTTCATGGATCATGGGAATGCTTCTTGTAACTTGTGAACCATTTGGGAGGAAATTCTGTTGGTCGACGATCGTAATCCCTCCTTCAAACGGGAATGCGATCTTCCTAAAATAAGTCGACACGACAGCTGCCATGGCATAAATCCATGGTCTACCCAGTAGGATGTTATAGTCAAGATTTCCATCAATGACTTCTACATCAATTTCTACTGTCTTTCCTCCTAGTTCAACTTTCAAGTTATTAAGGATACCGTAAGGGGTATAAGTCCTTCCGTCGAAAGCTTTTAATGTCGTCGAAGATCGTGACAATGTTGGAGATCCTAATGTCTTCCAGCAACTCATTGACATAATACATGTCGATGCTCCCTCATCAATTATTGTTCTATGAACAGTTTTGTTGAGTGTTTTCACTTGAATAAGGAAAGCTAGCTGAGCTGGTAACTGAGGATCATATCCCTTGTGATCGAAGGATACAAGATTAGAATCCTTAGGATCAACCCCACCAATTGCTGATAACAATGCCTGCCTTTGGGTTGGACAATTCTGCAGCACTTCAAGGGTCGACATAGCGGATGGCGATTGGGTCAAATCTTCCACTATATTATAATGCTGCGCCGCTCTGGCGCGAGGATTAAATGTCGACTTATGTACTACACCCTTTGGCGGTTTTATTGTTAACTCAGGGATGGTGGGTGTAACTTCTGTCGAAGTTGTTGTCGAACTACTTGGTTGATATTTACCTTTTTTGTTCGACACCTGAGGGTTCCCATAATCTTTGTTCCTTGTCGAAATCAAAGCATCATTTTACTGTTTTGAAACCGACAACATAAGGACCTGCGACGGGGAAGCATTTCCACTATCAACCAGATTTTGACCTGGGTTGGGAAATGGATCAGTTAACACAGCTGATGTTTGGGAACTTTTAAAGAACCTCTTTAACTCAGCTTTGAATGGGCAATTCTTTGTGTAATGATCCTCATCATCACCTATCAGACATGGATAATTTGGTTTCCCTTTTCCAGGAGGGTTTGAAGAATTTTTTCCAGGGGATGACTCACCTTGTTTCTTCTTCTTCCCTTTGTTTTGTTTTTTCTTCTTGCTTCCTGGTTGATTGGTTTCTTTGCCTTTATCTTCCGATAGGGCATTCACTTCCGAAGCAAGAATTTATGCTTTTGCATTTTGATCTGAATTCTTACGGGCTTTCTTGGCGGAAGCCTTTATCGATTTCGTGTTTGCGGTGCCAATCACGCCATCACCGGCATGAGAGTCACTATTTGACTTAGGAGGAGGAGGAATTGAAAATTCCGGTCTAGGGGCGTCAGGTATTTTGTCATAGAGTGTGCCGGACTGGGTATACACCAAGTCCAAATACTGTGCACGAGCAATCACTTGCTCCTCTGTTACGACTCCCCCCTTGGCCACATCTTCCGTAATTGCCGGAAGTAACGACTTTATAAACCATTCAGCTAATAGCTGATCGGGAACATATGTTTTCACCATCCTACGACGACGATGCCACTCATGTATATGATCAGATATATGGGTAGCAGTTGTCTGTTTGAAGTTGGTTAATATTTCTGTCCCCGTTTCGTACCTTATCGGTAATTGAAAATGGGTTAAGAAAGTCGTGGCTAGGGAACTAAAGTTGTCGAAAGAGGCTCTTGGCAATTCAATATACCATTTAGCCGCTGGACCTGTCAATGTCCTCTGAAAAAGGCGAAGTCTTATCGAATCGTCGTTAAGGGTGTTCGACGAACACCACAGATGAAAAGTCATCACGTGATTCGACGGGTCTTCACCTGGATTTCCATTGAATTTAGGAATGTCAGATGGAAGTTTATGAGGAATTGCTGGCCACCAAGGGGCATAAGCAACCGGATCGTTGGTTAAACGGTGTAAGTCAGGTAACTCTAAAGTTGCCACGAATGGTAACTGTTGATTCAGGTTAGGCGAAGCGTAACCAGGGTACGATGGAATCGCTTGAACAGTGGGTCTTTGCATACCAGCATAATGTAATTGATGTTGGTATGATTGATACGGTTGATGGACTTGACCACTGTAAAGCGGTTGATTTTGACCGTTTTGGATATACGGTTGTCCACTATTCGCAAAGATCTGCTGTTCAGACCCTTGGTACACTTGCTGGAACTGCGGTTGTTGGTATTGTACAAGCCATGGTTGTGACGCCACGTTTTGTTGTGCCATGCTAACCATTGGACCAAGGTGTGGGGTAATTGTACCCGTTTGTACTTGTGTCGTCCCACCAGTCGGTGATTGTGGTTGTGACCCATGGTCAAGCAACTGTTGCATTACAACCTGAGGTTGACATGTAACAGGTATTGCTTGAACTTGCGACACAGTTACAATAGCCGAGGTGGTTGGGATGTTAGTCACAGGTACACACTGTTGCATAGAATATACAATCCTTGGTTGTTGAGGTAGCATAGGTACCCAACTACTTGACGCAATTCCAGGATAACCTGAATACTGTTGAGAACTGCCATATGGATATCCTCCCGGAGGGGGTAATGAAAGGGCATACTGCCCCCCATATGGTAGCAATCCGGAACTCAGAGGGATTGTTAATCCTTGAGGACTAGATGGCCCAAATTGACCTCCATGAGGATCAATCTGTCGAGTTTCAACATAAGAATTACCGGGTATTACTCTGGATGAACAAACTGGAACAGACCATACTGTCGACATAGTCCCTTGGTGGACTCCTTCTAGCTGTTGAGAGTTAGTCGGGACAACTGGTATGCCGGCAAACATCGTCGGAGTGACGGCAGGGGGTTCTGCTGTCGCTGTGTCATTTGACACAGTCCTAGATGATGACGGTTGTTCAGACATTTTAAGTCTATCTAATAGATTGCCTAGCGATTCTACAGGAACTTCCACTTGTGGTGGATTAACTTCTGATGAAGGAAATAGAGTGACCCTGACTCCAAAATGAGTTGGAGTACTTGCTTGCGGATCCTCTGCAATTTCCTCTATCGCAATCAAACCCGGTAGAAGAGGCAGACCGTCAGGTCCCTAAAATATTTCTGGTGCCGAAGAAGTGGTTGTTTCGACAGCGACAGTTGTTTGGGGAACAAAACTTTCTGGACCGGTTACAGATTGAACTGGTTCAGTTACACAAGTATTTGCCCCCAGACTAGGATCAGTATTACTGTCCTTCTGTGGCTGTTGAACTTCCTCTATAGAGGCAGGGTTTCCAAAAATGTTAGGAGTAACCGAAACCTCGGATGTAGTAGGAACACTTGTTCTAACTTTCAAAGGAGATTTTGACCCGGTTAAACGAGTTCGCTTTGCCCGTACTGGGTTCGATTCCGGGGACAAAGACGGTTGACTCGCAAGCCTCCGCGAACGACGGGTTTTCAATTGACTTTCTTCCATGATTGCGGATTACTCGATCAACTAAAATACTAAAAGGGGAAATTTGTGTTTCCGAATTGAATGAATTTTATTAGACGCTTTTAGACACAACTTGCTTTTTCACTTTTTAAGAGTCGAGAAAAAGCTAAAGATGACTCTAGTCTCCTTCGATGTATTAACGAGCCCGAAGTGACAAATGCTCAGTTGGACTTTTTCAGTTATAGAGTTTGAAAAAGGCCAAAAGAAACTACTCTGGAGATCTAGGCAGAGGGTGTGCCAAACCTTTCGCAAAACCACAGAATACGTTTTATGGTACGGGTGGTCGATCTTCGTGAATGCTGTGTTCACTGCATTGCGATCAGTAGGGCGGCCGACACGGTTTCCTATGGATAAAGGCTTTGATCCTATAGGGGTCTCCCAATATATACGCGACGGTACGTGGGAGCACAATCCGTATTAGTGCCACCGACTCTCAGGAGGAATCACCCACCTTCGTCGAGATCGACAGTCACTATGTTTAACGACGCCGGAACACGTCTCTAGCTTAGACCTCTAGATGTTTGCGTTATGTTTCAAAGCGTTGTTAGGTTCATTCAATATATTTTAAGTTGATCTTTTTAAAGTTTGCCTTTCAAGGTTCACCACGAGATGTATTGATACAAATTCCTAAATGCAGTCTAAGATGAGAAGCAAGCTTTTCAAATCTTTTCGACTTATGAAAATCTTAACTACTGAGGGAAAAGAGAGATAAAATCCTTTTCACACAGATCAAAGAGCACTCGCTAATGCACTTTTTCCCTAAATCAACATACAAACTTAATGCAAAATGCAAAATGCAAGTATTTCTTTTCTCTTCCTTAATGTTTGATGAAGTACAGAAAGAAAGTTGTTGTATAATTTCGAATTCAATTTCAAGCGAAAGCAAACAAGTTCATCCAAAATCGAAAGACACCTTACGATTTACTTGTTTCGACACTTAGAAATATGTAAATTCAAACCATATAACGAAAGTGACAAACTCAATCAACTATGAACAGCAAATAAGCTAACTCTTAAGATCAGAAACGACACTTAATCACAGGTCTAGATCTAAGAGGTCAATGCAAGACTGGTTCACTTTTGTTATGGGAAACTGTAGATGACGTAAGAAATACAAAAGAACAAATACAGTTTCTCTATACAACTGAGGCGGAATAATGACAAAGGAAGATGGTTTCAGATAGGCCTACTAACTGGCAGCAAACAGCAAAAACAACAGTGAAAACAGATGAAGACACAGCAAGAAACCACAGGAACTCAAGCCAAGACTGGTCCAGTGCAGGTGTAACACTGCCTGTTTGACCTTCAGCGCAGGTATCCCCTTCAGGAACTGCGCTGAAATGCAGACTGCTAGTGTACAGCCTGTAATGAAGAACGAGACTTTCGTCCGTCTTGGTTTCCGGGTCACAAATTGCTCAAAAATTCACAGTTTTTGCTCAAATCAGAAACTATCAGTCAAGGGCACACTAAGGGATGTAAAGGAGGATGAAAAGCTATCACTAAGAGCTTATTAGAGTCTCTGTGGATCAGCTCTTCCACTCATAAACTTACTCAGAAACTGAGCCAGAGTAGCTGCCCTCTACTTTGTGTTTGATAGATTCAAACACAGTTCGATTTGGTACTCTCCTTGTTTATGAAATGAATAGCAAGAAACACAACAAACTAACAAGAGATCTTCCCCAGTGGAGTCGCCATTTTGTTGGGGGGAAAAGTATCTAATGCAGAATGCCTCTATCCCTACTCTGAAGGTGATAGTACTCCAGCAACAACTGAATGCAAAGCTATTCAAGTTTCTTCTTTATGAGATGAGAGAGGGAAGAAAAGGATGATCTACTAACCGTTATCTTGCGCTTAATAGTCGATCCAGTCTTCACTCCTTGCCGCTTGCTCCTAGCTCCTTTCCCTTTCACCGGCCCAGCTACACACAGATCCTGTAAAAGCACAAGAAAAGGAAACTACAAGAAGCATACATCCATAATCGATTATAGGATTAGCATAAATCAAATGTACAAACATCTATTCATCATAAAGATACATGCACATAGAAGAATCTTGAATACTTTATTGATAATAGAAGTAAAGTTCTGAGAGAGTTACAACCACAATGGGCCCAATCCAGCAACACCTCCCAGCTGAATGAAATCTCCTCTTCACCTCCTTTAAACAAACACCCAATAGCTCTAATCACAAACCAACAACACTTCCTTACTTGCACAAAATTCCAGCCTTCATAGACCTCATGAGAGAGCTCTATATATAGATTTTTGGAGAAAGGATGAGTCATCTTGAGACTGGCCTGAAGCTGACTTGTGTCCTCTCCCACTTTAGTTAATCTTCAGTTCTTGAGTCCACTTGGAGAATCTTGCCTCCACTTGGAGATCAAGACCCTCTTACTCATCATAGGGCGAATTCCTTGAACCAAGTGTCAGTTTGGAAGCTTCTCGGGCAGTTGACACCTTGCAGAATGACTGTGCCACTTGGCCAATCTCGCCCAGCGTAGGTAGCCTTCATTGATTTTGACCTTCAGTGCAGGTACAAGGAGGAGCAGTTGACATTCAGCGCAGATGCTCAGTGGAGCAGCTGACATGATCCAGAAATAGCCTGTTTTTGACTGTTTTTGAGTGGAGAACTGATTTTCAGTGCTGTGGTTTGCAGACCTTGTTCCTCTAAGGGTAAGAACAACATGTTTAGGGACTTTGGATCCCTCAGATTATCGACATTTCATGCTCTATGCTGTTAGGCACAAAAATGTCTATAACACTTAGGGATTACCTAGCCATTCAATGTAACATGCAATCCATACCTTGTGGTATTCAAATACCTGTGCACCTTCTTATTATACATAGCCAGCTTGTAGCACTTTGTCACCTTTTCATATAGTTCCTCTTTATCCTTTCCAGCTATAGCCATATTTCCTTCATTTCAAATGATCCTCAAGAAGGGTCCACTCATCACACCTTATCAAGGAGGATAGAAACATCCATATACTCAAATACATATGCAGGAAGTATAAAAAATAAACATAATAATCAGATCCATAATTCTAAAACAAAGGTAAGAGGCATCATAAGTCAAGAAATACTTACCTTCAATGAGAGGTGATCCTCTCCCTCTTGAAAGAACCTTCAAGAGCCATCAATGTCCATTGTCCACATACCAATGTTTCCTTAAATTTACTAACCTTTCCTACTAAGGACTATCCCATCTAGGACTTCATCAAATCCTTCACAAGTTCTTGAGCATCTTCACATTGAACATACTAGGCTTCATATCTCATTTTTCTCTATAATCCATGGTTTATCTCAAACCATATCCTCATTATATCCATCAAACCCTAATACACAAATTGTCTAAGGTTTTCTTCAAACCCTAGAATTATTTTAGGTCTCAACCATCCTCTTCTTGTTTCCATCAATGGTGTCATCATCGAGGTGATCTCCATGGATTTGTCTTCACCCCAGCTCTGATACCATGTTAAATTTTCTTAGGGCTATATTTCTCTTTTCTTTGATAATTTCATTTATTTATTAACATATTAATTTCACCATTGATCATAAGTACAATATTGATATTACATAATTATTCATCAAAATATGCAACTATGTAGAAATAACAACATCATTATCATTAATGTAGAAAAACATAAAGGAACAATAGAAGAAAAGCATGCACACATAGAGACACTAGGATTGGTCGGAGACCAGGGAAAAACCCACTACGGGAAAACCCTTGCAAATTATTATTCTTCTTAGATCATCATCAAATGATTCAGGAAAAGAGAGTACAATGATTCATATCTTTGTCTATGCAACTAACCAGTAAAACAACTATGACATCCATGAAATGAACATGTTGATGGTGTTGGACCCGCCAACATGTAAGGGGATCTCCCTGGTAAGAAGTCCCAATTAGACCTCAGATTGTTTAGTGCAGTGGTCCCAGAAGTGGGTTGTACGTTAATCCCTTGGCCACGATTTTGCACAGAAGCAAGTAAGATGACTTTGTTGGTAGCAAGGGTGTGACAGCTGCAGTGAGTCAAGGAAGGTGCATAAGAGGTTCTAGCACATGGGGATTAAGATAAGTGTGCCCCTTGGAAACCTGAAATATTACTCGGCTTGGAAGGGAACACACGAGCAAAGATGCATCACCAGCTGGAAAGCGAGTTAGCAAGAAATCCAAAGTGATGGTTAAACCAACAACACATTTCAGAAAGATTCATACATACTCATACAGAATAGTCCATACATGCATGCGTAAGAAAGAAAATACGTATATCATTTAGAGTAAACCAGATAGCATAGAATACAATACAACATATGCATAAAATGTGCTAGCTCTTATTATATAAATAAGTGTAAGTTCCGGCCATACAATACATCCATGTCCAACCACTAGTCCCAATAGTGGAACGTTACAACGACATATGCATGCTCCTCCAACAAGATGTACTAGATTTACGCAGTGGAGAAGCCAAGGCTCATTACAATATTGTCTAAGCTCTCTCCAAGATAGTCTTATTGGAACCTTGGCTAACCAAAAGCCCTTACAATGAGTTATGAGGGACTATTTATAGCAAAAGGTGGGGTGACCCTTGACATTCCCCTTGGTGATAGTTCATATACCCTCATGACTCTTCATCTACTCTATGACTGTTACATCCAACTATCGACACTTGACTTACACTTGACATGATGTCACATTATAATGCACATGTGCTCATGTGAGACAAAATGGCTTGAGAAATCCATGCAAGACATCACTGACACTCGGTCCATTGTGGTGAGAATAACTCTTTGACATGCTTGTGATGGTGAAGGTGGTGAGCTGATGTGAAGCTTGGTCATCCGTGATGGTGTGCATGCGCTCCATGGTGACATCTTGCTGAAGCGAACTCTTGCCTCTGTTGCATCTAGGTACATTGGTATGGATCCTTCATCCAACTCATATTCTAACATGCGCATGGTCTTCTAAGGCGCGGTTGAAAAACACACTGATGCACAATGTCCATGCCAATCTTCAAGTGTGTGCTGGTGGTGATGCGCATCAACTTTTCGAAGTACATGTTCAGCTCCAGTTGGACTTGCCTCTTGTCTTCACCTTAGTGAGTGTGCTGAATGGGTTGGATCACATGCGTGTGCATAATGACATGCGTGTTTTTGAATCCCTTGCATGCAATCAACAACATTGTTCACCATGTCTGCTCTGTGCTAGTTGCTTGGATGGATCTACAACTTGTACAGGCGCAGTTTCATCTGTGAGTGCATGTTGCACCCCCTATTGTTCCGGTTCCTATTGTAACTCATTCACTTGTCTGTGCAGCTCATGTTCCTCCTTGAGTTGTTTCTTCAGCACATGCAACTCCTTCTTTGTTCCATTCTCTATCTTCACGTGATCGCGTGGTCACCTCATAGCCTGAGTCTCCAAAGTTTCTTTAATCACCAGTGGATCTGCTTGAGCTAGAACTTTGTTTCGCCTTTGTGCTATCAACAACCTTCCTCTTACATTCGTTGCATCTAATATGGTGCCTTCAGCTATTGTTCATGATGTTGCCTATTGTGATGTTTCTTCCATCACATCTTGATGTCCTTGCCTATGAACAACTTGATGTCTTCATGAGTAGGAAAGCTCATAGACACTTGATCGACTGCATCCCCAAGTGTGCTTTGAACGGTATCTTTGACTCTACTCTCCTAGAAACCATAGTACCTGCACCAATGAGAGGTAGATGAACACCTATGATACCTAGAGACATGGAAACACTCATGGCAAGCAATCTGTCAGTGGAAAACCAAAATGAACTTGAGAACTGACTTGCAGCATACCTATGTAACTAATCATGAAGTTTGTGCAATTTTCATCGATAGGTCGGGAGACTAACAACCAAGACTGCGCAAGGCATAGTCTAGGTTATTGGGAGACTGACTGACTGCTGGAATTACACAATGCACTGTCTAGTCTGGTTGCTAATTGATGGAATTATGCAATGCAAAATATTAGCTAGCAATGGCTGCAGGTTAAGTGACTGCATTGTGAAATTTTCTAAGCCAGTGGTCACTATCCCTCAGAAATGCACAAAACAGTCCTGGAGGACACTCACTGGGCATAAATGCACATTTCCTGAGAGGAAGACAAATCATTCCCTCTCATGATTGTGCAATGATGTCTTGGTGAAGCAGAGTTCTGGCCAAGGCTGCTTAGACTTGTTGATGGGCAACTGAAATCGAATGTCAATGTGAATGCATGGCGATACTGAGTGTAAGCATAAATGAATGATCGTGCATGAAAACGGTGAATGACAGATTCAAAAAATGGAACAACATGCATGTGGGTGAGGTAAATTGCCGAATCGATGACTGTTCATGAAAAAAAATTTCATGCATGCGACAACAGTGAGATAGCAACGAAAACTGAAACGGTGCTAGTACAAGCTAGTATGTATCAAAATGATAGTAAGAACTCACTGAAATCAAGCACATAGTGTTCATACAAAGAGAAACACAAAAAGTACCAGAAATGCAACATAAGACATGGAAAATGGGCTTACCCCAAAACAACTGAGTTGAATGTGCCAACAACTCCTAGATGCGATGTGGGATGTCAGAGCTGCAAGGTTGATGTGAGGAATGAGCTTTGCAGTGTCTAGTTGATGAGTTTTCATAACATCAAGGTTGTGATGTGCATGCTGCCTTGGGAGAAGTAGCCCATGCATGCAAGTCTGTTTTGCTTGGCCTCGGAGGGAACTGATTAACTTAGCTGCACATGCAAGAGGCTTCTCAACTACTGGGAGAAAATGCACATTTCTGGCTAGGAGTTAGGCTTGCTTCCCAAGAGATTTCCACAATTTATGGGTAGAGCAGCTGACTGCTGCCTAGATTTGCACAAATTCTGGGCTAAACAACCCTCCCGAGGGAAATTGCACAATTTTCTCTATAAGGGCTGACTAGAAGAATTGCGCAATTTTCTCTATGAGGGATGACTAGTAGAATTACATAATTATAGAGCCTAGGAGGTTTCCAGACATGATTGTGAAATTTCTAGATGGAAGGTTGGTTTCCCTCCAAAATTGCGCAATTTCTTGATGGAGTTGCTCAACCTGCAGTTGGACCAAGTTCGGGTGAATAGCCTGTGAGTGGAATTCATCAAGTTGTGACCGAAAAACTGCGTTTGTGCAAGAAAAAAACTGAAGCTTCTGTACTTGATGAATTAAGACATGCTGTTGTGAAGGTTGGAAGGGAGGCTCCAAAACAAAGTTAAGGCAAAATTTTGGAGGGTCGTTGTAGTCGCTACAATAGAACCTAATCATGCTTATACTCAAAACTCTCATTATGAGGACTGTAATGTATTTTCACTGATTGCAGTCAATTGATGAACACTTTTGTCACTGAGAAAAGTCTTCAAAATACTGAAATTTCATATTTTAGTCTTGAACACATGGAGGAGGATCTGTGTGAGAAACTATTGCAAAACTGGATGCTCCTTGGTGAACTGTATGCGTTGTTCAGGTGAAAAATACACTCAAATATGCCTCAAATGCCTAAACGCACCATTCAGGCTACTATGTGAGCATCTGAAGCTTCCAAGATGCACCCTTAACCATTCTTTGTGTGCGTCTAGGGACTAGATTTCCCAATCTACTCTAGAAACCCTAGACACTCCCTTCAGGCTACCACCTGAGCGTCTGAGGCTTCCTAGACACACCCTTGACCACTTTGTGCATGCATCTGGGGTTGAAAATACTCAATTACATGCATGCAGATGAGAAACAGAAACCCTAGATGCATGTGAGATTCAATCATGTAGTTTTGTACCCTTGTGTGAATTCTCTCTATTAGACCTATGTGAACTAAGACAATAGAAGAGAAGAGAATATGGCTTGATAAATTTCCAAATGAGCTTGAGGTCTCTTCTATTTATAGGATTACATGAGGGTCCAGTTGATGTTGTGGCTAACCTATCCAATTGTACATATGCATAGGGCCTACCTGATCCAATATAAATGAGTGGGAACATAAATTCAAAAACCAACTTCTGATTTCCCAAATGAAGTAATCTTTAGGTTGATTTTGGTCCTCTCAAAAATACAAATCTATTTCAATTATTATCTTCATCATATGAGCTATTCAAAGTGGAATTTGATTGTAGTTTCATATTTTAACAAGACAAACAACCTCTACCACAAGACTCTGACAATTCTCTTCCCATTCATGCATTAAGTCTTGAGGAACCTCTTCCTTTCATTTAGCTTCTTCCAATTTAACTTTCAAAGATAGAATATCATATTTGCATTTCTTTGAGATCATTTCCTTCCTTAACTTGAGAAGATTCTATTTTAATTGATTGTTCTCTTCTTCTAGTTTCTCACATGTTCCTTGTTTTTCTTTAAGTAGAAGGACTAAACTATATTTTCTCTTGATAGCTTCTTCAAGTTTTTCTTTTTGATAAGAAAACTCTTCATTATCATAGTTATAGATACCTTCTTCAGCACGTTATAGTTCTTCTTTCATCTGCTTATTCCTTTCCCTTGCTTTCTTTAACTCATCAATAGCATTGATGAGTTCCCCTTCAAGGCCCACTACTCCTTCTTCTTCCTCTTCAGAATCCATAATACCTTGTTTCTTTGAGTCTGTTCCAAAATCCATAAGTAAATACTTATTTGAATCATCCTCCAAAGGGTTTTCACTGTCTGATTCTAGTGCTGAGCTATCCTCTTTGGAGTAGAACCCATTTTTATTATATAGATTTTTCTTCTGATGTTTCTAAGACATCTTTCCAAATTTATGATTGTTATGAAACCAGATCACAAAAATATAGAAAAGATAGATCAATGAATTAAAAATCAGCCTCTTGGAGGGGGCAACCTCCTTTACATTACACAAATGAACAATTCTTGGATGATACAAATGACAATACCTCCTTTCTATATATAGGAGTCTAAGGGGTCCCAATACAATCAGATCCTACATAAAAATAATATTGTAGGGGCACATCAATACCAATAATGGGCTTCTATGGGCCATAATAATAACAACATGGGGACTATATGGACACAATAATACAATAAGGGGGTTGCACTAATAACAATAAGGGGTTACACTAGTAGTATAGGGACCTAGCTTGACCCTCTCCTTAAAAAAGTGTTGTCCTTAATGCTTGAGTAGTTCTGGATGCTTATGTATAAAATTCTCATCCTCCCATGTCGAATCTTCAGCGGGTAAGTTCTTCCACTTGATGATATACTCTAAAATTGATCGATTTTGTAGCTGTCGATTTCTTGTTTTTATGACTTCTTCCGATTCCAATATGATTTTTCCTTCCTCGTCAAGTCCTGGCAATAACGTTTTAACTGGGATCTTCTCACCTATAACCTTCTTTAAGCATGAAACATGGAAAACTGGGTGCACTTGGGAAGATTCAAGAAGCTCCAATTTGTATGCCATAGTACCAATCTTTTGTAACACCTTCTACGGACCATAATATTTTGGTGATAATTTATTATTCTTCTTAGCTTGCTTGAGGGACACTTGTTTGTATGGTTGTAGTCGTAGAAATACCGAGTCACCTACATCAAAACTTATTTCGTTGTGATGTTGATTTGCGTGTTGTTTCATTCTATTTTGCGTCAAAGTGAGGCTACCATTTAAGAGTTTGAGAACTTGTTGTTGATGCTCAATGTGATCTTCCACTGCTTGAACCTTAGAATTTTCTTTTAAAGATGATGCGATGGACGATGGATGATATCCATAAAGTGCCATAAATGGGGTCATTTTAGCTGCAATATGGAAGGAATTGTTATACCACCATTTAGCCATAGGCAACCACTTAACCCATGATGTCTGCTTATCATATACAAAGCAACGAAGATATCCTTCCAAACATTTGTTCACTATCTCATTTTTCGCATCAAATTGAGGATGATAAGATGAGTTATAAGCTAACTCAGTACCCAAATATTCCACCTCTTATACTCCAAAGAATCATTTGGAGCTTTTTGCATATAATTGTTTATCCTACAACAGTTTGAGCACCCTGTCAACATGTTGAACAAAATCCTTCCAAAACTTGTTGTAGATTAGTATATCATCAAAAACTACTAACACAAATTTTCTAAGTAAGGGTTTGAAAATGCAATTCATCAAACCTTGAAATGTAGAAGGTGCATTGGTAAGGCCAAAAGGCATGACCAAAAATTCATAATTACCATCACGAGTTCTAAATTTTGTTTTTGGAATGTCTTCAGTCTTCATTATGATTTGATGATATCCTGAATGGATATCCAACTTGGTAAAGTAAATTTCTCCATGTAATTTATCCAATAATTCATCAATGATAGGAATGGGAAATTTATCTTTAATAGTAAGCTTGTTGAGCTCCCTATATTCTAGACACATGTGCCATGATCCATCCCTCTTGTGTAACAATACCACTGGAGTAGAGAAAGAACTTTGTCTAGGTTGAATTATACAAACCTCTAGCATTTATGCAGCCATACGTCCAATTTCACTCTTTTGGGCATATGGATATTTGTAAGGCATGATGTTTGGGGGAACACTTCCTGGAATCAAATGAATAGCATGATCATGATCAAGAATAGGTGGGAGGCCTTTGGGAGTCTCAAATACCTTGTAAATATTGTCCAAAACATTTTGGAGATCTAGAGAAATATATGATTTCGATGTGGGAACCTCTAGTGAACATAATTGTGCAATTATGCCCCATTGTTCCTTCTTTAGAAGATTTTTCATGCTGTTAGAGCTAATTATCTTTCAAGGTTTCCTTGTGATACCCATTAGTTCAACTTCCTTTTCTTCCCCAAAAAAATTCAAGAAAAGTTCTTGAAAATTAAAAGCTATCGTACCCAAAGATTGTATAAATTGGACTCCTAGTACAACGACTTAAAAATAGATCAATGACTTAAAAATTAACCTCTTAGAGGGGGAAACCTCCTTTATATTACACAAATGAACAATTCTTGGATGATACAAATGACAAGACCTCCTTTCTATATATAGGAGTCTAAGGGGTTCTAATACAATCAGAGCCTACATAACAATAATATTGTATGGGTGCAACAATAACAATAGTGGGTTTCTATGGGGCATAATAATAACAACATGGGGACTATATGGGCATAATAATACAATAAGGGGGTTGAACTAATAACAATAAGGGGTTACACTAGTAGTAGAGGGACCTAACACTGATCATCTTCCTTTTCAGCCCTTTCTTTATAAGGGAATTTGGACAAAAAAAATGTCCAACTCTTCCACAGTCAAAGAATTTAAAGGGAAACTTCCCTTTTTGTTTTCCTGAGCCATGATTCAATTTCCTAGATAATTGAGCCAACTCCTGATCAGATTCATAGCTAGAGTAGTCTTGATGATCTTTATGCTCCTTGGCCTTTTTGGATACTTTGAATGTTTCTTCCTTAAGTTCAGACTTCTCTCTTCCTACTCTCATCTCATAGGATGTGAAAGTACCATGCAGTTGGTCCATCTTGAGATCATTTAAATTAGCCATTTGTTCAATAGCTGATACTTTGGCATTTATCCCATGCGCAGAGATCTTAATATTTTCTGAAAAATCGTCTCTTACTTGACCTCTTCACCAAGTCCTATAATCATATTGGTTACTTCATCAACTCTAAGGAAGTACTTTGTTATGCCTTCATATTCACTCATTCTCAAGCTCTCAAATATCATTCTAAAGGTTTGAAGTTTCGCGTACTTGACTTTTTCATCTCCTTCATGACTCTGATTAAGCTTTACCCACAACTTCCTTATAAGACTTACAGTGCATATAATTTACAAGTTCTAATTAACTAAGACCAATAAGAATGGAATTCTTGGCTTTAGAATTATTCTCATATAATTTTTTACCATTTGCATCAGTGGGAGGAATATCAGCAACATTGTAGTCTACTAGCACTGAAGTCCAAACATTTACTCTTAGGGACATAAGATACACTTCCATCATTACTTTCCAAAAGGCACAGTTTTTCCCATCAAATATTGGCATTCTACTTGAGTAAGCCTCTTGAATCTCTTTCCTATACATAATTCCTTATAGATCTACCTTCCAATGGTTATAATGTTCTTGAAAGAACTTGGTTTTGATACCAATTACTGGAATAAGGAATTACTCAAAGGGAGGTTGAATCAGTAATAGTGAGATTCTTAAATATATTTTTTGAATATGCTTTAAGTCATTTTTATTTCCTATTACTTATGAGAGAATTTATTCATAAAGAAAGTAGGTAGAAAATTTAAGCATTCATATCTCCATACAACCAATCACATGAGAAACATACATATTTTGACACTAGTGTTTTCACGTGGAAACCCAGAGGGAAAAATATCCATTTTTTGTTTGTTTATAATGTTAATTAAACACCTACTTAATTACATCAGTTTGTTTGTGAGCACCCACTCACAAGAGGCACCGACCCCCTTAGGTTAGTAAGAACCAACTTTCTAGGAGGCACCAACCTCTTCTGAATGCAGGCTACAACCTACTCTTTCCATTGTTCTACTATTTCATATAATTTTCAAACTGAAAACTGAGGCATATATGATTATGGAAAATACCAGTCAGGTTGGTTACAGAAAAAGCCTCTGCTCTAAGTCCATTGTTATTCCATAGACTCCCTTTGATCTCATAAATATTATCTCTACCCACTTCTCATAGCAACATATCCTCAACACTATGCCTTCTCTCGCACAGGCTCCCTACTACAAAATCTTCATCTCTGTTCTCGTTGTTCTTCTCATAACACTAACTCTGTTGTCATTGCTCATCTCACATCACACTCTCTTCTCTCACTATTTATCACATCAAGAATACAACCTACTTCCCCACATTTCTCGATGGTAATCGATGGTTTTGATCCTCTAATGTGTACTGCATAATTTTGTCTCTACTACCTATTTCCATACTCCCCGAGTGTACCTCAGTATGGCTCCTCCTGTTGTTGTTGCATCTATTGTTTTAACTTTTTCATGGAGTTAAACAAGGAAATGGGATTTCGAGTTCTTCACTTACTCCTTGTGTAATCCTCCATACTGGGAATTTAATCTCAAGCAGTTTGTACGCTCTACTGTAACTTCACATGCATATTTACTAATCCACATAGCTTGAAAGTACTCAAGAATGACCACACTATTCCTCATTTAAATCTACCAGTTGTGCACGTGAATAATCTGATTTCATTCTCCATTTCCTGAGTCCTTCTTTGTGAACAGTTGTCCTCATTGCCTCGTCTTATCACTTTCTGCAGATCCATATGACTCGATAAACAAAATCCAATGATCTGCATTTAATCTTCAACTACCAACCCATTTATTTGCTTAACTCACTGTATTGTTTCATCAAAGCCCCAACATATTGTATCTCAAACAAAAGAAATTTTAGGATATCACACAGCTTTGATATCCTTATCCCCCTTGGCACATAACTCCTTGAGCATATTCTTTCAAATAAGACCGGGCATGTGACCGTCATCTTAGTTTAACATTGTAGCATTATATTGAAGCCCCTTTGTGTCGTAACTTCTGCAATGTCCCGATTTCATCTTAGCTCCCTCTATTTAGCCCTTGGTTCCTTTGAGCTCCATACAACCATGTGCCAGATAATATCATAGCCCCCTTTCATTATAACTTTTTCAAATTCCATTTGCATAAGAGTTACGATGTCCTCATCCTCCAGTATGTTGACCTCTGATATGCTAACCTCCAAGATAATGTCATGATTTCGTCTTTTCTCCACGTGGCACCTCCTAAGTAGTGACACATGTCACCTTGATTTGCCCCATTGGGCCACAAAAAATGCTAAAAGAAAATTCCATGTGTCCACCTTACTGCCATGTCATGCTGATGTCAATTTCCACTTCAGCTTCTCAAAGCCAATCACATGTCGCCATGTGTCCTACCAGAGGAGAGAGAAAGGGTCCAAATTAGCCATGGTTTTATTTACAATGTTGGACTCGCTAACATTCAGGGGATCTCCCTGGTAATAATTCCCAACTAGACCTTAGACCATTTGGAGTAGGAGTCCTAGAAGTGGGCTGTAATGTAGTGCCTTGACCGTGGTAGCGCGCAAAGATAGGTATGATGACTTTGGTCAGAAGAAAGTGTATGGCATTGCAATGGGTCAAGTGAAATGCATGGGTGTTCTAACACATGGAGGGGAAAAGGAAGTGTGCCCTTAGAAGCCTATAATAGTACACATATTTAAAGGAACACACGAATGAAATGACATCACAAGATGAAATGCAGAAAATTCCACAAACCAAAGTGATGGGTTAATCCAACAACATGCATTCAACAATATTAATACAATTGCATACAAAGTAGTTCATAAGAAAATGCATAAGTCAAACAAAATACATTGCTAAGGAAGCTAGAATAGTCCAACTATAATAACAACATATGCATGAAATTGTGTTGGCTCATTTATTATTATTATAAGTGAAAGTTCCATCCATACATACACCGTTCACAACCACTAGCCCCAATAGTGGAACATTAGAGTCAAGAACACCTTCTCCTCCAAATAAGTATACTCGCTCTACATTGTGGAGAAGCCAAGGCTCATCACAGTACTCCCAAGCCTTCTCTAAGCCTAAGCCTCACCAAAATATTGGCTCCCAAAATCCCCTTCTATGAGTTATGAGGTTATATTTATAACAAAGAGTGGGATGACCCTTGACATTACCCCTTGTGATTCTTTGACTACCCTCAGGACTCTTCAACTTCGTTACAATTAAATCATTACATTACATAGTGGCTGTTCACATTCCACTAATGACACTTGGAATTTCACTTAGAACATATTTACAAATAATATACATTTTCCACATGTACGCATGTGAGACAAAATTGGCTAGAGACGGCTTAACAAGACAAAACACTATGACTCAGAATTTTGGGGAAAGACCAACTTGGAAACCTCCACTTGATGTTTCTCGGTGACCTACTAATGCCAAGCTTGGTATTGTGCTATGATGTCCCAAAAATGCTTGATGGTTTCTTTCTGGTAGCAGACTCTTGCCTCCATAGCTTATAGGTATATGGTCTTGGACCCTTTGTCCAACTCATACTGAAGCATGTGCAGCATGGTGTTGACCATGACAGGACTACCAATGTACTTCTGCATATTTTGTATGCTCAGCTCCAAGACATCACTAGTGGCCTCTCGCCTTAGCTTCTCCATGTACCTATCGACCTCTAGCCGGACTTTGTTCTTGTGCTTAGCTTCGGTGAGGGAACTGATTAACAAGATCCTGGTTTTTCTCATTATGACATGGAAACCCCTATGCAGCCATGTATATGAATCTTGTATGCTACTAATGAATGAGGCAAGGTCCTCATAGTTCTGGATCAACATTTGTGTCTTTTCTTTTTCTAGCTCTACCTGCGGCTTCATCATCTTTGGCAAGTGAAGCGAAGCTCCCTTGTACCACATTGTCCACTCTTGCACATGGGTAATGGAAGCATGTATTTCCATGAGAATTTGGACAAACCTTTTGCTCTACTGCTGAAATCCATGTAGATGGACAACCTCCTTATGCACAGTGACAAATCCGTCATATATATTTCACATGGTAGCCTGTAGTGTTGATACTTCAGTAAGTATCACTTTCCTCATCTCTATCGTTACAGAACCTATGCTTTGCTCTATGGATTTTTCTGCCACTTGCATGGTCACCTACAAGCTTTTTTGCATCTGTTCATTCTTTGCTAACAGGAACTTGACATTCAAGCTCATGGTTGTTGCATAAGCCAAGGTGGCATTGGCCATGGCAATTGGATGCTTTCTAACATCTGACACTCTCACCCTTTCCTTCAAGAATGCAGGTGACACGTGATCATCTAGGAAATGATTTCTCTGTGCATGTAATATCTTCTTCTACAACTCATTAAATGATAGATTTTACACATCCATCATAGATCATCATCAAGGAGAATAACCTCTCTCAGAACTGGTTCTAACATTAGAGGAGGTGGAGACTAAGAAGTGACCTTGAGTGCTCTCAGTATGAGGTCAGTGTCTTGGTCATATGGGTCTTTTCCTAACTCCATGTTTGTCACTTCAATCAATTGCTCAATTTATTGAGCATGCTCCCAATCCTACATCTACTCACCCTCTTCTTCAGTTGCTAGTTGTGTCGAGTCTTAAACCTATATGGGCGTTGTTTTCTTTGTTATTACATCTTACCTTTCATCCTCCTCCTATTTTTGCTTCTCTTCCCCCTCTCTCCTTCTTTACTGCCACTCTTTCTTCAACTTATTCTTTGTTTCCTACAACTTCCTTTCTGCTTCCTCCAACCTTTTCTTTTCCTTCTTCCTTCACTCTTCCCTCTTTATGCATTGTTGCCTCTTTTTCTATGCTACCAAATTTTCTTTCTCAATGATAGGATCTTCTTTGAGCTTGCAGATTTGCCTAGCCTCTAGGTTCTTGGGAATCTTCCGCTTTCCCTTGTCCTGCGCTGGTTTGCTACTTCTTGCTATTGTTGTTGTTTCTTTCTGGTGTGCTTCTGTCAGTGGAGCAACTTTCCATGCTTTAGCTATACCAACCGGTTCATTGAGCTTGGATTCATTGTAATAGTATCTCCAAGGGTCCTCCTCTTCCCAATGACATGTCCCATGGATCCATGGATAGTAAACCTTTTCACAGTGGTTCTTGCAAATACCATGGGGATCATATGGATTGAAGTCTTTGGTGTCAAAATCAAACTTTACTATTTCCTTGGCTTTGCCATCCACATCTTTCAAGCTCTTAATCTCATACAATCCAATCTGCAAAGGAAGGTGTTGGGTCCCTATAATGCTAGTAATTACCCCATTACTATTTTAGTTTCATCCCTTATTAATATTGTTGTGCCCCTATTATCCCCATATTGTTATTACTGTGCCCCATAGAATCCCTCTATTGTTACTTTTGTGGCTTTATATTATTATTGTTAGGTCGGCTGGGTTATATTGTGACTCCTTAGACTCCTATATATAGAAATGAGGTTTTGTCATTTGAATCATCCAAGAATTTTTCATTTATGTAATGTAAAGGAGGTTTCCCCCTCGAAGAGGCTAAATTCTAAGGCATTGATCTATCTTTTCTATCTTTTCTTGAGCTGGTTTCATAACATTTGGTATCAGAGCTTTGGATTCTAGGGTTTCGCTACTCCAAATAGGTCATCGTGGCATTTTCGCTATAACTCTTTTTCTGTGATGTTTAAGAAGTTGAAAAAAAACCTATTTGAGAAGAAATCTCGGTGAACCTCGAATCCGAATTTCAGAGATTTTTACACTATATTTACGGAGATATGATCTGAGGAAGTTGGTCTTTTTGCAGACTCCTGAATTACATTCCAAACAGGTGACCTAGGGAAAATTGTCATAACTTTCTCTTTGGGGATCAGATTGAAATTTCATAAGAAGGTACAGAAAGAGGATGGACTACAGTTTCTTGTATGCATTTTTTAGATCCAAAGGTCGAAACAATCACTCATGGCACGTCGTACAAGTTCTCTCTACTGAACTAGTCTATAATCAAGTCACTGTGGGAGATTTCGCATAACTCTTTCTTGGAGAATCCAATTTGGGTCAGACTTGTGGCATTGGAAAGAGGACACAAAGGGCTACTACAAGTCATAAATTCAGAACTAGATGATTGGAAATTACAGAGATACATCAGAGGCAATATCAAGCTCCTACAAAGTGAAAAAGGGTGTGTAGATTTTCTTAAATTTTTGCTTAAGCTTGGTTTGAAAATTTATTTTGAAGGAATTCAAAGGGCATATTAGAGCATTATTATTGGTAACTGATGCCCTGAGGAAAGAAAATGCAAATACCTAGTAAGCAATTTGAAAGCTCTAGTATTACTCATGAAGAAGAGGAAGAAATGCTACATGATATATCAAAATTACAAGAACAAGTGCAACAAATGTCACTGTCACAAAAGCTAACAGAAGCTAAGATAGGCGTGAAGCTAAGATGAATGGAATGGAAACTAAGATGGACAACTTGAAGATAGATTTGAACAAAAAATTGAAGACAGGTGTTAGCGCTTGGAACTCACCTAGGCTGAGATAGACAAACTCTCAAGGCTACATCAAACCATTTCACCTCGTAGCTAGCCCTACGAGGTATGAGAAGGCTCTCTCGGGTCAGATTCGGTAGATCTTTCAATATGATAAGCTGACCAATTAGGAATAAAGATTTTAGGCTAGTAAATTGATAAGGGAGGTTGATTTAAAGATTTTTGGGGTTTTTGGTGGCAATTGGAGGGAGTGCAATTCAGGGTGCGGGGATTGGGCTCAGTTTTTGCAGGGGGATCTTTGGGGCAAGGTAGGAGTGAGTGCTGATGCCTTAATCTGAGATGGATGATCAGGAATGATAGAAGAGGAGCTAAAGAGGGCAAACAACAACTTTGAATCCTCTTTAGACAGTGGAAAACATAGATATTGAACAAAATTAAAAGCTGAGCATGGCGTGCATGAATTCAAACTTTATCACTTCATTTGTTCAATTAGCAGCAAAGAAAGAGATGGAACACATAAACACACTTACAATAACATGTAGAGAACACACCATCAACACAACAATCCACAAGAATCCACAATGATGTCTGCAAAACCCTGGCCTTCATTTTCCTTAAATTGCAGTAATAGATGTACAATATACAATAATGCTTCTCCCACAAGAGTCCAACCATGAAAATGAACAAGAGAAGGCATAATATAGATCATCTAACTCCTTTCCCCACATCTAGGGGTCGAGCTCAGCTTCCTAGGACCAGTTTGAACTAATTCTAAACTAAGCACTAGATAATAGGTAGTCAAAACAACTTGCCTCTAAAACTTAGGTAACCCATCCATGCATTTAATATTCACTATTTACATCAAGGAAACTTCTAGAAGGGTTAAAGGAGAGTAAATGTATCCATGTGACATGAAAATTACCCAACAATCCATCATTTACAAGTACAAATGATCAACCAAGGTAAAAAACAGAGTTTGCAGGCCTGAAAAGTCAAAACTGGCAATTTTAGCTCGAGTGGTCGCGCCCCCTGCTCGAGTGGTCGCGCCCCTTTTCAGCACTTTTTGAGTGGGTTCCAGTTGTCCAAATCAAGTGCAAGATGGCTCATTGGAAAGCTATGTGTGTCTACTTTCCATCCCAAGTGGAATTTCTGGATTTGGCGTTGATTTGACCCCTCAAAAGTCAATTCTCCCAAGGTCACTTTCTGCAACTCAAAAAGTGGGCAGAAAGTCAAAATTTTGATGTATTTTGAGCTTTTGGAGGCCCAAATCTCAAAATCAAGTTGACCCCAAGTATAGGTAATTCTAGTTTTTGCATGCCCTTTCCAAAAATGTCAACTTTTTGTGATTCTGAGCAGTCCTCCCGAGTGGTTGCGCGCGGGGTGAGACCACTCCAATGGCCAAAACCTGTAAATTGCACAAAAAATTCACAATTGACAAAATTTTCTCCAAATTTCTTGAAATTTGGGCTGGGAGTCCCCAATCAAGTACCATGCTCAGTCAAAGAGGCTTTGGCCAAAATTTGGAGTGGATCGGGCGTTTTCCTTCGTTTTTGTGCTTTGGCCAACCGTCCTTGGAGCACCTTCGTTCTCGCCGGTATTTTTGACATTTCTCTCAAACCATGACACCTGTGTAAAAAGTGAAGGAGGTTTTTCTTCTTTGGCCTGTTATGGACAAAAACCTCTCTCAGTTTTCCAAAATTCATCTTTTATTGCTCTGAAACATCATTTGAGTGCAACTTGTCCCGATGTGTGAAACAAGGGATTTTGTCGAAATGGAGCGAAATGAAGGGGATAGGGGGCTTCTAAATTCTTGGGGAAATTTTTGGGAGTACGGAGGGATGTTAGGAAGCAGAGGAAAGTGGAATCTTAGAGATTGAGTGAGGGGAAGGGGTCGAAAAGGGCAAAACACAGGCCAAACCTAGAAAATTGCCAGGTTGTAGCTAGAAACTAGGGTTTGTGCAAAAATGAGGAATTTGGCGGATCTAAGGGATGGGAAGTGTTTTATAAGGTACTTTAAGGATAGGGGAAGGTGTATGAACATCAGGAAACAAGTTTTGCCGGTGATTTGACCATCCAAAAAAAATTAGCTTTCAAAACCCTAGGAGAGGGAAATGACATTGCCAAGTCACAACTGAAGCATGAACAAGATGTAAAATGACTCATTAGACACTGACATAATAATGAAAACCCTATGAATGATGATAAACTCAGCTGAATGGTGACATGGACTGACATTTGGGCAAACCCTAGACCTAATGCCTAGTGACCAAATTTTGGCTTGAAGACTCACTGAAATGACAAAATTTGACCTTGACACTCTGAGACCACTTTGTAAGAGCATATTTGATCACTGGAGGAAGGCTGGAAAGACTGACACTAACAACAGGCATGGCAGATTTGAAGACAGATTTGACAAATTTTCTACAAGAAATACTTACCAATGGTGAAAAGGTAGTAAAGGAAACCCATGATGCGAACAAAAGAAATGTTAATCATTAGTTCTTAGACTCTAATGTGGGATCGAAAACCCATCATATTCCAAATATAGATATGAGGAAGTTTGATGGCAAGGATCCCGTAACATGGATATTACAAATGGAGCAATTTTTCGATCTGAATAATGTGCAAAACACACAAAAGGTACGTATTGTAACTTTATATTTGGAACCAAATCAGTTTGTATGGTATCAATGGCTTTGCTCTGGTAAAAAAATTATCACTTGGGCAATTTTTATAGAAGAATTGAAGCACATTATGAGGATACAAAAAGCAACACTTTTTTTAGCCAATTGATAAGTCTTAAACAAAAGGGTTCAATAATGGAGCACATTGAGGAGTTCCAAAAATTGAACATAAGGGTAAAAGATATTCCAGAGAAGCATAGGATTGATGTGTTCATAGGGACTTTAAAGGATAATATCCAACATGATGTTCGCCTTTGGGAACCTGATTCATTAGAGAAGGCATTCAGGTTAGCAAGAAAAATGTAAAGCAAAATTATGGCAACCAGGAAGCATACCACTCACAACTATAAAGATGGAAGTGTGGTTGCTCCTAGTCTTCCACAACCTATAAGGTTGACACCACAACAATTGGAAGAAAAAAGGGCAAAATGGCTTTGCTACAGTTGTGATAGCAAATACACTAAAGGTCATAAGTGTGCTGAGAAGAAATTATTCTACATAGATTGTGAAGAGTAAGAAGAAAAGGAGCAAGAAAGGTCAAAAGAAGAGGATATACTCCAGGAACAAAGCCTAGATAAAGAAGAAATGAATCCGACCATATCCTGTAATGCATTGGCAGGAATTACCACTCCTCAAACCATCAAGATAGAAGGACAAATCAAGAAGAAAAAGGTACTAGTGTTGATTGATTCAGGAAGTATCCACAATTTTATTCATTGTAAGGTAGCAAAAGAATTGAATTGCTTCTTATACCCAGCACCAGAGTTTCAAGTGATGGTTGCAAATGGAGGAACAATAAATTGCTCTAGAAAGTGCCATAATATCAAGCTATCGATGTGAGAATATGTATTGACTAGCCCAATGCTTTCCATTCCAATGGGAGGTGCTAATGTTGTACTAGGAGTACAATGGCTACAATCCTTGAGTACAATAGCGTTCAATTTTCAAGAACTTTTCATAAAATTTTCCATGGAAGGAAAGGAAGTGAATTAAGGGGTATTGTAGGGAAACCGGGAAAGATAATTAGCTCTAATGGTATGACAAAGCTTCTAAAAAAGGAACAAAGGGGTGTAATTGCACAATTATGTTCGCTAGATGTTTCCACATTGCAATCATCTATTTCTCCAGATCTCCAAAAAGTCTTGGACAATCATTCCAAGGTATTTGAGACTCCCAAAGGTCTCCCACCTATTCGTGATCATGATCATGCTATTCATTTGATTCCAGGAAGTGTTCCTCCAAACATCAGGCCGTACAGATATCCCTATGCCCAAAAGAGTGAAATTGAACGTATGGTTGTAGAAATGCTAGAGGCTGGTATAATTCAACCGAGTCAAAGTTATTTCTCTGCTCCAGTAGTATGAGTGCACAAGAAGGATGGATCATGGCGCATGTGTCCAGATTATAGGGAGCTCAACAAGCTCACTATTAAAGATAATTTTCCCATTCCCGTCATTGATGAATTACTGGATGAATTGCATGGATCAATTTACTTCACCAAGTTGGATCTTCATTCAGGATATCATCAAATTAGAATGAAGACTGAAGACATTCTGAAAACAACATTTAGAACTCATGAGGGTCATTATGAAGTTTTGGTCATGCCTTCTGGCCTTACCAATGCACCTTCAACATTTCAAGGTTTGATGAATTCCATTTTCAAACCATTCCTTAGAAAATTTGTGTTAGTATTTTTTGATGATATACTAATATACAGTAAGTCTTGGAAGGATCATGTTGAACATGTTGACAGGGTGCTACAACTATTGGAAGAGAAACAATTATATGCAAAAAGATCCAAATGTTTCTTTTGAGTACAAGAGGTGGAATATCTGGGTCATATTGTATCTCATGAAGGAGTTAAGGTAGACCCTGGAAAAATTAAAGCCATTAAGGAATGGAAAATCCCCACATCCATAAAGCATCTGCAAGGATTTCTCGGGTTGACAGGGTATTATTGCAAGTTTGTTAAGAATTATGGGAGAATAGCAGCACCTCTAACAACATTATTGAAGAAAGATGCATTTTCATGGACTCCAGAAGCAACAAAGGCCTTCGAACATCTTAAAGAGGCAATGTGCCAAGCACCGGTCATAGCTACACTGGACTTCAAAAAAACCTTTATTGTGGAATGTGATGCTTAAGGAAATGGAATTGGTGCTATTTTAATGCAAGATGAAAGACCCATTGCTTTTGAAAGTCGTCCAATCAAGGGAAAGTTTTTACAAAAAGCTATTTATGAGAAGGAAATGTTGGCAATACTCCATGCACTTAAGAAATGGCGACCCTACCTAATGGGAAGACACTTCAAGGTAAAAACGGATCATGATATCCTTAAATAATTTTTAGAACAAAGATTATCCTCTGAAGAGCAACAAAAGTGGGTCACAAAGATGTTGGGTTATGACTTTTAAATCATCTACAAAAAAGGGAAGCAAAATGTGGTGGCAGATGCACTCTCAAGAAAGGATGAGGATGTGGAAGCATTATTGTGCGGCATTTCTATTATCCAACCAGATTGGATAAATGAAGCAAGGGAGGAATGAAAGAGTGACGAAGAAGTATGGGCACTTATTCGAAAGTTACAACAAGATTCCAGTACGTCTGATACATTTAGCTGGAAAAATGATTCTTTATGTTACATAGATCGCTTATACCTCTGTAAGAATTCCCAACTAAAACAAAAGATTCTTATGGAATTGCACACTTCTCCCTTAGAAGGGCACTCAAGATTTTTAAAAACTTACCACATGGTTAAGAAGGAATTTTTTTGGGATGGCCTTAAATCAGATATTCAAAAATTTGTGGTGGAATGTTTGGTTTTCCAACAAAATAAATTTGAAACAATTAAGACATTGGGTCTATTACAACCTTTATCCATTCCAAGCCAATGTTGGGAGGAGGTTTCAATAGATTTTGTCACAGGTTTACCCAAGTCTGAGGGAAAAAGTGTCATCATGGTGGTAGTTGACAGACTTACCAAGTATGCACACTTTTGTGCATTTTATCACATCCATTTAAAGCCAGTATGGTTTCTACTGCATTTATAGAAACAATTCAAAAGCTACATGGAAACCCAAAGATTATTGTAAGTGACAAAGATCCCATTTTCACTGGAAATTTTTGGACAGAATTATTTTCTTGTCTTGGTACTTAGTTAGCTCATAGCTCATCTTATCATCCTCAATATAATGGGCAAATTGAGATAGCAAACAAATGTTTGGAAGGATATCTTCGTTGCTTTGCATCTGATAAACAGATACAATGGGTCAAATGGTTGCCTCTGGCTGAATGGTGGTATAACACTTCCTTCCATACAGCAACAAAAATGACCCCATTTATGGCACTTTATGGATATCAGCCACCATCCATCACATTATATTTAAGAGAAAATTCTAAGGTTCAAGCAGTGGAACATCACATCGAACATCAACAACAAGTCCTCCAACTCTTAAAGGATAACCTCATGTTGGCACAAAATAGAATGAAACAACAGACAGATCAACATCGTAGCAAAAGAAGTTTTGATGTAGGTGATTGGGTATTCCTACGGCTACAACCATATAAGCAAATGTCCCTCAAGAAAGCTAAGAAGGATAATAAATTATCACCAAAGTATTATGGTCCACACAAGGTGTTGCAAAAGATTGGTACTATGGCATACAAATTGGAGCTTCCTACAACTTCTTGATTGCACCTAGTTTTCCATGTTTCATGTTTAAAGAATGTTATAGGCGACAAGCTCCCAGTTCAAACAATATTTCCAAAACTTGACGAGGAAGGAAAAATTATATTGGAACCGGAAGCAGTCACAGAAACAAGAACTCGACAGCTACGAAATCAATTAATTTCAAAGTATCTTATCAAGTGGAAGGATTTATCTGTTGAAGATTCCACATGGGAGGATGAGAATTTTATACAGAAGCATCCAGAACTACTCAAGTGTTGAGGACAACACTTTTTTGAAGGAGAGGGGCATGTTAGGTCCCTATAATACTAGTAATTACCCCATACTATTGTAGTTGCATCCCTTATTAATATTTTTGTGCCTCTATTATCCCCATATTGTTATTGTTGTGCCCCATAGAATCCCTCTATTGTTATTTTTGTGGCTTTGTATTATTATTCTTAGGTCGGCTAGGTTATATTGTGACTCCTTAGACTCCTATATATAGAAAGGAGGTTTTTTCATTTGAATCATCCAAGAATTTTTCATTTATGTAATGTAAAGGAGGTTTCCCCCTCGAAGAGGCTAAATTCTAAGGCGTTGATCTATCTTTTCTATCTTTTCTTGAGCTGGTTTCATAACAGAAGGGCAGGCGATGGTGCCTTCTTCTTCTTGTGCACTCCTGATGATAACCTTGTGGAGAGGTGGTATGAAACCTCTTGCATGAAAAAATTGTATGTGGCATACATTGGTAGAATATGTGGAGGATTCTCTCCAATCTATACTATGATGAAGCTACCACCGAGTCAGGCATACCAATTTGCAATGTTAAGTATCACCTCCATCGATTCTTGGGACACGCAAGGTGGATCCTTCTTAAAGATCAACTTGTACAATAGGATGATGAAATGGTGAGACAACCTCGGCATGAATCCTCGGTAGCTATAGTTAGAAAGAAACCTGCAATAAATATTGACTACAATATCTTTTGATGTCCATGTCCAACCCATCCTAGGAAACGTATGCTAGGCACATATTGCATCAAGTAAATATGCCTACATGTGGAATTTCACTTGCTCATCCTTGGGATGATTCTAGGCATTAGCCACATGGACTTTCAACTAAAGAGCCAACAGAACCGACCAATTGAATGGCTTCCCATCACTCACCAACTGGTCCAACATAACCACCAAATTTTCCAGAAAGGTCTTCGTGGTCTCTTGACCATATAATAGGCATGCAAAGATGATCAAGAACCGGTAGGCCTTCTTGAGTGACTTTGTCTTGTAAACATGATTAGGTGTTGCTCTGAACTGCGATGGATCTTTCACCCAACGCTTTACAGTATATCTAGTGTAACATCCCTGGTGAAAATTCCATGTAATAAAAGTTAATAAATGCAAAAATAATAATCAGGGTTGATGGGACATGTATTCCAAGCTAAATGTTGGGCAAGACATCCTAGGGGGTGTTCATTTGGTTGTTTATGGATAAGGAAATTGGAAAAGGCAATGGATAAGGCTATGGAAAGGAAAAATGGTATTTTTGGCACATTTATTTATAAAAATAATGGAAATTAGGAGGAAAGGGAGGTGAAAGGTCATAGGTTTCATGTGAAGGAAATTGTCAGAAAATAGTGAAAAATGAAGAAAATAGAGGCCTCATTTATAAAAAGGCTTTTGAGGATTAGTTGGTAACCTTTCTTCAGTTGAGTTTTGGAGCTCTCTCATTATCTCTCTCTCTCTCTCTCTCTCTCTCTCTCTCTCTCTCTCACTCTTGGACACTTAGAGTTTTCTTTGAGCATTTTAGCATTGGAGGAAGAAAGGAAAAGAAGGAAAGAGGTAGCAAATATCAAGCAAGGATGGGCAGGATCAATAAACTACAACACAATTCTTTGTAGGTAACGATTTTCATGTTTATTTTCCTTGCTAGATTTGGCATGCATGGTATTGCATTTGGTTCTTTTATTGTTGTGGCATGGGTTTTCCCTAGTGTAATAATGTTTTCATCATAGCCTTTCCATTTCTCGATAGCCATCGTGTGATGGGATTCTCATGTTTTGGTTGAGCTGGATTGCCAGATGGATTTGAAGCTAAGTGGGGTGGATCTTTGAATGATAGAGAACATGGCCTGATGGTCCCTGAACCATTCTGTGGATCATGTTAAATCCACTGGTCTAATGACCCCTTAGCCAAGATGTGGGTTGCGCTAAAGCCAGGATTTTGTTGCCTCGATGGGCCTAGGAATCCTTGCCGCTGAATGGCAAGATATACAGTAAAGCTAAGAGGTGGTTTTCTCTCTATTGGGCCTATTAATCCCGGGTTTGGTATATGCGGTGAAGCTTAGAGAGTGGGTCTCGTTTTAGGGCCTAGTGATCCAGGTTTGGATTGCAGTAAACCCTGAGAGACTAAGAGACGGGAAAATTCATCACGGTGTAGGTGGAGAAATCTGGTGGCATCCATGCTTGTTTGGCCTAGTGATCGGGTGGAGATCATGGTGAATCCTATTATGATGTGTTCATTATGTTGGCCTAGTGATCTGAGATGGATTATGATAAATCTTGGTTTCTATTGATGAGGGTGAGGTGGTTTAGCCTCGGTATGCCCTGATTGGTTCTTTTGGTTTGAGTCCCACATTCATGCTTGGAATATGGTACGAGGGTGAATAACTAAATATAGATTTTGCTTAGCCATTCTGTGATTGGGTGGAATGTAGAAGTCCCATCCTGGGTTTGGTTTTTACATAATTAATGAAAGGTTATTTCTCCTTGTGTTTCTATAAGGATTTTCATGTATTATATGTGGTCTATATGGTTGTACTTTCATGAGTATTTATGTTGTTATTATGCTGGTTATATGTGTGTTTTATGACAATAACTATGTATGGCTCTCAACATGTTTTTTCTTATAAATGAATGGATAATGTATATATGGCCTAATAGATGATAATGTAGAAAATTACATGAGGGAACAATGGTTCATATCAATTCTTAGATAAGCATGACATCCCTACACTTAATTATGTTGTTTACACCTGTAGGTTACATGTTGATGACATGTTTGACAAAATGCCTATCATGGCTAGTAGGGATCTAATTAAGGTCTTTTTTAACTTATTGCTTTTGCATCATTTTTTCATTTTTCTTTGACTGATATTAAGCTATCATTCCATTATGGGTAGTGACCTGGGATCTAGGCCTGAAAAAGTGGCTGAAATATCAAGGCCAATGGCATAGCACTAAAAAATATAGTCTCTCATCGCTTCCAGGCAAGCCTGTGAGAGAAACTTTGTGTTTCTCAATGCTTTCTTGTCTATATCATGGAAGCGAATGAAGCTTAAGATGTCCAGCACATTAGTGAGACCTAGGAACAGGCTGTCTAAGTGGCTGACATGTCTCCTGATGGTTTTGTTGCTGATGTGGATGGGTTGGTTGATGTTATCTGTCGATTCCACTTCCTTAAGGTCACATAGGAGGTTGAATCCAATCATAGTATCTTCTTGTCGCATGTTTACCCCAGTTGGCTGGTTACTTGGGTAGATGTGTGAGGAGGGTGTTATAAAGTGGTATCTGAGCATGATTTACCCCTCGGACTAGATGGATGGTGTGTGTTTTTTATGCATGCATGTTAGTTGCATGTGTGCCTCTTACACTTGCATTCTGTGTGCTTGTTACATTTGCTTGATGATTGATTATGGTTGAAGTAAGGTTGTCTTGGATAATTTGATGTTGAGGTTGTGGAATGCATCATCATGAGTATATGACTTGTTACATATTTTTACATGTCTCTTACATGTTGATTTTATGTTGCCTACTAACATCCTTGTATGTTAGGCTACATTCTTGTAGGTTTGATTACATGTATGAGTCTTGTAGTTTGATTACAAGAATTGATCACTCATGCTCGACTACATGTGTCTATGTGTATGTGTAGTTGATTTGGCATTGATTATGCATGTTGATGGTTGCATGTTGCAATGTGTACAATTGAGTAATGGTTTTTTTCATGCATGAGGTCATAGCATGCATTATTTATATGGCTTTGCATTTATGACTAGACCCTAGCTAGAATGATGTTTATGCATTGATGCACTTACTTGGTATATGTCTATATGATGTTATGATTATGTTATACATGTATCACGCTAATTTTATGATCTTGCAGATGAGTATCCTCCCCAATTTATACTAAGGTACGTTGATCTATTGTGATTTGGTTTATCTGACATATTATGCATTGTAAGAAAGAGACCAAATGGCTAGCAAGGTGGTAGACTACATAGAATATCCCTATGAATTAGATGGGAAGCGTGGTGTGGGGAACTCTTATGATTTGGTAGACACATTGAGAATCTTGAAGGAAGAGATAAGGATTTGTAAGGCAGATAATGACTGGATCATATAGGCATAAGAGAAACAAGCAGAGGTTAATGCTATACTCCAAACTTTGTCAGACTTGCAGCAATAAGGGCTGCTTTGGATCAACCATGGACATGAGGATAGAACTAAGTGGGCATATGGAACTAGGTCTCCTGGTAGGCACAGGTCATATAGATCTGACATGGTGAGAAATGGCAGGTTGTTGGACACTCCATATAGGAGGGGTGATGAGAACAGGTATTATTCTAGTTTTGATTCTGATAGACATCATGATCGTCATCATTATCATCCTTATAGGAGGAATGATAGGGGATACTTGCTAGATGAGTTTAAGAAAGCGAAGCTACCTACTTTTTATGGAGATGTGAAGAAGCCAAAAGACGCAAAGGCTTGGATACTTGGGATGAACAAATTCTTTGAGTTTCACAAGTACACAAATATATTTGGTGGGAATATATTAAGCAGGTTAGAGACATTAGGATAGATGATTTGAGTTGGTAGGATTTCAAGAGGGTTTTTAGGAAGTACTTATCAGAGAGGTACTATGATAGTAAGGACAAGGAATTATATGAGATAAGGATGGGATCAATGACAGATAAAGAGTACACGACCAAGTTTCTTGAGCTATTGAGGTATATACCTTATCTTAATGATGAGAAGGATAAATTTCAATGATTTTTGAGTGTTTTTCCATTGGAATTTAGAGATCGAATTGAGTATGATGATCCTTGGTCACTTGAGGAAGTTATCAGGAAATTAAATAATTTTTATGAACAATCAAAGCGTAAGAATGAATCTCATCGAGGATGGAAGGAAAAAGACAAAGGTAAGCCTAAGAGGACAAGGCTTCAGCATGCAGAGGAGAAGGAAAATGTGGCACCGCAAAAGAGATTTAATGCGGCTAGACAGGGACATGAGTCGCAAAAACAACAAAGAGGTGTTGGTACTGGTCTATTGGAGTGTTGGACACGTGGCAAGGAACACCTTAAGAGAGATTTTCCACAGAATCAGGGCGGTAGGACTCAGATATGCATTGCGCAGGAGGCACAAACTGTTGGGGATGTTGGGCAGATCATCCCTCGTATCTATGCAATAGTGGGCAACAGACAGGTAGAACACTAGGTATCTATCATTGAGATGGATAGTAAGCTTTGTAATCAGATTATTTCTATTTTTTTTAACACTAGATATAATTATAGCTATGTTAGTCCTGACTTGGTGGATAAGTGTGGTTTGAGTAAAGAGTTGCATGTAGAGTCTTGGTTAGTGTAGTTGGTTACAGGTACAAAGAAGTGAGTTCTCATTGGGTAATATATTGTGCATTTGATTTAAATGGTATGCCTACCATAGCACATTTCAATGTATTACCATTGGGATCATATAATATGTTGTTGGGCATAGATACAACCAAGGTAGACTATTATGACAAATCCATTGAGTGTGTTGATGACAATGGAGAGCTAAGAGTCTTGTAGGGTAAGAAGAAATCCATATCAATTAGGATGGTGACAGCTATGCAAGCAAAGTGTAGCCATGGGAAATGGTGTATGTTATGTGCAGCGCACATTTCTAGGGATAAGGGTAAGGAGGTTGAGGATGTAGATGTGTTGAGCAAGTACCTAGTTTTTTAGTATTTTTAAGATGTATTTCCTGAGGACAATACATAGTTGCCACCTCACGGGGAGGAAGACTTTTCTATTGAGATAGTGTCAGGGATAGCTCCAGCATCAAAAGCACCTTACAGGATGAGCACACCTGAGTTGGTTGAGTTGAAGCTATAGTTGAAGGAAATGTTGGACAAGGGATAAATGAGACCAAGTGTATCACCATGGGGTGCATCAGTAATGTTCGTGAATAAGAAAGATGGAACACTCAGATTATGCATTGACTACAGGCAGTTGATGAAAGTGACTATCAATAATAGGTACCCTTTACTCAGGATTTCTGACTTGTTCGATCCGATGGAGGGAGAAGCAGTGTTCTCAAAGATCTATTTTAGACCTGGATACCATCAAGTATGCATCAAAGAGGAAGACATTTACAAGACAACTTTCTGGACCAAGTATGGGAATTATGAGTTTGTTGTAGTTCCATTTGGCCTAATTAATGCTCCAGCTACATTTATGTTCTTGGTGAATAGTGTGTTTCATCCATATTTGAATAATTTTTTATCTTGTTTATTGATGATATACTGGTATATTCTAAAAATAAGGAAGAGCATGTGGAGCATTTAGCAGCAATGTTGAGTTTGTTGAGGGAGAATCAGTTGTATGCTAAGTGTTGGGCCTCCAAAATGTCTTTAAAATGACATCCACTTCCACCTTTATCGCCACCATTTCACTCACATGTCGCAACTCCATAACCATATAATCTTTCATTAGCCACCATTTTCATAAATATATGGGTTAGGATCCTTATTTACCAAAGTTATTTATTTTATGTGTTTAAAGTGAATTTATGATTAAAAACTAGGAAATTAACATGGTTTCATTTATCTATATATGTGGCTAGAGTTTCATGACATGTGTAGGTTATTTGGAAGCTTCCAAAGCACACTTATGTGGCCTCCAATGCTCAAATTCGAATTCCCTTCAAAGGATATTTGGATAAAGGTCAAAGAAGGATATGTGTCCTATTTGGATTGTAGTTGTATGAGGTGTCTCATCATTTCTTATTTGCATTAGAACTCTATGAGACACCTAGGGGATGTGTCTCATTATGAGCTATTTGGTTGTAACTATCTGAGATTTTAGTGGATCCTCATTAAATAGGGTAGCTTCTTATGTTTTTGTATAAATAGGAGAGCCTTTTCCTTTGAAGGCATGTGTAAATTTGGGGAAATTCTCATGCTTTTAATAGAGAATTTGGAGCTTATACTTGGAGATTTGAAGATTTAGTTTTGCTTTCATATGGAGCTTCTTCACTTTCCATCCTCATATACCATTGGAATGGTCATCTAATGATTGTGAGATTTAATTGCTTTAATAGAATAAAGTTCATTTGCTTTCTTAGTATTAGTTTTAGAATGACTGTGTAATCTTTGCTTTTCTAAAAACATTTCAATAAGGAAAATTTACGTATTTTCTAATTGGATTAAGTTTGAGGCAAGGGATCATAGCTATTTAGTTTCCTTTCATGTTCTGTTATTTACTTTCTTAGATTAAACCATCAATTCACTGTATAATTGAATAAAGGATCAGACGAAGAAGGTGACTTCAAATTGGGTGATTGAATGTTCAACCTAAATCATTGAGCTTTACTTTTTCATTCTTTTATATTTGCTTTTAAGATCCTCATTTAATTGCATTAACTGATATTCTTAAAGATAATTTTAAGAAATTTATTTAATCACATTTCAAGATTGAATGATTGAATATTTAATACATGCAATTACTCACTTATTTTCTTCACACTTTACTTGCTTTTCTAGGACATTAGAAGTTAAAGTATAAATAGTTTCTTACACATCATCTTAAGAAGGTAACACTTCATAATTGAATGCTGGAGTAAATAAGAATACATTAGTTGTTTTTTATTTCATAGGTTAGTTGAATTTCATTTTCATTAATTGATTTCATAGATTAGATGAACTGGTTTTCATTATTTTGTAGTTAGATTGATCTAAATTGAAAGACAATTTCTAGCACATACAGTGCATGTATGCTTCACAAGTTTACGAAACCCCCGGGTTGAAAAATTAAATCATAGGAAATCACTTTGCCCCCACATTTTGGCATCGTTTCCAAGGAAGTGTGCATAGGAACTAGCTTCCAGTTTAGAGTGTATTTTATTTGTTTTTTTTTACTAACCATTTATGGACAGAGGATCTAGAATGCAGCCCAAAGACTAGATTAAGAAATCGTATCAAAAAGCGGTTACACCACAACATTCATCCATTCTTCAAGATATCCTTGTTGAAAATCGAAAGGTCAAGTCGATTTCAAAAATTCTAATCCGTAAAATGGCTTCATTGGAAGCATGAATATTCTTTAAAAGGTAGTCATGAATATATCTATATAATATAGATATAGATATAGTATATATATATATATATATATATATATATATATATATATATATATATATATATATATATATATATATATATATATATATATATATATGTTAATTTTTAGGATAAATTTGATGTTTTATGGTGCAGTAAGAACCACCCATCTACTAACCCTTGGTAGGAAAAATTTGCAATAAAACAAATGGTTGAGAACAAAGAGCGCAAGCGAAGATCACAAATGATAATTTAAAGTATGAGATCAAGCCTTTTCATTTTATTTTTGTAAAATTTATAGATGAATTGATTGACAAAATCTTGACTATGCTAACAAAATAAATCTCTCTAGTATGCTCTCCTTCTGCACTTAGTGTGACCTGGAGGATCAGAAAAAGAAATTATTTTGTTAGTATATCATAAAAATTATTTAGCTATTGTACGATTTGCAAATCCATGTGAAAAAATCCTTACCTATGTAATGCAAGAGTTAGATCTTCTCTTTTCCTTTGCTATAAGACATCCATGTAGCCACAAGCCCAACCTTCAAAACCCGCAAATCAAAAATCATGGGAACATTTCTAGAAAACACAGCAGCATAGACACTTGATTTTAAAACTAATTTTCTGATCAAACCAAAGCGAATCTAAAAAAACTAAGACATGTGTTTTCTCTGGAACAGGGGAAACTAGGTAACCTATGAATGGTTTCCTGGATTTTGCAACCGTTTAGGAGAAATCTGAAATTTATTTTTGTAGAAAATGTAATTTCTAGAAAGCGTAAACTGTCTTGACACCCGATTTTAAAACGAAGTTTCTGAGAAAACCAAGGTGAATATAAAAAAAAATAGAACATGGATTTTATCGGGAACACGATGAATTTAATAAACCAAAAACCATTTCCTTGGATTCCTAACCATTTGGGAGAAATGAAGGGTTCTTCATAGCTCCATTTTGCAGATTGCGTGAGGGAAAAATGATTTGTTTTGAACTGTTTTAACAAGGCAAGTTGAAAGCAGAAAAATCCAAGTGAATAAAAAACTCTGCTCCACATGGTATGTGGTCTAAGAGTCCAATTAGATTTAATAAATTTAATTTTAAAATAATCCAAGTCAATAGCAAACTCTACTCCACATGGTATGAGGTCTAAGAGTCCAATCTGATTTAATAAAGCTAATTTTAGACACATATGTGTCTCATTCCCTATGAGTCTCATGGTTAAAAAACAAAAAAACAAAAAAAATCATTTTCTTTATTATAGTTTATTTTTTATAAAGAAAATTAAAATAAATTAATTAAATAATATATATTGTGAAAGAGGCGAAAATTAATATATATATATATATATATATATATATATATATATATATATATATATATATATATATATATATATATATATATATATATATATATATATATATATATTGAAAGAGGCATTGCAATTATCACTTGATTTTGGTTCCAGTAAACCACAACGTTGTTTCTTGCTCTTTGAATTCATTTTTGATTATTTATTGCCTTGGGTTGTTTGTTCAAGATTTTAGCTACAGAAACTGTGCACATTCTGCAACTGGAAAATAATTTTGCAGCTATACATCTAACCCAATAATTTATTTTTCAAACAATGAATTCTAACCAGAAATTCATGATCAACATGCCATTTCATATGCTTACATCATCTTTCACTGTAGCATCATGTTCCCATGCCACATTTTTATGACAATTTTCATTGTTTCATAAAAATTTCAAAACAGTCTAACTTTCTCATACAACATCGGAATTCAATGATTCAAGCATCGTTGGAAAGATCTCGACGAGATCTACAAAATGAAGAAGCTATTATCAGATTTTGAAATAGTAAAGAATGAAAACATTGCTAAAAAAAAAACAACAGGTGACTTGAGGCACTACTTTCGACACAAGTATAAACTCTTTTGGTTTTCTTTTACGAACTTGTTTAATAGTACCAATTCTTATTTTTTTTTATGTAAATGTCATTAACAGAGAAATTGATCACCTTTCTATTTTTTATAACTTTATAATCCATTGGAGAAGAAGTACTAGTTTTTTGCAGGTTCCAGGAGGAATAACAGATGACCATAAGCAAATAGTGTTTCTCAAAGACTACATTTATTTCACAAGATCAGAGCAACAACAGAGATGAAACATCAATGCATGAGAACATGCTAACGCATATCAGATCCAATAGTTGCAATCCTTTCAAAGGACAGTGTTTCCATTGCATCCATACTCCTTTATTCAATAAAACCTTCATCTCATTTTGTTTGCATTCGCATTGCATTTCACTTAGTCAGTCAATAAAATTCTCATCTCGTTTTCCTTCACTACTCATTTTTATTCATAGAAACTATATTTTCCTACCTTGCTTTCACTAACTCATAACCCATTTTCATAAAGACATTCAACTTTCTTACATGTTGATTTGTCCTTTTACTTTCCATTCACTTGTCATTTTCCTTTCTGATAAATAAACCTTTATCTACTGCAAAATTTTCCATTCATAGTCCTTCAAAATCATTGTTTCATGCTCATGTTAGATGATGGAGGATTCCTTAAGGTCTTCCTTCTAACAAGCCATGGCCTATCGACATCGACACATTATCTAGGTTCAGGGCTAGAGTCCTCATTTGTACCTTGAGGCTTGTATGCCTTAATGATAGGCTCTCTCGCCAACAATCATGGAAATACATCAATTTCCCTTGATCGTTGGATCTTGCAAGTGGCTCGACATCGGCTCATTTATTCGCCCTTCAGACAATGTACTTAGGTACCTTGGCACTTGTTGACATTAATGGCGAGTTTGCTTCGCATTGGTTAACGACATTCATCAATGATCGGTAATCTAATGAACTCTCTTCATGCTCGACACTGACACATTTATTCACATGAATAGAGTTCTACAATCAGTTTTATAGTGATTGAAGACTATATCATTTCAGCATTTTGCAGCAGATACAACAGATTTAGCAACAGAAATAAAGAATCCACTTCACAACCTCATCCACCATTTATGCAACCAAGAAGCAGATGAATTCTACATTTCATTCCATGATCCAGAAGTAGCCACACTCTTCAATTTACATAACTCATGCACATTGAAGGTAAGTGAAGGTATGTGGTTTTCTAATTTTTAGTCATGCAATTCCTTAAAATACTAAAATTGTAACTTTGGGAAATTCCTCACTTCCTCTTTCACATTGTCATATCTTTAGTTGGGGGGAAGGGACATCATTTCATATTCATATATCATACACCATCACACATTTTCATTTCATCCTAACATACTTGTCCTAATCAATTATGATTGCATTATGGCTCAAAAAGCTATATGATTTGAAAATAATGTCTAAATTAAGAGCACACTATATGGTTGATTTTAAATATGCATTCTTAAATATGTTCAATGAATCTTGCTGCAACAAAAAGAAACAAGGTATTGAAACGCAAGAACCAATACCAATTAGAATTTGGTTGAAACACAAGAACCAACCAAACATGTTGCAATTCAATGTATGACAAGGAATGCTTTGCAAAAATAAACTAAATTTTCAAATGAAAATTTTAAGGACATATGATATAAGCCAAGCTCATTCAAAAGAAAAGACGTTGTGAGCAAATCAAAGGAATTAATGCAATATTTGAATGAGGACATGCAATTACTCTAGTTGGGGTGTATGTTGGGCCTCCAAAATGTCTTTAAAATGACATCCACTTTCACCTTTATCGCCACCATTTCACTCACATGTTGTAACTCCATTACCATATAATATTTCATTAGCCACCATTTTCATAAATATATGGGTTAGGATCCTTATTTACCAAAGTTATTTATTTTATGTGTTTAAGGTGAATTTATGATTAAAAACTTGGAAATTAACATGGTTTCATGTATCTATATATGTGGCTTGAGTTTCATGACATGTGTAGGTTATTTGGAAGCTTCCAAAGCACCCTTATGTGGCCTCCAATGCTAAAATTAGAATTCCCTTCAAAGGAGATTTGGATAAAGGTCAAATAAGGATATGTGTCCTATTTGTACTGTAACTCTGTGAGGTGTCTCGTCATTTCTTATTTGGATTAGAACTCTATGAGACACCTAGGGGATATGTGTCTCATTATGAGCTATTTGGTTGTAGCTATATGAGATTTTAGTGGATCCTCATTAAATAGGGTAGCTTCTTATGTTTTTGTATAAATGGGAGAGCCTTTTCCTTTGAAGACATGTGTAAAATTGGGGAAATGCTCATGTTTTTAATAGAAAATTTGGAGCTTATACTTGGAGATTTGAATATTTAGTTTTGCTTGCATATGGAGCCTCTTCACTTTCCATCCTCATACACCATTGGAATGGTCATCTAAATATTGTGATCTTTAATTGATTTTATAGATTAAAGTTCATTTGCTTTCTTAGTATTAGTTTTAGAATGACTTTGTAATATTTGCTTTTCTAAAAACATTTCAATAAGGAAGATTTATGTATTTCTAATTGGATTAAGTTTGAGGCAAGGGCTCATAGTTATTTAGTTTCCTTTCATGTTCTGTTATTTACTTTCTTAGATTGAACCATCAATTCATTGTATAATTGAATAAAGGATCAAGTCAAGAAGGTGACTTCAAATTGGGTGATTGAATGTTCAACCTATGAAATCATTGAGCTTTACTTTTTCATGCTTTTATATTTGCTTTTAAGATCTCATTTAATTGCATTAACTTATATTCTTAAAGATCATTTTAAGAAATTGATTTAATCATATTTCAAGATTGAATGATTGAATATTTAATACATGCAATTCCTGAGTTATTTTCTGCACACTTTACTTGCTTTTCTAGGACATTAGAAGTTAAAGTATAAATAGTTGCTTACACATCATCTCAAGAAGGTAACACTTCGTAATTGAATGTTGGAGTAACTAAGAATACATTAGTTGTTTTTGATTTCATAGGTTAGTTGAATTTCATTTTCATTATTTGATTTCATAGATTAGATGAACTGGTTTTAATTATTTTCTAGTTAGATTGATCTAAACTGAAAGACAATTTCTAGCACATACAGTGCACACATGCTTCACAAGTTTATGAAACCCCCGGGTTGACAAATTAAATGATAGGCAATCACTTTTCCCCAACACTAAGTTGAGGAAATGTAGTTTCTTTTGGACTAAGGTACGTTGCTTGGGACATGTTTTCTACAAGGAGGGCATTGCAATAGATCCAGAGAAGATAAGATCCATCATGGAGTAGGTAGCTCCTAAGAGTGTGGATGAGGTGAGATCTTTCATGGGTCTAGTAGGCTATTATCCCAAGGTTCATCTGGAACTTCTCACAGATTGTTTATCCTATTACATCATTGTAGAGGAATGGTAAGAAATTTTAATGGACAAAGGAGTGTGAGGCTAGATTTGAGAAGCTTAAGTAGTTGTTGACACATGCACTGGTGCTACAGATTGTAGATCCAGACAAAGAGTTTGTAGTGGACAAATTATTGCAAGAGAGGACTTGGTGGAGTCCTTATGTAAGATGGACATATGGTATGCTATGAGTCACAAAAACTAAACAAGCATGAGAAGAACTATCCAACACATGATATTGAGTTAGTAGTGATCATACATGCATTGAAGATGTGGAGACACTATCTTCCTGGCAAGAGGTTTGTACTTATGAGGGATTATACTGGGTTGAGATATTTGTTTGACCAACTGAATCTAAATTCTAGGTAGGCTAGATAGTTGGCCATGATTAGTTAGTTTGATTTCAATATCAAGTACATCAAATGTAAAGAGACAAGGGTGGTAGATTCTCTTAGCAGGTGGGTACAAGTAAATCACTTGGAAGTTATGAGCTCATAAGGGATAGATATATAGGATAGGATCTTGTAGGCATGCCAGAAAGATGTCAAGTATATGGATATTGTTCACATGTTGCAGCAGGGTACTAGTATAGGTACAGGTGTTAGTATATGTGCAAGTACATGTACAAGTAGTGGTACAAGTACATGTGGTAGTAAAGGTACAAGAATAGGTACAGGTGGTAGTGCAGGTACAAGAATAGATACAGGTGCAGGTGCATATGGTATGGATTAGTGTCTTATAGTGGACGGATTGGTCATATTCAAGGATAGGATATATGTGCCAGATAACAGTGAGATCAAGAAGGAGATCTTGAGGGAGTTTCATGTGAAACCTTATTCAGGTCACCTAGGTTATCATAAGACATTGACTATAGTGAAGAGAAATTATTATTGGTCTAATATGAAGAAGGATGTAGTAGAGTTTGTCGCTAGGTGTTTTTATTTTCAGTGAGTGAAGGTAGAGTGAAAACATCCAGGTGGACTACTACAGCTGATTGCGATTCTAGAGTGGAAATGTGAGGCCATTTCCATGGATTTCATTACAGGGTTTCCGAAGACACTAAGGCAGCATGATTCCATCATGGTTGTTTTGGACAGGTTAACAAAGGTTGCACATTTCATTCTGGTGAAGTCTACATTCTCAGCTAGCGGTGTGGCACAACTATTCATCATAGATGTGGTTAGGTTGCATGGTGTTCCAAAGAAGATTGTGTCAAATACAGATATGAAGTTCACTTCTAGGTTTTGGAAGGCGTTATTTGCAAGTTTGGGCAAAGATTTGGCCTTTAGTACAACTTATCATCCGCAGACAGATGGACAGACAGAAAGGGTCAACAAGATATTGAAGGACATGTTGAGGATGTATGTGATGCATCAGTAGCAAAAGTGGGAAGATTATCTCCCCTTGGTAGAGTTCACATACAACAAAAATTATCAGGAGTCATTGGGGGTGATTCCATTTTAGGCATTGTATGGGACACTTATTCTAAGCTAAATGTTGGGCAAGACATCCTAGGGGGTGTTCATTTGGTTGTTCATGGCTAATGAAATTAGCAAAGCAAATGGCTAAGGCTTTGAAAGGAAAAATAGCATTTTTGGCACATTTATTTATGAAAATAATGGAAATTAGGAGAAAAGGGAGGTGAAAGGTCACAAGTTGCATGTGAGGAGGAAATTGAACGAAAATAATGGAAAATGAAGAAAATAGAGGCCTCATTCATAAAAAGTCTTTTGAAGATTAGTTGGTAACATTTTTTCAATTGAGTTTTGGATCTCTCTCATTATTATCTCTCTATATCTCACTCTTGAACACTTAGAGTTTTCTTGGAGCATTTTGGAATTGGAGAAAGAAAGGAAAAGAAGGCAAGAGGAAGCAATGATCAAGAAGAGAAAGGAAAGATCAAGAAACTACAGTAGGATTAATTGTAAGTATCAATTTTCAAGTGTATTTTTCTTTCTAGATTTGGCATGCATAGTATTGCATGTGGTTCAATTGTTTTTGTGGCATGGGATTTTCAAGGTGTAATAGTGTTTTCAACATGGCCTTGGAATTTCTGGATATCCATGGTGTGATGCGGTTCTCATGTTTTGGTTGAGTTGGATTGTCAGATGGATCCGAAGCTGAGTGGAGTTGATCCTCAAATGATAGAGCACATGGCCTAGTGGTCCCTTAACTAGACTGTGAATCATGGTAAAGCCACTGGCCTAGTTACCCCTAAGCCAGAATTGCGATAAAGCTAGGATTGTGTTACCTCAGTGGGCCTAGGAATCATTTATGATGAATGGAAAGATATACGGTAAAGCCAAGAGGTGGTTTTCTCTCTGTTGGGCCTACTATTTCAAAGTTTGGGATATGCGATAAAGCCTAGAGAGTGGGTCTTGGTTTAGTGCCTAGTGATCTGGGTTTGGATTACAGTAAAGCCTAAGAGACTAGGAGATAGGAAAATTCATAACAGTGTAGGTGGAGAAATCTGGTGGAATCCATGCTTGTTTGGCCTAGTGATTAGGTGGAGATCAAGGTAAATCTTGTTATTATGTGTTCATTACGTTGGCCTAGTGATCTAGGATGCATTACGGTAAAGCCTGGTTTTTATTGATGATGGTAAGGTGGTTTAGCCTCAGTACGCCCTGGTTGGTTCTTTTGGTTTGAGTCCCACATTCATGCTTGGAATATGGCATGGGGGTGAATGGATGAAGAGTGATTTGGCTCATCCATTCTATGGTTGGGTGGAACATGGAAGTCCCATCCCAGGTTTCATTTCTGCATCATTAATGAAAGGTTATTTTTCTTTGTATTTCTATGAGCATTTTGATGGATTATATGTGGTCTATATGGTTATACTTTCATCAGTATTTTTTTTGTTATTGTGTCGATTATATGTGTGTTTTATGACAATAGCTATGTATGGCTCTCAGCATGTTTTTTCTTATAAATGAATGGATAATGTATCTATGGCCTAATGGATGATAATGCAACAAATGACATGAGGGAACAATGGTTCATAGTGATTCTTAGATAAGTATGAGATCCCTACACTTAATCTTGTTGTTTACACATGTAGGTTACATGTTGATGACATGTTTGACGAAATGCCTACCATGGCTAGTAGGGGTATGATTAAGGTCTTCTTTAAGTTATTTCTTTTGCACCATTGTTACCCTGTTCTTTTACTGATCTTAAGCTATCATTCCATTCTGGTAAGTGCCCTAGGCTCTGGGATTGAGAACGTGGCTGAAATCTCGGGGTCACTGGCATAGCACTAACAAATTTAGTCTTTGGTCACTAGAAGGAAAGCCTATGAGAGTGACTTTGGGTTTTTGGATGCTCTCTTGCATATAACATGGGAGCGATTGAGGCTTAATGTGCCCAAAACATCAGTGTGACCTAGGGACAAGATGTATGAATTACGGACATGTCTCATGAGGGTTATGTTGCTGATATGGATAGGTTGGTTGATGTTTTCATCGATTGCACTTCCTTAATGTCACATAGGAGGTTGAATCCAATCATAGTAGCCTCTCATCGCATGTTTACCCAAGTTGGTTGGAAAATTGGCTATATGTGTGAGGAGGGTGTTAAATCTAGTGTTCACAAAGTTGTGGGTGGCATAGAAAAGTGAGTCCATGCAGTTCACTAGCTGAGGTAAATTATACATTTGTTGATAGTTCTCTACCTTGAAGGCGGCAAGATCTATGCCACTATAACGACTCAATTTCATAGTATATGGATGTGTGTGAGAAAAAATCCAATGGATGACGTCTGCACATGGGAAGGCATGGTACCTGCATGAAACCTTATGTAATCCTGACTAGTGGACACTGATATAAACTTTTCGATCCTCTAGATATTCCTTGAAGTCCCCTACAAAGATATCCTTGATCTCCTTCCATGTTAACTTCATGCCCTTCTCAATGAACAACTGAGTGTCTGCATAATCTGGCAAATTCATTGAAACTTGTTCAACTGCTTCCCCAGTGCTACTCTCGACAGTATTATTTGGTGTAGTTCTCTTGGAATCCATGCTACTTATAACTACTCGAGAGTTTCTCAACAACTATTGTACCTGGAGACAGAGGGGACACTCATGGCATGAAAATGTTAGCTTGAAACCAAGATAACTTCAAGAAAATACCAAGAAACAAACTCAACAAGCGTTGGTGAGGATTGTGCAATATTGGCTTACAAAGGTGACTCGATGCCAGCTAGAACTGCACATTGTGCAATCCCAACAGTTGGTGGGGTGGTCTAGATGACTAGAACTATGCAATGCGCAATTCAGTCTCAGCATAGGCCAGGTGAGACTGTGCATTGCATAGTCTCAGTGACCAAGGCTTAGGGCTAGCTCCGGGAACTACGTAATGCATAGTTGGAGCTAGGCCTGGGAAACCTCTGCACAATTCCAGAAGCTAAGGTTGAGGCCTTGAACTCTATAAATACACAGTGCATGCTTATGAAAATGATTTTTGGGCCAAGGAAGCCCAGAAATGCACAAGGGAAGTGAGAAATCGAACAGATCTGAAATATTGAATGATGGTGGATGGAGTGTTATAGACCTTTTTGGGCACTGCAACCCCAAGCATGAAATGTCCATAAACCAAGGGCTCCTAAGTCCCTAAAATTTTTGTTCTAACCCCTAAAGGAACAAGGTCAACTGATTACAGCTTCTTCCAGAAGTTCTCCATGAAAAACTGCTCAAAACTGGTCAAAACAGGATCATTTTAGCTGCTCCATAGGCAAACTGCGTTGTATCTCACCTAAGTACACTCTGTGGGTGCATTACATTTCAAAAATCCCTTCTATGGGGTGCGATGGGTGAGAAGTGACAAATGGCAGTGTCATTCCGCGAGGTGGAGAGGCATGGAATCTTCCAGAAACTTCTCCTGTGACACTTGCCTCTCTGAATTCGACCAAGGATGAGTAAGAGATCATCAATCTCCAAGTGGAAGCAAGAACTATCAGAGGGAAGACACTAATCAAATCACAAGCTGACTCATCTCCCTTACAGATATCTATATATGGATCCCTCATCCCAGAGATCCAAAGGCCGGAATTTTGCATCTTGTAAGGAATTGTTGTTGGTTTCTTGAGACAACATGATAGTGTTGGGTGATCTAATCTTTGTATGATGTGAAGAAGGGCTTACTTTCTGAGAGGATGATGATGGGTCAGAACAACTAGTTGTAACTCCCTTGGCTCTTTCTTTGTTATCAATAAAAGCTATTCAAGTTTTCCTCCATACTCTTGTGTCATTTATGTTTTATGCATTTGTATGGTCAATTTACATCTAATCCTAGATTGTTTATGATTATAGATCCACGTTTTGTATAGTGTTATGCTACTATGATCCTACAGGTACTCTATGAAGTTGGGCGTACAAGGGAGAAAGTAGCGAAAGACTATAAGGAGAGAGGAATTGAACTAGGAGATTAGCGCAAGACAGAGGTTGGTCTTCTTTGTTCTTCTCTCATCTATATTTCATAAAGGAAAAATGAAAGTAGCTTTACTTTGTTTGTTTCTAAGGTAGCTACCACACCTTAGTGGGATAAGCAGTTCTGTGTAGACACTTTTCCCTGTAACAAAATGGCGACTCCACTGGGGACGAATTAGGTTGTTTGTTTATCTTCCTTGTTGTTTATTTTATAAACTTACAGATGGAGCCTGAAGTCAAGCCAGGTAGCTTTCAAACTGCATTTTCTATGCAAATGCAAAGTAGATAAATGTCGCTTCAGTCAATCTCCAGGATTTTTTTATGACTTAAACAACTGATTCACAAACTCTCTAATTGCCCTCGTGGTAGCTCTTAGAACCTCCTTAGATCTACCCCTGATTGTTGCATTATTGATTACCATTTTCTCAGCCAAAACCCATGAACTGAACCGCAAACTGTGACTCGGAACCCAAGCAAAGTCTTGTCTCTGGCCCAACGCAGGTTCTGTTCTGTGAATCTGAAAATTCAGCCTTCCCGAGTGTAGTAGGTGCGCTGCATTTCAAGTTCACTGTGTTACGGTGTGCTGATCAGACTAGGCATTGTTCAGTTTTGGTTTTTGTGATTCATTCTTTTCGGTTCTATTCATGAATTTTGCTGCCTGTAATAAGTATATCTCTGTTTGAAACCACTTTTCCTTGTTGTTATTCTGCCTCCATTGTGCAAAAGAACTGTAAATTTTTTTTTGTATTTTTTGAGTCATTTTCAGTTCTCCTTTGCAAAAAGTAATGTAATTATACTGTCGTCCCTTGATTTGAAAGTGTCGCAAGTGTCGTTTTCAGTCATAGGAAAGAGTTTGGTTGCTATTGATAGTCAATTACCCTGTTACTATTGTATTTGGTCTGAATTTGTAGTTTTTCTAGTGTCGAAAGCAAGTATTCATTTCCAAATCGTAAAGTGTTGTGATTGTCTCCATTTTGATTTTGAAAAGAAACTTGTTAGTAATTGTCGCTTGAAAAGTAATTCAGATTTGCGCATTAGCTTTCTTTTTACCATTCACATACTAAGAAAGCTGAAAACAAATACATGCATGTGCATTTGCATTTAGACTGTTTGATTGGTTTGATTTAGGACAGTGCATTTAGTGTGTGCTCTTTTCTCTTTGTGAAAGAATATTGTCTCTCTTTCCTTAGTAGCTAGGATTTTCATTGCACAAAGAAGATAAAAAATTGTTTATCATCTTAGATTGCATTTTAGGAATTGTACATCTACATCTCGCGGTGAACCTAAAAGGCAAATTTCTTAAGCAAGATCAACTATAAAATAAATTTAATGAATCTAACAATGCTTTCGAACCTAACACACAACATCTAGAAGTCTAGGCTAGAGACGTATTCCGGCGTCGTAAAGCCTGGTAACTGCTGTTCTCACTGATGGTTGGGTGATTCCTCCACTTTGAGACGATAAGTGCCAATACAGACTTGTGCTCCCACGTACCGTCGAGTATATTTTGGGAGACCACAATAGGCTTAATTCTTTATCTATAGGAAGCGTGTCTGCCGCCCTATCGATCACAATGCACTGAACACAGCATTCGGGAAGATTGACTGTCGTACCGTAAAAAGTATTTTGCAGTTTTACGATTGGTTTGGTAATCCCTCTACCTAGATTTCCAGAGCAGTCCCTTTCGTTCCTTTTCAGACTCCTTAACGGAAAAGGTCCATCTGAGCACTTGTCACTTCAGGCTCATTAAAAATCGAAGGCGACTAGAGTCATATTTTGTTTTTTCTCAACTCTTAAAAATTGAAAAAATAAGTTGTGTCAAAGCATCTAAAATTTATTTTAAACGGAATAATCATCACCCTTTCCTACGTTGATCTTGGGTTGAGAAAATGGAATCCACCAACCAAGGAATTCCCCTTCGAGGAAATCCTAGTCCTTTCTCCTCTTGGGAAGATGTTGGTGCACCCCATATGGCCACATTTTCGCTTCCAGGATTGACAATTGGTTTGCCTGTATGGCTCTTCTCAACCTCTGTTGTTTAGAACACCGCAAAACCTGAACAATCGAGTCAGCAACTAGACGATTCCAGAGTTACCCACCAACCTTCTACTTCCTCCAATTCTTCCTCTCCTCCTTCCTCTTCGCTTGATGGGGCTGGTAAAGCCAAAAGTCAAGTACCTGAGAAGAAGAAGGAAAAGAAGAAGAAAGAGAAGAAGAAGAAGGAGCCAAAAGCGAAAGGGGGCAACCAAACATCGTCTAGCGAAAATCCACACACTGCACCAACCAGGCCTAAATCGCCATGTGTCATTTGCAAAGGAGACCACTATCATCGAGATTGTCCCTGTATCCCTTGGATCTTAAGGGATTGGTCTCCTAGTTTGCACAACCCGGTGGCATCAACCTCTGATGATCATGTTGAAAACACACCGTCGACTAGTGAAAGTGAAGCCCCAGGACAAAAAGGAAAATATAGATTTCCTTGTAAATTGTGCGAAGGTGATCATGCTGTCCACCGTTGTCCCTTCCTAGACGAGGCTAAAAGAGTTTTGGACGATTGTCCGGTTTCACCGTTATGACTTCCTCCTGGATATAAAAAATTCTTGCCAAGTCTGTCACTAGTTGAAAATCCGGCTGACCCGCCCAGGTGGTCAGCCAAAGCATCTATCATTGAAGACAAACAATCTAAAGCCATACCAGATGAAAGTCAAAAGGTCGAGGCAGCAGTTGACCTGGTATTGCCTTCAGAGGTTCCATCTTTAGATGATACAGTCACATAAGAGAATAAGGGTGACACCGTCCAAATTCTTTTTGTAAGCACAGACTCCGATGAACATGGGGGCAATTTACCCATTCCTTTACCACAGGAAGGAAGTTCATCAGAGTCGTATCCGGCCGTCTATTCGGTCCCACCTCCAAGCAATCTAGTTGTTTCTTTCGACTGGAATCAACTAGGTAGACCCCATTTACCAGCTAGTGTACCATTCCAAATTATTGCTCAAATATATAGAATGGTTATGGCTGGTACCATCATAGATGAAGGGGCTTCTGTGAGTATCCTTTCCCCAACTGCTTGGAAAGCGCTTGGTTCGCCATCGCTCTTACTTGAGATGAGAAATCTAATAGGCTTTGACAAAGGAACCAGTCGACCATTAGGGATCCTTCCCAATGTGCCCATAACATTGAGAGGGAAAACCGCTCACATGAACGTAATGGTAGTTCAACGACCCCTGGATTATAATCTACTCCTTGGATGAGACTATATTTATTGCATGGGAGCCATTGTCTCATCACTCTTTAGAGTAATGTGTTTTCTACACGAAGGAAGAATGGTCAAGCTTGTAGACCAACTTTCATTTCCCGGATCACACAGAGCAAATAGTCATATGCCATCCCTGAATGGTCTTTTGACACAAGGAATGTCTCATCAATCTCCAGTCTGTCCACCTGATGAGCGCGAGTGATTCGGAGGACATGACTGAAACCCAAGGGGCATGCACCCTAGTCTGCTTCGGCAGGAAAACTTCGGGTATAGGGTAGGTTTCCGCGAGAGATATATGACTGGACTGTACTCCCGTCCATGATTGGAAGAGGGGGTTAGACTGGAATAATATTCTCTCGTCAAAGTTATGTGAGTGGATTGTCTCACCTTTGTCTATTTCGGTAGACATCGCCAAAGAAGTGTTTTGTTTGCACTGTGAATAGAACAATCTTTGGTAACCTGAAAGAGGTAGACCTTTCCTGATAAAACAAATGTTTTGTTGGAGATTTGAAAGGTGACCTTGAAACTCTGTTTTATACCTGGGGGCATGCAAACCTTTTGGCGTGCAAGCGAAGAGCAACTATTTATTTTTTAAATTTGTAGGTCCTCTAACCCTTTAAACTCATAGGATTGATCATTTCCTAACTTGCATAAAGAAAGGATGTGGGGCAAAACTCTAAAAATTGTCGTTTTTAAATGGGACATTCTTATTATACGACTGGATTAATCGAGCAGTTTTAGCACATAGTTCAAGCTCGTTAAAAAATAAACATAAGTCATGAGCAAATGTTTCTCCCCGCGTTTAAGCTCATTAAAAAATGAACTATTTCCCAGTAAATGACCATCGTGAATGTAGTACTTCAGCCTTTAAAGATTTGGTCGTGTTCTCATCATCACCTCCACTCTGTATTGGCCGATCATTCACCTCCATTTGATTGTTTACCCTTGTTTTAGGAACAGCTACGAAGAGTGATCCCACTAGCCATCCTTGTAACACTCTCGTGATTGGAAAATTCCAAACCTTACCTGGAATCAGCTGCTACCCAATTTTATCACTCGTTCCTCAAAAGACGAGTCTCCTTTAAGCTCTTTTCAACTGACTCATAAAATATGAAAAGATTGCCGAGCCATTGGCCTCTCCAACTCGTTAAAGGGACCGGAAGTGCTATCCTTCCTTTAGATTTTAATCTTTTTGGACCTAAAGGATTATTACACAAAAAGATCGAGCGCTTGTTTTGTTTGGCTCGTTAAAAGTATCGAAAATTCATCCCTTCTTTATTGTTTTATACTTTTTCGGACTTAAGGGATTAGATGACGAAAAAGGAATTTTGGAGTTTCCTTTACGTCCCTCTTCAGAGTCTCTAAAACTGAAAAGGACCGAGTTATCTTTGTCGTTAAACTCGTTAAAACTTAATAGCGACAAACTTGTCCATAGCAGATAAGAATGAGTTTCACTATCGCTAGGCTCGTTAAAACATAGAGATGGGTTTGCCCGAAGGGAAAATTATAGAACAAGCATATGTTATCCTCCTCAATCTTGACAAAAATAAAGAGGTACTGGTCAGCAATGACTGGGGAAAAATTGGGAAGAAAACTTGAAGAAACTTTGTTGGTAGCAAGTCGCTCTTGAACATGACACTTTCACTCTGCATCCAAGTCAGGTTGGGTTGTTTCATTCACTGGTCACATCGCCATGGTGCCATCACACCATCGACATTTGGGGTTAATGCTACTAATCCATCACGTCAGTGTTGCCGATATGTTCAAGAGAAGTCATTCAAAGAATTCACCTGTGTCTCACCCGCTACAATACATTTACACTCCATTCTTTCATGACCGCCACCCTAAACCTTATGTCATCAGATCGTTTTCACCTCCATTAAAATCATTTGCTCCATTCCGTGTCATTGATGTGGGATTTATTAAGGCCCTCCTGTGACGGATCACTTCTTGTTGACATAAACTCATTATCCAAGAAGTCGATCTAGGAACACCCCGTTCAGTACTTTGAAGCTTGCATGCCTCAATGGCAAGTTTCTCACTTCCGGCGACAGGTTTACATCAATGGCCTTCAACCGAAAGATTTTGCGTGGTGTTCGATGCCAAGTCCTTTATTCACACCACGTGAATTGTACTGCAGTACCTTGAGGGTCATTATCATTATTGGTGATTCCTGTCGCGCCTGTTAACAACTTACATCATTGGCTGGTAATCAGGCAATGTCTTTCCATGTTCAACTTCAGAACATCTTTCACATGGATAGACTTATACTTCGAGTGAAGATCAAACGAGATTGAAGACCCCGGATCTAGTTTCATCCATCCGGGCTGCGATATATATTCAGGGAAATAAAGACATCAAATGTACATTATTGCTGCACAGATAATCATCCAATCAAAGGGATGATGACTCTACCAGATTCATCAGTCTACACTTAGATGATTGTCTGTCCTATGTACATGAAAATGAATTTATAAAGCTGAGCATGGGAATGCCCGCCTCAGCTAGATCATGAAAATATTATGAAGATAATGTATTGTATTGTATCTTATTACAGGTCTCCTCCCAGCTTGAAAGAACTTCGGATCCTCATAATAAAGCATTTCACCCGACATCAAAAGATTAACGACCTCATGCTTTAGGGGGCAACTGTTATAGACATTTTTGGGCACTACAATCCCAAGCATAAAATGTCCATAAACCAAGGGCTCCTAGGTCCCTAAAATTGTCGTTCTAACCCCTAAAGGAACAAGGTCAACTGATTACAGCTTCTCCCATAAGTTCTCCATGAAAAACTGCTCAAAACTAGTCAAAACAGGATCATTTCAGCTGCTCCATAGGCAAAGTGTGTTGCATCTCACCTAAGTACACTCTGTGGGTGCGTTGCATTTCAAAAATCCCTTCTATGGGGTGCGATGGGTAAGAAGTGACAAATGGCAGTGCCATTCCGCGAGGTGGAGAGGCATGGAATCTTCCAGAAACTTCTCCTGTGACACTTGCCTCTCTGAATTCGACCAAGGATGAGTAAGAGATCATCAATCTCCAAGTGGAAGCAAGAACTATCAGAGGGAAGACACTAATCAAATCAGAAGCTGACTCATCTCCCTTATAGATATCTATATATGGATCCCTCGTCCCAGAGATCCAGAGGCTGGAATTTTTCATCTTGTAAGGAATTGTTATTGGTTTCTTGAGACAACATCATAGTGTTGGGTGATCTAAGCTTTGTATGAGGTGAAGAAGGGCTTACTTGCTGAGAGGATGATGCTGGGTTAGAACAACTGGTTGTAACTCCTGATGAGCCTCAATTTTTGGTACAATTTGGGCTCATATTGGCCTACTTACCTTGTTCAACCATTCATCTTTTACCACTTATGCATTCATTTCTTAGTATATTCGTGTTGTTTGTAGGAAGAAGGGCAGACATTATATCTATGTGGCTAATACATGATGATTTCAGGTTTTTGGCATTGAAGAGAGCAAAAGACCACGCAGAAGGAGACAAGGAGACAGCAAAGGTGGCATTGCATGTTTATAGGGAGGTTGTCTACAGCTTTAAGTGACTTCCCTCGTGCTTTTCACCTTAACTCCGAGCTCTAACAGCTCTCCCCACCGAGCTTAAAGGCAGCCAACACATTCTACAAGATCAGCAGTTTTACAGCAGTTTGACTCTCAGTTGGACAGCCAAGCTCCGCGAATGAAGGAAGCCAGCTTGATCCTCATTTTGTATAAATATGAAGGTCGTAGCCTTTGTTAGAAGCTTTTTGACTTTTGGAATTACTATTGTAATCTCTGAGCACAAGTTACAGCTCGGTTTTTGTTGTTTTGTAAGCCAGTTTTGGCATGACATTAGACTTTTGATTATGAATAAAGGCAAGCAGATTTGGATCTAATTCTGAGTTTTTAAGGGAGCTATAGCTCTCAGGTTAGGGCCCAACCTGAGAGCAATAGATCTCCTCTTCTTGTAGTGTTATTTACCTTTCTTTCCAGCATTGTGTTTCCTTGTTTTGATATGCATTTCAAAGAATACAGTTTGCTGATTTGATTTGGTTAATGAGAATTGCGTAGGATTAGTTTATGGTTAATTCACTTTCAGTTGTTTAGATCAGAATAGGAGGTTTGTAATCCACTGGAGCTCCAAGAAAAGGGTTGTTAGTGTCTTCACTGCCATCTCTGTTTAGGGATTGGGGTGCAGTCCATATCAACCACCAAAAAGAACGCAGTCTTTTACTTCCATGCAAGCTGCAACATAGTCATTTTCATTGAATATCCATCCATGCACTTTTGATATTGAACCATACTTCTTCATTTTCACTCCATGCACGGCTTCTTTTCTCGGTTTACATTGTTGTTCCTAGGTTTAATAGCACAGGTAGCATAGGTTAATGAATTCTCGTTTTTGGTGCAAGACATAAGTCATTTGTTTTATTTACACTGCTCCATATCCTTCTACTTCCTTTTTATTCTTCTTAACCTCTCCTCAAGTCACCTACTCGACCTCTGTTCAGCTCATTCACCTTCCAACTCTTTCATTGCCCACATAGCTTCATCTTTTTGACCTTTCGTTGATCCCATCCTTCTATCCACCAACCACTTTGTGCACTCTTTCTCTGTCCTATTTCTCTGCCCCTGAGTCATCACAAGCTCCATCTCCACCTTACCTATCCACCCATACCACTCCATCACCTCACCATCACCTAAAACTCCCATGGTAGAGCATCCTGTAGAAGTTAGCAGACTTCCTGTAGAATCCCTGAGTTTCCTGTAGGATCCCCTGTAGACATCCTGTAGGAGCCTGCAAACTTGGTTGCCGAGCATCCAAATGTTGTAGAATTCTGTAGACTGATGCTAAGGATCCCCTGGGACCTCTCCTAACCCCCCGGACCTTTCCCAAGCTTTCCTTCCTTTCGCACCACCTCTGCACAACCAAACCCTAATAAGAGACAAAATCATCATCACTCCAACCATTTAAGCAAAAATACAAAAACATGTTCTTTTCAATAAAAGTAGTTTAAGTTCATGCATTTTACATCATTAGAAGTAATGGCATCATTTCCAGACACTTGCACTCCACCCATTGCATCCTAGAGGTTAAGCTAGTCAGATTAGGGTTTACTAGGGTTTCCATGTTTTGGTTGGCTTTCAGTTCATTTTTGCAAAATAGATTAATTTCCTTTGAGATAGGCTTCGTCCATCATTTAGCAAGCTTCTTCTGAGAGCATATAGAAGTTGGCTTGATCCCTAGCGGACTTGTGCCAGCTGACCAAGTGACAGCTGCGACAAGAGCTAGTACTTGTGCATACAGCACCGTCACTTCCAAGTTTGTACGAACTACCGGGTTGATAAAATTAGAGATAGGAAGCTCCAGGAGTTGTAGCATTGTTGATACAATACTGGAGCCCACCATCTTTTTGGCGCCGTTGCCGGGGAAGCGTCAGAGTATTAGTAATTGTTGCTTTTCTTCTATTTCCTTACTCTTGCCTTCTGCTAAGTAGTTTATTTCATTTCCATTCTGCAAAAGTAGCATAGACATTTCCTGCTTTCATAGATTAGCATTTCCTGCTTTCATAGATTAGCATTTCCTTCTTTCATAGACTAGCATTTCCTGCTTTCATAGATTAGCATTTCCTGCTTTCATAGACTAGCATTTCCATTCTTGCAATTTCATTTGAGCAAAGTAGATTAGTTCTTTCCTGCTTTCAGTTTAATTCTGCATCTTTTATAGTTAGTTGTAGATCAATCTGTTTCAGTTTTGCAGGTACCAAAGAAAAAAACAAAAGCAATCAAAAGAAAAAGAAAGCCTTTTCCCTTTCATGCCTCGTAGGAACCGAGATAAATCAGGCAAATTCCTACCAAACACCCCCACCACATCACTGAATCACCCTTCTCTCTTCTTTGGTGACAGTGACCCAGAAGAACCTATAGGTGAACATCCTGAGATAGACAAAGATCCTATAGAAGAAGAAGAGTTAGAGACCACTCCATCTGAAGCTATGGCTGACAATAGAAGAGAAGATGAGAGAATAGAAGGTGCCTTCCCCATCCGAGAGGCCAATGGAGAGATGAAAATGAAGAACATTAGCCCCTCCGCCTTACCTCACTTCCATGGACTGACTACTGAAGATCCAAATATCTTCCTGTTTGAGTTTGCTGTCCTTTGTAGAACCTATGACTATACTGAAGATGAGCAAAAGCTGAAACTCTTCCCTTCAACTCTTAAGGATGCAACATTGCGCTGGTTCATGGGATTACCTGGGAATAGTATCACCACTTGGGCTCAGATGCAGCAAGCTTTCAATACCAAGTACAGGGATTACTGTAGGTCCAAGGAAACCAAGGGGGAAATCTTTCGGATGACCATGGGAAATGATGAGTCCCTAGAGGATTATGAGGAGAGGTTCCAACTTAGCTATAAGCGGGCTAGGTGCACACTTGACCCTGAATCCCTCAAGTTGGTCCTGGTCCGAGGAGTCCCTGAAGACCTCTTAGATACCCTTCACATGTTAGCTGGGGGGGACATTTACCAACTGCCTTATGAGGACATCAAAACTATGTTTAGAAACCCCTCCAGGGCAGCTCGGAAATGAGGTAGAGGAAACCTCCTCTCAACCAGTGTCCCTTTCTCCAAACATGAGCTTGCAAATCAATTAGAAGATCTCAAGAGTGAGGTGAGACAGACCATTGCCATGCAGCTGGACACATTCAGGATCTAGCAAAAGAAAGAGGAAGCTGAGAGAGCCTTGGCTGTCTTCTGCCCTAAGTGCACAAGGAGACACCCTAAGAACGAATGCCCATTGCATTCGGTTGAAGTGTGTTTCGTTTGTGAGGAGGACCATCCCACAAATCAGTGTCCAACCTTACCGGGGTTTAAAGCCATGTACCAAGGGACAGCAGCTCCCACTGAACCTCTCTATTACCTCAACCAAAGGAGGCCACAAGGATCTAGACCTTATCAGCAGGGAATGCAACGGGCACCTCAAGCTTATTACAACCCCAACCAATCGACTCCTATGCCTTCCTGGGGTCCCCCTGCTCATTCTTCTTGGTCCATGCCTCCGCCATGGTCTTATCCACCTCAGTACCCTACTCAACCTACTTCTCATTCATATCATTCACATGCCCAGCCACAGCCTCAATGGAATGCACCTCAGTCGGGGTGGAGGCCCCAATACAACACTCCTCCTGCCATTTTTCCTCCACCACCAGTTCAACCTCAGTCATTACCTCCTGCTCCTCCAAGGCAACCTCAAATGCCTGCTCAACCGAACCCGAACCCCAACAATAGACAGGCCCAACAGGTATACACTGGGGAAACCTCATGCCCTACCTATGCTGTGGAGATCCAGGAGATCAATCTTCCATCTGGAAAGACTCTACCAGATCACCAACCTCCTCCCCCAGAGGATGAGGAAGACAAACAGGAAAGTGAACCAAAAGCTATTCCACCCTTTCCTGAGAGACTAACAGTCACCACACAACCCAACCCAGAGGAGGATGAGCTTCTGGGTGAGCTCAAGCAGTTGTGTGTGAAAATACCACTTCTCCAAGCCATCAAGGATGTGCCAATATACAACAAACTGGTTAAGGAAAGGTGCTTCAAACACCCAGGCAGGCGGAAGAAAGATGCTTCAACCATTAATGTCATAGGACAACAGTCTAACCTTATGCTAGGACAAGTCATCTGCCCAAAGTACCTAGATCCTGGAAGTACTGTAGTAGATGTACACATCAATGGCACCATCATACCTCACACCTTGATTGATCTGGGGGCTGCCATTAATGTGATGACCAGGGATACCATGCTCAAACTCAATCTTCAGGGTTCCTTGAGGAAGACCTCGACAATACTGCAACTAGCTGATCGCTCCACCGTGACTCCCGAAGGGATTGTGGAGGATGTCTTGGTCTCTATTGACTCTTGGGAATACCCTGCAGACTTCCTGGTTCTGCAACCAAAGGCAAAGCTTACTGGATATCCTCTCATTTTGGGAAGGCCTTGGTTAGCTACTGCAGATGCTTACATAAGTTGTCGTGCAGGAAACATGACCATCAAAAATGGTCCCATGTCCAAGCAGCTAGTCCTATACCCTCCTGCCCAACCCTGCTTAGAGCATGACTTACCACTCTGGTTGGAAGAAGGAGAGGAAGACGAGGTGTACTCAGCACCTCTGTGCACCTTAGATACCACTAGAAGAGACCCCCCAACCGAGGATGACTTGATCGAGACCTTGATCCAGAATCCACCTTCCAGTGCACTGCCCTTAGAGAAATTGGTGGAGGATGCCCAAGCTAGAACCTTAATGGATCTTTGTACAACCAACCCTGTTACTCCCAGAGTCAAGAATGTGGAGTTCGGCCCTGAGAAAGCATTGAAGATCAGCTCCTCCCTATCTCCTTACCAGGAAAAGGAGCTGTGTAGTCTGTTGGCCAACCACCTAGATGCTTTTGCTTGGAGCTATAAGGAGATGAAAGGCGTCCATCCTTCGGTCTGTACCCATCATATATACATCAAAGAGGATTGTAAACCGGTTAGGCAACCCCAGAGGAGAATGAATCCAACTCTTAAGGACATTGTCAAGGAAGAATTGCAAAAACTGTTGGATGCAGGATTCATCTACCCCATCTCAGATAGTGAATGGGTGTCCCCTCTGGTGTTGGTTCCCAAGAAAAATGGGAAATGGAGAATCTGTGTGGACTACCAAGAACTGAACAAAGCTACCAAGAAAGACCATTTCCCTCTACCTTTCATAGATCAAGTGTTGGATGGACTGGCAGGAAAGAAGTTCTTCTCTTTCCTGGATGGGTTTAGCGGGTACAACCAAATCCAAATCAGCCTGGAAGACCAAGATAAGACCACCTTCACTTGTCCTTGGGGTACCTTTGCCTACCGAGTTCTTCCCTTTGGGCTATGCAATGCTCCTGCTACCTTCTAGAGAGCTGTCTTGAGCATCTTCTCGGAGCTGGTCCATGATGCAGTGGAAATCTATATGGATGACTTTACTCCTTATGGGGCCAACTTCCAGGAAGCATTGTCCAATCTGGGAAAAGTCCTAACCAAATGCATTGAGATGAACTTGTCCCTTAGTCCTGAAAAATGTGAATTCCTAATGACTGAAGGGACCGTGCTAGGCCATACCATTTCTTGCCAAGGGTTACAGGTGGATCCTAACAAAATTTCTCTCATCAAGAAGGTTCCACCTCCTCAAAAGGTAAGGGATGTCCGGAGTTTCTTGGGATTAGCAGGATATTACCTGAGATTCATTAAAGATTTCAGCAAGCTAGCCTCGCCATTGTTTGGCCTGTTGGCAAAAAATGTGGAGTTTAAGTGGACTGACGATTGTCAGAGGGCTTTAAATGAATTGAAGGACAAGTTGGTGTCAGCCCCAATTCTGAGAGGTCCAAACTGGGCCCTACCTTTCCACATCCACACTAATGCCTCGAACAAAGCCATAGGTGCAGCTTTAGGACAAGTTGAGCAAAAACTTCCATATGCCATTTACTTTGTTAGCAAAAACTTGTCCAAAGCCGAGCTGAATTACACTGTAACCGAGAAAGAATTCTTGGTTGTGGTCCATGCACTGAACAAGTTCCGACATTATATTACTAGTTACCAGACCTTTGTACAGACAGACCATGCTGCAATTAGATATTTAATGAATAAACCAGATGTGAATGCTCATATTATTAGATGGTTACTTTTATTGCAGCAGTTTGATTTGACCATTGTTGACAAACCAGGTAGAGAAAATGTTGTTGCTGACTTTTTATCTAGATTGGATTTGTCTGCAGATGAGGATGGAACAGTGGATGACCAGATGCCCGATGAAAATTTGTTTGCTATTTCAGTACTCTCTCCATGGTTTGCTGATATAGAAAACTACCTTGTTTCAGCACAGTTCCCTCCGCACCTATCTTCAAGAGAGAAGAGCAGAATCATCAGAAAAAGTGCCTCATTTACTTGGATTGGGGAAAATCTGTTCAAGCTTGGCCCCGATCAGATCTTAAGGTGTTGTGTAAGGGAGGAGGAAGTCTTTGATATCCTCCTCACTTGTCATGATGGGCCTTGTGGAGGACATTTTGCAGCAAAGAGAACTGCCTTCAAAATCCTGCAGGCAGGCTACTATTGGCCCACACTTCATCAAGATGTCAGAAGATATGTCAGTCAGTGTGACCAATGCCAAAGAATGGGGAAACTGACCCAAAGGGATGAGATGCCTCTCCAACCTCAAGTGACTCTTGAGCCATTTGAGAAGTGGGGCATGGACTTTGTGGGCCCCATCAACCCTCCTTCGAGGCAAAGGTCTTACATCATTGTATGTACTGACTACTTGACAAAGTGGGCAGAGACAAAAGCAATCAAAGCAGCAACAGAAGAAAAGGTGGCCGAGTTCCTAAGAGAAAACATCTTCTATAAGTTTAGCTATCCAAGAGAGCTGGTCACCGATCAAGGGAGCCAGTTCACATCCAACCTGGTTGAAGATCTACTAGCTCATCACAAGATCAAGCATAGGACTTCCACCCCCTATCACCCTCAAGCAAATGGGCAGGTGGAAGTCACCAATAGAGCATTAGAAGGGATCTGGACTAAGGTGGTGAGCAGCAGCAGAAAGGACTGGGCAGATCGCCTGGTTGAAGCCACATGGGCTTACAACACCACTTGGAAGACCACCACTGGCTTCACACCTTATGAGCTGGTCTACGGGAAGAAAGCTTTGCTGTCCATTGAGTTTGAATACAACACTTTGAGGATGGCATCTCAGCTGGACCTAGATCTCAGCCATGCACAACAAGAGAGGTTATGGCAGCTGAATGGACTGGATGAGCACCGAATGCAGACCCTCCTTCACTCGGAAGTGGTTCAACTTCAGAGAAAGGTGTGGCATGATCAACATCTCCATGACAAGCAATTTCAGCCGGGAGATTGGGCTTTGTTGTATGACTCCAGATACAAAGATTTCAAGGGGAAGCTGAGAACCAGATGGCTAGGGCCATATTCAGTGGAAAAATGTCATGACAATGGATCTGTTCTTATTCGGACCATTGATGAGGAAGCCATCCCCATGCTTGTCAATGGGCATCGATTGAAGATCTACAGGAAGCCTCTCTCAAGACAAGAGTTCATCAAAACTATGGAGAAGGCAGTGTTGGTCATAGAGAAGGGTTCTGCCCCTGTTTTGGGCATACACTGAAGAATCTAAAAAGAAATAAAAATAAATAAATAATAAAGATCCTTGGGTGAAAACCTTTCTGAGGCGCCCAAGGCAGGTGGTAGGGGTGAAAACCTCATTGAGGCGCCCCTATTGTCTTTCAAAAAAAAAAGAAGATAAAGATTTGAAAAGATCCTTGAGTGAAAACCTCTCCGAGGTGCTCAGGGCAGATGGCAAGGGTGAAAACCTCATTGAGGCGCCCCTGTTATCTTTCAAAAAAAAAAAAAAAAGAAAAAGGGAAAAAGAAAAAACAAGGTCAGCAGATTCATTATGTAAAATTGCATGCAGGTGTTCTATGGAGGAGAGGAAGCCTCTCAACTCAAAGCCAAGGGTCCTCATCATGCAGTCAGGACACCTCACCAGCACCCCCTCCAAGAATACTCGTTTTCTCCAAGGTATGTGCAATTTTATTACAGCTTGAGTCTTCTACAGGAAGACGCAGATTTTCTACAGGAAGATGCAGAGTTTCTACAGGAAGATGCAGATTTTCTACAGGAAGCTCTGTATTTCTACAGGAAACTTCCTATAGAAGCCCAGAACGGCCCAGAATTCATTTCATGAAGAGATCTAACGGCTAAGGATCGGTTTGGACGCATGCATGCCACTATTGTCAATCATGCACATTGCTGTTATCTTGCTCCACCATCCTTGTCGACATGCAACCAAGTTACCTGCACCAGCAAAGAAAATCGATGAGTCTCGAGAAAAAGCAAATTATAAATGGAAAAAGCGCTAGAGATCTCACACCATATTCATCACAGTCAGCCAGAAGCTCCGATAGCATGATCGTGAGGCCATCCATCGTCGTGCAGCATGCACCCAAGGAGGGAGAACTGTTCCAAGACATCCCACGGGAGTCCTGTAACAGTTGAGCCTGCTAGAGTGGATGCCATTCACAGCACAGGACATATGCGAGGAAACGTGGGCGCATGCAACTGAAGCATCCCATCCATCGACGGCAGCTCATGAACATGGACCTCCGGGCCTGTGTAAGTTCGCCAGCAGCAGGTAAATCGACTCATCAGCATCCAAAGAGCCGAAACATCGTGTGCAGCCGCGCAGGTAAGTGTCTCGACCCTTCCTTCCATCAGACTACATGAATGTTACTTTGATTGATTGCTAAGTGTAAAGGTGAATTGGTTGAGCGGCTGTGTGGCCATTTGGTCAGCCACATCGGCCAGTTAATGGTCTAGTTGGATGTGTGGGTGGCGGCCATGACAAAAAGAATGGGCAGCCTGCACGTGAGAACGATCCTGTCGAAGAGAACGAGTTTAACCCAAGAGGCGGCGGCAGATCTGCGGGAATTGGTGCGGCAGCAAGTGAACGCGCAGTTGAATGATGGGGTGACGTCACCCAATGGTCCGGCGGGGACAGCTCACCCCCCGCGCCACGAATTCCGCCGAATTCAAAATCTAATCGGCTAGATTGCACTCATGCAATTATCAACCACCGTTTTGAACTCGAGCGGCGATCCTGATCCTTCTGCAGTATGATACGCCGAGCCTTTGGCCATCAGAACGATTGAGAAGCACACCCAAGGCGCAGACCGACTGCAGTCTCTCCCGAAAATCGCGCACTGCATTCTACAGGAACGCTGTCATTCTACAGGAATGCTGTCATCCTACAGGAACGCAGTTTTCTACAGGAAAGCGGGTGCCTCACGAAAAAAGGTGGCCAATTAAAGAGGTAACCCTGAACTCTTCATGCAACTGGTTATTAAAGGTGGCGGAATTGTCGTCCACAGTCGGGTCATAGAAAAACGGTGAAATTGTTGTCTGTTGTGCCTATACTGTCATTCTATAGGATGTCGAGTAATTAAATTGTGTTAAGTTCCTCAGGGATAAGTTTGTGGGTTATGTGCATGACATCCTACGCTCTATCTCAGTAAACCAAAACCTCTTCCACAATCACCACCTCTGGTTAACAAAACTGTGTTATCATGCCGGGTGGGTTTATTAGACGAGAACCCACTAATTCAGCCAAATTAAGGGAAAACCAGGGGGTAGTAGAGCTCTTCACACGAGCACAATGGATATCCTTTTGTGATAAGCTGCAGGGTTACGATGATGAAGTGGCCGAAGAATTCTTGCAGGCTCTGAGGCCGAAATCCAAGACACTAGCCACAGTGAATTTCAGGGGCCTAAGCCTCAAGCTCACCCCGCAATATATCAGTCGAATCACTGAACTTCCAATGGGTCTGCTGTGGGATAAGGAAGAACGGAAGCTGAGCCAGCAGGCCAAGAAAGAATTCTTTCCACCTGAGGAGGAATTCTCGGAGGACAAAAATGGGGTGCGAAGAACGAGTCCGTTGCCACCATGGAACGAAGTTAGCCTGCAAATCATGAAATATATAACATGTGAAGGCCGTTATAGCATCGTCTACGGGTATCACTTTCGGTTGCTCACTGAGTTAAGGCACCGAATTGATCTTCCTGTAGAAAAGAAACTAAGCATTCCTTATTTCCTGCTACAGTCTTTGATGGAGTGTGCTACGAAACTAAAAGAGGGCATACCAGATCAGATAGCCCACCATGGGTTGATCAAAATTCTTGTGGAGGATGCACTTCATTCCTATAAGGTTCCCCTCTCATGGGAATCATTCAGGAATTTAACCAGAGATGGAGACAAAAGGATGCTCACTAAAGAAAGTGGTTCCTCCAGCAATGAGGAACAAGAAGCAGTGGCCGAGGGAAAGAGAGAAAAAGGCCAGAAGACCCCGACCACAGTGCAGAAGAAAGAACAAAAGAAGAAGCATGAGGAAAAGGATGACAAAGAAGAAGGTGGCACACCCATATTATCAGCAAGAGAAAAGAGGTTGAAGAGCAGAACAGACAAAGCTGAGGTGGTCCACATCAGCCTAAGTACCTCGTCAGCACCTGCAACCAAACCAAAAAGTAAAACTCAGGCAGCAAAGCAAGCCAAGGTGGAGACACCTGTGTCTACAGGAAAGCAGAAACAGGCTTCTACAGGAAGCCCGAAAACAGAGAAAGGGTCTTCTACAGGAAGCCCGAAATTGGCAAAAGGGTCTTCTACAGGAAGCCTGAAAATTACCAAAACAGGGGCTTCTACAGGAAGCCCCGAAAAGGTGAAACCCAGAGAGAAGAAGGTGGATATTCTAGCACGGGAGGCAGCAGCTGTATTAGTTGGCCTCATCACGCCACCTAAGCCAAAAGAAAAGAGGAAGAGGGAGACCCCTCTGTACTTTAAAGCTCGAAGAAGTGTTAGGATAAAGACGGGCAAGCCACAGCCTCCGTCCAGCAGCCCAATTGTCATCGAAGATACCCCTGCTTCTCCCAAAGAAAAGTCCCCCTCAAGGATAACAGTCACCTACGAAAAGGGGAGTCCAAAGAAAAATACATGGCAAGAAAGGTTAGACCTGTTGACTGAAAAAACTCGGCTACAGGAAGCTGAAAATGTTCTACAGGACACTCTGGCCCAGCTACAGGAAACGGAAAAGAGGGAAGGAGAAGGACCCTCATCACCGCCAAGGGAGGGTGAGGTAGAGCCACCTGAAGAGATAGAAAGAGAACATATACCAGAACGTAGCCCTTCGCCTAGTCTGAGTTCATACTACACCTTTTTAGAGGCGGGCAAAATCATACCGCAGAAATTTACTGTGCCTCTATTTTTTGCACTAGAGGAGGAAAGAGTTCGTTCCCACACATGGATGCAAATCGCCAAGTCAAAGGGTGTGGCGGACATAAGTCCCTTACAAGAGCAACTCAAGGAGGTCAGGAGTGAATTCGCCATGGCTAAGCATGTGGCTAATTGCCAACGTGTGCTTCTACAGGAAGAAAACCAGAAGCTGAGATTGCAGCTACAGGAACTAAGGGCAGGGGTAGGTACATCCTCCAAAGACACCACAGAAGAACAACAGGGCAAAAAGGAGCTGGCCACCAGTCTTGAGGAGCCAATGACACTTCTACAGGAAGCAGAACAGCAAGGCCAAATTGAAGCGCAAGCTCTAAAAGAACAGCTGCAACAAAAAGAAGCACAATTGGCCTGCATGGCCAGTTGGGCCATGGAGGCAATAAGGTGCAAACAACCTGCAAAATCCTATGCTTTGTATTTGAAAGGCCAATGGCTGCAGTTCCAAATAAAAACCTTGGCACAAAGAGGTATTTCTCAGATACAAAACCCCCAGCAATTTTCTGAATTGTGCAGTACTAGTTCGTCAGAAGACAAGGCCAAATTAGCAGAGTTCTACCTCCACAATTTGGTTTTGCCTAATGAAGTCTCCTAGGATCCCAATACTGCCTTGGGTGATATGCAATTAATGGTGTTCGATTCATGGTTGAACCATGAGGATCAAAGAGCAATAGAAGAAAAATAGGTCATGAGCTGAGAAATAAACAAACCATTGCTCATTCGAGCGGAACCAGAGGATCCAGTAGCCCTCATCTCAGCACACCAACACTTGTCTACTGATCCCACAGCTTCCTTGAGATTTATGGACCAACAGGCCGAAGCCATAGCTCATTTTGAAGACATGGAAAGACTGCTAGGAGAAACTGCTGCCCAAGCATGTGCACGCAGATAGAATACCTTGGCACACAGTTTAAAGATCCGAGAGTACCATACCCCAATTCGGATGAGGGAAGCTTTGGCAAGGGTAGACCTTTACAAGAAATCCATGCAAAGCCTCCAGGCCAGCTGGATTGGCCTTAAACTCAGCCCACCACTACTGCTAGGGTTGACTGAAGGCAATATAGAGGAGGATGACAGTGAACAATGGGAAGAGGTGAACAGGAAAGCAGGGTTTCATATCAGCAAAGAGGACACTACCACAGAGGCTTGGGATGTAAGGGAAGCTGTAAAAGCAATGAAGGATGAAGATTTGGACTAAGTTGCTCAAGGATGAGCAAATATTTCAGCTGGGGGGTGATGATGAGCCCCAATTTTTGGTACAATTTGGGCTCATATTGGCCTACTTACCTTGTTCAACCATTCATCTTTTACCACTTATGCATTCATTTCTTAGTATATTCGTGTTGTTTGTAGGAAGAAGGGCAGGCATTATATCTATGTGGCTAATACATGATGATTTCAGGTTTTTGGCATTGAAGAGAGCAAAAGACCACGCAGAAGGAGACAAGGAGACAACAAAGGTGGCATTGCATGTTTATAGGGAGGTTGTCTACAGCTTTAAATGACTTCCGTCGTGCTTTTCACCTTAACTCCGAGCTCTAACAGCTCTCCCCACCGAGCTTAAAGGCAGCCAACACGTTCTACAGGATCAGCAGTTTTACAGCAGTTTGACTCTCAGTTGGACAGCCAAGCTCAACGAATGAAGGAAGCCAGCTTGATCCTCATTTTGTATAAATATGAAGGCTGTAGCCTTTTTAGAAGCTTTTTGACTTTTGGAATTACTATTGTAATCTCTGAGCACGAGTTACAGCTCGGTTTTTGTTGTTTTGTAAGCCAGTTTTGGCATGACATTAGACTTTTGATTATGAATAAAGGCAAGCAGATTTGGATCTAATTCTGAGTTTTTAAGGGAGCTATAGCTCTCAGGTTAGGGCCCAACCTGAGAGCAATAGATCTCCTCTTCTTGTAGTGTTATTTACCTTTCTTTCCAGCATTGTGTTTCCTTGTTTTGATATGCATTTCAAAGAATACAGTTTGCTGATTTGATTTGGTTAATGAGAATTGCGTAGGATTAGTTTATGGTTAATTCAATTTCAGTTGTTTAGATCAGAATAGGAGGTTTGTAATCCACTGGAGCTCCAAGAAAAGGGTTGTTCGTGTCTTCACTACCATCTCTGGTTAGGGATTGGGGTGCAGTCCATATCAACCACCAAAAAGAACGCAGTCTTTTACTTCCATGCAAGCTGCAACATAGTCATTTTCATTGAAGATCCATCCATGCACTTTTGATATTGAACCATACTTCTTCATTTTCACTCCATGCACGACTTCTTTTCTTGATTTACATTGTTGTTCCTAGGTTTAATAGCACAGGTAGCATAGGTTAATGAATTCTCGTTTTTGGTGCAAGACATAAGTCATTTGTTTTATTTACACTGCTCCATATCCTTCTACTTCCTTTTTCTTCTTCTTAACCTCTCCTCAAGTCACCTACTCGACCTCTGTTCAGCTCGTTCACCTTCCAACTCTTTCATTGCCCACATAGCTTCATCTTTTTGACCTTTCGTTGATCCCATCCTTCTATCCACCAACCACTTCGTGCACTCTTTCTCTGTCCTATTTCTCTGCCCCTGAGTCATCACAAGCTCCATCTCCACCTTACCTATCCACCCATACCACTCCATCACCTCACCATCACCTAAAACTCCCATGGTAGAGCATCCTGTAGAAGTTAGCAGACTTCCTGTAGAATCCCTGAGTTTCCTGTAGGATCCCCTGCAGACATCCTGTAGGAGCCTGCAAACTTGGTTGTCGAGCATCCAAACGTTGTAGACTTCTATAGACTGATGCTAAGGATCCCCTGGGACCTCTCCTAACCCCCCAGACCTTTCCCAAGCTTTCCTTCCTTTCGCACCACCTCTGCACAACCAAACCCTAATAAGAGACAAAATCATCATCACTCCAACCATTTAAGAAAAAATACAAAAACATGTTCTTTTCAATAAAAGTAGTTTAAGTTCATGCATTTTACATCATTAGAAGTAATGGCATCATTTCCAGACACTTGCACTCCACCCATTGCATCCTAGGGGTTAAGCTAGTCAGATTAGGGTTTACTAGGGTTTCCATGTTTTGGTTGGCTTTCAGTTCATTTTTGCAAAATAGATTAATTTCCTTTGAGATAGCCTTCGTCCATCATTTAGCAAGCTTCTTCTGAGAGCATATAGAAGTTGGCTTGAGCCCTAGCAGACTTGTGCCAGCTGACCAAGTGACAGCTGCGACAAGAGCTAGTACTTGTGCATACAGCACCGTCGCTTCCAAGTTTGTACGAACTACCGGGTTGATAAAATTAGAGATAGGAAGCTCCAGGAGTTGTAGCATTGTTGCTACAATACTGGAGACCACCAACTCCCTTGGCTCTTTCTTTGTTATCAATAAAATCTATTCAAGTTTTCCTCCATACTCTTGTGTCATTTATGTTTTATGCATTTGTATGGTCAAGTTACATCTAATCCTAGATTGTTTATGATTATAGATCGATGTTCTTGTATAGTGTTATGCTACTGTGATCCTACAGGTACTCTGTGAAGCTGGGCGTACAAGGGAGCAAGTAGCGAAAGACTATCAAGAGAGAGAGGAATCGAACTAGGAGATTAGCGCAAGATAGAGGTTGGTCTTCTTTGTTCTTCTCTCATCTATATTTCATCAAGGAAAAACGAAAGTAACTTTATTTTGTTTGTTTCTAAGGTAGCTACCACATCTTAGTGGGATAAGCAGTTCTGTGTAGACACTTTTCCCTGTAACATGGAGATCTAAGTGAATGATAATAGATGCAAGTGAAACAAGTACAAGAATCAATCAAACTGAAGGAAAATGAAGCATGTGGAGAGAGTTGCTACAATGACGATTGTTAGTGTAGAAATTGGGTGATGTACACAACACTTTGGAAAGGCAATACAAAACATAAAAAAAAACACTTCTACAAGCTATAACAAGTTGAAATGCAAATGGTTGTTCAAAAAATGAGTGAAACAACACTGTCACAAGCTAAACAAAAAAAACAACAGAAGACTAGAAAAGCAAGACTTACCCGGAAAAGAAACGACGATCACATCAGAGGTTCCTTGATCTCCTCGAGAATTCCAGAGCTCCAAGATCGAATGTGAAAATGAGTTATTGCAGTGTTCATTAAATATATTTGATCGATTTAGGGTTTATGATGCAAAGGCCAAAAATAAAGGAAAAAGAGACATTTGGAAGAAGTTTCCAAAATAACTCAAATGTCTCCTCCGTGCTGCTAAAAATAGATCCCTATTTTCTAGGGATTCTTTTTCTCTTTTCTCTTTTTCTATTTTTTCTTGAAAAGCTTCCATGTATTTACTGGAGAGATTGCACATTTTATGGGAAGGATTGGGCAACTAACTGGCTCATGCACTAGGTAGCTTCTGAGCAGGAAGCTTCTGTGTAATTTCTGAGATGAGTCACTATGAGCTACCTCTAATGCTCTACGCAGTTTCCCAGTTGAATACATGATGTTAGTTGGCTATATGTAATTCTGGATCTAAAGGCTCACTATTAGCTTGGACAACACAATTCCTAAGAGCAAGGTTGGTTTCCCTCAAGGATTGTGTAGTTCACTAAGGAAAACCTAGAACCAAGTTGAAACCACGTCAAGAGATCGGCTTGTGGGTTAGATAGTAAGTCAAGTGAGAAAACACAAGCCATGATGCAAAAGATAAATCTCAATCAACGCACAAGTACTTGGGTCAGTGTGAGATAAGCTGTTGTGATTTTAGGAGGGAGGCTCCAAAAAGAGCATAGGAAAAATTTTGGATGGTGGTTGTAGCTGCTACAACATTGGTAACACACTGGTATAACTCCAGCTCTTTGTATGGACCTTGTCTCATGTAAAGCAAGTCTAACTCTTTCAGAAGTATTGTTCGATTATTTGATTTTCATAACTTCTTCACTATCTTGTGATGATCGTTGGTGTATATTCCATCAGTATTGACACTATCTTATTATCAATGATACTGTATACCATCATGGTGTTGACATTGTGTTACGTCAATTCCTTACTCATGAAGAAGTTGAACACATCTTGAATAATTTCCATGTTGGGGCATGTGGTGGACATCTTTATGGGCTTGCCACTGCTCAAAAAATATTGCGTGCAAGGTACTTTTGGCATTCACTTTTTAAATATTGTATCTTATCAATCCAAAAGAACCATCCTTGTTAGATCTTTTCTTGTATACTGTGAGCTCATCCTGACCCATTACACCCATTAGTTGTCGTCAGACCTTTTTCATAGTGGGGTATTGACTTTATGCAATGTAACCCACCCTCTACCCATGGTTTTCACTACATCATCGTGGCTATTGAATTTTTAACCAAATGGGTCGAGGCCATGCCTACATGATTAAATGATGGTAATACTATTTCTTTATTCTTCTTCAATCATATCATCACTAGGTTTGGTGTGCCTAAATGGATAGTGATTGATCATGATAAACATTTCCATAACCATATGATGTATGAAGTAGCTGTTAGGTTGAGTTTTCGTCACGAACAATCAACACCCTATTATCCTCAAGCCAATGTCCAAGTAGAAGTTGTCAATTGAACTTTCAAAACCATGTTGAACCAGATGGCAGGGAAACATAATTTGAATTGGCATCTTATGCTCTTTTCCGCTTTATGGGCATATTGAACCTTAGTGAAATCTGCTAGTCACTCTACTCCTTTCTAATTGGTTTATGGAGTGGAGTCAATTTTTCCCTTCCAGTGTGAAATCTCTTCCCTTGAACTAGTTTTCAAGCTACTCCCTAACACTAAAGTCAAGGTAGAATTCCTCCTACAACTTTCCCATCTTGGTGAACAATCCCTTCTCACCCTGGTCAATAATGAAACTCATAAGATGTTGAAGAAAGTGTAACTAGGTTTGGTCTTCATAAATGTAATTTTGATATTTGTACTTGTAAAATAAAAGAAATATTATTTTTGTAAAATTATTAAATGATTTTCTTGAACATTACATAGGTCCAACACATGTTGAAGTGCTATAGGGAAGCTAAAGATTCAAACATATCTTCTTGAGCATATATGTAATGTATATGAGTCAACCTAGAGTCTAGATCAACCCTCCAAGACAAGAAAAATCCTCTTGAAGAAGAAAGCAAGCTAAACGATGTAAAACATAGTCATGTCGGCCAACAAATGAATATAAATGTCAAGTCATCTCACATATGGAGACACAACCTTTCGGTGGACATGTTGACTCAAATATGGGAGACTAACAACTATATATACACAGCTAGAGTCACCACAATTGGATAGAATTTCGGACAAGTTTGGCATAGGATTGGCTCGATGACATAAGTGTTGTCCTTAATGGAAACTCACTCAAAAGGCAGATCTCAATTCAGGCTCTCAGAATGGAAGAAAATGAGGTACCTGCAGGTTCCTTTTCACAAAGTCGCAGACATAAGCAGGTGCACCGATCAAAAGGTGCATACATATACGCAGGTGTATCGATCAAAAGGTGCGGGCGTACAGTGCACGCACTTTCATGCTTAGAAAAGCACGCACACATGGGAAATCTTATGGTTGGTCCATGGTATTTAGTCCGATATTTTTGAACCTATGGTTTTGGTTCGTGGTTTTGCAACTAAGGTATTGAACCCAGGTATTGGGTCCCTAGTATTGGATCTCTATGGTTTTGGACCATGGTTTGAGTAAGGCCTAGACTATAAAAAGGAAAGGAGATCATTTGGCTTAGTATTGATGTATATAATATCTTAAGAAGAGCAAGATCTGAAATATTGGTGATCGGTTGGTGAGTTATAGCTGGACCTGAATCAAGAAGGAACCTGAGCATTACAAGATGGTTAAGATCTATTGATGGGTCGAGATCCCTTTGGTGCATGATCAGATCTGTAAATTTGATAATCTGGGTCTAATTAAGAAAAGGGATAAATTATCTATACCCGCAGGTCCGGCATAGTGCAGGCACATATACCCGCAGATTCGACACAACAGAGGCGCGGATACCCGCAGGATCTACATAGCAGAGGTGCGGATACCCACAGGTTCGACACAGCAGAGGCATGGATACCCAAAATTTTGACACAACGCAGGCGCGCATTCCATAAGATCGACATAGTAGAGGCGCGGATACCCGCAGGTTTGACACAGAGAAGGCGTGGATATCTGCAGGTTAAGGAAGTGAATACTGCGTATGTACACATATTTCTATTGGTGAAGTTGCAGACTTTTCTTGAAATATGTTTTAGTTGCTTTTGTTTATTACTGCAGTGTTCCAGGTTTTGAATTGGTGTCTGGTTGCTGGTACTATGTTCTGAGAAGTTATTGATTCAGTATTTGTACAATGAAGTTGGTTGATTGTAGATCTATTTGATTTTTGATTGATATTCATGGATCTAGTCTAAAAATTTGTGAAACGTGGTCCCTGGAAGAAAAGAGAAGGTTGTAGCCTTCTGCAGGTTGAAGCCTACGTACTGGTATAATAATGCACCAGTACAGAATCATTGTAAAAAGAAGTTTCTAATTGAAAGAAGATAGAGACATATTGCAGCAGGTGGTTTTCACCCACATTAGGTTTCCACTTTATATGTTGTGTTCTTTTGTGTGACTGTCTGCTCTACTTTTCTGTTCCTGCTTACTATTATATGGTTCTAACACACAGTTTAATGATCAACATCTGAAGAATAAATTAAATTATAAGTCTGGAAGGTATACACAAGTTTCATTAGTCAGATCTACAAATCTTTTTATAAATTTAAAAAGAATTTGATAATACTGATTCACCCCCCCTCTAAGTATTATTTTCAACAATTGGTATCAGAGACGATCCTTCAGAAGAAGCTTGATCGCTTGAAGGAAGATCTATCATAATGAGCAACTACAAAAAAGAAGCATCTATCAGGCCACCGCTTTTTGATGGGAGCAACTTCATCTATTGGAAGGTAAGAATCACTACCTATCTTCAATCTTTTGGTACAGAAGTTTGGGATATTGTGGAAACAGGATACACATTTCCAACAACAACTCCTAAAGATGCAACTGGTAAGAAGCAATATGAAACAAATGCAAAAGTTGTCAATACTCTATTAGGAAGTCTATCTCAATCAGAATTCGTCAAGGTTATGCAGTTCAAAGGCACAAAAGAAATATGGGACAAGATCATTCTGAGCTATGAAGGAGATGAACAGGTAAAACAAGAAAAATTACAAACTCTTAGAATTCAATATGAAAGTCTCAGAATGCATAATGATGAAAGCGTGGCTAGCTATTTCCTACGTATAGATGAGATCGTAAATTGTATGAAAAATTTGGGTGGAGAAATAAAATAAGTTGTTTTGGTTGAAAAGGTTCTAAGGTCTTTGTCTCCTAAGTTTGATTCAAAAGTTTCTGCCATAGAAGAAAATCAAAATCTACAGAGCCTTACCATGTCACAACTACACAAAATTCTAACTGCTTATGAAATGAGAAAAGGAGGACCATCAGACAGGAGAGAAGTTGCATTCAAGGCTTCAGGAAAAGGAGATTACTATGAGTCAAGAGATATGTCAGAAGAAGAGGAAGAATCAAATTTTGTCAAGAACCTTCAACGGGGAACTGGAAGATTTAGAGTTAAGCTTCCTTTCAAATGCTTTGCTTGTGGAAGAGTCGGTCATTATGCTGCACAATGTCCTCACAAAGATAAACTAGACAAAGGTAAGGAACCTGTTAGATGGAACAGAAAACATAATGTGAATAAGAAGAGCTATTACACGCATGAAGACAGTGATGGACTGTCAAATAGTGATGAAGATGAACAAGGTAATGATGATAAACTTTTGATGGCTTTTGACGATGATGATGTCTTGGATGCTATAGATGAAGAAGGTCTTTATGAAGAAATTTCTAAACATAAAGTTTGTTTAGAGGAAAAGAATATGATTATAGATACTCTAACATTCCAACTTGCTAAAAAAGATAAACACAATGAAGAGTTAGAATGTGAAATTGTGGGACTTAGAAAAGAAATTAAGAAAACAAAAGCCCTTAATCTTAGATTTGCTAAAGGATCTGAAACTCTAGATGAGATTATCAAAGTGTAGCATTCTCCTCTAATCAAGAAAGGTCTCGGATATTCCGAAGAAGCATCTCAAGCTTAGAAGCAAGCGCATAAGCCATCCACCTCCAAAAGTTATCTTGATATAGCAAGGAGAAGTGAACAAGTTGACAATCGACAACAAAAGCATAATGCAGATTACAATGCAAATCAGGGACAATTTGCTTCAAGAATGATCAAAGATTATCAAGTAAATCGGGGGCAATCTACTTCAAGGATGAACAGAAATCTCAATCGACAACAGGTAAATCATTCTCAATTTGGCTCAAGAATGGATGGAAACTACAATCATATGGTTGGTGGATTTGATAATCGCAGGAATTTCTTCAATGGCCAATGTTTCTCTTGTCATAACTTTGGTCATAAAGTTGCTCAATGTGTTGCCTACAAGACCATCATGACTAGGGAAGCTCAAAAACAAAGGAGTATGACAGGAATCATGAAAAAAACCTACAATAACTTCTCTGCTCTTGAAAATGAAATAGAATTTTCTATCTTTAACAACTTCGGTCATGAAGCTTCTGAATGCAAGAGCAGGTTTCGGCAAACAACTCAGAAGGAGAAAGCTTCATTGAGTTCCAAAACATGGAAAAAGAAAGAAACGCAACCAGAAAGATGTGGGATAGCCTTATATGCGGAAGGACAGGAAAATCAATGGTACATCGACAGTGGATGCTCGAAACATATGACAGGTGATAAAGAAAAACTTCAATCATATAGTACCTTAGAAAAAGAAAAGAAGGTCTCATTTGGAAATGACACCCCTGCATTCATAAAAGGTAAAGGCTCTGTTCGTTTGAAAGAAAAGGTCAAGGATGGAAATGTTATGTATGTTGATGGCTTAAATCATAATCTATTGAGTGTCAGTCAGATGTGTGATCAAGGAACTGAGGTAATATTTCGATCAAATGGATGTATTGTTCGTGAGCTTGATATAGGAAAACAATGATAAAAGGCATAAGAACTCCAAATAAATTATATGTACTCAATGGAGGACAACAACAATGCTATTTAAGCAAGAATGATGAACACTGGCTATGGCACAGAAGACAAGGGCATCTAAGCTTCTCACAGATAAGGAAAGCATGCAAATATCAGGCAGTTCGTGATCTACCTGACATAAGAATTCCAGACAATACAATATGAAAATAATGTCAATTTTGTAAGCAAACCAAAACTAATTTCCCTGAGAAGGAAGGATCAGCTAGCAAGCCACTTGAACTTTTCCATACTGATGTATGTGGTCCATCTAGGAAAAGATCACCTCTAGGAGAAGAATATTTTATATTATTCATTGACGACTTTTCCAGGATGTGTTGGATAGGACTTATGAAGCATAAAGATGAAGCTTTCAAAAAATTCAAATCATTCAAAGCCTTGGTGGACAATGAATCAGATCACAGAATCAAATGCCTCAGGTCTGATCGAGAAGGAGAATTTACCTCAAATGAATTTTTCGATTTTTCTGAAGAACATGGAATAAGAAGGGAATTCTTTGCTACTAGGACTCCTCAGCAAAATGGAGTAGTGGTAAGGATGAACAGAACGGTTCAACAAATGGCTTGTGCTATTCTTGATGAATCTAGAACTCCCGCAACCTTCTGGGGTGAAGCCGCATTTGATGCAGTTACTATTCTCAACAAGACAAATGTCCAGGTAAACAACACTCAAACTCCTCATGAACTTTGGTATGGTAAAACTCCCACTGTAAAATACTTCAAAATTTTTGGAAGCAAATGCTATATCAAGAAGACTGATGAAGATCTTGGCAAATTTGAAACTAGAGCAGATGAAGGCATTCTCCTTGGTTATTCTCCCCACAGCAAAGCTTACAAATGTTACAATAAAAGACTTGGTAAAATTGTTGAAAGTGTTGATGTAGTGGTTGATGAAGAAGGAAACACTCCTAAGCGGGTAAAATCTGAAGATTTCGAAGATGGAGAAGACTATCTGTCGACATCAAATCAGATTCATGACGAAGAAGAAACCCATGAGGCACCAGAAGAACAGATAAGGATAGAAGAAAAGACTCCATCCAGATATGTTCAGAATAATCATCTAGAATCTCAAATTTTGGGGCAGAGAGAGGCAGGTGTACAAACAAGAAGAACCATTTCAGAAGCTTCAATCTATCTATCATTGCTCTCCTCCACTGAACCACAGAATGTAAGAGAGGCTTGCAAAGATGAATGTTGGGCCAAGGCCATGGAGGAAGAATTTGAGCAGATTGAAAAGAATAACACTTGGGAGTTGGTTCTTAGACCAAAAGATAAGAATGTCATAGGGAAAAAATGGATTTTCAAAAATAAGCTGAATGAAAATGGGGATGTGGTTAGAAACAAGGCAAGACTTGTTTGTAAAGGATATGCGCAACAAGAAGGCATAGACTTTGAAGAAAATTTTGCACTAGTTGCCAGACTTGAGGCTATAAGAATGTTCCTTGCTCTCTCTAGCCTTCAGAAGTTCAAAGTATTTCAGATGGACGTAAAATCTGCCTTTCTGAATGGAGACTTGAATGAAGAAGTATATATTGAACAACCAGATGGGTTTATTCTTGGAAATGATCCAAAACTTGTACGTAGACTCAAAAAGGCTCTCTATGGCCTTAAGCAGGCTCCAAGGGCGTGGTATTATCGGTTGGATAAGTACCTCCATCAACAAGGTTTTATAAAAGGATCAAATGATAGCAATCTATATATAAAAATTGACAATGATAAGTTTCTGATACTTGTTGTGTATGTTGATGATATCATCTTTGGTAGCAATGAAGAAGGCATGAGTCAAAATTTTGCCTTGGTGATGCAGAAAGAGTTTGAAATTTCCATGCTTTGTGAGCTCACATATTTTCTTGGTTTGCAAGTCCAACAAAACAAAGATGACATTTTTATATCACAAACCAAGTATCTCAAGTAGATATTGAAGAAATATGGGATGGAGGATTCGAAACCAGTATGTACCCCTATGGTGACTGGATGTAGCCTCAGTGCAAATGATGAATCGACAGCATTACATCAACCAACCTATAGATCCATGATTGGTAGTCTGCTCTATCTAACAGGTACCCGACCAGAAATTATGCATGCAGAGGGAATAGTTGGAAGGTTTCAGGAAAATCCAAAGGAAACTCATCTTCAGGCAGTTAAGAGAATTTTCAAGTATCTTCAAGGAACTCAAAACTATGGCTTATGGTATCCTAGAGGTATAGATCTCACACTTCATGCATACATAGACGTGGATTGGGTAGGAAGCGTGGATGACAGGAAAAGCACTAGTGGTGGTGCATTCTTCATGGGTCCTAGATTAGTATCTTGGTTCAACAAGAAACAAAGTTCTATTGCATTATCTACAGCTGAAGCAGAATATGTAGTTGTTGCATCTTGCTGCACTCAACTCCTTTGGATGATGCAAACAATGCATGATATGAAAATTACTTGTACTCCACCGATCAAGTATCATTTTCTCCGAGAACAAGTGCTTGAACAAAAGGTCAAATTGGAATATGTTCCCTCTAAGGAACAAGTTGTTGATATTCTCACCAAGCCTCTGCCCAGGGAGACCTTTGAATACCTCAAACAAAAGCTGGGGGTAGTTGATGCATCATCTTGCTGTTGAATCTTGACTGTTTCAGAGATTGTTGGTTGTACGCGAAATGCGTGTACATACGCTGGTTTATGTGGGTACAGTCGTGTATACGTTGACTTGAAGAAAAGCAAGGATGAGAAGAGTCTGATATGGGTCTGTCAGAGACCATCTGACACAGGTTCAAGGGGAGCATATATTCTTCTAATAATGCATTCTCACAGAAGATCTTGGTTCAATTCTTTAGTTGTTTTGATTTCAGGAGGAGAAAGTGCAAAAGGAGAACATGGATACTGATTTGAATAATGATTGACAAATGTTGTTGATGTTAGTCAGAGTCTTGTTGTAGATATTTTGTCTCTATATTTCTTTAGTCAAGGTCATGTAACGGCCTATCTTGGTTGCCCCACTATGCCTGGGATGGATAATGTAATGTGCTTATTATATCATGTATCCCCACTTGGTTGGGTGTCATATGTATGAGTCTTTGGTGATAGGAAGGTCAGTTATGATGTATAAAGTTAGATTTCTTTTGTAGAACATCTTCTTGCAGATATTGCCTATATGTTAGGGGGAGCTTGGACAACACAGCAGAGCAGATATTTCAACATGTACTCAGGGGGAGCATAACCCTTTTCCCTTGATGTCAAAGGGGGAGAAAAAACTTGAGTGACTTTGGGTTGCCATCAAGTCCAAAGGGGGAGATTTTTTGCATTATGACACACATTTGGCATAGGTTTGGCTCGATGACATAAGTGTTATCCTTGATGGCAACTCACTCAAATGGTAGATCTTAGTTCAGGCTCTCAGAATGGAAGAAAATGTACCCGCAAGTTCCTTTTCACAAAGTTGGGGATATACGTAGGTGCACCGATCAAAAGGTGCGTACATATACGCAGGTGTACCGATTAAAAGGTGCAGGCGTACAATGCACACACTTTCATGCAGAGAAAAGCACGCACGCGTGGGAAATCTTATGGTTGGTCCATGGTATTTAGTCCGACATTTTTGAACCTATGGTTTTGGTCTGTGTTTTTGCATCTAAAGTATTGAACCCAGGTATTGGGTCCCTAGTATTGGATCTCTATGGTTTTGGACCATGGTTTGAGTAATGCCTAGACTATAAAAAGGAAAGGAGATCATTTGGCTTGGTACTGATGTATAGAATATCTTAAGAAGAGCAAGATCTGAAATATTGGTGATCGGTTGGTGAGTTATAGCTGGACCTGAATCAAGAAGGAACCTGAGCATTACAAGATGGTTAAGATCTACTGATGGGTCGAGATCTCTTTGGCGCATGATCAGATCTATAAATATGATAATCTAAGTCTGATTAAGAAAAGGGATAAATTATCTATACCCGTAGGTCTGGCACAGTGCAGGCGCGTATACCCGAAGGTTCGACACAGTAGAGGCGCGGATACTCACAGGATCTACACAGCAGAGGCGCGGATACCCGCAGGTTCGACACAGTAGAGGCGCAGATACCTGCAGGTTTGACACAGTGCAGGCGCGTATTCCGTAGGATCGACACAATAGAGGTGTGGATACCCGCAGGTTCAACACAGAGAAGGCGCGGATACCCGTAGGTTAAGGAAGTGAATACTCCGTATGTACGCAGATTTCTCTTGGTGAAGTTGCTGACTTTCTTGAAATATGTTTTAGCTGCTTTTTTTTATTACTACAGTGTTCTGGGTTCTAAATTGGTGTCTGGTTGCTGGTACTGTGTTCTAAGAAGTTATTGATTCAGTATTTGTACAAGGAAGTTGGTTGATTGCAGATCTATTTGATGTTTGATTGATATTCATGGATCCAGTCTGAAAATTTATGAAACGTGGTCCCTGGAAGAAAAGAGAAGGTTGTAGCCTTCTGCAGGTTGAAGCCTGCGTGCTGGTATAAGACTGCACCAGTACAGAATCATTGTAAAAATAAGTTTCTAATTGAAAGAAGATAGAGACATATTGCAGCAGGTGGTTTTCACCCACATTGGGTTTCCACCTTATATCTTGTGTTCTTTTGTGTGACTGTCTGCTCTACTTTTCTGTTCCTGCTTACTGTTATATGGTTTTCACACACAGTTTAATGATCAACATTTGAAGAATAAATTAAATTATAAGTTTGGAAGGTATACACAAGTTTCATTAGTGAGATCTGCAAATCTTTGTATAAATTGAAAAAGACTTTGATAATACTGATTCACCCCTCATCTCAGTATTATTTTCAACAACGAAAGATTCAAACATATCTTCTTGATCATATATGTAATGTATATGAGTCAACCTAGAGTCTAGATCAACCCTCCAAGACAAGAAAAATCCTCTTGAGGAGGAAAGCAAGCTAAACGATGTAAAACATAGTCATGTCGGCCAACAAATGAATATAAATGTCAAGTCATCTCACATATGGAGACACAACCTTTCGGTGGACATGTTGACTCAAATATGGGAGACTAACAACTATATATACATAGCTAGAGTCACCACAATTGGACAGAATTTTGGACAAGTGTCTACAACTTCGGATGATGACAGAACCTCAACATAGCTCTAAAATCTCGGTGACAACTACAGTGATCTCCTTGCACACTTCTCTATAGTCTCAGCGTAGTTCAGGGTTACATGAATCTCGGATGAAGGAGAAATACACTATTTTGGGTTAGGAGAAAGGTCATGTCTCAGCAATCTCAGCATAATGATAATAAGAAGAAACTTGGAGATCCCACAATGATGCATTCTCGGCATACTAGACACAGTCCTGATTTCAGTAAGGTGGTAATCATATATCTTGATACAACTCTCATACAGTATAGAGACCTTTTTGACATGAAGGTGATCTTAGTGATAGTGCAAAAAGGATATAAGTGAAGGAGAAACTATGGAGCATCAAAGATGATCTCGTTATTATGGTACAATCCTCAATAAAGATGTTGTAGTAATCCCAGTGATGAACTTGATAGTGTAACAACAGTGAAGGCCTTGGTAAAGCAGTAATTATGATGATGATCTCAATAGTAAGAAGAGGATTGATGTCTTGTTCTTGGAGTGGCCTAGTAGGTCAAGGGTCATGGTCTTGGTATTCGTAAATTCGAATCTCTATAAGAAGAATTTTGTGTAGGTTTTCCTCTCCAAGAATGAGAGGTTTTGGCCCTAGAAGAAAGCCAACATCGTGTGTTCTTGTCTCTTTGCTTTTGGTAGCTATTTAATGAACTCAGAAGACACTATAATAATAATAACAAGTGAATATTGTGCTATGAATTAAAGTTAAATATATTACAAATAGATATCATGTAAGAAGAATCTCAGTAACTCTAACTACCCTAGATTCTTCAACATGAGAAACACATTAAGGACCAATATGATAAGTTTGTTCGACCTCATGTTTTTTGGAAATCTCATTTTGGTTTATGACCAAGACCATGACAATTTGGGGGCAGGTAAACTCGACCCCATGCGACATGGTCCCTACATTGTTAAATGTGTTCTCAAGAAAGGGGCCTATCAGTTAGTTGATTGTGATGGGAATCCACTGTCGAAGCCACGTAATGGCTCTACATAAAATGCTATTTTTCTTAGTTTCTTTTCATGGTCACCTATACATATTGTATACAGGTGTGAATGTGATCAATTTCTTTGATTGTCTTAGTTTCTCCATGGTTTCTGTGTGTGATTCATGTGTCTGGTCTTTGATGAACAGATGTCAACACCCTCGCTTCGCTATAGAGTATTTGCGGATGGTGCAAGCTGCTACACTCAAATTGTTGCTTCCGCTACTTCGGTCGTATTTTCACCCAATGATGATCTTGTGAGTTCTGAGGGTATTTGTCTTCGCCCGACTACCAATAATGTGGCTATATATAGTGTTGTCATTGATATTTTGACTAAGGCTAGTCACCTTGGCATACACCACTTAGTTGTTCATCTTCACTCTTATCTCATAGTGTCTCAGCTCAGTCGTCTCTATTTTGTAAGGAACTCTACTATGGTACATTATTTTTTGAGGGTACAACTCTTAGATCATTCATTTGATGACATTGATTATGTTTATATTCCTTGAGATCAAAATATGTTGGTTGATTCGTTAGCTAATTATGTGTTAGATTTGCCTTTGTCACATCAATAGTTTTAACCATGCACATGATAAAGTAAACATTCATTGTACATACACATAATTTAAACACAAACACATAGAGGTCGTCATTTTATTATATATAAAAACTTTAGGTGTAAAGTTAAAAATTTGGGCATTTAAGGCCCTAGCCATCTAGCCATACATATGTAGATCCATCCAAAACACATATCCCTATAGACACCACTTTCTCACCTCAATGATGCTCATAATAACATAAAACTACATTACGAATTCGACAAAGAAGTCTCCAACGATTGGCTGAAGTGATTCCCACAATGTGCCTCTTCCAGTGTTTATGGGTATCTACAATACTCCTTGGTGGAGCACCTAATGTCAATCCCTTGATATTGTGCATAAACTTCCATAGCTCCTCATCCCTGTCCTCTACAATCGCCTAAGCCATAGTTGGTGGTACCCCTCTCTCGAGTGAAGAGTAGCTTGCAGGGTGTGTTGGAACCACATTTGCATATCATACACAATACCTATTATCAGCTATGTACCCATACCAAATATATATATATATATATATATATATATATATATATATATATACAAAAAAATCATAAAACATAAAAATATAAAAGTATTTTACTTTTGTCATCAAATTCTACTCTGGGGGGCAAGACCATGTCTAGATCTCCCTAGAAATCTACTCCATCATTTGGGTAGTCATCCACTGCCAATGGTTCTTGGTTCAACAATTTGAAGTATTGGGTTGGAAACTTGTTACTACTATGTACTCCATCCTCTCTAGGCATAATCGAACACCACGTCATCATCTGTGACTCTGTTGGTGGTGGGTACACCATATAGTCAAGTGACACTGGCCACATGGCTAGAACCTTCTCCATGAAAATTGACACAATAAGACTCCCAGAGCCAAATTTCTTATTTCTCCCCCTCTTCATCTTCGTAACTTGAGCTTTCACATTAGCCAACATCCCCTCACACCAGTTAAATAGGGTGGGTTCCAAACATTTGAAACACAAATCCAGATGTGGTTTAGTCACAATATGGGGAGCTTTGGTGCTAGCTACCCGAGTGACAGTGTATGCCAGTGTCTGCAACGTTAGGTCTTCCAAGTCTAGAATATGGATCTTCTGTCTATATCTTTGTCTATTTACCCTACCATGTTGCACCATCAAAATTTTAACTACATCTCCACTAGAACTGAGTGCCCCTAACAACACCACCAAAGCACCTCTCCTTGATAACCCTGTGAGGAAATAAATGTGATCCACTCTTATGGAAAATGACTCTAACCCAACAATGAACTTTTTGAGTGTCTACATCCCACCACCAAATGATTTGGTCCAGCACAAAGGGTTGGTTTGGCATACTAGTAATCATGTATAATTTCAACAATACACAATTTCTTAGGGCATTTAGTTTTGGTTGATGTCCCATTTCCGAAATCTCATTTAGGACATGGTATCTATCCCTCCATTCAACCGTGGTTTCTCATGCATCCACAATTTAAAAATATTAGTCATGATCGCAACATCTAAACAAAAACCCCCTTGTAAAAACACGAAAATCGAACTTGGGGAATTTTCAAGAAAAAAATACATTTCGACCTCATTCGCGCCCTTGCAACTGAGAAATTTTGGCCACAGTCATAGGCATATCGTGGCATGCATGTGACTAACCTCTTCCATTCAAAAATTCCCCATTGTGTGCATGAAACCAAGGGTGTTTTCAAACAAAAAAATAAAATTTCATAAAATTTCTATCATGGCCAGAGAAACCTGTGTGTTTATTTCTCTACAGAGGGATGAGCATAACTTACCTTAGTGAATATGCTCCTTCCTTGGATCCTCTTTATCATCCTTTCCCTAACACCAACAATCTTAGAAGTTATCTCCTTCTCTCTTCTTCAAAACACAATGACTACATGAGGAGGTATGGGTTTCTTTTATAACAAATTTTCGCATCTTTGAGAATATTCCTTTTTTAATTTGTGGGCCTTAGAGGGTTTTTTGTGCTTCACAATTCTTTTTCTAGTTCACGTTTTGCAGGAGGTTGGTGAGTTATCCCTTTAATGTCATTTTTGGGTGTCCCATTTAGAACAATGAGCTTGAGGTACATTTCCTTTCCTAAAATGTAGGGGTAGGTCAAGTTTGTCGTCTCCATTGCATTTCAACCGTCAAAACCATATTTATGTCTTGGGTCTGACCACAAGAAGTTGTGACTTTCACCACTCTCTTTTATGCACATCGTCACTTCGCAGTGAAGCTTATCTGATCATGTATACCCTAGCTAGAACTTGTTTTCTATATTGGTGTCCATGCAGTCATTTTTTGATTACCTTTTGGAATCCCTCCTTTTAACCTACCATGACTTAGAACCTGAGCCACATGTCCTCTTCTTCATTTATTTTCTATCCATACCCTAGGAGGATTCCGCTACTTTTATGCCTTGTGATTTCCACTCTTTATCAACCTTTTTTTGCACGATGAGCCTTGATTTATGTAACATTAACTGACCCCAAAGCCATTTTTTTTATCATTAACCCTCCACAACTCATTAATATCTTTTAACAACAAAATTCTAATGTGTATCACATAAATGATTGTTAATAAAAACACATCTTCATATAAGAAAAGGTTAGTGATGTTAGTTTTAATATGATTCATATAATATACCCCACCATGGAATAATATACATCCCTCTATCCCTAAAGGTTGAACTTTGGTTTCAGGTATGTTAGCACCTAAATTTGCCTTAGGCTGAAGGAAGGCAAAATTCAGGGTAACCACAAACCACGCTCAGTCTGGTAGCTAGCCCTACTAGAACAGGAGAGGGCTCTCTCTGAATCACACTCAGGAAATAAACAATAGGGTTTGAGATGACTCTAAAATGAATATTGATTTTAGGCTAGGTAAATAAATATGATGGGGATGTTTGAAGAATAACTGATTTTTCTGGGATGTGTGGAGCCAAGGAACAGCATGAGCAGAGAATTTAACTCAAAGACGCAGGTTATTTCGTGAGGCAAGATAGGCGGAAAGTCTAGCAATTAGAGTTGAAAAAATGTGAGGTGGAGAGATTGTTTGAGAGTGTGAAAAGGGCATAAATACATGAATCCTTTTCAACAGAACAAAACATAGAACATGAAAATTGTCCCAAGGCAGAGCAGTGCACTGACTTCTACCCTTTTTACTTAGAAAGCTTTCACTGGAAATGAATGTGAACGAAAATATGAAACATAACGAAATATATATGAAACATAAAGAAGATACATTTGCTAAACTCACGCCACAGGAATCTCATGAACCAGAGCTACAATCTTTCATTAATTCTCTGTCAAAATGTACAGTGAGTGACTGAGTTTCTCTCCCACAGTTCCCAGAAATGCCAACCCTTTGCAAATAGTGTTGCATACAATAAATAGACTATGCCATTGGGAAATAGAACGACCCACAGTTGGGGAGTTTTTCAAATGATTACAAACTAGAAATGGAAAGCCAACCATTAGTTACAGGTGTAGTGTTACAGAAATGACAAATGGCTTGGGCGACTACTCGCCTTCCTTTGCCACTTGGATAGGAGCCCACCTTTAGTGAAAATACTTTTTAAGCATTGCCTTAGTTTCCGAGAAAAATATAGTGTAAATGAGCGGGTCCACTTGGATAAAGTCGCGAATCAAAATGTTGCGGAGCGGAAGTGATTTTGGCCTTTGGGTCTATATGCACCACACCCAAATCTATATGTGTCGCGCCACTTTGGAGGCGATTTTAAGGTACCTGCAGGAGTCCAAATTGTGCCCAAGTGTGCTTGTTCGAAATCTTGGCCTATCTACTTTCCAACCCAAGTGGACTTTCTGAATGTGGTGCTCATTTTCCCCTCCAAAACTTCATTCTCCCAAGACTGCTTCCCGTGTGTCAAAATAGGGGCAGAGAGGTCATTTTTTGAGTGTTTTTGACCTCCTGGGGACTCAAATCATGCCCAAATTTCTTATCCATGCACCAAAGGCATGATTTTTCATGATGAATCCAAAAATGCAAACCATTTGTGATTTGGAGCTCCCAATCCTAAGCGCCGCGCCACAGGGAGAAAAAACCTGTGTTGTGACCAAAAATTTGCCATGTGGCTAAAGTTGCCCTAAATTTCTTGAAATTTTCGCTGTAGCTTCCTTATCAAGTGTTATGCTGGGCCAAAGAGGCTTCGGCCAATATCTGAAGTCGATCGATCTCCCTTTTCCTTTTTTGCTTCTTGATTGCCTTCCTCAATTTCGCCTTCAAATTCCTGATTCAGGCCTTGCACACTTTGTTTCGTGCCATGTAGTGGAAATCCATGTGTCTCAGCAATGCATGGTCCTTGTTGGCCTTGTCCAACAGCCTCTCCAAGTGCATGTTAACTCTCTCGAGATTTGCCTCCCGATCCTCATTAATCTCTTGCTCCAATGACATGAGCTCAACTCTTCTCCTTTGTGCAGCTTGGCGATGCTCACGACTGTTTTATAGCTCCATGATCGCTTGCTGATCCTCCAGCTATTTGTTCCTCTACTCTAGATATTTCATGTTCCATTTGGCTCTTTCCAAATCAAGGGACAAGGCTTAAATCTCTGCTTGCTGCTCCTGGATGATCTCTTTAAGCTGTGCACTTGTCGGTTCTGTATCTGTATCATCATCATGAAGGAGAATGAATTTGGTCTCTCGTTCACCTGATGGCTCACCTAAAGGCACCTCATCCTACATTGGCTCCTTGCCTTTGTCCTGTTTCTGTGATGTTGATGGAGGAAGTGAGGCCCCTTCCACCCCGGGTGGAGATAACACTCGCTTTGCCGCTGCAAACAAACGTCTGGTGCCTTTCTAATATGTGATGAATACTGGCATAGTAGTGGTCTTATGGCACTCATACTGATGAGAAGGACCACCTATCTCATGTTCAACCTCTGATAATACCTGTGAAGTGCTGAAGAGGTCACGGGAGATGAAGTCCTCCCAAGAAATGCCCTGCAATCCCAGCTGATGATCCACCAAAATCTTAATAGGAGAAAAATGATAAACATTGTTAAGTTGCTGCTAAGGGGTCTTGTGCTGCATGAAGGTGTTCATCATCTCTATGTTCCTACAAATGAAATATGGGATGTTCATCATCCGTACCCTGGTAAAGTGCATGATTGACCTGATGTGATAGGCATATAAACGAGAGAACCTCCCCTCATAGATGAAGTACTTCATGATCAACTTCATGAGTGGAGCATACTCATCTTTCAATTATCGGAATGGAAAGATTCTTGTGAGCTGCCTCAGGAAAGTGGCCTTAATGTAAGGCTCATAATGCTGTTGATCAACCTTATGTTTCTTGTGCCATGGTTCTCCAACATTCATTATGCTGGTTGCTAATGAGACAGTTACAGGTGTCAGTGTGAAGGTGACACCGGCCAAGATAGAGTGATCTCCATGTAGGTGAAGCACAAAAAGATGGGCCAACTCATGATGAACTCAAACATTAGACACTCTTTGACAAAACTCAAAACTTGATAGATGCTGGAAACATGACATAGCAAGAGGGCATGCCTGGAATTCTGTGAGGGTGGTTGGCTCATCCCTAACATGTTTTCCACTTTTATGATGTCTCCGGGGAGCTTGTTCTTCTGAGGATGAATCACTTTGAGTTTCCACCTCGTACTCCGATGAATGCTTAGATGCCATGACTATTGTATATGGATTGTGCTTAGACTTCTCTTTGATGATGGTAGTGAAACTATGTGTTGTTATGAACTCTACCACCAAGGGCAACAATGCAAAACAGAGTGTTAGGAAGGGGAATAATATGATTGGAATAGGGGTTATGGGCAGAAATTTTGTTTAGGGATAGGTAGGAGGGTTTAGGGATTTTATAGGGTAGGGTTTTGGGGTTTTCATTGACCAATGAGTGGAGGGATAGGAAATATGGGTTTAATAATGTTTTAGGGTAGGGAAAATAGGGAAAAATGGGATAGGGGGGAAGGGAACAATGGAAAGGAGTGAAAAATGGAGAGGTGAAAGAGGAGCCTTGGCATCAATACCACCAGTTTGCAACCCTAGCAACAATGGCTTTGATGTTTTCTAGTGGTAGGTTTTAGGCGTTTTTATTGCAACTCTAAACGGCCATGAACCATCACTACATTCCATAAAATTTGATGAGCAAGACAAGATATAGAGCCTACCTATCAACTTGAAGGGTTTCAAAATGATTGGTTGAAAGTTTGGCACAAATTCGGGCCTCTGTGGGTGTGCGCCGCGCAACAAACCCAGTGTGCCGCACTCGGTATATGCGTCGTGCCCATGCTAAATTTACACTGTGGGGTTGCGCTCTATGTGCCGTGCTCCCTATGTGCGTCGCGCCCCTCTTTGTGTGCACCGCGCTCCTGAAAATGACTCCAAACTCACACCAAACGCGTGCCTGCACTCTCACACTCACTTTGCAATGTTTCTCTCTTCCTTGGTGTTCGCATTGACTTTGTTTCTTGTGGAAACTTGTATATAAAGGCTTTGAATTCATGGGTTTGATTTTTGCTTCTCCAAAACCCATTTTGCTAATGTTTTGTTTTGACACTTTTCACTGATTTAATGCAACACTAAATTTCACTTTTCCCTTTGAATTTTTAGCTAAAATGATGAAACTTTTTTGGCACTTTTGCAGGGGTCGCACGACATGGCATTTGGCCAAGGAAACCATGACTGCACCTGAAGAAATCCACTGGAGATTTTTTTGAAAATTATCACAAATGACACATTGTTTGACTTTTCTTCCAAACAAAGTTTTAAAGAATAGTCGTATTCTATCGATATGACGATGAAAATCTTTGAATCACAACTTCATAAGAGCCTCCCTCTGACCTTGCTGGCTTTATTGGACATTGTTTGGAGACCTAATGACTAATACCTAGACTTAAAGACCGAAATGACTTCTGTCCATTAAAAGATCAACATTGACTTTCATGGACTTTAATACACATTGGTTAAAAGACCTAAGCCAACAGGTACAAGACATGAGGGGAATGAATGGTAAGGCCCTTCCGTCAGGTTATGGCATGCCCCTAGCGGAATGTAGCTGAATGAATGGAGCGAGACACCTAAAAATGAAATGCAGATAGAGTTTTAATCTTTCATGGAGGACTGACAAGACCGACCCTAACAAGGTATACATAGAGGTTTCATTCATATGGTGCACCTCGTAACCAGCATAAGGTTCTATGCATGACTACCCACTTTAGATATTTCTAGAGTCTGTGGCCTATGCACTGATCACTTGTGTCAAGTAATATAGTATGATACACCTAGCTCACCCTCTGTTATTTAGATCCTAAGGATATGATTGGGTGATCCACACTTCAATGGGTTAGTCAAGGGTAACTGCCCTTGCTTTCGGTCTCTCGCCGACATTGTCACTTTTCTTGTTCATCGTAGCAACTTTGCAATAGCTCCACCATGCCAAGGTCTCCTATTTAGGGTTTTTTGTTGGTAATTAAGGTTAAAACCATTCTCTATCACTTCCATGGTATATATAGTTTATACAATTCTCATGGGTATTTTCGGTAGTCGTAAGTATCTCGCTGGCATGGAGGTTGTATAAGCCATTTCTTCCCAACATGGCAGGGTTTTATTCTGTTTGGTAAGTCCAGAGTTTAAAAATCCTTTCCTCTAGTTTTCATTGAGAAAATCCTTTAGTTTATAACATTTTTCTCTTCATGTTACAGGGGTTCAATTACTAATGGTTCCATTACAATGTTGATTCCTTCCAAATACATATATTTTTTTTAATTATATATTTTTTGTGCTTCTTAATATTTTATGTCCTTTGTCAGAGGGTTTTAGGATTCCAATAGATATTTAACCTTTACTTTATTTTGTCTTCCATGTAGGTGAGAGGGTTCAAACCCTATTTGTCTTTGTTAATCTTCCGACAATTTTGCCTCAGAAATTATGGAAGCAAGTTATCTTACACATGGTTTATTCTTACTCCAAGTGTGTGCATTTTCTACTCTGAAATATTAGAGGGTTTTGGATAATTAAGGTCACGAGCCTTAATATTAGTTTAATTTCCTTTTCTTATTCATGATTATAGCACTAAGCGAGACTTCAGTTTTACATTTTACATAAAAGCCTATTGTGGCAGCTGCAAAACCCTCCAAAATTTTTTCCTACACTCAAATTTCAGAGCCTACTGTGGATCATATGATCATTCATTCCTTAGTCACTTATTGGTAAGCTCATGATTTCAAGCTCCCTTCCTAAATCTTAATATTCGTTCACGCTTTTATCTTTTTATAGTATGTATCATCTTTGGGCATGGGGATTATTGCTTATCATGCAAAGGGAAGTTTTTTTGGCTTCAAGGGGAAATATTTGTGAGAATGGATTCTTCTCATCACATAGACATGTTTTACACTCATTTCATGCACTCTTTCACAAGTGTCGCCTTCATCCTCCCAAATTCTATCATTGGAGCAAAACTTGTCGTAAGTTGCTACAAAGGTTGTTGCATTAAGTAAAGTATGTTTTTTATGCTTTGGATGGTCTATGTTGTGTCACTAATTGTTCAAGTGTGTGATCATAGTCAATTTCTATCACTTTTCACATCGGTTCCACTGATCCCACACTTAGCCAAATTCTAGAGTTTCCCTGGAAACCTAGCCTCATTGAGCTTTCCTAAATTGCGCACTTCGCATATGAAACCTTCAAGCTTTTCACTTGGCTACTGGAACTGCGCAATGCATAGAAATTCCAACATCCCTTGGAATCTAAAAATATATAGTGGTTTCCTCTAGTGTCCTTCCCTTAGTCGGAACCCACTCTCCCCATAAAATGTGTAGTTTTGTCACTCAGGCATCTCATCTGCCCAGTCCACCTTACCTCCTGAAACTGCGCAGATGTGTCCTCCCCAGGCCTTATCTCGCAACAGTCATTGCCCACTTAAACTGCACTATTTTGTCTCTTAGTGGCCACTAAGAAGGATTACATGCTAGATGAATCTCAAGGAGATGAGGAGAAAAGATAAGGAGACCAAGGAACCCATGGTATGATAGAAGATCAGGACTGCATCAAGACTCCATCTGATGCATAACCCTTTGGAGGGTAGGTATGGAAAAAAAAGTATATATTTTTAAATACACCTCTTAGTGTATCATTAAGGACTACTTATCATTGTCAAATATTATGTCTTCAATGACATGCATGGTTGCAAGCACTGACAGTCATTCCATGTGTTTCCTCTAAGTTTCTTTCTCCCTTTCACTTGTTTGATAAATTGTCATCTTTTGGCATGTTTGGCTATTATGTCATGTTATCGAACCTTTCTAGTGACCTCAAAGGTTTGTCTTTGTGTATACAAGATGTCCTAGCCATGTAAACACCTATTGCACACATACACAATATTTTAATGACTTTCGCACAAGTGTCATCATGGTCGTCCTAAATTCTATCTCAAGTGTCACACTTGCTGGTTTTTGTCTTAGGATAGTCTCATAGAGGGTAATTCTTTGTCTTGTTGTTACAGTGGTCTGTGTTATTGTGTCATTGAAGTCTTCTAAGTCTGTGATCACAATTTCAAGTTCCTCACAAGTTCACCTTTCTCTCACACAACCATTTTTTCGTAAATCCTCTCGACCAGGAAACTCACTTTCATAGGACCCTGACTGAATTGCACACTACGCAGTCTCAACCCTCAGGGATGCAACCCTATTTCCTGGAACTTCACAATGCATAGTCACTATCCCCTAGGGAAGTTGCACTACGCAATTCTAGAGCTGAGAAAATTTCCTTCATTCCTAGAATTACGCAATAGCTTCTCCTAGTCTAACCTAAACTACGCATTTTGCTAGATTAGTCATCCAGCTTCCTCCCCACCTGATGGAACCCCACAATTCATAGAGACCCAAGCTTTCCTTTCCTCCTAGAATTGTGCAGAAGTGTCTCCCCAGTATCCTCCTTCAATTAGGACTCACTGTTCTCCAGAACTACGCGGACATGCCCTCCCAAGCCCCTCTGACGCCCTATCCTTCCTTGCCTCTAGAAACTGCATAGGCCTACCTTAGAGGGTCCCATCTTGCAGCAACCACTGATGGTATCAACTACGAAATCGTGTCTCCTAGTGGCATGTGCACAATTTTCTCCAGTAGTGAAGATTGTGCTCAGGAATTCCTCAACCAAGCCTAAGTTGCGCTCTGTGCAATCTCAATGACCATTCTCCCTCCCTTTCACCGAGAACTATGAGATGCACTATTTTTGGGCCCTCTTTCCCAACCTACCACCTATCCCGGACTCATTCCATGGATAAAAATGCATCATCTTAGACTAGGGGGTTTTTGGATTTGATGTTGTCCCGTCATGAGTGAATTGCATGAATAGGTACATTTTTGGATCATTATGAGATGATGAAGAAGGATAAGTAGGAATGAACAGGCTAGAAGACTCACTTACAACTAGATAGACAAAGAAAATTATCAAGTACAAGAAAAGGGAACACATTCATCCAACCACCTCTCAAGACCAAAGATCATTGAAGACCTCACATCATCAAGCTATGCAGAGGAGAAGAGAAAGCACATTCAAGAACACATCCATCACTTAGAAGCAATAATGGCTTGAAATTGCCACCTCGACAAGATAGTCCATGTCAGCAGTGTCATGTCAATTCATGTCATGAGCTGTCAAAGGCCACATCACTATTATGGGCCATGTCTATTGTAAATATAATGTAATGTAAAGTGGAATCCCAATGGACACACATGAATATGAAGAGTCATGTTAGTAGAAAAGTCATAGGAAATTGAGCAGTCATGAGGGTAGTTGATGAGTCACAAGGGTCAAGCATCACCCTTGTTATATATACCCCATAATTGTATAATAAAAGGACTTTTCACCTTGGCTCCTTGCACAAAGCATAGAGAGTGTCAGTCAATTATTTAAGGAGTGAGTAGTGGCTCCAATATCTCACTACTAGGGCTAGTGATGTATGATGTAAATATGTTCCTTGGAACTTTTTCTTAATACAAAAGCCTGCTCATGCCATCATGTTTCCATGCATGACTTATGGATGTTTGTAAGACTATTCTTTGAGCATTTGTAATTCATTTTTGTTTCACATGTACTAAGATAGTTGAACTATTTTGGTTGTTTTAGTGCTTACCTTATTGGTAATATGTTATATTGGTTATCAATGGTCTATCATCCTTATGGATTACTCCATAGGATATTAGACAGATCTTCCTGGTTCGTGTGTGTCTCTTCCTGGGTGGTACTATTACCTCTCACTTAGAGTCTCACTTCTCTCTGCCCTTTTGAAATAAGAGAACCTTGACACAGTTTCGTTCACACTCACCAGGCACACTTACCTTATTGTTCGAAGATACCATTGCATTACTCTCCCGTGTTGATAATTAGAGTCAAGGTAGATCTTTGAGGATTTGGAAACTAAGCCTTTATACCAGATGGGCCTCCTACACCAAACGATGTGAGGTCTAATTGGGACTTCATATCATGGATATCCCCTTGATTGATGTATTTCTAGCACTGTCAACAAAAAATTTGGAGGTTTGGTGCATTGCTCAAGGTTTTGAGAAGTATTCCTATTTATGGACTAGGGTTCCAGGGATTCCTATGAGCCCATATATGTAACAATTTTTCTTTATATACAAAGTTACATATCTTGAATATAGTAATGTTGATAAAAATTTTCAGAAACTTTATATATCAATAATAATTTGTTTCTCTATTTTACTCATTATAAGCTCGAAAGATTTCCTTTGTTTTCTGATTTTGGGGTTTTACCATGTTTTTATGCATATATATATATATATATATATATATATATATATATATATATATATATATATATATATATATATATATATATATATATATATATATATATATATATATATATATATATATATATATATATATATATATATATATATATATATATATATAATGTATATATATATATATATATATATATATATATATATATATAAGCGAGCTATATTTCTTTGTCTTAGTTAAATCTTAGTTTTCTAGTTGACATGCAATGCTCTTAATTATAGTAGTCCTGTATCTGGTGTTGTGTTGGCGTTTATGTTAAACTTTTCTGGTGAAATTGCTCTTATTGTTATATGTATGTCTTAAGATCTTTATTTATAATTATTTAACAATGGATGTTATGTTTATTCTAGTTAGTCTTACTTTCATAATACTTCTACCCATACCACCAAAATGGATGAAACCTGACCTTCATCAACATTTGTCCCACCTGGCCCTTGGTATCTCAGGTAGTTATTAAGCTTAGGGAGAGGGGCTTCTCTCTATTTGGAGCTATTGGTTTCGAAAGGATACCTAACCCGCTTCCACCGAGGAATATTTCACACCTTTATATCCTGATGATGAACCACAGTTGTGGGTTTGAAACATCAATCTCCAAAACAACATGAATGTGTGGATCCAAAAAATCAATTGGAACAACACATACCTATCTAACCTAAGTATTCTTGATCTTGACATTATTCGAATGCTCACTTTTCTTATTCAAAATCGATATCCTCTATTTCCTTATATAAATATGACGATTAACTTCTTTTCTAGAGTCCTTACCCTGATTCAGATTTATTTGTTTTTTCTACAATGATTTTACTAGCAGGGTCGATGGTTTCGACATTTTCTTGGACCTGTAAAGGTTTATTACACCAGCATCAATTCTTTAATTATTGTTCCTCTTTCCTTATCGTAAGGTCTACTCGATAACCTTTCATATTATTTTCTTTAACACAAGAAGAATATATACCATTCAACATTCATCTTGTAACAATAGCACTTAACATAGAAAGATTATACAATAGCATTCTTTCTTCATAACATAATTATGATAGGTTAATAAACACCAAAATTCTTTCAAAGTAATAATAATTCACTATGCCCCAACATTCTTTCTTTAAAATAGAATGATAACATATCTAGTATCACAAGATACTTATCTGCATATTTTAGCCTATCAAGGAATTAGTCATAAGAGAAGACTCCTCCACCCAACTGTGAGATTGGAAATTACGTCCAATTCCCCCCCTGAGTCTCTTTAATTTCTAGATTTGACTACAGATAGTATTGTTTCCTTAGACCTCAAGACTTCCAGTCTAGCTAAGAACATTAAGCTTCAAGGCTTCCACTAGCTGAATGAAATAATTGTCTCAACTACTAGGAAATTTAAAGATTTGAGAAATTGAATTCCACTTGACTGTAGGAGATTTCGTACACGTAATTCCCCACCTGAGCCTCTTTAATTTATAGAGTTTATTGTAGATTGTATTTTTTCCTTAGACCTCGAGACTCCCAGTCTAGTCAAGAACATTAAGCTTCAGGGCTTCCACTAGCTCATTATGTAGCTCAAGAATACCCTTAGCAGTCTGCAACTTTGCCTTGGTAGTGTCCTGCTCAAGGTTTCCTTCTCTCCTCTTTCTTGCCTCAGGTCTCTCTCCTTTATCCCTTGGTTGTTTCTCAAACTGAGATTTTTTAATCTCTAAGGGAAGAGGAAATAACTATCTCAACTACTTGGAAATTTAAAGATTTTCTTTTAGGATCTTCTCCTGTAATTCCCTAAATTAGGATAATCATTTTTATATTTATATTTTTTTGAAAGAAAACAATCAAAATAGATTTAATAGTTAAGAATCCTTTTTCCTTAACTTGACCCAGTCTAGAGTTTACCAAGTCTTGCACAGTAAAAGTAAATGAAAATATTTACACAGTCCATGTAGCTATTACGTCTTCTCCCCCTTGTGTGAAACATCATCCTCAGTGTTCATTCTTGCCCTTGTAATATGCCCCTGTAATAGGCCAGGGTAGGCTTCCTGCATAAATATTTCATCCTCCCAAGTGGCCTCTTCCGAGCCAAAGTGCCTCACTGCACTTTAAATTGGGTGATAGCTCACCTCCACAATGTTGTTTCTCTCTGATTGTGAATATGTAGGGGCTCTACTAGAAACCCTATGTTTGGTTCGACCTGTTCCACATCACATAACTATCATTAGTATTTTTTTTAGCAATATTGATGAAGAAAATCAATAATTAGAAACTTACCTATACATATTGCCAATAAATGATATGTCTAGAGTCATGTACATATTTCTTTAATAGAGAGACACGAAACACATTATGGACTCACATGTGGCTATGTGGTGCAAGCTAATAGGTGACATGTCTAATTCTTTCTAAGATTTGGAAGGGTCCACAATATCAAGGGGCTAACTTTTCATATCCACTGCATTGTAGTGTGCTCCTCTTAGGTTCTACTGGGACATAAACATGGCCTCTAAGCTGGTTTTCCTTATAATTCCTTTTCTTGTCTGCATACACCTTTTGACTATCTTAGGTAGATTTCAAATTTTGTCGAACATTTTTTACAGTTTTCTCCATTTTTGCTATCATATCAAGTCTTATAAGTATTTTATCTTTAGGGTTGTTCCAATTAACCGATGTTCTACACCTTCTCCCATATAAAAATTTAAAAGGGATAATCTTTAATGATTCACAATAACTATTATTATAAGTGAATTCCACAAGGTGAAGGTATTCCTCCCACTTACTCGGTTTTTTCATTACATACATTCTTAACATATCTTATAGCACTTGGTCTACACGTTGCATCTGGCCATCTATCTATGGGTGGTATGTAGTGTTTAATTGAACTTGTGAACCTAAACCAGTGAAAAGACTTTTCCAAAATGCTAACATGAAATTTACATCCCTCTTAGAAATCATAACCTTTGGCATCCCGTGAAGTCTGAATATTTCTTGCATAATTATGTATGTTATTTTTATATTTTTGTATGTGTATTGAACATGGATGAAATGATTTACCTTGTTAATTTTATCTACCACTACCATGATTGAGTCAATTTGTCTCTTGCTTTTGGTCAAACCAATAATGAAATCTAAGGTAATAACTTCCCATTTCCACTTCAGAATGGGTAGTGGGTGGAGAAAATCAGCTGGGTGCTAGTGCTCAGCCTTAACTCGCTGACACTCTAAGAAGTTGGTTAAATATTCAGTGATGTCCCTTCTCATCCCTAGCCAAAAATAATCTTTTTTTATAGCAAAAAATAAATTTTGATGTCCAAGGTGGGTGGCATAAGGGCTTTGATGAAATTCAAACAACATTAAATTTATTAATAGTCATTTGATTTGGAACATATAATCTTCCCCTAAAAGTCAATAAATTTTCTTCATTTATTCCAAATTCATTCTATTTTTTAGAATCATTTTCTTGTTTGGTTTGTTGGCATAAAAACATGTATTCTGGGTCTTTAACTGCAACTTCTTTAATCTGATTTGAGAAATTTAATTCTACCTGACTGTAGGAGATTTTGTACACGTAATGTGCCTTCCTACTTATTGCATCTACTACACATTTCTCTCTTCCTTTTAGATGTCTAATATCACAATAGAATTCACTTAAAAAGGTTTTCCATCTGGGTTGTCATGCATTAAGGTTAGGTTTCTTAATGAAACTAGTTAAACTACTATGGTTGGTCATCAATATAAACTTCTTTCCCAACAAGTAATGTCTCCACACCTTCAAAGCATGTATTACTGTAGTTAGCTCCAAATCGTACACAAAGTATCTCTAATCATGTTATTTTAACTTTCCATATTCATAGGGAATTTCCTTGCCTTCTTGCATTAATACTCCTCCCACTCCTTAACATGCATTAGTGTAGACAAAAAATTCTTTTTCTAGGTCTGCAATATTTAGTACCGGAGTTGAGGTAAAAAAAATGTTTACAATTTTCAAATCTACGTTGACATTTTGTGGTCCATTTAAAGGCTTTTCCTTTCTTCGGTAGAGAAGTTATAGGATAAGATATTTTGGAGAATCCCTTAATAGAGCGGCGGTAGTATCCTTCCAGTCCCATAAAAGATCGAATGTCAGCTATGTTACTGGGAACATGCTACTCCATAATAGTTTTTATTTTCTCTAGGTCAACAGTTATCCCCTCCGTAGAAATTATGTGTCCTAGGTATTGTATTTGATCTTTATAAAAGTCACACTTATTGTATTTGGCGTATAGTTGATGTTCATGCAGCATTTTCAAAACTATCTGTAGATGTTTCTTATGTTCTTCTAGATTCCTGAATATATTAGAATATCATCCATAAATATTAGGACAAATTTATCAAGGTAAGCGTGGAAAATACCATTCATGGGAATCATGAAAGTTATTGGGAAATTGGTAAGCCCAAAGAGCAAAACCACAAACTCATAATGATGATATCTAGTTCTAAAGGATGTTTTAGGAATGTATTCTTCCTTACTCCTTATATGATGATGACAACTTGATCACAGATCAATTTTCGAGAATACCATGCCACCTTTGACTTGGTCAAATAAGTCATCAATCCTTAGAAGTGGATATTTGTTTTTAATGGTAAAATTGTTGAGTTTCCTGTAATCAATGCAAAGTCTCATAGTACCATCCTTTTTCTTTACAAACAACACAGGGGCTCCCCAAGGTGATGCACTTGGGTGAATATAGCCTTTGTCAAGAAATTCTTGTAGTTGCATATTTAATTCAATTAGCTCAGGTATGCTCATTCGATAAGGTGTCTCAAAAAAAGGTGAAAACCCTAGAATTAGCTCTATGGTAATGTCTATGTCTCTCTTGGGAGGTAGCCCTAGAATTTTCTCTAGAAACACATTAGAAAAATCTTGAATAACTAGCAGATTCTCTAAGGTGGTTGTATCCTACCTAAACAACATATATTTGACACCCCTTCCTAATATATTTTCCTAATTGAGAGACAGTAATTGGTCGCAATATAAAAGGTATTTGAAGAGCGCCAATATTGCAGCAAGAATGTTGCAACTCCTAGGCTACCAACGTTACTTTATCAACCTGGGGTTCGTACAAACTTTGAGGTGACAGTGTTGTATACACAAGTAAGAGTGATGGTTCTAACTTTTTTCACGGTTTAGCTGGCAAGATACCATTGGGGTTTTCAAGCTAGACTTCTATGGAGTCAGAAGAAGTTTGGTTTCTTGATGGAAGAAAGGGAAATCTACTCTAAGGGAGAGATACTCTATTGCAATAATGAAAAAGATGAAATTCAATGCTAAATCACACCATCTCCTAATTAACTACCAAGAAACTATGCTTTGCGATAATATTAAATTAACATGAACCAAATGATACTATATAAGAATGGAAGTAAGAAGCATCAAACATCACTAATATGCAAGTAAAGGGACTGAAATAAATATGTTTTGTCTTTTTGTCTTTTCATGCAAAATCAAGTATGTAAACTAATTTCTTGTGGTGATGTGGAAAGTGAATTAAGGATGTTGGAGGATGGATGGAAGGGTTAGGAAATGTTTGGATGGTGTGGGAGACCCTTGGGAGACCTTTGGTGAATTCCTATAGGTTTTCCCTCAGTTCGGCCTCAAAACAGGCCATTTCAGGAAAACCTACAAGATGTACTAGAAACCTACAGGATTCCCTGTAAACCTACAAGATATAGCCGACAACAAAATGGAAGTTGTTGGAGGTGATGGAAGGCTTAGGGAAGGTGGTATATGGGTTTAATGAAGTCAGGAAAGGTCTAGGATCACTCAGAAGTCAACAACAAGGATAGAGGACGGTTGGATTCGCTCAATGTGCTTGGAAGAATTTCTATGTAAAATGATGAAAACTAGTGAAGGCAATGGTGAAAACAAGGAATGACTATGGTGGAAGTTGGTTGCTGGCTATGAAGTCTTTGTCTACTCTTGAAGCACCTACTCTACATAAACATGTATAATTTCCAAAAATCTATGTAAATAAGAAGCATTCTCATAAGCTAGAAAAGCAGAATTAATGAACTAACTACTGACATTATGCATGAGGAAAGTTGTTGAAAGGAATGAAATCATGGATGAGATCTACTGCAAGAATAAAGATAAAAGAGATAGTAATGAAATCCTACTTTGAAAAACTGATCAAATGCTAACTTAAATACAGTAAACTCTAAAGCTCATGCAAGAAATAGAAATCAGTGTTTTTGGGGCTGCATAAGGGTCCCTTCCTCAAATCATGATCCCAAAGGGAGGAAATGAGGCCATGATACCTACTAATAGCCTTGTGGTACTCCTTTTATCTCTACTAACCTGCTACTGAAGTAAGGCACAAATGGAAGAAAACTAATAAACAACCAATCCAATCTACACTGCTTGTAATGAATATACATCTACAGGAAAATTAACAATGAAGCTATGAGACTAATCTAACCATACAGATATAAGAAAGAGGAGACTTGGCTGCTAGGGTTGGGCCCTAACCCAAGAGATTTAGCCCTATGATTTAACTCAGTGATGGCTCAAAACAAAACTCATTCTTATTACCAAAACAGAAAATTACATTAATAAAACTTTCACAAGTCTGGAGCTCGAAAATAGCTTAGAGTTTTACAACAAAAATTAAAATCCTAATGAGGCTCTAGGCCTCTCTACTTATACAACTGAAGTCCCCAATGACTTCCTTAAAATTAGGGAGGCTAGATGAACTAGCTCTTTGTCTCTCACTTGCTCAACTGCCTTCTAATCCTCATGGCTTGGCTTCTTTCACTCTGAGCTGGTGTGATGGACGGAGGAATATTTGAATGGGAGAGAAGTAAATGAGGAGGATTTACCTCCTACAATCCCTCTCCCTTGTCCCATTCAAGTTTTAACCTTAGTATTTTCCAAAATTCCTTGATTTTCTCCTTCAATCCTGCATTCAATGCATATTAGTCCACTAGGCATAATATCCAACTCTAACTCCTCTCATAAACAAAATATAATAAAAAACATGTAATAAGTTATGAGATAAGTTGGTTGACTAAGTTAGGAGGTGAATTAAGGCCCATATAATTACCCAATGATGAGGCTCTTCATCACCCCCCTACTAAAAGTGTTGCTCATCCTCTGAGAAACTCAATCAATATCCATATCCTTCATAGCTATAGTGGCCTCCTTGACATCCCATTCCTCTGTTGTGGTTTCTTCTTCTTGTTCATAGAAGTCTGCTTTGTTTTCTACCTCCTCCCATTGCCTCTTCGGAGTCTTTTCTTCTTCTTCCTTCCTTCCTTCTAGCATTCCTAAGAGTAGTGGTGGACTGAGTTTCAGGCCAATCCAATTGACTTTCAACCTTTTCATAGATTGCTTGTACATGGGTGTCTTGTTCAGTGCTTCTCTCAATATTTGAGGAGAGTGGTACTCTCTTCTCTTTAATTTGTATGGCAATGTGTTCCATCTCCTCAAGAAAGCGTGTATTCTATCATCCCAAAACAACTTGAACGTGTCCTCAAAATGTGAAATTGCTTGCCCTTGGGCATCAAGATACCTGGGTGCAAGTTGAGGATCATTTGCAATCAAATTATGGGTATTGATGACGGCCATGGGATCTGACTGTTCGGCTCTAATCGTAAGGGGTTTAGTTTGTTCTCTTGCCAATAACTTCTTCATCTTTGTAGCCCTTGATTCCTTGTGGTTCATCCATGATGCCAAAGCCATCAACTGTAAATATCCTAGCTTGGCATTAGGGTCCCATACATTCATGTCTGTTAAGGCCATGTTATGCAAATAAAACTTAGACATGTTGGCCCTATCTTCTAATGTGCCCTGATCACAAAGATCAATGAACTGCCTGTAGTCTTGAAATGGCATGGTGCCTCTTTGTGCTAGGGTCTTCATCTGGAACTGTAGACATTGTTCCTTGAGATATAGTGCATAGGATTTAGCTAGCATCCTACGCAGGATTTCTTCCAAAGAGAGACTGGCCATACATGCTAACTGATTCTCTCTTTTTTACAGTTTTCCTCTCAACCATGCATTTTCAGTTTCTAGTTGACTTTTCATTATGGCCTCTCTGTCTCTCAAGCTACTTAGCTCTCTGCCCATCTCCTTGAGCTTCACCTCCTTGTGCCTAATGTCTTCCACCCCCTTGGACTTGGAAATCTACACCCATCGATGAGTTCTGTCTCTCTCCTTCTCAAGCTCGAATAATAGTGGAATAGCAAATGTTTGAGGAATGACCCTGCCTCATTCAATAAACATGTAGTAGGAGTCAAGGTTAGGTTGGGGGCTAGGTTCTTCTGACTCTAGGTCCTCTTCTTTATTTTCTTATTGTTGGCCTACCTACTTTTCCAATTTTTGTGTCTCCTGTAGGTTCAACAGAGTATCCTATAGGACTACTTCTGCTTCCTATAGATCCTGCTATGTATCCTGTAGGATTGCTTTTCCCTTGGAGGAGGTGGATCTAGTCATAGGCCTTCTCACATAGGTGATAGGAGACTTAGGAGAAGGCATTTTCCCCTGTGGTTTAGGTGAGTCCCCAATCATAATGGGAATTTTGGTTGGTGTTTGGGGTTTCCCCTACCTTATTCTTTTGCTTTTCCTTGTCCTGAAATATAAGGGGGTCTGCCTCTATCTTTTGCCTTTTTGCTTGATGGGGGTTCTAAGAGAAGTGAGGGAAACTATTGCCTCTCTCTCAGTGGGTTCTAGAGACACCCTAGGTGAATCCTCCTTATCTTCTGCCCCCTCTTTCCCATTGCTTTTTTCACCTGTGTATTTCCTTTCTTCTTCCTCTTGTAGATACTCATCTTCTTTATCAGTTTCCTCTTTAACATCCTCCTTTTTTTATTCATCATCCTCCTTCTCTTTCTCCTCTTCTTCTTCATATTCCTCATTTTCTTCTATTTCATCTTCTTCTTCATCCATCTCATCTTCATCTCCTTCTGCTTCTTCTTCTTCCTTCTCTACTTCTTCTTCCTCTGCTTCAGTCTCTTCCTCATCCTTTCCACTGACAGTAGGACTAACATCATATGTGAGAGCTTTGATGTCCTCCTCTGCCTGCATGTCTCTGAAAACTGACCATTGTATAGGAATTCTAAGGTTTTGGAGGGCAACTTCTATAAGGATTCTAATTAACCCATGGTGAGATAACTATTGGTAATTTCCCTCTTGCACATTGATGCTTATGTCCATCAGTGATTGGAGTAGGAAGTATGGTATGCCGAGCCTATGGTGAAGGGGTGTTTCTACTCCAAATATTAACTCTTCAAGAAGCCTAAAATGATAGCCATAGACCACACTATACCTACCCTCACATGATATGTATTTGATAAGTTGGTAGCTCACCTCATTCCAGGGATATGGAAAACTTTCTCTCCTTACTCCATTTTTGTCCTCAATGGGTTCCTCACCTTCTAAATAGAATTTCCTTTTGGCAATCTAGCTATCTCCTTTGTCTTCCTTCCTCCATGGTACTCACAGGGGAAGTGTGGTAACTCTGTTGATGAGTTCAGGGGTGATCTCTATGGAGAGGCCTCTTAACAGTGGCATGGACTCTAGTAAGTGGAATGAGGGAGAGAGCAAAATCTTGGGCCACATCATCATCATACCCCCTTAACTTTTCAAAAAACCCCATCCAATTAAGCCTTGTGAATATTTCTAGTACCTGAGGGTGTTGTTGGATTTTCACAGTGTTAATGGCCTCCCTTCTAGTAAATCTTCCTATCATCTTGGTTGGTGAGGTTTGAGGAGATGAGATGGTTGATACAATTTTCAAATGCAGAAGTAAAAATTGAAATGACTGTGTGGAAAATTCTCTTGCGCAATTGCCAAATTCACTCAAACTAGAGGATTTTTTGTTCAATTTACTTCGAAAGAGGGATGTAATTACAAATCCTACTTCTTCATAGTGTTTTCTATGGCCAACCCTCGTGGTTTCCCCTCTGAAACTCCTCTCGGCCTATCCTGTAGATTGTCTTTGGGTATCCTGTAGGAATCATGTGTGCAATCCTGTAGGATTTCTTGTGTAATCCTATAGGAATTCCTATGCAGAAAAATGATGGAGTCTTCCTTTCTGTAGGTTGCCTAGGTATGAGAGCAACTTTTGAGAGTGATCATCGAGGAAATGAATGCATGAATGCATGGGGACAACGATTATTTCCTCTTATGGTCATTTGGGGTGAGGTGGAGTGCTGGCAGCCGAGGTATAGTTTCCATTTTTGGACCGTTGATCCCCACCACCTCATCATTCCCCACTTCCTTGTAATCAACTCCCACTTCATGTTTCCATAGCCTTAACTTCTTTTTTCCTTCTCCTTTCTATTTTTTAGTTGACTACTGTCACGTGTGAGAGGACAAATTGTTTTGTCTTTGTTGACTGATTAAAGGTGTCCAAGTTAACTGGCCACCTTTCGCTTATAAACCAACTTACTTGTAACATTTACATCTTTTGACTACATTATGCACATGAGAGAGTGAGCGGGATACTTACCTATGGTGCTAATACCTTGTTGCAGTTGTTGAAGACCGGAGGTGCTTGTTGTGTGTATTGGTTGCATGTTATTCTTCTTCCATTTTTTGTTGTTCTCTGATGATTATTTTGTGGTGCAGGTACCTGGTGTTGAATATTATGGTGTTGCTGCTACTTTGGAGTTCCTTCTGCTCTTGGATCATCATGATTGAAGCTTGTTGTTCTTATGGTTTGTATTCTGTGGGATTGGCTGCTACATGATTTCCTATAGGATGTCTTGTAGTTGCTTCTCCCTCAGAACTCTTAATCATACATTCTGCTAGGAGTTTGAGGATAGTAATATGGATGGAGAGGGAGACTAGGAGTGTGGAGAATGTGGAATACTCAGGTGATGCTCCCTATGGCTCTCTGTTTCCTTATTTTTCGAAGACTGTGAATATTTTTTTTTTTTTGACACTAATATTTTTTAAGGGTGAATGCAGGGGTGATCAAGGCGGACATAGGTATGGTAATGGAATTATGATGTAGGGGTGCTATTTTATTGACATAGAAGGTCATTTTTTTTTCCCTAAGGTCACTTCATGTAGGATTTTTGGGTCACTATGATTCCTACAGGATCATCCTATAGGTTTTTAGGGGATCCTATAGGTTTATAGGGGATCCTATAGAAAACACAGTCCTCTTATAAAGTGAAGCAAAGGAGTGGAAAAAATGAAATAAATGGTAGAGTGATGAATGACAATGAGTGGAAAAATAAAAATGTGAGTGAAATAGGTTTATTTGTGATCCTCCTTTGCTCTCTGATCATCCTTCTTGTTGACCTACAAAATAGAAACTTTCATGATTTTTCTCTATTTTCATTTTTTTTTTAACAACTAGGCTGCCTCTAAGAGGTTTTCATCCTAGTTTTTTTCCCTGAGAGCCTCAAGAGAAGCTTTCACCTAGGGATCTTTTTATTCTCATTTTTTTTCTTTTTTCCTTTTTTTCTCAATGATTTGATGAGGTAGGAATTGAAACTTGCTCCACTAGCATCATTGTTTTATTGATACCATCAATGAACTCTTGTTTTGACAATGGTCTCTTGTAAATTTTCAATTGATGTCCATTAACAAGTAAAGGAATGGCCTCTTCATATATGGTTTTGATCTACACTAAACCATTATCATGGCATATTTCTATATCATAAGGTCATAGCCATCTTTTCCTTAACTTTCCATTGAAGTCTTTATACCTAGAATCATATAACAAAGCCTAATCACCTTCTTGAAATTACTTTTCCTTGATGTTCTTATCATGTCAGATCTTCCTCTGAAGTTGAATTACCTCTGTATGTAGGAGGGCCTACACTCTGAACTCATCTAAACCATCCAACTAGAGCAATCTCTCTTTTTTGCACTAATGAGATATAGATCTAGTTGGGCTGCCATCCTTAATGTGTTATACTCAAATTCAATGGATAGCAGGGCCTTTTCCCCATAGACCAGCTCATAGGGTTGAATATAGTGGTGGTCTTCCAAGTGATATTATAGGCCTAGGTGGCCTCAACTAGTCTATCTTCCCAAACCTTCTTGTTGTTGCTTACCACTTTGGTAAAGATGCCCTCCAATGCTCTATTGGTCACCTCCAATTGTCCATTAGCTTGTGGATGATAGGAATTGGAGGTTCTATACCTAATCTTGTGCTGGCTTAAAAAGTCTTCAATCATGTTGGAGGTAAACTGGCTGCCTTGGTCTATGACCAGCTCTCTAGGGTACCAAAATTTGTAAAATACATTGTCCCTTAGGAACACATCTACCTTCTCTTATGTTGTTGCCTTAATTTCGTTGGTTTCAGCTCACTTAGTCAAATAGTTAGTGCACACAATGATGTACTATTTTTGTTTGGAATGACGGTCAATAGGTCCAATGATTTCCATGACCCACTTGTCAAATGGCTCGAAAGTCACTTGAGGCTACAGAGGCATTTCATCTCTTGGAGTAGGCCTTCCCATCCTTTGGCACCAATCACACTGACTAGTATATATTTTCACATCCTGATGAAGAGTGGACCAATAATAGCCTGCTTGTAACACTTTGAATGTTGTCCTCTTTTCTGCAAAGTGACCTCCACAAGGCCCACCATGACAAGTCAGAAGGATGTCAAAGACTTCCTCCTCCCTGACACACCTTCTCAAGATTTGATCTGGGCCAAGTTTGAAGAGTGCCCCCAATCCAAGTGAAGGCGGCGCTCTTCCTTACTATCTTGCTTTTCTCTTTGGAGGACAAGTTTAGTGGGTACTGTGCAAATACCAAATAGTTTGCTATATCAACAAACCATGGAGAATGAAATGAAATAGAAAATAAGTGCTCATTTGGTAACTAGTCATCAACCTTTCCCTCTTCACCTACAGGCAAATTTAATCTGGACAAAAATTCTGCAACAAAATTTCCGTTACCAGGTTTATCAACAATAGTTAGATCAAACTGTTGTAATAAAGTAACCATATTATAATACAAGCATTCACATCTGGTTTATTCATTAAGTATTTGATTGCAGCATGGTTAGTATGCACAAATTTTTTTAGAGCCTGTAATATAATGCCTAAATTTGTTCTTTGAATGAAAAATAGCTACGAGTTCCTTTTCGGTCATTGTGTAATTTAGTTTATCCTTTGAAAAATTCTTACTGATAAAGTAGATAGCATAACGCAATTTTTCATCTATCTGACCTAGGGCTACTCCTATGTCTTTGTGTGAAGCATCGACATGAATATGAAAAGGAAGGGCCCAATTTAGGCCTCAAAGAATCGGTGCAGTGGTTAACTTGTTCTTTACCATATAAACTCAGAGTCCTTGGCCAACCTGCTAAATTCCTTTATGAACCTTCAGCAGTATCCAACCAACCCTAGGAAACTTCTGACATCTCTTCGCTTTTGAGGAGGTTGGACCCTTTGGATTATAGTTATTTTGTTTGGGTCCACCTGCAATCCTTGCTAAGATATTGAATGACCTAGCACAGTCCTTGTAGTCATCAAGAATTCACATTTTTCGGGACTGAGAGATAGGTTCATTTCAATGAATTTGTGCAATACTTTGCCTAGGTTTGACTTTAAAATCACATCCCTATGGTGTAAAATCAATCATATAAATTTCTACCCCATAATGGACTAACTCAACAAAAATACTCAAGAATGCTCTCTGGAAAGTGGCAAGAGCATTGCATAGGCCAAAAGGAAGGACCCTATAGGAAAAAGTACCCCAAGGACAAGTGAAGGTGGTTTTATCCTGGTCTTCCGAGCTGATCTAAATTCAGTTGTACCCGCTGAATCCATCTAGGAAAGAGAAAAAAATTCCCTGCCAAGCCATCTAATCGACAAAAATCCCCCACTTACCATTTTTATTTGGAACTAACACCAAAGAAGAGACCCATTCACTGTCAGAGATAGGGTAAATGAATCTTGCATCTAGCAGTTTTTGCAGCTCTTATTTGACTATATCTTTAAGAGTTGGATTCATCCTCCTTTGGGGCTACTGGACTAGCTTGCAACCTACTTTGATGTATATGTGGTGAGTACACACTGAGGACTACACTCCCTTCATTTCTTTGTAACTCCAAGAGAAGGTATCTAGATGTTCCTTTAGCATGTTGCATAACTTCTCTTCTTGGAGAGCAGAAAGAGATGGATTGATTTTCAAGGTTCTCTCAAAGCTTAATTCTATGGTTTTGACATGGAGGGGGTTGGAATCATCCGAGCATAGGTCAATTGGGTGATTGTTCTGGGTTTCCTTTACTACATCTTCTAAGGGCAATGTACTGGGAGTTGGACTTTGGAGTAGGTGTTTAATCAAATCATCTTCATCCTCCTGTCCTCCTCTCATGGTTGTTTCTAAAGTATAAAGTTGGGTGGAATAAACTTCATCTTCTTCCTCCTCCTCCAATCATAAAGTTAAATCATGCTCTAGAGATGGCTGAGCAAGAGAGTATAGGACTAATTGCTTGGACATATGCCCATTCTTGATGGTCATATTCCTAGCTTTACAGCTGATGTAAGAATCAGAAGTGGCCAACCAGGGTCTCCCAAGGATGAGAGGATAACCAGTAATATTAGCCTTAGGCTGGAGAACTAGGAAATCTACAGGGTACTCCTAAGAGTCAATGGAGACCATCATATCCTCCACAACCTCCTCAAGGGTCACAGTCGAGCGGTCTGCAAGTTGCATAAATATTGTGGTCTTCGCCAATGAAACTTGGAGTTTGAGCTTGAGAATGGTGTCATTGGTCATCACATTCATGGAAGCCCCAAGATCGATCAAAGTGTGTGGGACAAGGGTGCCATTGATGTGCACATCTACTACAGGGCTTCTAGGGTCCAAATACTTTGTACAGATTACCTGCTCCAGCATTAATGGTATGGGAATATCTTATTTTCCTCCCTAGATGATTGAATCACTTATCCTTAATCACCTTATTATAAATAGGAACATCTTTTATTTCTTGGAGAAGTGGAATCTTTACACATAGATCTTTCAATTCTCCCAGAAGTTCAGTCTCTTCTGGGGTAGGCTTGAGTGGTTGGGTTAATCTCTCAGGAAATGGTGGATTTACTTTAAGAATGCTTTCCTATATTTCTTCCTCAACATCCCTAGGTGGAGGTGGAGGTTGGTTATCCCGGGGACCTCTCCTAGATCTCAGGTTAATCTCTTGGATTTCCACATCATAAGCTGGATATGATGTCTCTCCACTGTATACTTGCTAAGCCTGTTTGTTTTTCAGGTTTGTATTTGGTTGGGAAGGCATCCAGGGTTGCTTGGGTGGAGCAGAGTGTAACAGTTATGGTTGGAGCATTGTTGTATTGGGGCCTACACCCTTGGGGTGGTGCAATCCATTGAGGTTGTGGCAGAGAATATGGTTGAAATGAGTAGCTGGCTGGCTGGGAGTGATACTGAGATGCAAAGGACCAAGGAGGAGGTGTAGACCAGGAAGGATGAGTAGGGGGTCCCTAAGAAGGTATGGATGTGGTTTGGTTGGGGTTGTAATATGCATGGGATGACCCTTGCATGCCTTGCTAGTATGGTCTAGGCCCATGAGGTCTCCTTTGGTTTATGTAGCAGAGCTGTTCAGTGACCCCTTCAGCTCCTTCATATACAACTTTGAGTCCAGGAAAAGAATGGAACTTGTCTGTGTAGTGGTTTTCTTCACAGTTTGAGAAAATTTCAATACAATTCAATGGACAATCATTCCTAGTGTGCCTCTTGGTGCTCTAGGACAGAAAATGGCCAAGGCTCTCTCTACTTCATACTGATTTCTCTTAATGTGCATAGTGTCCATTTGTAAGGCAAGGGTTTGTAGCATCTCACTCTTGAAATCTTGTCGAATGTTTCCAATTTCACCCTTGATGGATGAATTGAAAGAGGATGTACTGACCAAAGGTTGGTTACCCTACCCTTTTTCCTAGCTGCCCTATAATGGTTTCTAAAGACAGTCTTGATATCCTCATAGGGTAATTGGTAGATATCTCCTCCTACTAACAAGTGTAGGGTATCCAGAAGATCTTCCCTTACTACCCTAAGTAGGGCCAACTTTGGTGACTCAGGGGTCAAGTGTGCACCTGGCCCTTTTGTAACTAAGATGGAATATTTCTTCATAATCCTCTAGGGATTCATCATTGCCTATGGTCATCCTAGAACTTTCCTCTTTAGTATCCTTTGACCTACATTAGTATGGATATTTGTTTTTAAAGGCTTGCTGCATCTTAATCCAAGTTGTGATGCTATCCCTAGGTAAACCCATGAACCATTGCAATGTTGCATCCTTGAGGGTAGATGGAAATAGTTTTAACTTCTGCTCATCATCTGTATATTCATAGGTTCGGCATATAACAGCAAACCCAAATAGGAAAGTTTCCGGATCTTCTATGGTAAAGCCATGGAAATGAGGTAGGGCAAAGGGGCTTATTATTTTCATCTTAGTGTCCCCATTGGTTTCCTTGATGGGGAAGGCACCCTCGACTCTTTCTCTATTCCCTCTGTCATTTCTGTTTTCAGCCATTGGTTCGGTAGGAATGGGTTCTTCTTCTTCTTCTTCCCCTGTAGGTTCTTCAAATATGTCAGGTTTCTCACTTAAGGGTTCCTCCACTTCCCATCCAACGAAGAAGAGGGAAGGTTGGTTGTTTGATGCAGTGGGGGTATTTGGAAAAAATTTCCCTAAGTTATCCCTATTCCTACGAGTCATGAAAGGAAATGTTTTTGGGTTGGTTTTGTGTTTTTTTCAAACTTGGAAAGTACTTTGCAAAATTGAAATTTCTGATTAAATGAAAACCACTAACTGAATGAAAAAACTACTTACTGAATTGAAATATTGCTTGCAAAATGGAAAGGAAAGCAAAAAATGTAAAATGAAAAAGGAAGAAACTAAATTGCTTTTGCAGAAATAAACTAATGGCAAAATATTAGAGACAAGAAATAGATTTAAGAAGCAATATTCACATATTACTCAGGCACCTCCTCGGAAATGGTGCCAAAAAGTGATGAGTGCCAGTATTGCAGCAAGAATGTTGCAACTCCTGGTCTACCAGCATTACTTTATCAACTAGAGTTTCATACAAACTTGGAGGTGAAAGTGCTATATACACAATTAAGAGTGATGGTTTTGTCTTTTGTCATGGTTCAGCTGGTGAGAGACCACTGAGGTTTTCAAGCCAGACTTCTATGGAGTCAGAAGAAGCTCAGTTTGTTGATGGAAGAAACGGAAATCTACTCTAAGGGAGAGCTACTCTACTGCAATAATGAAAAAGATAGAAATTCAATGCTAAATCACACCATCTCCTAATTAATTTCCAAGAAATTATGCTTTGCGACAATGCTAAATTAACATGAACCAAATGCTACTATTTAAGAATGTAAGTAAGAAGCATCAAACATCACTAATGTGCAAGTAAAGGGACTGAAATAAATATGTTTTTGTCTTTTTGTCTTTTCATGCAAAATCAAGTATGCAAACTAATTTCTTGTCATGATGTGGCAAGTGAGTTAAGGATGTTGGAGGATGGATGGAATTGTTAGGAGATGGTTGGGTGGTGTGGGAAACCCTTGGAACACGTTTGGTGACTTCCTAGAGGTTTTCCCTCACTTCGGCCTCAAAACAGTCCATTTTAGGAAAACCTACAAAATGTACTAGAAACCTATAGGATTCCCTGTAAACCTACAGGATACAGCCAAGAGAAAAATGGAAGTTGTTGGAGGTGATGGAAGGCTTACGAAAGGTGGTATATGGGTGGAATGAAGTGAGGAAAGGTCTAGGATCACTCAAAGGTCAACAACAAGGATAGAGGATGGTTGGATTCACGCAATGTGCTTGGAAGAATTTATATGTAAAATGATGAAAACTAGTGAAGGAAATGGTGAAAGCAAGGAATGAATATGGTTGATGAAGTGCAAGGTGGTTGCTGGATATGAAGTCTTTGTCTAATCCTAAAGCACCTTCTCTGCATAAAACATGTATAATTTCCAAAAAGCTATGTAAACAAGAAGCATTCTCATAAGCTAGAAAAGCAGAATTAATGAACTAACTGCCTAAATTATGCATGAGGAAAGTTGCTAAAAGGAATGAAAGAATGGATGAGATCTACTACAAGAATAAAGATAGAAGATATGGCAATGAAATCCTAGTTTTCAAAACTGATCAAATGCTAACTTAAATACAGTAAACTCTAAAGCTCATGCAAGAAATAGAAATCAATGTTTTTTGGGCTGCATAAGGGTCCCTTCCTCAAATCATGATCCCAAATGGAGGAAATGAGGCCAAGACACCTATTGAAAGCCTTGTGGTACTTCTTTTATCCCTGATAACTTGTTACTGAAGTAAGGCACAAATGGAAGCAAACTAATAAACAACCAATCCAATCTACACTACTTGTAATGAAAATACATCTAAAGGAAAATTAACAATGAAGCTATGAGAATAATCTAAACATACAGATACAATAAAGAGGAGCCTTGGCTGCTAGGGTTGGGCCCTAACCCAAGAGCTTCAGCCCTCTGAGTTAACTCAATGCTCGCTCAAAACAAAACTCATTCTTATTACCAAAAGAGAAAATTACATCAATAAAACTTTCACAAGTCTAGAGCTTGAAAATAGCTTAGAGTTTTACAAAAAAAATTAGAATCATAATGAGGCTATAGGCCTTTCTACTTATACAAATAAATTCCCCAACGACTTACTTAAAATTAGGGAGGCTTGTCTCCCAAACTCGAGATAAACTAGCTCTTTGTCTCTCACTTGCTCAACTACCTTCTAATCCTCATGGCTTGGCTTCTTGCACTCTAAGCTGGTGTGATGGATGGAGGAATATTCAAATGGGGGAGAAGTAAATGATGAGGATTTACCTCCTACAATCCCTCTCCCTTGTCCCGTTTGAGTTTTAATCTTAATATTTTCCAAAATTCCTTGATTTTCGCCTTTAATCCTGCATTCAATGCATATTAGTCCACTAGGCATAATATCCAACTCTAACTCATCTCATAAACAAAATGTAATCAAAAACATGTAATAAATTGTGATAAAAGTTGGTTTGACTAAGCTAGGAGGTGAATTAAGGCCCATATAATTACCCAATGATGAGGCTCATCAGTATTCTTAGTCCTTGAATCTCATTTCTAACACCCTCTTCAGTGAGATAACTAATAATTTTATCTTTGTAGTTTACGAGGGACTAGCGTCCTTCTAGCTAATCCATACCAATTAAGACATAATAAAGCCTTAGGGGTAGTACATTCAAATTTATACTATTTTTCCTACCTTCTATCTCAATAAGACAATTATCTACCTTAGTTGACACTCTTCTTTTTTCCCTTCTAGCTAACTGCACCAACCAAGGATTTTTAAATTTATGAGTTTGTAAATGACATTTTTCAACTATCTTAGGGCTGATGTAACTTGAGCTTTATCTTGGATCAATCATAATAAAAACAACATGATTATATATATTACCTTCAAATTCGATCATGGTAGGTTGATATTCTACTTAATGATCCTCCAAAGCAACATTAATTTTAGGCATACTTCTAGCTACCTCGCCAACTATGGAAGCCTCTTGAATATTGGTAGTCTGCTATGCTCTAGTGCAGTGGGGGAAATATTTATAATAATGACATTCCCCAAAGCCAAAACACCATAATGGAGGTCTTTGTGATTGGCTAAATTTTGGCTTATTGGATACTTCCACTTGTTTTGGTTCATTTTGAGATCTGAACATTTGTTGATTCTTCCAAGAAGGTTTGTTGTATTGATTCTTATGTAAGTTTCTGACATTTCCTTGTTTTTCATTTTTAATACTTTGGGATGCTTTTTATCCCTTTTTATTAAACCAAATTTTTTTGCCTTCCACTTTATGTTTCATCTTCTGATAGCATATTTGTTCTTTCCAAATGGCCTCGTCCATAGTTTTGGGATTATCAAACTCCAAGCGTTCTTCCATAATCATTGGTAGGTTGCTCGTAAAATTTTGCAGTTTTGCCTTCTCCTCACATATGTAAGGTACATATCTCCATAGGGATGTGAACTTTGTCACAAATTCATCCATCTAAATTTGTCCCAATCGAAGATCATGGAACCCATTTTCCTTGTTGTTGTAAAATTTCTTAGTCAAGTAATTTTCGTTGAAGTACTTTTGAAATTCTCCCCAAGTCACCCTCTACTCATCAATTGCATGGACAACTTTGACCTCTTCCCACCATAGCATGACTTTCCCTTGAAGTTGGTACACTGCTAACATGACCTCCAAGTTATCATCATATTCATAAATATGAAAATATTTGTTCATATTAATCATCTGAGCTTTAGTGACTTCTTCTATTTCCCTATCAAATGTCATGGATGTTGCAACTTACTCCAAAATGTATTTTAAGTCAATGTCTAAAGAATAAATGAGTATATAAGTTTTCAATCATATTCTAAGCCTCAAAAGGACTCAAATGCAAAATTGGACCCTCTCCATTGTAAAGTTCTCTGAACAAGCTTTCGAATGATATGTGGAAGTCCAAAAATGGACTCCTACATCAAAAGTTATGGTCTTCTAAATTTTCAAGGATTGAAGCCTTGTGAAGGCATATCAGAATATTGAAGATCACAATATTAGTGGTCCAGAGATATTGGCGATCGCATATCGGAGGTCAAATATATTGTTAGTTAGGCATATTGGCGGTCAGGTATCGATACATCGCAAAGTCGGAGCATCGACACATCGGAAGGTCAGTGATCAAAGAATCAGAACTTTTGAAGGTGATAACCTTTTAAATGATGTGACAAGGGTAAAGTTCCTATAGTTTTAAAACCGTCAAGGAACTCCAATAAGGTTTAACAAAGGATTTCATTGAAAAACCAAAGGTGGACAATCCCTTTTCTCTCTCCTCTAGTAGGACACGTGGAAATATATGATTGGTTCTGATAAGCTACATGTGGCAGTGTATGATTGGGTCCAATAAAGACACATGGAAGCATATGATTGGTTTTGATAACCTACACATAGAAGCATATGATTGGCTCTGATAAAGGCATGTGGCAGCTTATGATTGGTTTAGATAAAGCTACAGTGGCATCTAACATCAACATGATGTGGTAGTATGACAAGACACGTGGCAGGTATTTTTGGCGTTTTGCGAGGCGTAAGGGGGAAAATATGGGTGACACATGTCACCACTCAGGAAGTTCCATGTGGAGTGATGATGTCATATATTAGGTTGGCATATATAAGAATTAGAATGTTGCAACTCCAAAGTTATTTCCCCAATCGGAAACTACCGATGAGAAGCACTTCAATATTGGGTTAGCGCATTATCTAGAAGAACTTAAAGGACCAAGCGCACAAAAAAATTTCAAAGGAAAAATGGCCCCTAATAGGAAAAAAATGCCCAAGCACCTTAAGGCTAAGAAGCAGGTCACATCCCTTGGTCCTATGATGAGAAATGCTAAGTGGTGCTAAAAAAAGGGGCCAAGGACATCAGAACTCATTGTTTTTGTAATGTATGTTAAGAATAAAGTTCTGATAAGGCATAACCCTGATATAATATTATGGCTATATTATAGGGAATATTCGGCTCTCATAGTATAATACAAAGCGGTAAGAGATGGATGAGTCTACAATTGTGATTTCACGACACCAATCAGGCCACCACAAGCGATCACTACTAGCTCTACACAGTGGGGAAGTTCAAGCGGTTAAGAGAAAAGAGAGAGGTGAATCGTCCGAGTAGCTGAAGAAGAGTGTCATGGTAGAGACATGCTCGGATTAGAGGAAATCATAGGAATGACAGAGAGATATTTTCCTCAATCATCACTCCTTTTTCCTTTTGTCTTTTCTTCTGGAATTTCTTCATTTTAAAGAAAGGAATCAAATCTGATTGTAATGATTTGGGCACCAGGCCTTCGCACGACGAGATAGTTAGTCGATCAGGCAGCTAGAGGTCAGTTGAGATATTTTTTAACTTCTTTCAAAGCTCCCCCTCCCATTATAAAAAGAGGGAAGAAACACTTAACATGGGTTCCAAAATTCTGCACCCAAGAGGCTGAATTCTATGGTTCCACTTTGGTTCAATTAGCTTGTTAATGAGGTCCTTAGGCTGATACAATTGCTAAATGTAATGGACTGGTGATTTGGACTCCATATTTAAGGTTAATGAAACTATTTTGTTGATTCCAATCAGAGCGATGCGTAGTATGTTTCCCCTTTTTTTACCACTTCATGTATGTATTTCCTCCTCTGAATTAGTGTAATGAAGCTATTGGTATCACTCTCATTCATGGTTGTATATTTTCTACTTAGTAGTAATAGTACCTGTGTTAACTATAGATTTACTTGTGTTATTTAATAGCCTACATTACCTATAATGTGCACAAATTTACTTAATGTTATTTGGTTACAAATATATTCATGAGGCATAGAGTTTGAGACCTTAATTTGTAGTCCACTCTTTCTACATTGTCATCTCCCCACGCTTCCATATTTCTGCTAGATATTGTTTCTTATGATTTTGTGTTCTGTCAAGCCCTCTACATCGATTTCCCTCCTTTCCTTCCTCCCGTTCACCTATACTACAACAAAAATGTTAAGCTTCTTATTGTTGTGTGTCAGTCACTAGAACCAATACATTTCTCTTTGATATTAGCCATATTTACCCCCTGAGTATTTAGATATATGTGTTTTCTTGAGTTTACCTTGATGAAGGGCTATTAAATCAAGCCCTGAATTATCCCTTTTCAATTACGTGACATATGGAGTGCAACAGAAAACACTTATAAAAATCTTCAAAGGAACTCCTCTCGGATTCCCTAGGCACTAGTCTCCTATCGACCTAGAGGCTATCTCTAGGTTGCTAGGGAATGAATCAAAATATTTTTCTTTGGGTACGACAATTTTTACATTCCCTCTATCGAGTGAGAAAGGGAAGTGTAGGTTTAAGATCTCTCACCTTGGTGACTCCATTGTTTGAATCTTATTGTAAACACCTTGGCGACTCCATTGCCTATATCCTTATTTGGTCATCCTGGCTTTCAAGAGGCCTCATACTCACTCTGATGCAAAACAACAAAAAACTTCCCCTACATTTGAACTTGCCTAAAGGAGTTTCTAAAATGGTCATTCTTGCCTTCTTGGCCAACAAATTTTCCCCACTATATTTTTCTTTTGTTTCTAGTTATCCTCATTGTTATTACTCATAAATTTTCCCTAGAAGTCATTAGAAGAAGGAAAAGACTGAGGTAACCACAAACCAATATTTTATGTATAGGCTCTAGCTAACCTCTAACTCGGAGAGGGCTCTCTCTATATGATTTAGCTTGTTTGCTGGGATTTTAGGCTAGTTCTGAATGTTCAGGGGGTTTTGATTTGTATTGAAGGTTGGATGGTGGAATCCTTAAAACAGATGGATAGAATGATGTCTCTGGACTATTGGGATATGGAGTCAAAGAAGGGAAATAGAACTAGAAGTTAACTCATTAAAGGGAGTGTTCAAAGGGCAAGCTAGCAAGGTGAAGTGCAGGTCTTGGGGGTAAATGGGTAAGGTAATCTTAACTAGGGCGAGAGAGCACTTAAGAATTCTCAAGTGGGATTAAAATGAGGAATAGAGGATAATCGTCAGCAAAGGGAAATTAAGAATCCTTTGCTATAGATCAAAAGGAGACTACCTAAACTAAGGAGCAATCAAGAATTCCTTAACTTAGATAATTAGCAAAAAACATTAAAACGCATAATAGTAAAAATGGAGTGTAATGGAGCAAATTCTGAGATATTATTCCATATTATAGCATTCCGATTTAAGATACATTAAAGATTGTGGGAAAAATTTTAAAGAAATATAACAACATAAGAGAAAAATACTTGTCTGTACTTTGCTTCACACATGAATCTTGTGAAATGTCTTGGCTTTATTCATTAATCCAACTTGCTGGCCCAAACAGTAATACAATAGCTTACAGTCTTTAAATCAAGAAGGTCTATAGAAATGTATAAGAATCCACACTACATACTTCGAATTGTGAAGTATTTATACGAAAAATTATTACAAAATATATCAAACTAACTTGAGATTTAATTTAGGAAATACAAATATCTTCTTGCTAGAATATAGAGACAACTATTGAACTATTTCATGTTGTCCCTTTTTATGTGGTACTACTGGTTTTTATGGTTGAATTTGTAGCCCTTTATGATGGCTTGCAGTTGTGGTCTTTCACGTTGGAATCTTCTTCAACTTTTATCTTTCACCTGATACTCTTTGACCCTGATACTCTTTAACCATGTTGTCTTATTTTCATTTGTTTACCTGGTTGTTCTATTTTTACTGTGCAGTAACTTTTTGCTGTAAATTTATCACAGTAAATCAGTCATTGTCTCCTACCATTCTGCATCAGGTAATTTCACATTCATCATTCGCCTATATATCTCATCAGCTTTGGTGTACTTGGAAAAATTGGGCTTAGTGATGAACAAGTGTTTAATCTCATGCTAGAGAAAAAACAAGTTCTCGAAGGTGTTATACAAAACTTTGCCTGTTGGCAGTGATTTTATAGATGAAGTGCTAGTTTGTTCCTTAGCCAACTGCCTTAATCTATTATCATAGTCCAGCTGTGTCATAAGTTTGTCATTGATGACCAATGGACTAGGAAATCCTTTATCCCTCAAAATTTGGAATTTGGCCATGAATCTATCAATGGCCACCTACATGTTGTGGCACTTTTCTTCTAAGTTCATCATTAGGTTTCTCTTGGAAAGGACCTTCCTTATCTCCAAGATGGTTTCAGTCTTGTCTTCTATATTGAGATGCTAAAGCTCATATTTGTTTTTTTTCTTAAGGAAGTGGATGAGTCTATTGGCATCCTCTGTCATTTCACCCAATTCCTCCTTGACTTTTTGAATAGATGGAAAAATATCCTCAACAGAGTTTATGATATTGGCCAATAAAATTTCCTTGGCTTGCCCTAGTATTTTTTCCAATGTTAGGTCCTTTTCCAAGGCTTTGACCTTTTCACTCATTCTGTTTGCTTTCTATGCCTCCTCTTTTTGCATAATTTGTGCAAGTTTATAGTCAATTTCTAAACTTCCTACCTTTTCCTTCAATCCTTCCATTTCTGTAGCCTGAATTGACATTTCTTCCATGGATTTAACTAATTCGGCTACTTTTTCTCCTGATGTACCTGCTGGTATTGTAGACTCTATTGTAACTGGCAATGCCTTGGCAGGTGGAGCTGTTGGTGCAAGTGAAGCTGCCAGTGTAGAAGGGATTGTTGTAGATACTGTAGGGATGACATTTGTAGAAGTTGATGCAATTTCAATATGCTTTAATTGGATTAAATTATCCAATTTTTTCTTGATTTCCTTTAGTTGATCATTGAGTTTTAGGACCAAGTCCATCAATTCTTCATGTTTGGTTTGGTTCTCTATGGCTTCAAGTGTTTGCGGATGTTGTAGCTGAGGTGTCTTCAATTTCTTCTTTAGTGCAGCAATATCATCATTCTTTTTCTTTATCAGCTACTTAGTAGCATTTATATCCTTGGGATCATGTCCTATCTCAATAACCAAGTCTTCCAAAGACTTAATCCTCGTATCCTTGGCTTGTGAGGAGACCTTCTCTAACTGAAACTGTGCCAAAATGTTGTTCAAATAGATTTGTAGCTGATGGGCAAATATGGCTTTACCTGTTAGGGTGGAGTATATCATCTCTCTAGCATGTTTATGCAGTTCTATCTGGTCTATTGGATGAATATCCCTTGCCAATACTTCAAAGTAAACCCTCTTGAAATCTGATGATGTTTTGGGTTGCTGTGTTGTAGGTTTGATAAAGGACATTTGCAACTTTCTCACCTTGATGTCAAAGGCTGACATTAGCCTTGTTTTATTTGTGGGAGTGAGATTTAGGTATTAAGCATATGTTTGGGCCTTAAGCCTCTCATTTCTCAATTTGATTTCATTGTACCTGTATTTTATGTCCTGGCCTTTGTCATCAGGCCTACTGAAGGAAGACACTTCCAAACTAAGTTGCCTTTCCAACATCTGAGTCTGTGATGTGGAAGGCTCTTTTATGTCTTCAGATGGAGTTGCAGGCTTGCTTCTGTCTACCTTTGTGTTGTTAACATGTGTTGATCCTTCTGTGTATTCCTATTTAGAGTCCATATTGAGCGTTTGCCTCTTGTTGTGACTTGTTTCCTGTTGCAAATTAGAGGTGTCCATTCCTGAAGTGGAAGCTCCATCTCTATTTCTTTTTGGATTTTTCTCCTCTTGTTGTGACTTGTTTCCTGTTGCAAATTAGAGGTGTCAATTCCTGAAGTGGAAGCTCCCTCTCTGTTTCTTTTGGGATTCTTGCTCTTCTGGTACCTGCAGGAAAGTGCTCTCATCAAGCTCCTTTTCCAAATCAATCAGAGCATTTTCTACATCTACCCTCGTGATGTCTCTGTCTATTAAAGTATTTTCCACCCATTCTATTTGATTTGCATATGCCTCTATCTTTGGTATGGGGTGGTGAATAAAAGGTCCAAGCTTGACCTTTTGCCTTTTCTTGGTAATGAATTCTAAAGGGTCATATATCTATACAAAAATCCTTTTGAATTTCATTCTTTGCAGAGTTAGGTCTACCTCTTTCCCTGCCTCTCTAGAATTTCATATGAAGGGACCTAATTGGTCTTTGATTTTGAAATAGGCCTTCTTCTTGGCATTGAAAAATTCGACTTCATCTGCATTGATGATCTGTCTGTAATATTCTAAGGAAAACTACCTCAGAGGGAGGTATCTTGGAAACTTATATGGTGCAAGAAGGAAACCATATATTCTGATTTCTATGTGGTTTTAGTAAAGGTACCAATCACCCACTTTGGTTTGCTTGGAAAGCTAGAGGACTCTTTTTATCTATAGACTTATCCTAGGTGGAGGATTTATAGGGAGCATAGTCATGATTGGATACACAAAAAATCTATGAAGTTTGAGTATGTATATGGTGATCCACATTCATGGAAAAGTGGGGTCCAAAAACTGACAGATCTGGGTTGGCCCCTGGTGTCAAGTTTCTGGAGAGTGAAAGGAAACTTATCCAACTAATAATACAAAAATAGATGGTACAATACAGAAGAGTATTTGAATACTCTCTCATTGCCCATTGTTGTGAACTGCTCATGCATTCTATCAGCTATGAAACTAGAAAAGTCATATATGGTTGCAGAAGGCTGCCCTGGGGTATAAATGGACATGAAAGCAAGAATAGTTTCACCAATATATTCACTGGTAGAGAAACCCAAAACACAGGATATCATGGTTACAATGTTCTGGCTCCATTTAGAGAAAATAGTTGCTACATATGGAGTGGTATCCTTAGGGATGTGTTTATCCTCTCTAATGAAGGTTTGGAACAATTGGGCCAATATTAATGGGCTTAGCTTGGGATACTGGTCCAATAGGTCTGCAATTGGGAGTGGGGTTAGGTTTGGCCCTGGTTGGAACTACAACATTCCATTAATGGACTTGGTTGTGATAAAGAAAAGGACCTTCTGGTCATGAGACATTATGGTTCTATGGTTGGGGACGTAGCATACATACCACATATGGACAACTTCTGGAAAGATATGAACTCAGGGGAACTGGTATCTAGGTAAATTGGACTCCTAGAGGCCAATATCATCTATATGGTTCAAGTATATGTCTTTGCTTAAGCAATGAATTTTAAGTAGGAGTTCTTGTCACACGGAATAAGTCGATCTTGCGAACAAGATAGACCTTCCTAGAATCTAAAGAAGACCTAATGACAAGAAAACCAACCAGACACTATCTTTCTCTAAATATGCTTTAATAAAGAAAGGCAAACAAGTTTTTTTAGGGCCTACCTTAGGTCCAATGCAAGTTTGTGGATGCCCTCGCTCCTTCGATCCAAATGAGCTCCTTTGTCGCAAATCTGCAAACACAAACAAGCAAACAAATCAAATAACACCTGAAAAGCCAATATCATAAAACATATTTAACATGAAAGTCAAGGAGTTCATGAAACAAATAACATGAGATACTTGTTTAGAAAAAAGAGTTTGATTGTATTAATTCAAAAGAAGAAGAACTTTACAACCTGTGCCTTGACGTTGTACAAGCTCCTCCCAAGGTCTAGCAAGAAGTCCCCTCTACTTTGACAAGTTTCACTCACTCCCCAATGAAGCCAAAAAGGTATGTGATCTCTCATCTTAAGCTCAACTAGGAAGTCTTAATTTCACCAGCATTTACCCTAAAAAATGTTCAGCTTCTAACCTCTCCAGCAACCAGCCCAATGCCTAAATTTATAGTGCAATGGAGGGAGGTTACTAGGTCCTCCTTCAAAGGGATAGCTCCTCTCATCAAGGGATTAGCTCCTTCTCTTTTGAGATGCATGAACCACCCAAGAGCGGCAAATCCACATCAAAATTCCTTCTAGAATCATCTAGTATTAACCCAAAGTGAGTTTTTTAGAGTCAACTTGTGCCTTTTTGACTTTCACAGGGGTCCGCACCCACACCTTTAGGGACAGAGCGGGCAAGTTCGCAGTTTTTGTAAACAGAAGGTGTGGGACCGCAGGTAATAGTGAGAGAAAGTGCGGAACCAGAGTTTCATTGATTTTTAATGTCTTTCTCTTATTTTCAAAGCTTGAATTGAAGAGCTGAGGTCTGAGACTTGCCTAGGAGGACAGTACAAGTGATGATAGACCCATACTGACTGCGAATAATCATGGTGACGATATTTTTGTGTAACAGATTTCCCCCTAAAGTTTGAAGTCTGTAGTAGATGAGGATTTCATTTATCATTTAGGAAGAGTGAAGTACTTTATCATTTCGAGGATCATCTTGTGGAGAGCCTGGTTGGAACCTGTAAAAACATTCAATGCAAGATATATATATGAGATCATATCATCGCTGAGGTAGGCATTCCCATACTCAGATCAAAACTAACTTAGAAAACTAACTACTTCTCTGATACATGAATGATCTTGTAAAACATCACAAGTATAAACTCATGTGGACACAGTATGGATGCAGCCATCTGTTTATGAATAGTCCATTATATAATGAATACAAAATTCCTCGCAGCCTGGATTGTGGAAACTAAATCCAGGCTCTTCATTTCTACTTCCCGAAACAATACGATTCTATCCATACGAATGAATGTGTTGATGTCGAACATGGTATAAACCACTTTATTACCAGTCAATAATGTAAACTGTTAACAAGTGTGAGAGAAACCACCAGTGATGTCAATGGCTCTTAAAGTACCCAGTACAATCCATGAGATGCGAATAAATGTGTTGATGTCGAACATGTCACGGAATCCTTAGATCGAAGGTCAATGATGCAACCTGTCGTCAAAGGCGAGAAACCTGTCATTGAGGCATGGAGATCCTAAGGTACTGACGAGTTCTAGATCATCTTTCTAGATAATGAGCTGAAGTCGATAGAAAGCGATCCGTCATATGCAAGCCCACAACACGAAATCATAGATCAAGTCGAAGAAATTTAGTTGCAAGGGCTGACTCAGGGATGGTCAAGATGGATGACAGATATTTTGTAGATGAATGGCTTATTGGCAGTGACCTATTGAACACATAACGACAAGACAGATGGCTTGGTGACAATTGGCCCAAAGTTAATACCCAGAAACCAGCTGAAGACTTCAATGTGGTTTGATCAACTGTTAGGCAAAGGATTTCCCAACCCAGGTGAATAAAAGTGTCGTGTTCAATAGCAGTTACAAAGCATGACAAACAGGCTCATTTTTCTCTCTTTTCCCCCACCATTTCTGGCAAGTACTTCTTTATTTTTGACAAGCTTGAGGAGGATAACATTTGCTTGATTATAAGCTCATCCTTCAGATGAGTCCAACTTAGTTTAAATTCGAACCCTACGAAGGAGTGGTTCGTTCCTGTTTGTAATTGAACAGGTCCTTTACTGTGAAATTTTAACGAGTCTAGTATAGGAGAAACTCGACGTTTTTCAATTTTAGAGAGTCTTAAGAAACTTAAGAAAACTCCAGGATTGACCATTTTCGTAAATTTATGTCTCCCAAGCCTGAAAAAGTATAAAATAATACTTGAGAGAACCACTTGATCTTTTACAACCAAGGAGTACTTTTCGTCATTAGTGCCCTTGATCCGAAAAAGTAAAAAAGCGATCAACGACATGTCTTTTTATAACCAATATCGAATTTGAAACGAAAAAAATCCGGCAATCCTTTCATGTTTTTACGGTTGGAAAAGAGCTGTAAGTGGATCGTCTTTTAATTCCATTTTAACGAGTTTAAAATAAAAACTCGGTGATCTTTTCATGTTTTAGGAGTCAGAAAAGAGCTTAAAGGTGACTCTGAATGTTTTTCCGTCGAAAATGATAGATTTCGCCTGAATAATCCGTTATCCTGAACAAAAATGCAAACATTACTCATACCTGTTTGAAATGGATAAAAATGTCGCAAAAATACCTTTCCAAAGTGAAACATAAACAAATTTGCAATTTATTTACTCAAAAAACTTATAAAAAGGGTCTTCATCAATTCATTTTTACCGTTTGAGTTTTGGGTGAGAAAATAGTGCTTTCGTTTAGAAAACTTCCTGTGAAGATTGCGGAAAATCCAACCGTCGAAATCGAACGCTGTCTTCTCCAGGTATTCCACATCATCTTACTCTTCATTTTTAACCGTTTCAATTTTTGTTTTAGTCATTCATTTCATTTTTTGGGAGGGTTTTTAGGCTTAAAACTCGCGCGCGGGGGCCCGCAGGTTTTCCACTGCTAGCCTACGAACCCCGACTTTTTCTCTATTGGGAAAAAGTCAGGGGTCCGCACCTTCCGTGTAGACAAGGTGCGTTCCCACACACTGTGTCTAACCCGGAGGGTGCGGTCCCCATCGCAATGTTGGCATTATGATGCATGTGTTGTACTTGATGGAAAACAACTTATAGAAGATCAACTCACTTATATATATCTAGATGAATCTACGGAAGAGATATCAGATGAAAATTCTCAGTATGACAAGTCCAAAGGGGGAGATTGTTGGAATTATGAGACAAGTGTTGTCTTTGATGGCAAATCACACAAATGATAAATTATAGTGCAGCAAATTTATTTGATAAATTATAGTGCAACAAAGTTTCCTTCATGTAGAGAAAAGTTCACGCACTTTTATGCAGAGAAAAGTTTATTCCATGTAGAGAAACATTCACGCACTTTTATGCAGAGAAAAGTTTATTCCATGTAGAGAAACGTTCATGCACTTTTATGCAGAGAAAAGTTTATTTCATGTAGAGAAAAGTTCACGCACTTTTATGCAGAGAAAAGTTTATTTCATGTAGAGAAAAGTTCACGCACTTTTATGCAGAGAAAAGTTTATTTCATGTAGAGAAAAAGTTCACGCACTTTCATGCAAGGAAAAGCGCGTATATGTTGGAGAACTTACCTTTGGTACATGGTAGTTAGTCCTTGGTATTTGAACCTATGGTTTTGGACCATGGTACCTCGTCAGAAGTGTTGATCCCAAGTATTGGGTTCGTGGTATTGGTTTATTATGGTTTTGGTCCGTGGTATTGCATGTAGAGAAAACGTTCATGCACTTTCATGCAAGGAAAAGCATGTATATGTTGGAGAACTTACCTTTGGTCCATGGTAGTTAATCCTTGGTATTTGAACCTATGGTTTTGGACCATGGTACCCCGTCAAAAGTGTTGATGCCAAGTATTGGTTCATGGTATTAGTTCGACAGTTTTTATCCTATGGTTTTGGCCCGTGGTATTGCATCCAAAAGTGTTGATCTCACGCACTTTCATGGTTGGTTCATGGTATTAGTTCGATAGTTTTTGATCCTATGGTTTTGGCCCGTGGTATTGCATTCAAAAGTGTTGGTCTCACGCACTTTCATGGTTGGTTCATGGTATTAGTTCGATAGTTTTTGATCCTATGGTTTTGGCCCGTGGTATTGCATCCAAAAGTGTTGATCTCAAGCACTTTCATGGTTGGTTCATGGTATTAGTCCAACAGTTTTTTGATCCTATGGTTTTGGACCGTGGTATTGAGAAAGGACTAAGGCTATAACAGAGGAAGGAGATCATTTGACAAAGCATCATCTAAATTATTGAATATCTGATAAATTGCTAGATCTGGAATACTGTGATTGGGTTATGGTGCAGATCTGGATCTGAGCTAAAGAGGGATCTCACCGGTTGATGGAGAACAAGATCTAAGGATAGATCAGGATCAAATGGTTTGAAATGAACTATCTCTATATATTTGATTATGCTTATTCTAGATCTGTATACTGAAAAATGATCTGAACTGGGTATAACTTAAGTTTGAAATCGCTGCAAGTCATGTTTGAATATTTATAGATCTGTACGTGGGTTGGCTTTGGTGTAAGCACGTATATATGCAGGTTTGGTTCATTGTAGTAGTGTATACAATTTGAGCTATGATATTTGAAGTCACAGGTGGTTCTGGTTGTTGATGGGTTCTGATGACAGTTTAAAGGTGTCAGTATTCTGCATATCCTGTTTGGTTGATTGTGTTTAGCTTCAATATTGATGGATGAGAACTAATATTGGATCAGGATCATAATGACTCATATTTATGTGATCTGATGGACTAGATCTGGGTGCTAACACATATATTATCCTTGTATATGTATTGAGCTGGTGTTTGGGTGATTCAGAAGATTGATTGATTATGTGCTTCAATGATATTAATGGGTCCAGTATGAAAATTGGATGAAACGTGGACTTTCAGATTATGTTTTCTACTTCAAGAGTATCCAGTCTGAAAATGTATGAAACGTGGTACCTGGAGGAGAGAAGATTGTAGGCCGGCACCTCCGTACTAGTATCTTAGCTAGTACAAGAGCTAAGGGAGTGGTAGCTCCCTTCCAGTAGCAGTTGAAAACTTTGGAGCATTGTAGCAGGTAGCAGCCTGCGTACTAGTAAATGGATCGGCTAGTACAAGAACTATGGGGGTTGTAGCTCCCTTCCAGGAGAGACTGGAGAACGAGAGAGGGTTGTAGCTCTCTGCAGGTAGAAGCCTGCGTACTGGTATAAGACTGCACCAGTACATAAATATTGTAAAAGGATTTTCTTATTAAGAAGAAGATTGAGATGACTTGCAGCAAGGTGGTTTTCTCCCACATTGGGTTTCCACCTTATATCATGGTGTTCATGTGTGTGGCTTATGTGTGATGATCTGTTCTATTTTACTGCACCTGTTTACTGTTAATATGGTTGATAATGTTCTAATGCACTCATTAAGGATCAACTAACTGAATCATAAGAAGTTGGGGAAGTAGCATATATGAATCTGAATATGGAAATGAAAAAGTTTTATTGATGTGATAATACTGATTCACCCCCCCCCCTCTCAGTATTATTTCCAACAATTGGTATCAGAGCAGGTCCTTTGGTAGAAGCTTGATCGCTTGAAGGAGATCCGTGGAACTATGGGAAAGAAGCTTAAGAAGAAAGCACCTAAGAAGAAATCACCTAAGAAGAAGAAGACATCTCAGAAGAACTATGACAGTGGGAGAATCGATTGGGGATTAGGTATAAGAATCTCTTCAGATTCAGAATCAGATTCAGAATCAGATTCAGAATCATTTCAGAATGAAGATGAACTATCAGGTATGAATTTGCTATCCTCTGATGTTCCAACTATCTATCCATTTGGAAAAGATGAAAGTGATAGTGAAGCAACTGAATTTTCTTTTATGGGTGAGCAAGAAAAGTATCAAATAGAGGAAGTATTTAGAAGGCTTATAGACAAAATTAAAGATCAACAAGATCTATTAAACAAAAGGGAATGTGCTTTCAAAGAAGAAGTTACCAAACTAAAAGCTCAATCAGAGGAAGGAAACGAGGTAAGAAAGTTACTCAAGGACAAGGAAAATCAATGTCAAAAGTTGCAGGGTGAAGTGACATCATTAAGAGATGAAGTCAATGAAAGAAGCACAACCATCAAGAAACTCATAGATAGATCCAGTTACTATGAAAGTCTTGAAGCCACGATCTGCTCGCTAAAGGAAGATCTTGAAGAATCAAAGAAGCAGAATAAAGATCTACTCCAAGCTATTGAAAAACAGGTAAACGAAGATATCAGCTTAAAATCTCAATTGGAATGTGCCTTCAGAATTCGTCAAATGCAGCAGGATCTGAATGAAGAACAAGAAAAGGAGATTCTCAAACTAAGGCACCAGTTGGAAGAAGGAAGGAAAGTTGAAGAAGACATGAAGAAGCAATGTCTAGAAAAGGAGGAACAACTTCAAGTTGAGGTAAATATCTTGAAAGGTAAATTAGAAGAAAAGGATAAACTATTACGATTTCAAGATAGTACTAAAGCCTTGGATGATATTCTTAGTAGTCAAAGGTCTCCTGCTATCAAGACTGGTCTTGGTTTTCATGAATCTGTTGAAGGTGAATCTAGTTCACAAGGTGAGGCAAGGAACTCTAAAGAGAAATCTAAAATGATCAACAAGGAGATGAAAGGTCAACCCCATCAACAATCAAGGAAAGAGACTCCTCAAAGAAAATATCTTACTCCTAACTATGGTCGGCCATTTACGCAGATGAATAATATTGAATGTTATGAATGTCATAATATTGGACATGTTGCAGCTAGATGCAGAAGAAGGATGGTTCAATATCATCACACCGAAAGATCATCACATTCCAGGTACTTCAATGGATATTGTTTTTCTTGCAATTTGTTTGGTCACAAAGCTGATGATTTCTACAGGAGGAATATGAAACATGTAAGATGTTATGCATGCAACAAGCTTGGACATATAGCTAAGGAATGCATGAAAAACGTATGTGCACCATACCAAAAGGAGAAAACATCATCATCACACTTGAAGATGTGGAAGAAGAAAGAAGTACAGTCAGAAAGAGGTGGCACAGCACAACATACAGACATAACAGAATTAGAGGGAGCTGGAAGTGTAAAACTTCAGTGTCCTAAATCTCATACGCAAGTTTCTTTAAGAGAAGTCACGTATATACGCGAGTTGGTTATGGCATAGTTGCATATATGATTGTTTGAGGAAAGGCAGTAGGGACAGGTTCAGGAAAAGGATCAATCATGATTCGGTTTATTATTTGTGCTGTTTGATAATGGTTACAATTTGCTGATGATGTGTGGAAATTACTTGATGGTTAGAAGTGTTTTGTTTCTAACTTGATAATGATGATGTATTGATACCTCTTGCTGATATGAATGATCATATCTGACAGTAAACAAGATGACATAGGTTTAGGGGGAGCATATGCTTTTAATGCATTGTTGGCATTATGGTTAATAGTCCTTGGTGATGATGCTTATATGGATAAATGATTCATCTTGCTATGATATGGTTATGAGTTGTTCAGATGATTCTTGGGGTTACATAGTTGATATTTAGATCAAATTTGTGGTTGATCCTCTAATGGTGCTTACATGGTGATCTTCATAAGGATAAGGAGAAGTACTTAGCTTGAATTCACATCTTCTTTACTTGATGATGAGTCACTCATATGCTGTTGTCGTCATATGCATAAAGATCATATATTACAGTTATGATGTAGGATTCCTATTGTTCTTGGCACATATATGGATGAGGATTGTTGGCTGGATACATGGATGATTATTCAAAGTTGCATTGTTGGAGACTTGATGATGATGAGTTCTTACCTTTATGATGATAGGTTGTTTCGTACATATGTTGATTGATATTCCCAATTGATGATACTTGGTCCATGCAGATCTGGATGGCTATGGTGTTTCTCACATATGATAGAATGATTCTGTATCTACAGAATTCTGTTCAAAAGGATGAGTTGATACGGACATACCTTGATGATTCATGCACTAATACAAGTTGCTGGTGATAGATGCTATGGAGCAGATCATTCAGTGTTGTTGCTGATGTTTATCATGATCTTATTTAAGTGTTTGGTCTCTGTTATAAATGTCATGTATATCATTCGATGTAAAAGTCATATCAAGACTCATGATGTAATAGTGTGTCTCTATCTATTGTAGTCATTTGATGAAATATTTCAGTCATATCAAGGTCATGTAACGGCCTATGTTGGTTTCCCCACTATGCCTGGGATGAATGATGTAATGTACTTGGTTGTCATTTTCTAGTATATCCCCACTTGGTTGGGAGATGGATGTATGTATGAGTATTTGGTGCTAAGAAGGTCACGTATGATGTATAGAGTCATGTTCTTGTAGAACACCTTTTTGCAGACCTTGCTTACATAGAGCGGGAGCATGAACAACACAATTCAGCAAGAGCAGAGCTTTCAACATGTAGCATGAACAGATTGGTACACCTTGGCATATACAAAGGGGGAGCTCATTCAGAGATTTCAACAGGTACTCAGGGGGAGTATGAATAGCGGAATGCCTTTCTAGGAAAGAGAATATCTTGGTTCGCCCTTTGCCCTTGATGTCAAAGGGGGAGAGTGATTTGGTATTGTTGCGATCAAGTCCAAAGGGGGATATTGTTTGCATTATGATGCATGTGTTTTACTTGATGGAAAACAACTCATAGAAGATCAACTCACTTATATATATCTAGATGAATCTACGGAAGAGATATCAGATGACAATTCTCAGTATGACAAGTCCAAAGGGGGAGATTGTTGGCATTATGAGACAAGTGTTGTCCTTGATGGCAAATCACAAAAATGATAAATTATAGTGCAGCAAATTTATTTGATAAATTATAGTGCAACAAAGTTTCCTTCATGTAGATAAAAGTTCATGCACTTTTATGCAGAGAAAAGTTTATTCCATGTAGAGAAAAGTTCACGCACTTTTATGCAGAGAAAAGTTTATTCCATGTAGAGAAAAGTTCACGCACTTTTATGCAGAGAAAAGTTTATTTCATGTAGAGAAAAGTTCACGCACTTTTATGCAAAGAAAAGTTTATTTCATGTAGAGAAAAGTTCACGCACTTTTATGCAGAGAAAAGTTTATTTCATGTAGAGAAAAAGTTCACGCACTTTCATGCAAGGAAAAACGCGTATATGTTTGAGAACTTACCTTTGGTCCATGGTAGTTAGTCCTTGGTATTTGAACCTATGGTTTTGGACCATGGTACCTTGTCAGAAGTGTTGATCCCAAGTATTGGGTTCATGGTATTGGTTTATTATGGTTTTGGTCCGTGGTATTGCATGTAGAGAAAAAGTTCACGCACTTTCATGCAAGGAAAAGCATGTATATGTTGGAGAACTTACCTTTGGTCCATGGTAGTTAGTCCTTGGTATTTGAACCTATGGTTTTGGACCATCGTACCTTGTCAGAAGTGTTGATCCCAAGTGTTGTAGGGAAAAGTATTTGACTCGGATGACCCTATCCCACTCTAAGGGTGATAGTACCTCAGCAACAACTGTAAAGAAAACTACTTAAGGTTTACTTCTTTATGAAAGCAAGAGAGAATGAAGGAATGCACTAACCATTGCCTTGCGCTTAATGTCGAATCCAAACTCTTCTCTTTGCTGCTTGCTCCCAGCTCCTTGCTCTTTTGCTGGCCCAGCTACAATGAGATCCTGCAAAATAACAAAGAAGGAAACTACAAGAAGCATGCAATCATAACTGATTCAAGGATTAGCATAAATCAAATATACAATTATCACAATACATCATTGAAACAAGTGCATATAGAAGAACCTCAATAGCTTTTATTAATGGAAGAAGTAAAGTTCTGAGAAGGTTACAACCATTGAAGGCCCCAATCCAGCAACACCTCCCAGCAGAAAGAATTTCTCGTCTTCACCTCCTTCAAGCAATCACCCAATAGTTCTATGGTGAAACCAACAGCATATCATTACTTTGCACAAAATTCCAGCCTCCTGAGCTCATAGGAGAGAGCTCAATATATAGATGAATTGAGAAAGGATGAGTCAGCTTGCAACTGATGTGTAGCCGCCTTGTGTCCTCTCTCTCTTCAGTTGATCTTCAGTTCTTGAGTCCACTTGGAGAACCTTGCTTCCACTTGGAGAAACAGAGCCTCTGACTCATCACAAGGTGAAATCCCTGATCCAAGTGTCATTTTTGGAAGATTCTAGAGTAATGACTCAGTGTGCCACTTGTCCCATCTCGCTCAGCGCAGGTGGCCTTTGTTCTACCTGCTTTGCAATGCAGGTACACCATGGAGGAGTTGAGTTTCAGCGCAGAAGCCTAGTGGAGCACCTGCTTTGATTTCAGGATTGCTTGTTTTTGAGTGTTTTCAGGTGGAGAACTGATCTGAGAGCTGTTGGTTTGCTGACCTTGTTCCTCTAGGGGTAGGAACATCATGTTTAGGGACTTTGGATCCCTTGGATTATTGACAATTCATGCCTGATGCTGCCAGGCACAAAATTGTCTATAACACCAAGTATTGGTTCATGGTATTAGTTCGACAATTTTTGATCCTATGGTTTTGGCCCGTGGTATTGCATCGAAAAGTGTTGATCTCACGCACTTTCATGGTTGGTTCATGGTATTAGTTCGACAGTTTTTGATCCTATGGTTTTGGCCCATGGTATTGCATCCAAAAGTGTTGATTTCACGCACTTTCATGGTTGGTTCATGGTATTAGTTCGACAATTTTTGATCCTATGGTTTTGGCCCGTGGTATTGCATCCAAAAGTGTTGATCTCATGCACTTTCATGGTTGGTTCATGGTATTAGTCCAACAGCTTTTTGATCCTATGGTTTTGGACCGCGGTATTGAGAAAGGACTAAGGCTATAAAAGAGGAAGGAGATCATTTGACAAAGCATCATTTGAATTATTGAATATCTGATAAATTGCTAGATCTGGAATACTGTGATTGGGTTATGGTGCAGATCTGGATCTGAGCTAAAGAGGGATCTCACCGGTTGATGGAGAACAAGATCTAAGGATAGATCAGGATCAAATGGTTTGAAATGAACTATCTCTATATATTTGATTATGCTTATTCTAGATCTGTATATCAAAAAATGATTTGAACTGGGTATAACTTAAGTTTGAAATCGCTGCAAGTCATGTTTGAATATTTATAGATCTGTACGTGGGTTGGCTTTGGTGTAAGCGCGTATATATGCAGGTTTGGTTCATTGTAGTAGCGTATACAATTTGAGCTATGATATTTGAAGTCACAGGTGGTTCTGGTTGTTGATGGGTTCTGATGACAGTTTAAAGGTGTCAGTATTCTGCATATCCTGTTTGGTTGATTGTGTTTAGCTTCAGTATTGATGGATGAGAACTAATATTGGATCAGGATCATAATGACTCATATTTATGTGATCTAATGGACTAGATCTGGGTGCTAACACATATATTATCCTTGTATATGTATTGATCTGGTGTTTGGGTGATTCAGAAGATTGATTGATTATGTGCTTCAATGATATTAATGGGTCCAGTATGAAAATTAGATGAAACGTGGCCTTTCAGATTATGTGTTGTGCTTCAGGAGTATCTAGTCTGAAAATGTATGAAACGTGGTACCTGGAGGAGAGAAGATTGTAGGTCGGCACCTATGTACTAGTATCTTAGCTAGTACAAGAGCTAAGGGGGTGGTAGCTCCCTTCCAATAGCAGTTTAAAACTTTGGAGCATTGTAGCAGGTAGCAGCCTGCGTACTAGTAAATGGATCGGCTAGTACAAGAACTATGGGGGTTGTAGCTCCCTTCCAGGAGAGACTGGAGAACGAGAGAGGGTTGTAGCTCTCTGCAGGTAGAAGCCTGCGTACTGGTATAAGACTGCACCAGTACATAAATATTGTAAAAGGATTTTCTTATTAAGAAGAAGATTGAGATGACTTGCAGCAGGTGGTTTTCTCCCACATTGGGTTTCCACCTTATATCATGGTGTTCATGTGTGTGGCTTATGTGTGATGATCTGTTCTATTTTACTGCACCTGTTTACTATTAATATGGTTGATAATGTTCTAATGCACTCATTAAGGATCAACTAACTGAATCATAAGAAGTTGTGAGAGTAGCATATATGAATCTGAATATGGAAATGAAAAAGTTTTATTGATGGGATAATACTGATTCACCCCCCCCCCTCTCAGTATTATTTCCAACACGCAAGGGTTTTTAACCCAAAAAATTCTCAAAATTGGACCAAACAAAATAATTTCTAACATTATAATTTATCTTTTTACTTGATGCAGAGAGTACATCATGCTAGATTGGCGTGAATGAGAGCATGAGGACGTGGACGCTGCTGCATGGAATCATCAGCCTTCACTAGATGCTTTGAGGGTATGCGGCTTGTACAAATTCTGGGCCATTCCTGGCATGAGGGCTCAGGTGGATTTCTTACAGTGGTTGGTTGACAGATGGAGCATATAGGACCAGTGCTTCTTCAATGGTGGCCACCAGCTCAAAATCGAGCCGGTGGACATATATTTCTTGACTGGTTTGCCTAAGAGAGGTGAAGACTTGAATCTGTTTGGGGCTAGGCCAGGTGGGCAATCTGTCGATAGCCTCCGGCTAGAGTTCTGCAATAGCCAGGCTAGAGACAAAGGGATAGACATAAAGACCATATCCCGTCCTGAACTCATGGTGATTGCGTTTACTGTCACCAGACTTTGTGGGGCTGTCGCATTACATATTGCCACCGGATCCCAGATGCGTATGGCAGTTGATTGCTTTCGAGGCACCATCTTCAACTGGTGCGATGCTGTGTTGGCCAATATAAAAGGCCAACTGACCAGGGCCAAAAACAGACAACTAAAGACCTTTGGTTATGGGGCTTTGGTTGTGAGTTTTGGCTTGGAGAGGGTTCCCATGTTGATCCCACAGCACCTTACTATTGGAGTTGGGCTTCCTTAAGAGCCCAAACTAATGCGATGGGTCGCAGTTATGGCCCGTCACCTGGACGAGAGGACAGAGGTTGCTCGATTCAAACCTGAGTATTTCCAATGGTTGGAAAACTAGGTATTTTCTATTCAGGACTGCCCTTACACTGGGGTAGATTTTCATGGCGACCCAAACATGGCTCTTCCACCAGGAGAGTAGTGGGATGACTCAGGTAAAATCATTTTCAACATTTTTCCTATTTTAATTTTTCTATAATTTTTCCATCGTCTCAAAACTAATAGCAAAAGTTTCAAATGCAGATGTGGGTCCACAGTGACCAGCCACTCTCCGGCCTTATGAGAGGAAACAACCAGTTGTAGCCGCGCCAGCCCCACAGGACGAATCAATAGAGGTTTTGGCTGAGTTGGAGGGTCATCTCAAGCGCTTGACAGGAGATATTCTGGAGACCACTATAGATGATATTCCTCGTCGACTTCAACGCTATGTGATTGGGGTCCCGGGACCTTTTAGGAGGTTCCTTTGCAAGGTGGCCCGTGTAGTGGTTTCTTATCGAGATCATCACCAGTGATAGGATGATCGCCTATTGTGGGCACATATGACATTTTTGTTTTTTGTACTTATCATTTTTGCCGATCATAAGGTGTTTTCCAACCTATGATCGAGGATGATGTATTTTTTGACACACTCCTATATATATATATATCACTATTACCGACTTACCTTTTAAATCATGTTATGGAATGGTTTTAAATTTACATGTATGATTATTGCAAATGTCTATTTAACATTCGAGAAGCAATTGCATCTGCTAATGTATTTAAAGATCTTGGAATATGTTGATATTCAATATAATCAAATTCACATTCCAAGAGATGCACTTTCAAAAATAATCTTAATAACACTGGATTTCTAATGGCATACACTCTATTAAGCTGTAATACAACGAGTTCAGAATCTAACCTCACTATCAAACTCCAAATCCCAAATGAAATAGATTCAGATAATAACTCAATCACTGCAGTATACTCGACAATGTTGTTCGTTGTTTGACCAAGGCTTACCCCATGCATAGATACTAACTCGTCAGAGGGCGAATAAATAACCCAAGCTGCAGAAGAAATGTTCTGTGTATTACGACAAGCACCATCAATGAAACCAATGTATGTTTGGAGAGGCATCGACATCTGCAATATCAAGAGTAAAACCAAGATAAGCAGGAATAATGACGAAAAAAAACACTCTCTAAGCTAAGCACACTGTTTAAACTAAAACACACCAACTAGAAAGAAAAACTATCCTAACTAAAAATCTCCATAACCATTGTTTATGATGATCCTTGGATCATTCCTTATGAATCTGAGATAGACTCATTTGGTGATGTCATGCCTTTGAGTCCATGTGAAATTGCGTATGAGTCTGTGCAATCATTTACCGACCCATTTTCAACCGAAAATGACTTCATGAATGTGGTCCATGAGGAATCACTTTTCACATCAAGCTCGGATTTAATCACGTTTTATAAACTTGTTCACTCTGATGAGAAAATTCGTGAAATCCTATGTATAGATGATTTACCATGGGAAGATCTCCATCACAGATCTTTGTTTTTACCCGAGAATGATCGTTTTGAAAATGATTTCTCGTCAATTTTTACGACTGAATATGTCAAGGAACCTCAGAATCCAATGAAACATCCCGATTCAGAGTTAAATTTGGGAAACATCTCTCGAACTATTCCTATTGACATTTCGGTTAAGCCCGGAATTGTTGAGAACATTCATATAGGTGCCTCGTGTACATATGACGAAATTAAGATATATAAGGCCCTATTTCAAGAATTCCGCGACGTGTTTGCCTGGTCCTATGAGGAAATGCCAGGAATTGATCCCGCGATTGTTGTTCATGAGATCAAGACTTACCCGGATGCTAAACCCATCCGGCAACGTTTGCGTCAGATTCACCCAAGAAAAGTTGCTGCAATTAAAGTAGAAGTTGAAAAATTACTCAAAGCAGGTTTCATTGTGGTATATCATCCTTGCGGTAGATTATTTTACCAACTGGGCCGAGGCGATGCCTACATTTGAGGCAGAGGCATTGACATCTGCAATATCAAGAGTAAAACCAAGATAAGCAGGAATAATGACAAAAAAAAACACTATCTAAGCTAAGCACACTGTTTAAACTAAAACACACTAGCTAGAAAGAAAAACTATCCTAACTAAAAATCTCCATACCCATTCTTTAAGAATAATACCTCTTCAAGTAAAGACCATTTCTGGGTTTACCTAAAGAGTCCCCGTCAAATTCTACCAATTCATAGGCCCCTTTTGCTAGATTTCTTTTGACAACATAGGGACCATGCCACATAGGAACGAATTTTCCAGCGCCTAATCTATCATTAGCTTGATCGTAAACTAAGACTAGATCTCCTTCCGAAAAATTTTGAGGGGTCACATTTCGATCATACTGAGCTTTCATGCGTTTTGCGTGAGTCTCAATCGCCAATGCAGCATCACGTCGATTCTCATCTAATTGAGCCAAGTATAACAAACACTTTTCCTCTTCGGAAGTGGCTGGAAGTAACTCGATGGCCATTTGCAGTGACGGGATTTCGCATTCAATGGGTAACACAGCTTCCAAACCATAGACTAGTTGGAAAGGAGTGAACCCTGTTGATGTTTTTACTGAAGTTCGGTATGCCCAAAGCGCTGAAAATAGCATGTTATGCCAATTCGACCGATGAATTCAAATGATTCGTCGGATCATGATGACTAAAACTTTGTTGATGGATTCAACCAGACCATTAGCTTGTGGATAATAAGGAGTTGAACTATAGTGACGTAAACCAAGCTGGCCTGTAAGTTCGGTCATCATAACGTTTCAAAAATGACACCCATGATCAGTGATTATCACTTGTGGGACACCAAACCTAGCAATTATATGATTGAACACGAAAATTTCAGCTGTCTTGCCATCTGCCTCAAATGTAGGCATCGCCTCAGCCCACTTGGTAAAATAATCTACCGCAAGGATGATATATGCATGCCCCCCGGGCGGGTGAGGGTTACATGTAATAAAATCGATACCCCATTTGGCAGAAAGACCAACGGAAATTATAGGGTGGAAAGGAGCAGGTGGAGCGCGCATCTTTTGATAAAAAATTTGGCAGTTGTGGCATTTTCAAACTGCCGTAATACAATCTTTAAATAAAGACTGCCAGAAGTAGCCAGCATGCAATATCTTTTGGGCTGTGGCATACCTAGACATATGACCACCACATGCTCCAGAGTGACAGTCATTTAGAACCCTTTCAGCTTCTTCGTGAGTTATGCAATGTTGAAAAATAGAGTCCGCCCCACGGCGATAAAGAGTATCTCCAATAATCCTATATTGTTGGGACTGGAATCGAATTTTCCGATGTTCCGATCTTGAAATTTCTAGCCGAAAGGATTGTGTCTGGAGATAAACGATGATATCCCCATACGACAGATCTAAAGTACTGATAAGAAACAAGGATTCGTCCGCAATGGGCTCCTCCGCCACAGTTTCCGTATCAGTACGCGGGAAATCACACATTAACTCCGCAAAGACTAAAGATTTCTTAGACATAGATTTCTCAAATTCCAAGTCGAACTCCTGTAGGATAACAATCCATTTAGAGTACTTGCCCCCTAGCAATTGCTTGGTCAAAATGTAGATCATAGGGTTGCAATCTGAAATTATTGTAGTTTTACGTAGTAAAATGTAGTGATGAAAACGTTGGACAGCTTGAAGAGTTGCCAATGCCAATTTATCCACATGTGATTATTTTAGCTCAGTTGGATTTAAAGTTTGACTAAGGTAATATATCACATGTTCATTTCCAAATTCATCTTCCTGAACTAAGACCATTCCAATGGTGGAATGAGAGGCGGTGAGATACAAGAAGTAATCCTGGTTGTAGTTGGGAGGATGCAATAATGGGGTCAACGCGTGTTTGAGTGCATCAAAAGATTTCTGAGCTATCTCGTCCCAATAGAATGGAGTATTTTGTCTCAATAACCGGGTAAAACCCTTTGTAACCTCGACGTTAGGAATGAATCATCGTAAAAAGTTTGCTTTCCCTTGCAAAATTTGGAGTTGGCGAAGACTCAAAGGAGGAGGCAATTTTACGATAGCTTCGACATTCGAGGGATTGACGCGAATGCCGGCTTTCGAAACTACAAATCCCAGCAATCGACCCGTTTCTATACAGAAGACACATTTGTGTGGGTTAAACTGAATCCGATAATTCCTACACTTCATAAAGATTTCTTGTAAATGGACGAGGTGATCAGCTCGATGTAATGAATGAGCAGGCAAGTCATCGAGATACGGTTGCACAATGTGCTTGATGTCATGAAACGCATAAGACATGGCCCTTTGAAAAGTTTCTTCGGCATTCTTGAGCCCAAAAGGTAAGTTTCAATAAGAAAATGTGCCCCATGGACAAATGAAAGCCGTTTTTGGTTGATCGGCAGGTAGAATATTGATTTGATTGTATCCGGAAAAACCATCCATGAAGGAGAATATTTCGCTACCGGCACAATCATCAATAATTTGATCGATATAGGGAGTTGGGTAATTGTCCTTTGGACATGCTCGATTAATGTCCCTATAATCGATGCATATTCTTATTGTTCCTTAATTTTTGTTAACCGGAACAATATTCGATACCCAATCCGTTAACGGGATTGGATAAATGAAACCTGCTTTGAGTAATTTTTCAACTTCTGCTTTAATTGCAACAGCTTTTCTTGGGTGAATCTGACGCAAACGTTGCCGGATGGGTTTAGCATCTGGGTAAGTCTTGATCTCATGAACAACAATTGCGGGATCAATTCCTTGCATTTCCTCATAGGACCAGGCAAACACGTTGCAGAATTCTTGAAATAGGGCCTTATATATATGAATTTCGTCATCTGTACACGAGGCACCTATATGAATGTTCTCAACAATTCCGGGCTTAACCGAAATGTCAATAGGAATAGTTCGAGAGATGTTTCCCAAATTTAACTATGAATCGGGACGTTTCATTGGATTCTGAGGTTCCTTGACATATTCAGTCGTAAAAATTGACGAGAAATCATTTTCAAAACGATCATTCTCGGGTAAAAACGAAGATCTGTGATGGAGATCTTCCCATGGTAAATCATCTACACATAGGATTTCACAAATTTGCTCATCAGAGTGAACAAATTCAAAAAACGCGATTAAATCCGAGCTTGATGTGAAAAGTGATTCCTCACGGACCACATTCATGAAGTCATTTTCGGTTGAAAAACGATTGCACAGCCTCATACGCAATTTCATATGGACTCAAAGGCATGACATCACCAAATGAGTCTATCTCAGATTCAGAAGGAATGATCCAAGGATCATCATAAACAATGGTGTCTGATGTAATCATATGAATGGTTGCAAATGAAGACGATGCGTTGATCGAAGGAAAAGGAAAAGTTCCCAGTAAATCGACATCTTTAACTAGTCCTACTCCAACATCCTTATACGGGATGGTCGTTTTACCGACATGCTGAATACTTTCCAAAGAGGCTGGGTCAGATGAAAAGTAAGCCAGCTGATCTATTGTTACGATCTTTCCATTATGAGGAAACTTTATAACCCGAAAGACCGATGAAACGACTGCTGTCATAGCGTAAGACCAACTTCGACCCAAGAGAAGGTTGTAATCTAGAGGAGCATCAACCACCTCCACATCTAGATTAACGGTTTTTCCTTCAACCCCTATAGGCAAATCCTGTATAATGCCAAAATGATGAAACCCACGGCCATCAAAGGCTTTTAGAATCGTCGGGGATTGGTTTAGCGAAGGAGAACCAAGTGATCTCCAACACTGTATTAACATAATACACGTTTAGGCTCCCTCATCAATCACAATCCGATGAATAGGCCCGTTTTTTACTATCACTGGGATCTGGAAAGTGATTTGATGAGGAAAACGCGGTGTACTATTTTCTAGATCGAAAATTATTAGGTTCGAGTCCTGAACATCAACATCTCCTATAGCCGACAAAAGTAATTTACGTTGTGTTGGACATGATTGCAGCACTTCCAAAGCCGACATTGCTGAGGGTGAAACAACTAAATCCTCAACAATGTTATAGTTTTGAGCCGCTCTATTGAAAGCTGACTTTCGAAGTATACCCTTGGCGGGCGGTTTGATTACCAAGTCTGGATTAGGTTTCTCAATCTGTAGTGGATCGGAACTGGGAGCTGAGGTTGATGGATTAGAATAAGAAGATTTTGCTTCTTTACCATCAATAGGACTTTTACTACCATAATCTTGCGATCGAGTTGCAATCTGAACATGGGACATCATCAGTATGGGTTCTTCATTGGCGCTCGAGGATGAGCCTATCATCTTACTGTCTTGAGCTGGAAAAGGATCCTTCAAAACAGCAGGAGTTTGGGAACCTTTGACAATCTTCGCAATCTCTGCACGATGAGGGCAGTCTCTTGTAAAATGTTCATCGACACAAATGAGAAAATGATAACGAGGCTTACGCTTTTCATCATTGGATTCCGATTTTTCAAGTTTCTCCTTTGAATTTTTTTCCGTTTTATTCTTCTTCTTTCCTTTCTTCTTCCCACCGGATTTTGATTTGGCTGTAGATGACTCTACAACGTGAATATTGGCGGAAATATCTGCAAAAAAATCTCGTGTTGGGGAATCAGGCAAGGTTATGATAAGAGAAGAATTCTTGGAAGATTTCTTCTTACTTTTAGTGTTAACCGTACGAATCATACCATCAGCGGCATGAGATCCCAAAGCAACCGCAGCGATTTGATTTTGCTTGGGAAGATCAGGGATTTTCTCGTGTAACTTACTTGACTAAGTATAGACCAAGTCAAGGTACTGTGCTTGAGCAATTACTTGCTCCTCAGTAACAACTCCAGCTTTAGCTACATCTTCAGTGATCTTTGGCAACAAAGATTTTACAAACCACTCGGCCAAGATCTGATCTGGAATAAACACCTTCACTAAACGTCATCGACGTCTCCACTCATGAATATGATCTGAAATGTAAGTGGATGTCGATTGTTTTAACGAAGTTAACAATTCCGTGCCATTGTCATATCGGACTGGCAACTGAAAATGAGTTAAAAACGAGGTAGCTAACTCACTAAAATTATAAAAAGTGCCTCGCGGTAATTCAATGTACCACTTGGCCGCGAGACCAATTAGAGTGCACTGGAAAAGTCTAAGACGGATTGAATCATTTGAAATGGAGTTACATGCACACCAGAGCTGGTAAGTCATCACATGGTTTGACGGGTCCTCTCCTCATTTACCTTCGAACTTAGGAATGTCACTAGGCAACTTATTTGGCATTGGCGGCCAAAACGGAAGATAATTAATGGGATCGTTCGTTAGGCGGAACAAGTCAGGTAAGTCCAAAGTTGCGATAAATGGTAACTGATGATTAGGGTCCCTAAAACTCTGGGTCATGAGACCAGCCCCAAGAGGAGGATATCCAGGATAACTAGGAATAGGAATTGCATTTGGGATATTGTATCCTCCAGGAAAACTAGGATTAACCAGACCGTACTGGGGTTGTTGAGGTTGTTGATAAGTGTACCCAGGGTACGGTTGATACTGATAGACTGGCTGCTGCACAGCACGACCGAATTGGTACTGTCCCTGGTACGGTTGATAAGTAAATTGTGGTTGACTTGTGACAACTGTACTTGAACCAGGTTGTCCTACAGGCATCTAAACCGAAGTTTGAATCCTAGATCCAGACGGTGGTAAAGATGTCTGAGGAGTAGATACAGGAACAGTAGAAACCAGAGCTGTCGATACTCCAGAAGTAGGTGGGGTAGATTGAATAGATGTTGCGGCAGTTGTAGCAGTCGTTTGAGGCGGAGTACGAGTTGTACTAGGCCCAGGCTAAGAAACTACCGAAGGTACATAAGTTTGAATGTTACACTGGAATGGTTGCTGGGGTGTACCAGAAACTAAGGATTGTCCAGTTTGAGATGACAACTGTACATTTGGCTGCAACACCTGTTGAGTTTGCGATGGATCCCACACTATATTCATTCCGGGGTATTGACCCATAACAGGTTGAGAATATTGAGGACCATAACCGCGTTGAGGGTAGGATTGATAATTTAAAGGTACATTTCTCGTTCCTTGAACATACGTTTGACCAGAGGGTGGTTGGAAACCTTGGTTCGAGTACTAACCTTGGGGTTGATACCCTTGAGGCACGTACTGATACTGGGGTTGACCTTGAGGTATAAATTGATACTGGCGTTGACCTTGGGGTACATATTGAGTCTGGGGTTGACCTTGAGGAACGTACTATCCCGTAGGTATGTACTGTCCTTGAGGTTCCCCCCAAGCGATAATTGAGGCTGCCCCCCAGGCGGTAACTGGCCACCTTGAGGTATAGGATTGGGAATAGAACCTGACATCATGAGAATGTCTTCTACGCTTAACGGCTTAGTACCATTGCTTCCAATTAATAACCCTTGCTCAATGGGTTGAGGAGATGCTCCCGAAAAAGTACCAGAAAGTGACTGATACCCAAAGGGAACAGAAGGACCGCCGTACAATAAGGATTCGGGCGATTGAGTAAACATGGACAACTGCCTTGACATATTTAATGGAGGATAATAACCTCTAGGTGTTGGGTGATAAGGAACGTGAGGTGGTGAAAAGCTTAACCCTGGGTTTTCTAAGAAATTAGTCAAAGAAAAATACCAAGTATTGCTCCTAGGTGGACTATAAAAAATTGATCCACGCTCTCTTAGTTCAATAACAGGTTGATTTTCAGGGATAGGGATGCCTACTTCTTCTTCCGGAGTAGCAAGTTCTTCAATAGCAATAAGTCCAAAAGGAATATCTTGGGTGATTACTCTTTCTACCCTAGGTGAACCAGGACCACTAAAAGCTGGAGAAGCAAACCCTGATGTCGGAGTAGCAGCAAATTCACTTTCAGGCTCGGATATTTCAAGTTCCTCACCTATATCACTAGTAGATGAAAAGCTACTAGTAACTTTAGAAACAGACACTGACTGTGGATTATAATCTGCTACTAGCGCTTGAAAATCAGGATGTACTATCAAAGAAGATTCTCCTTCTTCAGGTGACCCAACTCTACTATCTCTAGGAGTTACGAGGACTTTCAAGCCTTCAAGCTAGCTCAGTGAAAACTCAGGAGGTTGGCCCCGAAGTCTACAGGACTTCCTCGGTAATTCAGCCATGGTTAAAAACTTTTTATTACTTCACATGCAAACAAAGTAAAATCTCAATGAAAACAACCTAAAGTCTCTAAAGAACCAAACAAATTTGAATCACAAGCCTAAAGAATCTAGGAGATCAAACACACACAAACAGTAACTTTCCGTACTGAAAACACTAGTTGGTGATGAAATCCAACGTCGCAGAGTTCAATACAGAAATGGCGGTTGGAACAGTTACCCCGGCAACCTGCTTAATGAATAGACTGGCACAAGTTCCTCCACTTAACCATCTCAAGTGAAGAGAACCCCCCAGAAAATCCAAGTGAGTCTAGCCGACGTCTGCTCCAGGTATAGTGGGATCTTCCCACCACTGTCACCTCAGGAAGAATCCTAAAGAATATGGCCACTAAGGTTACCAACTGAAACAAATATACCTGGGGAAACAGTCTATGATTCGATATGCACGCAAGGGCAGAGTATCAAGCTCAATCCCCTTGAAGGCTCCTTGACATAATCCAAGGTTTACCAACAAGTGATCCCAGGCTCCTCGACAATGGTTAATCCAAGGTTTACCGTTTTTAATACGTGAATATTTGGCGTCGTTCCCAATGAGGAAGGATTGATTCCCACACTGGTTTGGACACGATCTCGTGCTTCTCCTTTAAGAGGAGCTTTCCCAGAGCATAAATGCAACAATTGGATTTCTTCCCTACCACAAGATACAACTACTTGTTTGTTTTTACTGTCTTGGAGAGTTAATTACTCTCCTACTCCAAGACACTAGCCTAAGCTAAGTTGGTGTATCAGAGCCCTATAAATAAAAATGTTACTAGATTAATTTTACTTTAAGCGTTTATTTTTATTGGTTTTTGTTTAAGTCAAAAGGTGCGGAGATGAAACTCGTGGTATGAAGACTCGACTCAAAATCACTAAAAATGCACCTAAGATGATTTAAACAATCTTTTTCTCTTCGATGAACTTCTAAACTAAGAAAGAGTTTGAGAATGCAATATTTTGTAAACACAAATCCTTCTTAAGAAACAAATTAAAAGAAGAGCTTTTGTCCTTTCCAATGCATTCAAAACGAGACAACTAGTTATTTCACAAAAAATTCCCTTTTTCGTTTCAAAGCACTCAACCACTACAAAAAACAAAATTTTTTCAAAAGAGATTTTTTTTTTTATATTTTTTATAAAACACTCAAAACTATGGAAATGACTAACTTTGAGATCTATAAACTATAAAAACCTATTTGAAGTCAAAGCCTACAAGATGTCTTTTTTAAGGATGTTTTACTTAGCTAGATGTAAGCTAAGGACCAATTTATGCAGAATCACAAATTAGTCAAGAACAATCGATTTTGTTTTCTTTTTGAAAATGAAAATCCAAACTTTTAAACACAAGCTTTTTGAAGTTTTGTAAAGAGAAAACTCAAAGCGGATTCCTCAACAAGGGGAAATTTCATAAATGGTCAGACTCATAAGAAGGCTGGTAGACACCAAGGTGATCTGAAGTCCCTACAGCTTCCAAGCTCAGAGCCACTACACAACCAAAATGAAAAACAAGCCCAACAAGAAAAACTCCTAGGAATTTCACCTAAAACCCTAACACTAATCAAATCAACCTAATGAAGGCTTCTGACAAGTTATATGCAGGTCCAGGCAGTGCATAAAAATTTCTAAACAAAAACTAAGCTGACTAACAGAGGAAATCTTAGGTTTTTCAAAAATTTTGACAGGGTCCACAGGCCCACAGTTAACAAAGGTGTGGTCCCACTCTGTGCTAAAAGCAAAGGTGCGGTCCTATCCCAAAGCTATGAAAAACGAAAAATAACCCTGGATCTACAAACTCTACCCAATTTTACACACAACAAGCCAAAAACAGAAACAAAAAGATAGTTTCTCAAGTCAAAGCAAAAACAAGGAAAACAATCAAGTCCCCAGTGGAGTCGCCATTTTGTCACATGGAATAAGTCGATCTTGCGGACAAGATAGACCTTCCTAGAATCTAAAGAAGACCTAATGACAAGCAAACCAACCAGACACTATCTTTCTCTAAATATGCTTTAATAAACAAAGGCAAACAAGTGTTTTTAGGGCCTACCTTAGGTCCAACGCAAGTTTGTGGATGCCCTCGCTCCTTCGATCCAAATGAGCTCCTTTGTCGCGAATCTGCAAACACAAACAAGCAAACAAATTAAATAGCACCTGAAAAGCCAATATCATAAAACATATTTAACATGAAAGTCAAGGAGTTCATGAAACAAATAACATGAGATACTTGTTGAGAGAAATGAGTTTGATTGTATTAATTCAAAAGAAGAAGAACTTTACAACCTGTGCCTTGATGCTGTACAAGCTCCTCCCAGGGTCGAGCAAGAAGTCCCCTCTACTTTGACAAGTTTCACTCACTCCCCAATGAAGGCAAAAAGGTATGTGATATCTCCTCTTAAGCTCAACTAGGAAGTCTTAATTTCACCAGCATTTACCCTAAAAAAAATTTAGCTTCTAACCTCTCCAGCAACCAGCCCAATGCCTGAATTTTTAGTGCAATGGAGGGAGGTTACTAGGTCCTCCTTCAAAGGGATAAATCCCTCCTTCAAAGGGATAGCTCCTCTCATCAAGGGATTAGCTCCTTCTCTTTTGGGATGCATGAACCACCTAAGAGCAGCAAATCCACGTCAAAATTCCTTCTAGAATCATCTAGAATTAACCCAAAGTGAGTTTTTTATAATAAACTTGCGCCTTTTTGACTTTCACAGGGGTCCGCACCCACACCTTTAGGGACAGAGTGGGGAGGTCCGCAGTTTTTGTAAACAGAAGGTGCGGGACCGTAGGTAACAGTGAGAGAAAGTGCAGAACCAGAGTTTCATTGATTTTTAATGTCTTTCTCTTATTTTCAAAGCTTGACTTGAAGAGCTGAGGTCTGAGACTTGCCTAGGAGGATAGTACAAGAGATGATAGACCCATACTGACTGCGAATAATCATGGTGACGATATTTTTGTGTAACAGTTCTATTGGAGTTATGTCTTTGATTTGGAAATCCCTGTCAGCTAGGGGAAGGTAGTCCAGGTCTAGGTGTGGAGTAGTAATGGGTCTAACATCCATGGCAACAGGGGCAACCATAATTCAGTTCTTGTGGATTTGAATTATGCTCTGGGGAGTTTTATCAAAGGTTTTAAAACTTTTCAAAGTATTTAGGAAAGCAATTCTTAAATTGGAAGTATATTTACTCAATTTCTTAATTTAAAATACTGCACAGGCTAAAGGTCTTGAAATTTGCAGGGGTAAGAGGTAATTTGTGGTGAAATACCTGGAATTGGGCAAATTGGCTCTAAAAATGGTGTTTCACGGCAGCTGCAGTGGTTGGTGTGGTCCTGGTATGGTCTGAAAAGGTTGGCTGGGCTGTCTACAACATCTTCTGGAGCAGAATTGGAAGTATGTGGGTAATTTCAACGTTTATAGTGGTCGCAATGGTTTACAGCTTACAAAGAGAATGCACGGAAAAAAGGGCAAAAGAGGGCTTCGCGGCCTTTTATAGAGAAAATCATTAATTTTGGCGGGTTTCACTTTCGGATGAACAGTTGACGATTTTTCGGTTGAGTGGGGGAAATGGTTTTGGAGGGTCATCGCACCGCTTTTGTGGTGTGGGTGGTTTTTTGGAGGGGTCACCCGATGCCATACATCGTCTAACACATAGCATCAGGGGCCGGGAGAAAAACCACTTTATTGGGTGGTTATTGTCAGTCATCAGGTTCGGCCGATATGGTTGTGCGTCATTGGATGCGGGGGAGGGATGATCAATGGTAGTCAGGAGCCAAAGCTGCGCGGGGGGGAAATGATGGGAGTAACTTAAGTTTTTTTTACCTATGTAAATTAAGTGAAGTCATATCGGGATAAGGGGTATTTTATATTAGTTATTATTTAAACTAAGGGGTTGGGGTATTTTATATAGGGCTTTAATTATTTACAGGAAAAGGGTTATAATGGGTTTATATAAGAGAGTTATTAATTAATATGAAGGCAATGGCAGAATGGGTTTTCCTAAGTAAAAAGGGGTAAAGTGTATGCGATTGTGCATTCTGATTTATACTTAGGATAAAAAAATTTGGTGCATTTTTTGGTGAAATAGGATTTACATGGGGGTGAGTCACTTTTCCCAGGTAAATTGTGTTTAAACCTTAGGAAAAAGGGATTTTCTTAGGTTAATGAGGGGAAATGGATTTTATGAAGGGGGAATTTGTTTTTATGAAGGGGGTTTGAGCACTTATGCCCATAAGTCATAAAGTCAGAGAAATGCTATGAGCCCCTTTTACTTAAAGGATTTAAGTACTAGAACTTATTTATGGGAAATTAGTGAAGTAAAGGGGTAAAATGAATGAGGGGATGTTAAATAAACCACACTATGAACCATTGTCTTTTCTTTGTTTACTACTTATGCACATTTGAAAGATTCATTTAAATATGAGTAATCACTTGACATTTGTGCAACCTTTCTTCTACTTACCCATTCACTTATGCTACCATTTTTTCTTTACTTTATTTGGGTGCACTTAGGCTAGCAAACCCTTATCAATATTTTACTTTTCTTTACAAAGTAAACTATCTAATTCTAACCTTATATCATCCAAGGACTTAGATTAAACTGCTGAGCTCCTTTTATTTACTCTACCTATCTAATGATTTGCCAAGATTAAACTGTTTGGTCAAATTTTATTCTCTAACTATAAACATAAAATTCAAAGCATGGTATAATCAAGATTAAATGGTTTGATTACCATGGATTGTGGCATGAGTGACAAGCTGCACACAATCATTATTATGCATGAAAGTAAATAGAAGTGGCATTTTGACTTGCACACTTTCATGGTCTCTTTTGTCTTTTGGGGTTCATATATCTTTCATTTTTTATTGACCTTTTCTTATTCTTTTTGTCCTTTGTTTATTCTTTTAGGGCATACCCTCTTTACATTTTTTAATTTTTTAATATGGAAAACATTTTCAGAAAGAAAAGGTATGTACAATATTACAAGGCTTAATCTTAGTCATTCAAAATTATGATTCCTATTGGTATAGGAACCTAACACTCATCATGTCCCTTCATTTCATGAATGGTATACCTATTTTCCTAGCTTCTGTGGAAACACGGATAGATGTTTGGACCAACACCTCAGGGATTGTCATGAATGCATGGAATAACAAGGTATTGCTTTTGAAGATGTGAAAATGAAATTGTTCATGTCTTCTTTAGATGAAGATGCTAGAGTTTGGTATAGAACAATACCACATGGAAGCATATCTTCCTTAAAGAGCTTTCACATAAAATTTAATCATTATTTCAAAATATTATATCCAATAGATGCTCTATTTGAATATTGTTGTGCTCATTTAATGTTGAAAATATTTCTATGGTTAATGATCCCACTGAAGATGTTTGTGGGGCCCAAATCTAAGAAAATATGTACTTGCATCAAGAAGCACCACCCAATGATCAAGAAAGAGAAGAAGGAGACATTATCATGTTGCAAACAAACCCTCAAAGGTCTCATTTTGTTATATTGTATGATTCTCCTTCTTATGATTCGTATGATTCTGATGGGATATTGATAAATGCATGAATACAAAAGTCCCAATCATGGGAAGCTGCACAAAAAGAGGAGGCCCACTAGGAGGTTAACAAAGAGGCTCCAGTTTAAAACTCACATCCTTCATATGGAGAACAAGTCCAACAAACTAGTATTCAAGTTAATAAAGATTATCCAATCTATTGTTCAAATGATTCAGAAGAGGATGAGACTATTGTAGACATTCAAAGGGATTTACCTACCAGCAAGTGGGGAGAAGACTACTAGCATCAACTTCTTCAAGTGGAGCCCAAAGTTGAAGAGTTGAACAGTATTTGTGGCTTCCCTAACCAAGAAGATATTGGTCAGTAGACTTTTCAAGAAAACGAGACAGTAACAATTTTATCTTATCAGTTCTCTGACCCAGTAGTTGACTACATGAAAACATTATTTGGTCAGTAGGAGATGTTGTTTCTAGGGTATGCATCAAGTTTTTTGTTTGAATGTTTTTCATGGTGCATGCTTGTTTTGATTTTTAAATTTTATCAGCATGGAGGCATTAGGTCCAACACCCAAATTCTGACTTGGTACCATTGGAAGGTTGACCTCACTTAGGTGAATTGAGCCCTATGCATAAGTATGAGTTGTATATAAATAAGCTCATTAGCTGAGCATTTAATTTCTAGTTGTTAGAGTTTATATTTATGCATTTCAATATTATGAGGAAAGGACTCCCAACAAATAAAGTTCCATGGATATTTTCTAGTTTTATAGGTTCATTATATTTTTGACTTCATGCCCAATGGTGAAGGCTACTAGTCTATAGGTTCTCGACACCTTGCTAGCAAGGCATTGTCCCTAGTTGGAGCAAATGTTGTCACTTACTGCAAAAAGTGTTTTCATTTGTCCAAAGAGTAAATGAGCAGAGAAGTTTGCAATCATCTTCTAAGCATCAAAATGACTCAAAGCTGAAATCATACCCTTTCCATTGGAAATTTCTCTGAACAAACTTTCCAACGATATGTGAAAGTCCAAAAATATACTTCTAGATCAGAAGTTATGGTCTTCTGAAGTTTCAAGGATTGAAGCCTTATGAAGGCATATCAGAATATCAAATATCACAATATCGGAGGCCTAGAGATATCGGCAGTCAGGCATATCAACGATTGCATATCAATAGTCAAGTATTAGCACATCGAAATGTCATAGCATTGGCACATTGGAAGGTCGACTATCGAAGAATTGGAACTTTTGAAGGTGACAACATTTTAAAAGTTGCGACAAGGTAAAGCCTTGATAGTGTTAAAACTTATCAGGAACTCCAATAAGGATTAACAAAGTATTTCATCACAAAAACAAAGGTGGCTGAGCCTGTTTCTCTCTCCTCAAGAAGGACACGTGGAAGCATATGATTAGTTCTGATAACCTACACATGGAAACATATGATTGGGTATATTAAAGACACGTGGCAGGATATGATTGGTTCCAATAAGCTACACATGACAACATATGATTGGCTCTAATAAATACACGTAGTTGCATATGATTTGTTTTGATAAAGCTACAGTGGCATCTAATGTCAGCATGATGTGGCGGTACGCCAGAACACTTGGTAGGCAGTTTTAACATTTCTAGGGGCCTGAGGGGGAAAATTGGGGTGACACATGTCACCACTAAGGAAGTGCCACATGGATTGATGATGTCATATCAGAGGTTGGCATATCAGAGAATTATAATGTCGTAACTCCAAAGTTATTTCTCCAATTGGAACTTTCCGATGAGAGGGGCTCCGATATTGGGCTAGCACATGGTCTAAAACAACTTAAAGGACCAGGGGCGCAAAGAATTTTACAAAGAAAAAATGGCCCCTGACAGGAACAAAATTCCCTATCACCTTAAGGCTAAGTAGTAGGTCACAACCCTCAGTCCTATGATGAGAAATGTATAAAAGGGCTAAGCAAAAGGGGCCAAGGAGAAAGGGAAGAAACTTGGAGGCTCAAAAGTAGGGCTATTTTTCTTAAAGCGGGAGGTGATAATACCAAGTTATTTCACCACTTTTCTAATGGTATAAAGGCTATCAACATTGTACGGTCCCTGGAATATGAGGATGGCCACTCCTACTCTTCCTTCAATCAACTTGCCTCCTTGGCCACCTCCCATTTTAGACAACTCTATAAAGCACCTCAGGAAGCTACTTTGGTAGAAGTCCTTAAAGTTGCTAGCCTCTTCCCCATATTTGTTGATGATGATGCAGAGGAGGACCTAAATTGACCTATATTAATGGGGGAGTTGGAGGCTATCCTCAAATGGTTTAAGAAAGACGAAAGCCCTAGACCAGATGGCTGGACTATTGAATTCTTTCCAACCTTTCTTGACTTGTTGGGTCACGATCTCCTACAGGTGATTGAATAATCCAGGACCACTAGCCATATGTATCACACTTTCAACTTTTCCTTCATTTCCCTCATTCCTAAATCGGATTTTCCCCATACCTTCTCTAACTTCATACCTATCTCTTTTTGCAACTGTATTTACAAAATCATTGGAAAAATCATAGCCAACCATATCAAGCCCATCCTATCTAAACATATATCTCAAGAAAAAATTTCTTTTTTGGAAAGGTGTCAGATCCATGAGGCTATTGCCATTACTCAAGAATGTTTACACTCCATTCACACTAAAAATATCAAGGGAATCATTCTCAAGATTGATCTTGCAAAGCCCTTTGATAGAGCCAGTTGGCTATACATCTGGATGTTACTGACTCATCTTGGCTTCCCTATCTTTGTCATCAACTAGCCCATGTGTTGCACCTCATTGACATCATTTAGTGTCCTCGTTAATGGATTTGCCTCAAATTTCTTCCATGCAGAATGAGGACTCAGTCAAGGATGCCCCTTATCTCCCCTGCTCTTTCTTTTGGTAATGGAGAATCTGAGGAAACTTATAAATGATGAACGAAATTTTGGGATACTAAAAGGCATCAAGATCATTGATAATTTCATCATTACACACATTTTATTCATGGACAACGTACTCATCTTTCTGAATTGATATATCACTGATACCTCGATCCTCAACTCGGCTCTTCAGATATTTTGTAAAGCAATGGGTATGTTGTGTAATAACTTAAAGTATACTTTACCAGCACATGGATACTCCTATCATGGATTTTTTTTTCCTTACAGAGATTCCCTTTCACCTCACTGAATTTTGAGGACACAATCAAATACTTAGGCTTCCATCTTAAACCAAACAATTACATAATTGTTGATTTGACCCAGTTTCTATCCAAGATCGAAAAAAGACTCACTATCTTGCAACATATGTGGCTCTCATGCATTGCTCGGTTAGTTCTCATAAAATTAGTTCTTGAAGAAAATCCAATATATTTGATGTCTTTTACCTAGATCCCTAAAGAAATCCTCTCCATAATGCAACAAATCTACTGCAGATTCCTAGGAAGGGATCCAAGGATGTACACCCTTTCACTTGGACTAGATGGGATCACATTTCCCTACCTAAAAAATGGGGAGGTTAGGGTTTAAAAAACCTTCTATGTTTTTCTAGGGCACTTGCTGCAAAGCTAGGCTGGCATATCCTTATGTCTGATCATTTATGGGCTACGGACATGAAATAGAAATACATCCATCTTCTCAATCCAATTGAATGGAACTGGAATCCTCCACAGAATAGACATCATAACTACACGATCTGGCGTTCCATCCTTCACTTTGTTGAATTTATTCGTAATGGACTTTCTTAGAGGCTTGTCTCTAGAAAATGGGTGCATATTGGAAAGGATCCCTGGTCTGGTAGCGGTAATGCAAACACACTCTCACCTCGAATCACTCACTTATTAGAACAATTTGGCATCAAAACTCTTGACCAAATTTTTGATCTGATCCAGACTACTATCTTCTCACAAGCCTGGAAATCAACACTTGAAGTTGACATACCTGCAGAATGGGAACATGAATGGACCAACTACATCAATTCCCTCAAGGAATATCATATTAGAATATTGGACAGAGATGATGAGCTTCTATGTATTTTTTCCCAACATGTCAGACATACTCCCAAGGATGGATACCTTTTTATATATGTTTATCATAAACCTCAGATTTTGAGCTGGTGGTGGCATCCCCTATGGAAATTGAAAATCCCCCCAAAAGGAAAACTCCTTATGTGGTGTATTATTCACAACAAATCCCCACGGGTGAAAATCTATAGAATATATCTTTCTACGGTCCCTCTTGGTGTGCACTATGTAGAAATGTTGATGAAAGTGTTGATAATTTATTTTTACACACTCTAGTCTCCAGTTCTTTTTGGAAAAATATCTTACACTTGCACAACATCAGCATCCACTGGAATGGATAGGATTTTCCTATAGCTTGGTGCTCTTGGTGGAATCGAGCAACCTTCATAAAGCTTCATAATCTCCCTATACTTGTCTACTAGGGTATTTGGATCAATAGGAACTCAATCATTTTTCACAACAAATATCCTAATTGGACAATAATTGTTTCTCATATATCATCACTCTATCATATTATTCCTGAGGATGATCCCAAACAATCTAACATGATTATCTTGGATAAGATCATTGACACATCCCTTCCATGGGCATACTTTGATGGATTTGCATAGCTTGATGGTTGTGGAGGGTGAGTGGTTCTTTATCTAAATAATGATCTGCATTACAAAATTAAAATTGGACTTTTTCATGGCACAAACAGTTTCATTGAACTTAGGAGCCTCAGACATCTTATGTATTTCTCTACAGAAAAGGGATGCAGACACTTATAGATCTTTGGTGACTCCAAAATCATCATAAATTGGTTCAACCAGAAATCTACTTGTCACGTGCACACATTGCAGAATCTCTTGGATGAATTTCTACTATTAAAATCTCAATCACCATATTTACATGGAAAGAAACCAACGTTTTGGTCCGCTTTCCAAGGAGGCAACGATCCTTCTACGTGATCACTAGATAATTCAATATTATATAGGGCACACCTTCTATCAATACTTTCACAGGCCTTTTGCAGATACAAGGGTAGCTATAACCTAATTTTTAGGATATCTTTTGTTTTGGATATGATCCACTATCATGTCTATTTTACTGAACTATAATTTTTATTTATCTTATGCATATTTCTCAAAGTATATCAAGTTACAGTCATGTAACAGACCTATTTATTATGTAGGTGGCAAGGCCACCAAATTTTGATATATGCTTCCTGTTGAAGCATCTACAACATGTAATTTTATATATAAAAAAAAATTATGATTTTTCCTTGGGGAAAAAGAAGGAGCCAAGGACATTTGAACTCATTGTTTCCGTAATTTCTATTAAGAATAAATTTGTGATAAGTAATAGCTCTGATATAACACTATGGCTATTGTTGTCACCCTCTACATTATTTATTTTTTGTTGTCTAAAGGATGAAAAAGAGTAGATAGGTTTATAGATATATTCTAAGCCATAGAAACACTCAAAGATAAATCATACCCCCTCTAATGGATGATGCTCAGAACTGGCTTTCAAATGGTATATGGAACTCCTCAAATGGACCCCAGAGTCAGAAGTTATAGAAAATCAAAGTTACCCTTGAAAACCGGAAGCCATGGAGAAAATGCCTTAAGGGAAAATCCCACAATTGGAGATCGGAGATCTTGGCAGTACGTGAATCAACCACTACAATGAAAATGTGAGGGAAAGTGGGCTAACAGGGTAAAAAATTGGGATTATCCTTGAAAAATGTGACAAAGGAATTCAATGCAAAACCAAGGGCAGATGGGCCTTTTCTCTCTCCTCAAACTGGACATGTGGCTGCATAGGGTTAGCTCTGATAGGTGACATGTAGTGGTATGGAGAACACGTGTCATGATGATATGGTATTTTTAGGGCCCTATGGGGGCATATCTGAGTGACACATGTCACCACTCAAGAAGTGACATGTGGTAGTGACGATGTCACCAATCAATGGTAACAATGTATTGTGCATCAAAAGGAATTCATTGATAGTGAACTTCCAATTGGGGGCTTCGATATGGGAGTTGTCCCATGGTCACAAGAATAGAAAGGAATCAAGAGCTAAGCAGAAGAGGTGATCAAAAATAAGTGATTGCAAGTTTTTGGAGGTCATACCAATGGCACGGGTCAGAAAGTGTCGATTATGATATTCTAAGTGGGCCCAATTGGTGATCGACATTCACAGTGTCGTAGAAGTGCTCCAGTGTAAAGATCGATGATTTCATAGATAAGAGAAATTTCATGTAACAAAGGAAAGGGTCCCTCGGACACGCATTAAAAGGCTTTAACTACCTAGGACTAAACATCTGTTTATAGCCCTCGCTCATATGATGAAAAAGGGGAAGGGCTCAAAGCACATGGGGGCTAAAGGGGATCAAAATTCAAGGTTTTGCAAGGTGTTTCAATGTAAAGTACTAGTGCAGGAAAATACCTGATATTGTTTCATGGATGTTTTAAAAGGCATATAAGGTTTTGATAGTGTTATATAGGGAAATCGAAGGGATGAATGAGTCAGGAGCTACAATCCATGAGAAACATAGAAACCATCACAATGATCACTCTTGGTCCCTACAAGTGGAGAATAAGAGTTTTTAAGACTAAAAGTAACAATGAATCGACCTGAAGTTGGTAAGACATGATGCAACCGAATGTGGCTAGATGAGAGGCCATCCGAGGAAGTGACAAGGAGATATTTTCATGAACCAACTCTTAGTTTTCATGATTTTTATTTAGTTTGTTTGCAAGTCCGTCATTATGTTATTTGTAACCAACAGTACCATTATGTTGTAATATTTGAAGGCATTAGAGCCTGCACGCTGAGACAGTTGATCATTTAGACAGCTGGATGCTTAACCTAAGATATTTTTGTAATGGATTTTCAAGCTCTCCCTTGCCTTATAAAAGGGAGGAAGAAATACTTAGAAAAGGTTCAGAATTTTGGGAAAGACGAATCTTCTACGAGACCTTTCCTGATTTCATAAAGGCCTTCTTGAAGCTTGTTGTATTCTTGTTTTTTTGAAGATATTAATACAAATTTTATGGTGATTCCAACTTATTTGGATTGCAGTATGTTCTTCTCTCTCTATTTTTGATATATATTTTTTAGTTATTCACAGATTGCATGTCATAGTAGCAACTAGTTGTGTTTCCCTTTAGATACAGATTCATTTAAATCAGAAATACTGGTGGATAATGCTTGTTTCAAGGTGGAAATCAAGTCTTTAAAAAGCACTCCATGCATCTCAGCAGTTCATAGCATCTTCTATTTCCCGTTTCTCTCTGAATCTTGATATATATGATTCTTATGTATTAATCCATAAATGACGAATTCCTCCTCTATCATCCGCCACCATTTATATATGTTTCAACAACTAAATCACTACAAATTTTGGGTCTTATTTGGCCACCTTAAATCAAATATTATTTCCTAAGTATTCTTGTATATCAATTTCATTCAATTTGGTATTTTTATGAATGGTTCAGGACCAAATTCATTTGTATTTGAGTGACATAATTGAAGTGGTGCAAGCCTCTACTCTGAAATCTTTCAAGCACTCTCTTAATATGTCATAGGCATTGGTCTACAATCAACCCAGAGGTTGTCTCTAGGAAGATTTTCTATCTCTTGAAGTACTTGTGCTTCTAGTGCTAGAAAAAGATACAACATTTTTTTGGCACTGTTGTCGGGAAACGAAATTATGAAATACTTTTCTTTGGGTACAAAAAAGATTTACATTCCCTTTGTTAGGTGAACAAGGGAAGTGTGGGATGAATATCTCTAACCTTGGTGACTTCACTATTTCAAATATTATTATAAATACCTTAGCGACCCCACTGTCTGAAATTATAGCTAATCATTATGGCTTATCAGGGACCCCATACTCACTCAAATACCTCAAAACAAAGCACTCCCTCTATATCTGACTCAGAAAGAATAGTCTCCAAAAGAATTTGGAAAGAAAATACTCCAAATACTAATGTGATTATTTCTTCATTTCCTGACACATTTGCATCCAATTCACAGAGGGAAGTAATCCATTGTTTTGAACTTCCTCCTAGAATTCTGGTATATCCTCTAGAAGGCAGTCATATATTTAGTATTGCCTCCATAGAGATCAAAGAAGAAGCTGAGGAAATAAAAGACACACTCAAAAAGCACCCTCACCCATAGTGTGAACATTTCCTCATTCCACTTTCAGTCTGACGTCTTACCATTTTTTATCCCTAAAGCTCCTCTAGTAATTCAAGCAACACCTACACCTCTAATCCAAATGGTTGTCCCAAGCTTCTTTTTAAACAAGTATTCCCCCTTAAATCTACCTCAACCCCTAAATGAAATGCCACATGACTACCTAAAGCTCTTACCCAGGTATAATGAAGAGACCGACATCACAACACAGAGACACATAGAGATATTTGGTGCCTTTATAGAAAATCAAAATGTAGAGCATCATGATGTAGTGCTAAGACTCCTCGTCTAATCCTTGGACGAACAAGTGATGAAGTGGTTCAAATCCTTGCCCAACAATTCTATTACCATTTGGGAGGATATGGAGACTTCATTTCTATAGAAGTGGGGAGAGAAGAGAGACCACATATACATCCACACAAAGTTTAATGTTATCAAGAATAAATCTGGTGAGAATATCTCTGATTTATTAAAAGATTTAATAAACTGTATAACAATCTACCTGCTGAAATTTAAACCACACGAATCGCTTCCAAAGTAGTCTTTTCTCAACCTTTTCATTCAGAATTTGGTTTCACACTAAGAGAGAGTAAGTCTCCTTGCTTAGATCAAATTCAAACTGACGCTCTCGAGGTAGAAGCGAATTATACCTCTATCGAAAAGTCTAGAGGCATATCCAATATGGGAGAGAAGAAAAAGGGGAAGGAGGAGACACCTTCCTCAAGTGGAAGATAATTCCAAGAACATAGGATAGAGGAAATGGATAAGTTGATAAAGAACTTATCCAACAAACTAACAAGGATGGAGCCAGAGAATAAAAGCCTTCAAAGATAGAACTTCCCAACTTCCAATCGGGGATACAATCCCCATTATAAAAGGCCTCCCCTACAGTTAATGCAAAGGGAGAGGAAAGAGAAACAAGATCATATTCATCCTCCATTGTACATAGAAGATGATCCAGAGGAACCATCATAGGATGCAAGCAATTTTCAAGGAAACTTGTACTCCTCTTTCTCCAATGAGGAACAATGGCTCAAGACATATGAAGAGGATGAAGAGCTTCATGCCACACTGAATGATGAGGAGATCGATGACTAATGCAAATAGTTCACTAATTGCATGCAAGATCAGCTGCACAATAAGTATGAGTTATGATCATCTAAAAAGAGATCAAGAACACCAGATCAGAATGAAGGTAATCCTTCAAAGGAGCCCCCTAAGTCTACTGACAAGGGAAAGAGACATATAGACTAAACTATCTCAAGAAACAAAGAGTCCTCTGACCCAAACAGTTGTCAGCCTGAAATCATTAAATAAGGTAAGTCATCTCCTCCCACTAAACATGTTCCTTAAAGAGAAAAGGATCCTGTAGAAACTAGCATGGGAGAAAAAGGGCCATGCACTCTTTAACCTCCAAAAAGAACTTGAAAAGTTCAAGATCCAAGTCCTATTTTCTGAGATCTTGAAACAACCCACTTATAAGGCCCAAGTCTCTTAGTTTCTATTTCCTTCCACTTCAATCCAACCCCTTGATAGTCTAAACCTGCAGGAAGAAAGACCTTCGGTAGTCATTGGACCACATTTTCAGGAGAAATACCCTTTTGCCCCACCTTTTTATCTCACTCTAGTAGTACATGACCTATTGCTTCACAATTGCATGTTAGAATTTTTGGCTTCTCATAATTTGATCTCATTATCTATAATGGAGTAGCTGGGTCTACAGATAACTAGAACTTATAAGGAACTATATTCTTTTGACTCTAAGAGAGTCAAATGCTTGGGGATGATCAAAGAACTAGTGTTAAATTTGGCTCAGGTTCCAGCAAAGAGTGTGGTAATAGGTATTGTAGTTGCTGACATACTAGCTAGGTTTGGTATGTTGTTGTCTAGGTCCTGGTGATCTAAGATTGGAGGGTCTATCAAGATGGATCTGACTTATGTCATCATCCCTGTCTTTGGTGGGGAGAAAAGGAGGCTCTATAGAGAACCCAGATTCAACAAAATAGTCACCAGATTCAATTTCTCTGTCAATGCCCCTATGTGTGAGAAGGAGAAAGACATCTCCTACTTTACGTTGGAAGAAGATGAATCCATCCTAGTAGAAACATAGATATAGTCTGCAGTTCAAAAAGAAAGTAGCAATGTATGGAAGATGTATTTTGATGGGGAAAATTCAAAAGAATGAAATGGGGTAGGAGTATTATTGAAATCCCCAAAATGTAATTTAATCCCTCTTTCTTTCAAATTGGATTTTGAGGCCACCAACAATATGGCAGAATATGAAGCACTACCACTGGGCATGCAAGCGGTAAAGAATATAAATGTTGACTTCGTGAGAGTATTTGGAGATTTTGATTTGGTATTCAAGCATATCAAAGATCAATGCCAAACCAGGCACCCTCGACTGAGGACCTACAAAATTAAGTTTGGGACTTGATCGACAACTTCTTCTTGGCATTTAATGTCCAATCCTTGCCAAGAGAAAGAAATAGAATGGTTAATATTCTTTGGCTATAGCTACCAGCAACTTTAAGCCACCACAAAATCCTCTACTCATATATGAAATTGAAGTTAGACACAAACCCTCAGTGCCTAACAATGTGAAACATTGTCAAGTGTTTGAGGACAATGAGAAAATCAAGCGATTCATGGAGGTTATCGGGCTCAAACTATGTGATTGATCAAGAGGAGGAATAAGTGACTAAAGAAAAAACAACCGCATGGGAGGAATATATTATCGGGCACAAAATTCTACAGCTTAAAGGAAATGCTATCCCATAGGGACTAGTTCCCTTGGAGAGGATTTTCAAATCAAATGATATGACTATTAAACCTGTTGAATAAGATGCTGAGGAGTTGGTGGAAGATTGCAACATAGCCATAGAGGATGAACCCAAGTTGATCAAGCTATCAACAAATATCCCTCAACACTACAAGCAAAGGTACTTAAATCTCTTGAAATCCTATAAAGATGTTTTTTTTTCTGGTCTTATGATGATTTAAAAACTTTTGATGTAAATATTATGCAACATAAGATCCCCTTGAAAAATGATATGGTACCATGTAAGAAAAAGAACAGAAATATCAACCCACTTCTACTTCCATCCATTGAGAAGGAAGTGAAGAAGTTTCTTCAACCTAAGATCATTGTACCATGGAGATACTCAGTTGCCAAACCAGTTCATGTTAGAAATGGGAATGGAGAAATTAGACTGTGTAGATTTCAGGAACCTAAACAAAGCTTCTTTGAAGGATAAGTACCCATTGCCTAAAATGGACCACATTTTACAAAAGGTAGTTGCCTCTGCTAGGATCTCAATGATGGATGCCTTTTCAGTGTATAACCAAGCGACAATGAAACCTGAGGATGAAAATAAAACTTCATTCACCACTCCATGGGGGACTTTCATGTACTTAAGGATGCCCTTCGGCTTAATAAACGTAGGAGAAACATTACACAAGGTAATGGACATATCATTTGTGGGGGGGCAAGACAATTTTTTGGTGGTTTATTTGGACAACATCATTCTTTTCTCCAAAACAAATGAAGAGCACATTGAACATATAAAAATTACCTTTGGAAAGTGCAAAAAGTATGGATTGTGCATGAATCCTAAGAAATCCCATTTGAGCGAAGGAAAGTTATCGGGACACATGGTAGCGCAGGAAGGGGTAAATATAGATCCTAAGTGGGTGGAGGCTATCAGTTAGATTTCCTTGCCAAGGAATAAGAAGGAGGTCCAAGTCTTCTTGGGGAGGATTAATTTCTTGAGAAGGTTTGTACCTAACTACGCTGAAATAGTGAAAGGAATTACCGAAATGTTAAAGAAAGAGAATGAAGTAAAGTGGAATCCAGATTCCCGAGAATCCTTCTCTCGAATCAAAAGATCTTTTGCAAAGGCTCTGGTGCTAGCTAGCCCAGACTATTCAAGGCCATTTTATATATTTTCTTTTGCCTCCCCTATATTGTACTTGCAGTGTTACTTCAGAAGAATAAGGAAGGCCATGAACAACCCATAGCTTTCTTCAACTAGGTGTTGCGGGATGATGAACTTAAGTATAATATATTGGAAAAACAAGTATATTCTCTAGTCAAATCTCTAAAAGATTTCAAAGTTTATGTGTTACACTCGAGCATCATGGTTTATGTCCCAACAACAGTGGTGAACGACATATTGGTACAAGGGGAAAACGATGGTAAAAGGGGTAAGTGGATTGCAAAAATATAGGAGTACAACATGGAGGTAAGACCCACTAAGCTCATTAAAGAACAAGGATTGGCCAAAACCCTATTGGAGTCAATTGTCAACCACTGGGGATCAATTTGTTAACAGAAGAAGGTGAAGAGGGGACATAACTTGTGATCAAAAGTGTAGTACAAAAGATTCATATAAAATATGAAACTTTGTCCTGGTATCAAAATGTTACTCACTATTTTTTGTTTTTGAGATGCCCAACAAAAGTGGAAAAATCCACATACAGAATTGTTGGGCATGGAATCCTCCCAAGGCATGTTTTGGGGATCAAAGCCCAAGTTTTGATCTGATATTGTTGTAAAGACTCCGCAAATTGCGGGTGCGGAGCACGAAATGTATGATAGAGTCACAGGGTTGTCTGCCCTAGTCTTTTAATGTAATTTCAGCCTATCCATGGTCCACAGACCATGGGATTGTATAAATAGAGTGAGGATCTAAGTGTAAAAGAGAGGATAGCAGAGTAGTAGAGAGAAGAAAATTCTAAGTGACTAACTATGTCTTGGGTCATAGGGTAAGAGAAGGCTCTTCAACTGAGTGTGCAGACCCTTGTAGCTAAGTGCACAGGGTAGAGTCGAGTCTGTAACCAACGAAGAAATCAATAAAGAGAATTTTTTGTTACCCAATTTGTGTATATGTTCTTGGTTTAATCCATGCTTAATATATAATACGAATATATTGTTTCTTTAATGTGCACATGTATGAACAATTTACGTCATTAAGTATAACATAAAGCATGCAAACAGACTAAGATAATCAACTAACATTGGGTTACTAGTAAGGACTGGGGTAATAATAGTGTTCAACCCTTGAGTAGGGTTGCATGAAGGCAACATCTTAGGTTGTGAGGTATGGGAAAGTGCACGTAGCGACATGTGCGTAGGGTCGAACCGCGGACCACTTAAACTCAACAGACATCTCTAGGGTGCGGAAACCTGGTTCTAGCACCCTCCCATACTACTTTGGGTGAGACATTAGTCTGTGCTCTGTGGAATGTTGTTGAAAGGGCCAGTAGTACTGGGATTTGTTTGGCTAAATCACCTCTAAACCTGGGTTAGGTCCCAACAAGCCAACAAATGGTTCTGTTGCCGGGATTGGGATCTCCATAAGAGATGTCTGATGTCGTGTCACTGGAATCTGACAAAGAAAGAAATTGAAGAGTGGCTGGATAGAAAGATTCATGAGTTCACGGTGCAGGAAAACAAGAATCCACAAGTATTAAAGGAAGAGTGGTTAGAGTGCTACTTATATACCGAAATCCACGAAACTTTCTTTGCATCCTTCCCCTCTGAGGTGTACGAGTAGATCACAAAGTTAGCAAACATTCACGGAAGGTGTAGGCTTGACAAACCTATTGTGTGGACTCTAGAGTTGGTGCGCATACTAGAAGCATCAGAAGATAAGATTGCACGCACTGTGGACCATTGGCTCGATCGAATTATAGGAGGGTTTATCACTGAGTTCATGGTAGATACTTCAGTCAGCTATAGCGAGGCGGAATGACACTTCCTCAAAGGACCGCGAGGTAAGTACGTTAAATCTTTGAACACTTGGATTAAGATGCTACTATGTGAATATCGGGCTATGCAAATAAATTTATGTTTAGGGCTACACAAAGTGGGAGGATCTACAGAAATGAAGGTAGCGAAGAATTAGATACTAGTCCCTTGATTTCACCTCCGCAGGAGAGCAAGGAGAAGCTCACGAAAGTTTCACCAAGAAGTGTGATCAATCTGATAAGACAGAAAATTCTGCGCATACCACCCCCACCTACACTGCCACCAGTTTCACCATCTTCACCCCCATCTTTGCCCACACCACCTCCGCCACCACCATAGTTCAATATGGTGAGAAAAATAAAGTTGTTTGTGTTCAAAGGAGTAGGAAATGAAAATCCGAACCAATTTTGATTCATGGTAAAGGCTATATGGAAAGCACAAGGAGTCACGGATGACAATATAAAGAAGGTAATGCTAGTGAGCGCATTGCAAGATCACGCACTGAAATGGTACATTAAGCATTCCAATTACAATCCAAACGCATGGATCATGGATATCCAAGCTACACTAAACTGGGAATTTAGCAGGCCAAAATTAGAGACACAATCGATTATCGGATTTAAGGAAATTGTGATGCTTCCAGGTGAGACCCCCTGGGAGCTAGATCAGAAATTAAAGGGTATGATTCGAGAAGCCAACATGACCTTGACAGATCGGAAACACTATGCATGGTTTGTAGTGTCACTAACGCTGCATCTAAGGACCGCGTTGTCACAGTAAAAGTTATCCACTCAGGCCGAAGCCTTGGAAATTGCACTGAGACTGCATGAGACCCCAATACAAGGTCCTAACCTAGGAGTCCAATAGATTCATGCGCAGTTGAAAAACTTGTGTCTGGAGATGTAGAGTTTGAAGCAAGAGAGGAGAACTTTCCGAGGATTGCGTGAGGAAGTATGGTGCATAAAGTGTAAAGGTCAGGGACATGACAAGGACCATTGTCCAGTTTTCATGAACTACCTAGCGGGAGGAGGGCCAATACCATTGAGACTATAGGCACAAGCAGGACCGAGCATGGCACCTACATTATGGTGTACAATTTGTTAGATAGAAGGGAAGCATGCTACAGATAATTGCCACCTATTACAGAAGTATAAGCAAACATCCTAGCAGTTGTTATGCAATTTTTGTAGGTCAGTAGGGCATGATGAGCATACTTGTAGAAGTTATGAACTAATGATGGATCGGACTCCTACCTATAGAGTTCAGACCAAAACACGAGCTCTCGACCAAAATGCAGGGATGGCATGCACTAGATTTCAAGGGTGCAGATGAGGTCGAGGTGGAATGGGACCAGGAAGGGGTCGCAGACAACTGATATGTTACAATTGCAGAGGGATAGGGCATTATGCCCACGATTATACAAAATCCAATGAGAGCATCATGTTTATATTGTACCCAGTTTGATCATGAGATGGAGGACTGCCCCACACTGATAGCAAGGTTGTGCGATAAAGGAACACTCCAGCCTCCCCCTACTCAGAACCTGCAAATGATGAGGTTTGAGCAGCGCGAGGAGGACTCGAATGTAAACATCGTGCTTCGGAGTGGTATTATGATAGGAGATGACAAGGGCAATTAGCCCAAAGAGAGTGCCTGGGTTCGCAAGGCTCCAACAAGGAAACCCAAGTTCGATTTGGAGAGCGCGAAGGAGACATTCATGGAAGCTAAGAAGAGCTTCACGGAGGCCTCCACTTTAGGTAGTAAAGATAGACTAGAACCGGAGATGGACCCATCAAGCCTCACTACCTTTCTGGAGACATGCATTAAGTTGTTGCACGACAGAAAAGCGATGAAGGGGCTATAAGAACTCATCACTATATGTGCTGGGCCAGGAGAACCGCACGTAATCCAGAAGTTCAAAAATCACACAATGCGAACAGGAAGGAAGATGAGATTGACCACGTAGATCAGGGAATATGGAATAGATCAAGTGATTTTGGATCTAGGATCGGATGTGAATGTCCTACCAAAGCAGACATGGGAGTGCATGCATAGGCCTGTGTTGCAATGGTATCCTATTCAATTGTGAATGGAAAACCAGTAAAAGATCCTACCGATGGGAAGATTGTAATTAATAACGGTGGCTATCGACAGTGCGAGTGTGCTTGCAGATTTCGAGGTGATAGAGATTGTTGATGACAACAATCCCTATCCCATGTTACTACGAATAGATTGGACCACTGACATGAATGGAGTGATAAATATAAAGAAGCGCAAGATGATTTTTGAGAAAAAGTCACTACGTGTAGTGGTACCTTTAGACCCTGCAGAAGGATCATGCTACGCAGAGCCGGTGCGCAACTGCGACATTAACAATGATCTAGACTGTATCTACAAGATAACCTCTTCGGAGTAGGATTGGGTGAATCCTATAGCGGATGGTAATATTTCATGGGAGGACGAAAGCTCCTGCACCTTAGATTCGAACAAGGAGATAGAACAATTGCAGAACTAGTTACACGAGGTAACCACGCTCAACTTCAACATGATGATAAGGTCACTATGTTGTGTAGCAATGGAAGCAAGAGATCTACCTATGTATGAAAGGTTGAACGAGGTGGATTATTTCCTGAACACGTTTAAGAGAGAAGTGCTAGAACAACAACATTTCGATGCTCTACAATGGGTACTACATGCAATGCCTGCAAAATGGTGGGGTACACATCAAAGAATTTTTTCGGACTGGCATGAATGCAGAAGGATGATGTTCAAGGGTTTGGAAAACCTCAAATGAAAGTCGGGCATGACAGACGAAAAAACCTGCACGCCAACCTTTCCAGATGGGTACAGGTGTATGGTACACAACCTGCATGAACACACACTGTCCTCGCAATAGGAAATAGGACCAACAAGCAGGAGTGGGCAAGACGATGGCACGAATGATGAAGTATGATAAGACCAAGTGCGCCGCGGATTATCCACATGGAATCCTTTAACAAAATATGTGAAGTATTGAACATTCTCCATCATGTGAGACACACTGACTGGGACTTGTGCATACCAGCAGTTCTATGGGCTTATAGGACCATGTGCAAAACCCTGAGCATGCAGCCACTTACGATGTTGAAGTATGAAGCAGATGCTGTAATCCCTATAAGCATGCAAAGCCTAGTCTACGCATGGTAGCACCCATAGATACGACGGTTCATGAAGCCCATGTTATAGCACCATTTACCACCCTTGGTATTTGTGATGCTTGCTTTATGGCCTAGGGCAACCCCTCCTTCCAGACTTGGTCCAAATATATTAAAAACAATGTTTTATTCCTTGTATGCTACTTTTCCCTTAGATAAAAGCGTGTACACTTGGGTTTGTCAATACCCAACCTGCTATATGTGTTAAAACACTTTAAAAAATTAAATTTCCTTAATTATGGGTGGAGTTCACGGGTTTTACATGTTGATTACCTCCTATTGCCCATGGCCCAGCTATTTCCCAGCTAAAAAAATAATTGGGAGAAGTATAAATAGACTTCTATGGGAAGGCCTAAGGGAGGAGAAGAAATAGATTTATTATACTAAGATTATCCCTGGCTGAGTCTGATGAATCCCTGTGCCTCATGCACTTCCCCTAGATTCAGGAAACCCTCGTTTCCTTGATTATAGATATTCTCCCTCCTGATTGAGATATCATGGTGTTGGTTATCGAAGAATATTATTGAAGGCTGGGATAGGACGAATCTGGAGGATGGTTCCGCTTGGAGCCAAAAGAAGAAGATTTATGTGAATTATTTCCATGTTATTTATAGCTTACTGCAATAAAAGAAATGTTTTCTTGTTTCTGAAATTAGATTTTTTTATGCATAAAATTATGTTGTAATTCATATATGAATGTTGTTTTGATCTATAATCAATCATTTGTTTATATGATATAAAGTAAAATTTCGTGAATATGCTTTACTTCTATAATCCTATGTATGTTCGAATTGAATGATTTTCAGATTTGAAGAACATCGGGAGTTTCAGAGGGTCTGAACCCTGTGGGACCTACTCGAATGAAGGAAACCCGGGTACAGTCACTCTTACGTAGTTTTGTTATATAAGCATTTTTCCTGAGTTTTTTTGAGTGTTTCTTGTTGTAGTTTTCTCCTGCTCCATTGGGGTTCTAACCCAAAGCCCTAGGGTACTTATTCCCAAAACAAATTGGTGACTCCACTAGGGATAACAATATTTTTATTCCTAGTTTGTGTTGTTCAGTGTCAATTAGGGCTTAGTGCTTGGTTTACTTGCTGTTACAGTCTTATTTGGTCTACTAGAGTCTCATACCTTAAATCTGATCTTTTTAATCTGGATTTAATTTTCACTTTTCCTGCAAAGCTTTGTATACACTTTTTCCTATGTTTACAGTAGCATACACACGCTTTTTTCTGTGAAGTGAACCCATGTATACGTGAGTTTCCTATATTATAAGAACGTGTACATGCCTCTGTTCTTGAACACAGTCACATATACCAATTTTTGCATTGTTTTTTCAAATCTCTCTGCCCAGAAAGATTTGTTGGTTGGTCTGTTTAGTCTCTATGTGGTCAAATTTTTTCTAAAGAATTTCATTATTCTACAAGCTTACTGCTTCAAAATCTCTTCCTCATTGAAAAGATTTGGCCTAGGTTTACTTTTTGAGTAAGTTTGTAATTGGTGTTTTGGCACACAAGACTTCGTTCAGAAGTTCTTAACTGTTCTGGTCCTCCAAAATAGGTGATAGTTTTCAATCTCAGTGTTAAGCTCGGATTTTGATCTACTTGATTTTCTTTCCCTCGTTTTGTGGCCTTATAACTTTTCTTTCTTTTTGATATTCTTTTGACGAATTTGAAAGTATTTCTTTCCTGGCTTCTTAGTTAGTTTGTCAAGCTCTTTGCTGCTGTTTGGGTCGTTTAGTACAAGTTGAAGCCTTTTTGGCTCAAGTTTTCATTCATTTTCAAGTTTGTAACTTGCAAAGACTCCTTGTGCTCTTTTTTCGCTCTTTGAGTTTTAGTAGCATTTTGAGTGATTTCAAAAGTTTGTTTTGGTTGTTTCTTGAAAAATAAAAGATCTCAAAAAAAAAATTGTTTTTGTTTTCTTTTTCCAAGTTTGATTTTGGTTTCTTTTGATTTTTGAAAGTGAATTGTGATCTTTTACGATTTGTCCTTCTCGTTTGGAGAGAATTTTGTATTCAAAATTTGTATCCTCTTCAATACTTATGTTGGCACATTGATAGTTATAAACAATTTCTTTCTCATTTTTAGAGTGGTTTAGGATCTTGCATCTTCATTATACCTTGCATTAGGGTAGTTTGCATTGTTAATGCATTCGTAGTCTTTTTAGTTTCTGGAGTGTGTGAAGTGTGTTTCAAGAAAAGAAAAGAAAAAGTATTTTTCTTTATAGAAGTTTCATAGAACGCACATAGATATCTCTTTTCATCGAAGAACAAATGATTGCATTCATGTAGTTAGATTTTCATTGATTTCTTTTGGCTCATACAAACACCATTGGTTTCACTTCCATCTATACCCTTGACTTAAAATAACATCCATTAAAATCAAGCGCTTAATTAAAATAAACTAGAACTTTTGTATTTTCATCAAAATACACCAACAAGTTTAGGTTTATTAGGGCCTTGGATTAGGCGAGAGGAGATTTAACTCTCCAAGGCCACTGTAAATTACAAAACATAGAAGTTTGATTAATGAGCGAAATCCAATGGTGTTAGGGAGACGAGGAAATCTACGTAAATAGGAGTAAAGCATGAGGGTTAGTGAAGATAAGGGCAAGAGATACCCCTCTCTTGTCAGATTCTACCTCACGACTGTCCCGCCCAGATTCTGATACGAGTTGGTGACCATAGTTGCCTATCCTATGAACCACACAGGTGGCTACGGAGGGGAATCCCGTGGCACCTTAGGTTGACATTGTATCACGTTTAGCAATACTTCTAGAGGGCACCCTTGCGAAGCTTGGGGGCTTGCACTGGCAAAGGCTGTTGTCTAGAGGTCAGCGTAACTACCTCTAATAACTTCGCTAGTAGGCCTAGGGCGTAATTACCCTAGTTTATTTTCAGAAGGGCCTTGTTATTAACTTTATTTTATTTTGGTGTCTGGTCCTAATTGTTATCGGGAAAACTAGTGTCTATTCAGAACTGCTAGTCCCACTAAGACGGGTAGCTATCTTAGAAACAAACAAACTAAAATCACTTTTGTTTTCCTTTACGAGAGATAGATGAGAAAGAAGCAGAGAGTACCGACCTCAGTCTTTTTCTTGGCTCCTTGTTTGTTTCTTTTCCCCTTTGACAGAATATCGCCACTCCTTCCTTACTTGTCTCGCTTCAAAGAGCACCTGTAGAGTCCAGTAGCATAATACCATCAAAGCATAGAGATCTATCACTGTAAAAAATATAGGATCAGATATATATTGACCATACAAATGCATATATCAGCACAATATTCAGAGATACACAAGAATATGGAGGAAAACTCAAATAGCTTTATTGATAGAAGTAGTAGAAGAGAGGATTACAACCACTTGGTCTGACCTAGTGCCATCCTCCCAACTTGAAAGCCTTCTTCACCTCATACAAAGCAAGATCACCCAACAATTTCTTCAAAGAGAAACCAATAGCACTTCTTTGCAAATTACAAAATTCCAACCTCTAGATCTCTAGGATGAGGGATCCATATATAGATGTTTGTAGGGGGGTGAGTCAGCTTCTAGGATTTTGATTAGTGTCATCTCTCTGATAGTTCTTGGTTCAACTTGGAGATTTCATGATCTCTTACTCATCCCTAGGTGAATTCAGAGAGGCAAGTGTCAAATGAGCAGCTTCTAGAAGATTCTCAGGGTCTCCACCTAGCAAAATACTTGTGCCATTTGTCTGCTCTCACTCATCGCACCCTACAGAAGGGATTTCCATTATGCGTCTCACTTTTTTCATGTGGCTGGTGAGATGCGTCACACCCTTAGCACTGGGCAGTCTGTATGCTCCTGCTTTGACCAGTTCTGAGTAGTTTTTCATGGAGAACTTTTGGCAGATGATGTAATCAGCTAACCTTGCTCCTTTAGGGTATGAAACAACATTTTTAGGGACTTAGAAGCCCTTGGTTTATGGACATATGTGATTGGGGTTGCAGTGCCCAAATATGTCTATAACAGTTGCCCCCTAAAGAATGAGGTCATAAATCTTTTTGATGTCGGGTGAAATGCTTTATAATGAGGATACGAGGTTTTTCGAACTGGAAGGTGACCTGTAAAAAGATACAATACAATACATTATCTTCATAATATTTTCATGATCTAACTGAGGCGAGCATTCCCATGCTCAACTTGATAAATTCATTTTCATGTACATAGGACAGACAATCGTCTGTGTGCAGACTGATGATTCTGGTAGAGCCATCATCCCTTAGTTTGGATGATTATCTGTGCAGCAATGATGTACATTTGATGTCTTTATTTTACTGAATATATCGTAGCCTAGATGGATGAAACTAGATCCAAGGTCTTCAAAACTAGTTCAGTCTTCACCCAAAAGTACAAGTCGGTCCATGTGAAAAGATGTTCTAATGTCGAACATGGAAAGACATCGCCTGATTACCAGCCAATGATGTAAGTTGTTAATAGGCGCGAGAGGAATCACCAATGATGATGATGACCCTCGAGGTACTGCAGTACAATTCACGTGGTGTGAATACATGAGTCGATGTCGAACACCACACAAAATATTTCAGTTGAAGGCCATTAATGTAAACCTATCGCCGGAAGTGAGAAACTTGCCATTGAGGCTTGCAAGCTTCAAAGTACTGAAAGGGTTGTTCCTAGGTTGACTTCTTGGATAATGAGCTGATGTTGACAAGAAGTGACCCGTTGTAGGAGGGCATTAATGAATCCCACATCTACGACATGGAACAGAGCAAATGATTTTGTGGAGGTGAAAATGATCTGATGATAAAAGGTTCAGGGTGGCAGTCATGAAAGAATGAAGTGTGAAGGTATTGCAGTGGATGAGACACAAGCTGGGCAGGTGAATTCTCTGAGCGACTTCTCTTAAACATATCGACAACATTGAAATGGATTGGTAGAATTAACCCCAAAAGTGGATGGTGCAGTGGACCAATGGTGATATGACCGATGAACGGAATAACCCAACCCGACTCAATCATGGTGATGGAGTGAAAGTTTCATGTTCAAGAGCGACCTGCTACCAATAAAGTTTCTTCAAGTTTTCTTCCCAATTTTTCCCTAGTCATTTCTGATCAGTACCTCTTTATTTTTGTCAAGCTTGAGGAGGATAGCATATGCTTGTTCTATAATTTTCCCTTTGGGCAAACCCATCGCTATGTTTTAACGAGCCTAGCGACAGTGAAACTCGCTCTTGTCTGAATGGACAAGTTTATCGCTATTGTTTTAACGAGTTCAACAACAAGGATAACTTGGTCCTTTTCAATTTTAGAGAGTCTGAAAAGAGACAGAAAGGAAACTCCAATATTCCTTTTTCGTAGTATAATCCCTTAAGTCCGAAAAGGTATAAAACATTGTGAAATGGATGAATTTTCAATAGTTTTAACGAGCCGAACAAGACAAATGCTTGATCTTTTTGTGTAATAATCCATCAAGTCCAAAAAGATTAAAATCTAGAGGAGCAATGGAACTTCCAATCACTTTAACGAGCTGGAGAGGCCAATTGCTCGGCAATCTTTTCATAGTTTACGAGTCAAATGGAAAGAGCTTAAAGGAGACTCATTTTTTGAGGAATGAGTGATATTTTTAGGTAGCAATTGGTTCCAGGTAAGGGTTGGAACTTGCCAATCATGGCAGTGTTAAGAAGATGGCTAACAGAATCACTCATCGCAGTTGTTCCTCAAAAAGGGTAAATAATCAAATGGAGGCGTATGATCGGCTAAAAGAGAGTGGAGGTGATGGTAAGAACACGACCAAGGCTCAAAAGTTAATGATAATGTGTTTGAATAACTTTGAAATGGTTATTTACCAGAGGTGGGTTCATTTTTTAATGAGCTTAAACTCTGGTGGAACATATGCTCATTACTAGGTTTAATTTTTAACGAGCTTGAACTTTGCGTAAAATTGCTCATGCCAGTCGTATAATAAGGATGTCTCATCGATAGGTTCATTTTTTAGGGAGCTTGCACCATTCAAAACTTTTCTCCGGCTCCTTTTATTATGTAAGCTGGGAGCAACCAATCCTACGAGTTTAAAGGGTTAAGAACCTACAAACTAAGAAAATAAATGGTCGCTTTTCACTTTCATGCGAAAAGGTTTGCATGCCCCTAGGTATAGCGAAGTAGAGTTTGCAGGTTGCCCTTGAATTTGCAAACAAAAAATTTTCTTTGTTAGGAAAGACATACCCTAGTTACCCCTCAATTTGCAAACAAAACACTTGTTCTGTCGGGAAAGGCATACCCTAGTTACCCCTCAATTTGTAGACAAAACACTTGCTCTATTGGGAAAGGCATACCTTCTAATGGAGGTATATTATTTAGGTCTAATCCCATTTTCCTAAATGGATGGGTGTGTTAGACTAGTCATATATCCTCTGCGGAAACCTACCCTATACCTGAAGTTTTCCTGCCAAAGTAGACTAGGGTGCATACCCCCTGGGTTTCAGTCACAACCACCGAATCACTCGCGCTCATCAAGTGGACAGACTGGAGATTGATGAGACATTCCTTGCATAAAAAGACCTGTCAAGGATGGCATTTGACTATTAGCTATGTGAGAACCAGGGAATGAAAGCTGGTCTACAAGTTGGACCACTCTGCCTTCATGCGAAAAACACATCACTCGAAAGAGTGAGGAGAAAATGGCTCCCATGCTATAAATGTAGTCATGCCCAAGGAGTAGATTGTAATCTAAAGGTCCTTGGACTACCATTACGTTCAGATAAACGATTTTCCTTCTCAAAGTTATAGGCAAATTCAGAAGGATACCTAACGGTCGACTAGTTCCTTTGTCGAAGCCTGTCAGATTTCGCATCTCAGGCAAAAGCGATGGTGAACCAAGCGCTTTCCAAGAAGTTGAGGAAAGGATACTCACAGAAGCCCCTTCATCTATGATGGTAACAACCATGACCATTTTGTAAGTTTGCACTATGATTCAGAATGGTACATTAGATGGTAGATGGGGTCTGCCTAGTAGATTCCAATCAAAGGAGACAACTAGGTTTCTTGGAGGTGGGACTGAATAAATGCCCAGATACATCTCTGATGAACTTCCTTCCTGTGGTAAAGGAATGGGTAGATTGGACCCTTGTTCATCGGAGTCTATGTTTACGAAAAGAATTTGAACGGTGTCATTCTCATACTCTTTGGTGACTGTATCATCTGAAGGTAGATCCTCTAAAGACAAGATGGGGTCTACTGCCATCTCGACCTGTTGACTTTGGTCTGATGTGGACTCAGAGGGTTTATCTTCAATGATAGGTTCTTCAACCGACAACAAAGGTGCGTCCGTCAGATTTTCAACTAGCAATGGACATGGCAAGAGTTTCTTGTATCTAGGAGGAAGTTGTTGTGGTGATGCAGGACGGTTATCCAAGACTCTTTTAGCTTCGTCCAGGAAGGGACAACAGTGGAGGGCATGATCACCTTCACACAGTCTGCAAGGAAATTTAGATCTTCCTTTTGGTCCGGTGACTTCGTTTTCACTAGTTGACGGTGTACTCTCAACATGATCATAAGAGGTTGATGACACTGGATTGTGCAAGCGGGGGGACTAGTCTCTTAAGATCCATGGAATGCAAGGACAATATCGATGATAGTTGTCCCCTTTGCAGATGACACATGGAGATTTATGTTTGGATGGTGCAATTTGTGGATTTTTGCTAAACGATGTATGGTTGCCCCTTTTCGCCGTTGTCTCCTTCTTCTTCTTCTACTTCCCTTTCTTCTTCTTCTCAGTTACTTAGTTTTTAGTTTTACTATCTTCACCAAGCGAAGAGGAAGAAGGAGAGTGAGAAACAAACGAAGTAGAAGGTTGGGGGGTAACTCTAGTATCATCTAGTTGCTGATTTGATTGCTCAGGAATCACGGCGCTTTGAATGACAGAGGCTGAGAATAGCCATACTGGTAGGCCAATTGTCAGCCCTGGAAGGGACAATGTGGCCACATGAGGCGCACCAACATCCCCCCAAGAGGAGAAAGGACTAGGATTTTCCCCAAGGGTAAATCCTTGATTGGTGGACTCTATTTTCTCAACCTAAGATCAACGAGGGAACAGTGACTTTATTCCAATTAAAATAAATTTTAGACGATTTGACACAACTTGCTTTTTCAATTTTTAAGAGTCGAGAAAAAGCTAAAGATGACTCTAGTTTCCTTCGATTTTTAATGAGCCTGAAGTGACAAGTGCTTAGATGGACCTTTCTCCTTTAAGGAGTCTGAAAAGGAACGAAAGAGACTACTCTGGAAATCTAGACAGAGGGATTAGCAAACCAATCGCAAAACTGTAGAATACTTTGTAGGGTATGGCAATCAATCTTCCCAAATGCTGTGTTCAGTGCATTGTGATCAATAGGGCATCAGACACGGCTTCCTAAGGATAAAGGATATAGCCTATTGTGGTCTCCCAGTATATACTCAACGGTACGTGGGAGCACAAGTCCGTATCGGCACTTGTCGTCTCAAAGAGGAGGAATCACCCAACCTACGATGAAAGTGGCAGTTACCAGGCTTTACGACACCGGAATACGTCTCTAGCCTAAACTTCTAGATGTTGTGCATTAGGTTCCAAAGCATTTTTATGTTCATTGAATTTATTTTATATTCTATCTTTCTTAGGAAGTTTGCCTTTAAGGTTCACCACATGATGTATATATACAACTCCTAAATATGCAATCTAAGATGATAAACAGTTTTTTACTCTTCTTTTTTCAATGAAAATCCTAGCTACTAAGGAAAGAAAAGTGAAATCCTTTCAACATAGAGCAGAGAGCACACACTAGATGCACTATCTTAAATCAAAATCAACAAGCAGTCTAAATGCAAATGCACATGCATGTACTTGTTTTCTACTTTCTTAATGTGTGAATGAAAAAAAGAATGCTAAATACAAATCTGAATTATTTATTCTTTCAAAGCGACAGTACTAACGATTTTCTTTTCAAAAAATGAAAGGAAGACAAGACGACACTTTGCGATTTTGAATTGAAAACTGCTTTCGACACTTGAAATACTATTAATTTAGATCAAATACAAGAGTAATAGTGTAATCGACTATCAAAAAGAGGAGGATTCTTTTCTTTGACTGAAAATGACACTTGTGACACTTTCAAATCAAAAGATGATAGTTCGATTAAGCTACTATTTTGTAATGGAGAAATTTAAATGGCGAAAAATACATAAAAACATTCACAATTCTTTGTACAATGGAGGCTAAATGATGTAAAGGAAGGGGGTTTCAACAATTGTCTACTGATCACAGACATCAAAACTCCTAAATAAAGCTGAAGATAGTGAAGAAAAAACCAAAATCTAGAGGCAAAAATAGTCTTACGTGATCATCGCACCTGTAACACAGGGAAACAGGGATGCATCCCACTTACTGCACATGGGAGGTGTGATGCGTCCAATCTGCCAAAAGGAGATAGTACCATGGTCCAGGAATGAGACTTTAACATGGCTTTTGGTCACATTTTGCAGCTTAGTTCAGGGATTTAGGCTGAGCTAATGATAGTCAGTAACTACAAAGTATAGGGGCTGATTTAATGAGGTTACTTGAGCTACCTCTAGGGCACTTAGGATGTTTGCAAGTGAATTGTTCAGTTCATAAACAAACCCAGAGATTTACTGAAGCGGCGTTGATCTACTTTGCACTTGCATAGCAAATGCAGTTCGAAGGCTAGCTGGCTTAACTTCAGGCTCCATCTGTAGTTTATGAATCAAAAAATAGAGACAAGCAATCAAACTATTCACTCCCCAGTGGAGTCACCATTTTGTTATCGGGAAAACTAGTGTCTATTCAGAATTGCTAGTCCCACTAAAATGGGTAGCTATCTTACAAACAAACAAACTAAAGTCACTTGTGTTTTCCTTTACGAGAGATAGATGAGAAAGAAGCAGAGAGTACCAACCCCAGTCTTTCGCTTAGCTCCTTGCTTGTTTCCTTTCCCCTTTGATAGAATCTCGCCACTCCTTCCTTGTCCCGCTTCAAAGAGAACTTGTAGAGTCACAACAACATAATTCCATCAAAGCATAGAGATCTATCACTATAAACAATATAGGATCAGATATATATTGACCATATAAATGCATATATCAGCACAATATTCAGAGATACACAAGAATATGGAGGAAAACTCAAATAGATTTATTGATAGAAGTAGTAGAAGAGAGGATTACAACCACTTGGTCTGACCCAGTGCCATCCTCCTAGCTTGAAAGCCCTCTTCACCTCATACAAAGAAAGATCACCCAACAATGTCTTCAAAGAGAAACCAACAACACTTCTTTGCAAATTACAAAATTCCAGCCTCTCGATCTTTGGGATGAGGGATCCATATATAGATGTTTGCAGGGGGGTGAGTCAGCTTCTAGGATTTTGATTAGTGTCATCTCTCTGATAGTTCTTGGTTCCACTTGGAGATTTCATGATCTCTTACTCATCCTTGGGCGAATTCAGAGAGGCAAGTGTCAAATGAGCAACTTCTAGAAGATTCTCAGGGTCTGCACCTAGCAAACCTCTTGTGCCATTTGTTGCTCTCGCTCATCGCACCCTACAGAAGGGCTTTCTAGTATGCATTGCACGTTTTGCATGTGGTAGGTGAGATGCATCACACCCTTAGCATTGGGCAGTCTGTATGCTCCTGCTTTGATCAGTTCTGAGTACTTTTTCATGGAGAACTTCTAGGAGATGATGTAATCAGCTGACCTTGCTCCTTTAGGGTATGAAACAACACTTTTAGGGACTTAGAAGCCCTTGGTTTATGGACATATGTGGTTGGGGTTGTAGTGCCCAAAGATGTCTATCACACTAATCACCCAGAGTGAAAATACTTGAGAGTTGTTTGATTGCTGATATCTTTAGGGACATTTTAGTGAGTGTTCTTTGCTCCTAGTTAGCCTAGCTTTATAATTTTTTTTGGGTCTTTAAGTAGATCTTTTAAATAATTCAAAGAGGATGATCGTCCATCTCGATGGTCTAGGAGACTTTGTGGGCTATCACCTATGAGTCTGGAGCCTTCTCCTAGAAGGCGTAGGAGTGATTTTGCCAATTGTTTTCAACCAGTGGTAGCAGGCGCATTGGATATTGATCCTCCACTTGGGGGCATTAGTTCACAAGCTAGACCTGGCATCAGTACAGAGTTAGAAAGGAACACACTAGTTCTTTCTTGAGTACTCTTCCAATCAGAAGATAATATTGAAGTAGAAGAGCTTTTAGAGTTAGTTGCGGCTCCGAATTCTCCTCTTCCTACTGACCATCCAGACATTTTGTTATACATTGGAACTCTGACTCATAGGCCTTCGAGCCCAGGTTTACATACATATATTCCTTCGATGACCACTATTGGAAGCATGGCATCTATGACGAGTGTTACGAGCATGTAGACTCCCATATCTGTACAAGGGGGAAGAGCTATTCCCATGCCTTCTATTACTCCTAACATGACTATATTTGGGTCTACTTCCATTCCATCAATGAGTGGAAGTTCTCAAGCTACTGTATCCAATTTTGGATTTTTATCTTTTGGAATGTTGTCTCAAGGGATTCCTTTAGTTCCTTTGAACATACCATTGACTGCCTCTACATCCATGATGAGTGGATCAGCTTCTTTTCAGGGTTTCCCATTTGGAATTGTTCATATACCACATTCCAATCTGACAGTGGGGTCAATGCCTTTTCCTTTTACAAGTTAAGGTAGTAACCCCTTCCAGAGTTGGACAAACCCTGCGATTAGTGGGATAGGAGTTGGGAATCAATTTTTCAACCAATAAGGAAATTTTCCATATTCTTTGGTTAATTCATTTTAGATTTCTCCACCCTTTGCTAACTCATGGAATCCTTATCAGGGGTTGTCAGCTCCCTTCAATAGCTCGTTAGGGGGTAACTTCATTGGTTACTGAGGATTTTCAGCGGGAGTTGGTCAAACTCTAAATTTTGTTGTACCACAAGGACTGCCTTTTGCTTTAGTAGGATTTACAAGTTACTTTATGAAATTCGGTGCCTTTCAAAATCCAAGTCATTCTTTTCATACCTTTTGGAACCCCGCCTGTGCTGGATGGAATTCCCAAGGTCCCCCACAACTTCCTTTTCTGGCCACACTTAATTTTCCAAACCTAACTAAATTGACGAATGATCCAATTAGGTAAAATCTGGCTTGGCCTCTGGTCCCAACCAAACTTCCCTCAAATATTCCAAAGTTTGAAGGGAAGAGTGGTGAAGACCCGGGAGACCATGTGACCATGTTTCACTTATGGTGCTCATCAAACTCCCTGATAGATGATTCAATCAGGTTGAGGTTATTTCAGTGCACCCTAATTGGAAACATAGACAAATGGTATATAGAGTTGCCAAGGGGCACCTATACTTCTTTCTATGATTTGGCTAATATCTTCATGAACCATTTTTATTTGCATGTCCGCTATGAAGCTGGAACTGAACTTCTGGCTAACTTTCAACAAGACACCACAACTCACATTTCGGATCACATCCGGAATGGAGAAGGAGAAAAAGTCTTATCAAAGACAAAATTACACTAGAGTTCCTTCTTGAATGGTTTCTCAAATCATTGTAACCTGAGACCTCAAATGATGTTTCTCTTTCTGTTGTTTATTCAGAAGCGCAGGCTATTTTTCGGGCCCAGCAATTAGAACTGATATATTCTCAATCTAGGACTCTTCAGAAAATTGTAGGTTTTAACCCTGTACAGAAATTACCTGCATACAAATTCTTAAACAGAGAAAATAAACAATGCGAGAGCATAACCCATAAAACACATATGCACAGAGATTTTTCCCTGGATCCCAAAACCGGGACTACCAGCTTGATTTTTCATTATGTTCCTTTCAATGTTACAATACATATTTATACATGCCGAAACATCCAATACCATGGATCGAAAACCATCGCGTCCAATACCATGGACCGAAAACCATCGCGTCCAAAAAACATGTGCGAAAATCATGCACAAAACCATAGGTGGGTCCGCCCAACCTAACATATGGTCCAAAACCAAAATTTTCCGGGGCGCTGCCAAGGACCCCATAAAGTGGGGTTATGGGTGCCCTTCAAACCCCCCATTAACTACATGGAAAGAATATAACACAACCCAACAATGTCCCACTTGTTGTTTTCTTTCCACAGGGGGCCACAGGAGAGCTTAGTCATTTTTTCAGCCTTGAGATTCCTATTGCTTCTCTACACCAAGAGAACTTCTTAGAGCTCACAGATTTTGTCAATGCATCTGCAGTATTCTTCAAAGTGTCTACCTTTACCAGCAACACCTTTCTGTCTTCTATCATATCACTCACAAAGTGATACTGAACATCAATGTGCTTTGTATTTGAATGATAAGCAGGGTTCTTTGCCAAGAAGATTGCACTTTGGTTGTCACAGTCTATTCTTATAGCTCCCTGTACTAACCCCATACTTGAACACAATCTCTGCAACCAAACTGCTTCCTTGCTTGCATGAGTGGCTGCCATGTATTCTGCCTCTATAGTTGATAGTCCCACTACAGATTGTTTCTTACTCATCCAACTGACTGCACCTCCAAATATGTTAAACACATACCCACTTGTAGATCTTCTCTGATCCAGATCTCCAGCCTAGTCTGCATCAACAAAGCCATGAATATCCAACACTCTGTCCAATCCTGGTCTTCTTGGTAGCACAAACTATAATCACTAGTGCCATGCAAATACCTGAAAACCCGCTTCACTGCTGTCTAGTGCTCCTTCCCAGGTTTTGACATAATCCTGCTCAATACTCCCACTGCATGTGCAATGTCTGGTCTAGTACAGACCATTGCATACATCAGGCTGCCTACTGCACTTGCATATGGAACACGAGACATGTCCTCTTCCTCTTCTTGTGTCTTGGGACACTAATCAGCAGATAACCTCACACCTACAGGAATAGGAACCTTCACCGGTTTACTATCCTGCATATCAAACCTCTGGAGTATTGTCTCGACATAATTCCTCTGGTTTAACCAGAGCTTCCTCTTTGACCAATCTCTTTTAATTTCCATGACCAAAATATAGTTTGCAGCACCAAGATCTTTCATGTCGAATTTGGAGGACAATTGGGTCTTCAAATCCTGGATAATTTCTTTGTCATTTCCAACCAGCAACATATCATCCACATACAAGACTAGATAAATAATACGGTCACCAATTAATTTAAAATACACACAATGATCTGCTTTGCTTCTGGTGAAGCCAAGTCCCCGTATAAATGTATCAAATTTCTGATACCACATCCTTGGTGACTGTTTTAACCCATACAGAGACTTCTTTAACTTGCATACCAGTTCTTTCTTACCCTTCACCGCAAAGCCTTCAGGTTGCTTCATGTAGATTTCCTCTTCCAAATCCCCGTGAAGAAATGTTGTCTTCACATCCATCTGTTCTACCTCAAAATCAAAAGCAGCAGCAACAAATAAAAGTAATCTAATAGAAGTTACCTTGGCAACAGGAGAAAAAATATCACCAAAATCAATTCCCGACATCTGGGAATAACCTTTTGCTACCAACCGAGCTTTGTATTTCTCCACCTTTCCTTCTACATTTGTCCTCTTCTTGAACACCCATTTGCTGCCAATGGGTTTCCTTCCAGCCGGCAACTCCACCAGATCCCAAGCCTCATTTTTGTGCAAAGATGCCATTTCATCGACCATGGCCTCTTTCCAGAGTTTTCCATCCTCTGAATCCACTGCTTCCTTCACAGTTCTGGGATCATTATCAGTAACAGACAAAGCAAAATTTGAACTGAAAGCAGATGGACTATACCTTTCTAGCTGCCTTCTTTCTCGAACTGATCTTCTCACAGCCAGAGTTTGTGGCTCTTCATCTTCTGATTCCTCCTCTGCTGCAGAGTCTGATTCTTCCTCCTTTGGCTCAAACTCTATCTTCTCAGGTTCCTTTGGTTGGACTTCATGTTAAATAACATATTTTACCTCTCTGAACAACACATCTCGGCTGTACACAACCTTCCGTGTGACTGGGTTCCAAAGCTTATAACCCTTTAAACCATCCTTATACCCAATAAAGATGCACTTTTCAAATTTACTATCCAACTTGGTTCGTTTCTCCTTTGGAACATGTACATATGCATCACATCCAAATACCCTTAGATGTGAAAGAGAGGGTTTCTTACCAGCCCATACTTCTTGTGGAGTCTTATCCTCCAACGCTGATGAAGGTGATTTGTTGATCAGGTAACATGCAGTATCCACCACCTCTGCCCAGAATTCCTGTCCTAGCCCAGCACCACTAAGCATGCTTCTTGCCCTTTCCATCAACGTCTTGTTCATTCTTTATGCGACTCCATTTTGCTGAGGTGTATATGGAGTAGTCTTCTGCCGTGCTATACCACACTTCTTACAAAATTCTTCAAATTCCTTGCTGCAAAATTCTCCACCATTATCTTTCCTCAGCACCTTTATCTTCTTCTTTGTCTGATTTCCCACCAGAGCCTTAAATTCTTTAAACCTGTCAAAGACTTCAGATTTCTTCTTAAGAAAATATATCCATGTATTCCTTGAGAAGTCATCTATGAATGATACATAGTACACAGACTTACCCAGTGATGTAACCTTCACAGGTCCAAACACATCACTGTGCACAAGCTCTAATATCTGTTTCGTCCTCTTACCACCAGAGGGGAAACTCACCCGATTTGCTTCCCATATACACAATTTTCACAGAAATCAAAATCTAGAGAGCTATTATTCGTACCTTCTACCATACCTTTACCATGAAGTATTCGAAGGCCCTTCTCTCCAATATGTCCAAGCCTTTGATGCCACAACATGGTCTTCTCTCCAGAGACCACTAGATTCTCTACTCCATTTTCAGGAACCATAGAACTATTGCACCCATCAACAACAATGCTACCTTGCAGCTTGTACAGAGTTCCAATCCGAACTCCCCGCATTAATATCAGTGCTCCTCAAACCACCTTGCAGGTATCTTTCTCGAACACCGTCTTTACACCTGCATCAACCAACTTGCTTACAGAAATCAGATTTCTGGCCAATGCAGGAATATGTAGAACACCCGGAAGTGTTCTAACCCTTCCACCTTGCAACTTCAACTTTACTTTTCCCCGACCAATGATTCTAGCCTTCCTATCATCTCCTAAGAAGACATCACCACCATCGTATTTCTCATACTCGCAGAACCACTCTCTATGGGGAGTGAAGTGAAAGGATGCACCTGAGTCAATCAACCATGCCTCATGATCTACATGTGTACTTGAAGAAGCCAAGTACACATCCCCACCTTCATCTGAGGTGGTTTTCGCCTCTGCAGAAGGAGCATCATCAGATCCCTTTCCTTTATCAGGAGCTTTGGATTTACAATCCCTTCTGAAGTGCCCTTCCTTTCCGCATTTCCAGCACACCACCTCTGTAGGTTTTCCTGGAGATTTATATCTCCCACTCGATGACTTATTTTTGTTTATGTTCTGGGACCGTCCTCGTACAGACAAGGCATCACCATTCTGGTTGTCCATATTTTTCCGTCTCATCTCCTCCGTCAGCAAGGCTGAGACTATTTCATCAAACTGCAAAGCATTTGCATTGGTACCTACTGCAATAACCAGACTATCCTACGAATCTGGTAGAGAACACAACAGACTGATGCACTTATCTTCATCTGAAATTTTAATATCAACAGATAATAACTGACTTACCACAGTATTAAACACATTCAGATGCTCTGTCACCGAGTCTCCATCTTTCATCCTCAGGTTATACAGCTTTTTCCGCAGGAACAGTTTATTCACCAGAGACTTAGATTGGTACAAAGTCCCTAACTTGACCCACAAAGCCTTTGTCGTAGCTTCCCCTGATACATTCAGCAATACTGAATCCGAGACACACAATCGTATTGTGCTCTTTGCCTTCCGATCCAACTTCTTCCATTCTTCATCGGTCACTCCCGATGGTTTAGTACCCGGATCTACCGTGATCCACTGATTTTTATCCACCAACGAATCCTCCATCTTGAGTTTCCACAACTCAAAATTCTGACCATTGAAATTCTCAATCTTTATCTTTCCACTGCTCGCCATCTTCTTTCACCACCAGAATCGATCTCGCAGATCTCCCACTGAACAGGGTCTACCACAGGCTCGAGCGAAACCCCTCGGCAACAAAGGCATCCCCTTAAAGCCAAAACAGCTCCGATACCAAATGTAGGTTTTAACCCTGTACAGAACTTACCTGCATATGAATTCTTAAACAAAGAAAATAAACAATGCGAGAGCATAACCCATAAAACACATATGCACAAAGATTTTTCCCTGGATCCCAAAACCAGGACTACCAGCTTGATTTTTCATTATGTTCCTTTCAATGTTACAATACATATTTATACATGCCGAAGCATCCAATACCATGGACCGGAAACCATCGCGTCCAATACCATGGACCGAAAACCATCGCGTCCAAAAAACATGTGCGAAAATCATGCACAAAACAATAGGTGGGTCCGCCCAACCTAACATATGGTCCAAAACCAAAATTTTCCGGGGCACTGCCCCGAACCCCATAAAGTGGGGTTATGGGTGCCCTTCAAACCCCCTATTAACTACGTGGAAAGAATATAACACAACCCAACAAAAATCCTACCTAATGCTCCTAGATCTAAGGACGATTTAGCTAAACTAAAGCCAAGTCCTCGCACTGATGGTATAGTTGGATGAATTGATGCTAATACAATGAACCTTTTGAATCAATTGCAGTAGCTGTCTTTACAAACTGCTTCTTCTAACCAAGTAGCACCGTCTACACCTACACCTTCCCAACCTACCTCTATAAACATTGTCCAGGCCTCTAACCCCAAAGGAAATCAACAATATGATGGGAAGAGGAAGGGATGAGGTAAGAAGAAGAACCAGGAAGGGAAAGGCAATGCAAACAAACCCGACAATGGTGCTGGTGAGGGTAGAAAAGAGTCCAAGAAAAGGGTTAAGTTTCCATGCAAATTATGCAATGGAGATAATTTGACTCACCTCTACCCTAAGATACACGATGCTCAGTGCTTATTGGTGTAGCAAGGTTCCTCTAGCTCCCACGTTGTTCTGACTAACCCTTTTCGTGAGATAACCAACATGTTACCTTCGGACGATAATTGTGTTGGAGCCAAAGGGTTTTAAACTATACAAACAACATTAGTAAGCAGAAAGCGACAGTTACCAGGCTTTACGACACAAGAATACGTCTCTAGCCTAAACTTCTAGATGTTGTGGGTTAGGTTCCAAAGCATTTTTATGTTCATTGAATTTATTTTATAGTTTATCTTTCTTAAGAAGTTTGCCTTTAAGGTTCACCACATGATGTAGATATACAACTCCTAAATATGCAATCTAAGATGATAAACAATTTTTTACTCTTCTTTTTGCAATGAAAATCCTAGCTACTAAGGAAAGAAAAGTGAAATCCTTTCAACATAGCGCAGAGAGCACACACTAGATGCACTATCTTAAATCAAAATCAACAAGCAGTCTAAATGCAAATGCACATGCATGTACTTGTTTTCTGCTTTCTTAATGTGTGAATGACAAAAATAATGCTAAATACAAATCTGAATTATTTATTCTTTCAAAGCGACAGTACTAACGATTTTCTTTTCAAAAAATGAAAGGAAGACAAGACAACACTTTGCGATTTTGAATTGAAAACTGCTTTCGACACTTGAAATACTATTAATTCAGATCAAATACAAGAGTAACAGTGTAATCAACTATCAAAAAGAGGAGGATTCTTTTCTTTGACTTAAAATGACACTTGTGACACTTTCAAATCAAAATATGATAGTTCGATTAAGCTACTATTTTGTAAAGGAGAAATGTAAATGGCGAAAAATACAGAAAAACATTCACAATTCTTTGTACAGTGGATGCTAAATGATGCAAAGAAAGGGGGTTTCAACAATTGTCTACTGATCACAGACAACAAAACTCCTGAATAAAGCTGAAGATAGTGAAGAAAAAACCAAAATCTGGAGGCAGAAACAGTCTTACCTGATCATCGCACTTGTAACACAGGGAAACAGGGATTCATCCCACTTACTGCACATGGGAGGTGTGATGCGTCCAATCTGCCAAAAGGAGACAGTACGATGGTCCAGGAACGAGACTTTAACATGGCTTTTGGTCACAGTTTGCAGCTTAGTTCAAGGATTTAGGCTGAGCTAATGATAGTCAGTAACTACAAAGAATAGGGGCTGATTTAATGAGGTTACTTGAGCTACCTCTAGGGCACTTAGGATGTTTGCAAGTCAATTGTTCAGTTCATAAACAAACCCAGAGATTGACTGAAGCAGCGTTGATCTACTTTGCACTTGCATAGCAAATGCAGTTCGAAGGCTAGCTAGCTTAACTTCAGGCTCCATCTGTAGTTTATGAATCAAAAAAATAGAGACAAGCAATCAAACTATTCGCTCCCCAGTGGAGTCACCATTTTGTTATTGGGAAAACTAGTGTCTTTTCAGAATTGCTAGTCCCACTAAGACGGGTAGCTATCTTAGAAACAAACAAACTAAAGTCACTTGTGTTTTCCTTTACGAGAGATAGATGAGAAAGAAGCAGAGAGTACCAACCTCAGTCTTTCACTTGGCTCCTTGCTTGTTTCCTTTCCCCTTTGACGGAATCTCGCCACTCCTTCCTTACTTGTCCCACTTCAAAGAGAACTTGTAGAGTCACAATAGCATAATTCCATCAAAGCATAGAGATCTATCACTATAAACAATATACGATCAGATATATAATGACCATATAAATGCATATATCAGCACAATATTCAGAGATACACAAGAATATGGAGGAAAACTCAAATAGATTTATTGATAGAAGTAGTAGAAGAGAGGATTACATCCACTTGGTCTGACCCAGTGCCATCCTCCCAGTTTGAAAGCCCTCTTCACCTCATACAAAGCAAGATCACCCAACAATGTCTTCAAAGAGAAACCAACAGCACTTCTTTGCAAAATACAAAATTTTAGCCTCTGGATCTTTGGGATGAGGGATCAATATATAGATGTTTGCAGGGGGGTGAGTCAGCTTCTGGGATTTTGATTAGTGTCATCTCTCTGATAGTTCTTGGTTCCACATGGAGATTTCATGATCTCTTACTCATCCTTGGGCGAATTCACAGAGGCAAGTGTCAAATGAGTAGCTTCTAGAAGATTCTCAGGGTCTCCACCTAGCAAACGTCTTGTGACATTTGTTTGCTCTCGCTCATCACACCCTACAGAAGGGCTTTCCAGTATGCATTGCACTTTTTGCATGTGGTAGGTGAGATGCATCACACCCTTAGCATTCGGCAGTCCGTATGCTCCTGCTTTGATCAGTTCTGAGTACTTTTTGATGGAGAACTTCTAGGAGATTATGTAATTAGCTGACCTTGCTCCTTTAGGGTACGAAACAACACTTTTAGGGATTTAGAAGCCCTTGGTTTATGGACATATGTGATTGGGGTTGTAGTGCCCAAAGATGTCTATAACACTAATCACCCAGAGTGAAAATACTTGAGAGTTGTTTGATTGCTGATATCTTTAGGGACATTTTAGTGAGCGTTCTTTGCTCTTAGTTAGCCTAGCTTTATAAATTTTTTTGAGTCTTTAAGTAGATCTTTTAAATAATTTAAAGAGGATGATCGTCCATCTTGATGGTCTAGGAGACTTCATGGGCTATCACCTATGAGTCCGAAGCCTTCTCCTAGAAGGCGTAGGAGTGATTTTGCCAATTGTTTTCAACCAGTGGTAGTAGGCGCATTGGATATTGATCCTCCACTTGGGGGCATTAGTTCACAAGCTAGACCTGGCATCAGTACAGAGTTATAAAGGAACACACTAGTTATTTCTTGAGTACTCTTCCAATCAGAAGATAATATTGAAGTAGAAAAGCTTTTAGAATTAGTTGCGGCTCCGAATTCTCCTCTTCCTCCTGACCATCCAGACGTTTTGTTATACGTTGGAACTCCGACACATAGGCCTTCGAGCCCAGGTTTACATACATTTATTCCTTTCATGACCACTGTTGAAAGCATGGCATCTATGACGAGTGTTGCGAACATGCAGTCTCCCATATCTGTACAAGGGGGAAGAGCTATTCCCATCCCTTCTATTACTCCTAACACGACTATATTTGGGTCTACTTCCATTCCATCAATGAGTGGAAGTTCTCAAGCTACTGTATCCAATTTTGGATTTTTATCTTTTGGAATGTTGTCTCAAGGGACTCCTTTAGTTCCTTTGAACATACCATTGACTGCCTCTACATCCATGATGAGTGGATCGGCTTCTTTTCAGGGTTTCCCATTTGGAATTGGTCATATACCAAATTCCAATCCGACATTAGGGTCAATTTCTTTTCCTTTTACAAGTCAAGGTAGCAACCCCTTCCAGAGTTGGACAAACCCTACGGTTAGTGGGATAGGAGCTGGGAATCAATTTTTCAGCCAATAAGGAAATTTTCTGTATTCTTTGGTTAATTCATTTCAGATTTCTCCGCCCTTTGCTAACTCATGGAATCCTTATCAGGGGTTGTCAGCTCCCTTCAATACCTCGTTAGGGGGTAACTTCATTGGTTACTGAGGATTTTCAGCGGGAGTTGGTCAAACTCTGAATTTTGTTGTACCACAAGGACTGCCTTTTGCTTCAGTAGGATTTACAAGTTACCTCAGGAAATTCGATGCCTTTCATAATCCAAGTCATTCTTTTCATACCTTTGGGAACCCCACCTGCGCTGGATGGAATTCCCAAGGTCCCCCACAACTTCCTTTTCTGGCCACGCTTAATTTTCCAAACCTAACTAAATTGATGAATGATCCAATTAGGTAAAATCTGGCTTGGCCTCTGGTCCCAACCAAACTTCCCTCAGATATTCCAAAGTTCGAAGGGAAGAGTGGTGAAGACCCGGGAGACCATGTGACCATGTTTCACTTATGGTGCTCATCAAACTCCCTGATAGATGATTCGATCAGGTTGAGGTTATTTAAGTGCACCCTAATTAGAAACATGGCCAAATGGTATATAGAGTTTCCAAGGCGCACCTATACTTCTTTATCTGATTTGGCTAATATCTTCTTGAACCATTTTTAGTTGCATGTCCGCTATGAAGCTGGAACTGAACTTCTGGCTAACTTTCAACAAGACACCACAACTCACATTTCGGATCACATCCAGAATGGAGAAGGAGAAAATGGCTTATCAAAGCCAAAATTACAATAGATTTCCTTCTCGAATGGTTTCTTAAATCATTATAACCTGAGACCTCAAATGATGTTTCTCTTTCTGGTGTTTATTCAGAAGCGCAGGCTATTTTTCGAGCCCAGCAATTAGAACTGATATATTCTCAGTCTGGGACTCTTCAGAAAATCCTACCTAATGCTCCTAGATCTAAGTTCGATTTAGCAAAATTGAATCCAAGTCCTCACGCTGATGGTATAGTTGGATGAATTGATGCTAATACAGTGAACCTTTTGAATCAATTGCAGTAGTTGTCTTTACAAACTGCTTCTTCTAACCAAGCAGCATCGTCTACACCTACACCTTCCCAACCTACCTCTATAAACATCGTCCAGGCCTCTAACCCCAAAGGAAATCAACAATCCGATGGGAAGAGGAAGGGATGAGGTAAGAAGAAGAACCAGGAAGGGAAAGGCAATGCAAACAAACCCGACAATGGTGCTGGTGAGGGTAGAAAAGAGTCCAAGAAAAGGGTTAAGTTTCCATGCAAATTATGCAATGGAGATAATTTGACTCACCTCTACCCTAAGATACAAGATGCTCAGTGCTTATTAGTGTAGCAAAGGTCCTCTAGCTCCCAAGTTCTTCTGACTAACCCTTTTCGTGAGATAACCGACATGTTACCTTCGGAAACTATACAAACAATGTTAGTAAGCAGAAAGCGACAGTTACCAGTCTTTACGACACCGGAATACGTCTCTAGCCTAAACTTCTAGATGTTGTGCGTTAGGTTCCAAAGCATTTTTATGTTCATTGAATTTATTTTATAGTTTATCTTTTTTAAGAAGTTTGCCTTTAAGGTTCACCACGTGATGTAGATATACAACTCCTAAATATGCAATCTAAGATGATAAATAGTTTTTTACTCTTATTTTTGCAATGAATATCCTGGCTACTAAGGAAAGAAAAGTGAAATCCTTTCAACATAGAGCAGAGAGCACACACTAGATGCACTATCTTAAATCAAAATCAACAAGCAGTCTAAATGCAAATGCACATGCATGTACTTTTTTTCCGCTTTCTTAATGTGTGAATGACAAAAAGAATGCTAAATAAAAATCTGAATTATTTATTCTTTCAAAGCGACAGTACTAACGATTTTCTTTTCAAAAAATGAAAGGAAGACAAGACGACACTTTGCGATTTTGAATTGAAAACTACTTTCGAAACTTGAAATACTATTAATTCAGATCAAATACAAGAGTAACAGTGTAATCGACTATCAAAAAGAGGAGGATTCTTTTCTTTGACTGAAAATGACACTTGTGACACTTTCAAATCAAAAGATGATAGTTCGATTAAGCTACTATTTTGTAAAGGAGAACTGTAAATGGAAAAAAATACATAAAAACATTCACAATTCTTTGTACAATGGAGGCTAAATGATGCAAAGGAAGGGGGTTTCAACAATTGTCTACTGATCACAGACACCAAAACTCCTGAATAAAGATGAAGATAGTGAAGAAAAAACCAAAATCTGGAGGCAGAAACAGTCTTACCTGATCATCGCACCTGTAACACAGGGAAACAGGGATGCATCCCACTTACTGCACATGGGAGGTGTGATGTGTCCAATCTACCAAAAGGAGACAGTACGATGGTCCAGGAATGAGACTTTAACATGGCTTTTGGTCACAGTTTGCAGCTTAGTTCAGGGATTTAGCTGAGCTAATGATAGTCAGTAACTACAAAGTATAGGGGCTGATTTAATGAGGTTACTTGAGCTACCTCTAGGGCACTTAGGATGTTTGCAAGTCAATTGTTCAGTTCATAAACAAACCCGGAGATTGACTGAAGCAGCGTTGATCTACTTTGCACTTGCATAGCAAATGTAGTTCGAAGGCTAGCTGGCTTAACTTCAGGCTCCATCTGTAGTTTATGAATCAAAAAAATAGAGACAAGCAATCAAACTATTTGCTCCCCAGTGGAGTCACCATTTTGTTTTCGGGAAAACTAGGGTCAAAACTTTAAGAAAACTTATAAAAACTATCACAAAACATTACAATCATGATTTCGGGGTTACTTGATAACTTTGGTGCGATTTTAACGGCCCAATTGTTCAGAGGAAAACTTGCTCCTTTTTGCTCCACAACTCTTTGCTCCAAACAGAAATGAAAAAATTGTGAGTCCAAAAGTCATTATATAACTTTGCAATTGCAAAATATTTTTTGAAAAATGGGTTTTTGTCTCATGGAATTTTTGACCTATGGGCTAGGATTTTCAAGAATTTGTTGTTGTTTCAAGATATTTTGGAGACCTTGCTCGAGATGTCATTTTGGTCCCATGACCGCTGACTCATCATGGCAGGTATCATTCACTCACTGGCATTTAGGTTAGGAAAAACCATTTTTCTATTGCATCTTTCATTCTAGCCTCCATTCAATGATACGTTAGCCATAGGGTCGACCCCATCATATCTTGGTTGGCAAACCATTTTCACTTACCGATTTTGTAATCATGATACGATGGTAGAGACATCCTTTGTGTTGAGTTGTACTGTTGCATTGCATTTTCACTATTTGTACCTTTTTGGCCTTGAGCCGGCTTCACTTTGACTCGTGTTTAAGCCACTTATTTGACCATGCCTTCTGCAAAATCAACCATTCAATCACTTAGCTTCTGCAACTTGACACATCCTTTTACCCATGGAAAGAACATCCCTTTGAGTGTCCTTGACCAATTTCGCCTCCCTACATTAAGCATAGGAATGTTCCCCTCCCAGGAACGAGATCATTTTTTTCTCTAACACTCATTCTTTCCACTGTACTATAGCATTCTGTTATTCTTTTTCCAGCTTAAAGAAAAAGACAAAAAAATTATATATTCCAAACAGAGCGTGAATGGGACAACATTTCCATATTTTTTTGGCAGCTAGAGCCAGTCGTGTCGCCTTTGAACAAAGAACTCAAAAGAAAGTCTCTCCTCCAATTTGGGCAGGATTTAGTTTGACTTAGGTATGCCTTAACCTTTTTATTAAGTAAGTACTCCTATAATTGGTTACCTCTTCCAATCATATGGAGAGTTTTCTCATGCCTCCTGCATGATGAACTTATACAGAGTTATCATATGCTGCCATATAGTCATCATTGAGTCATGCTTCTATTCAAGGGAAGTAAGCCTGAGTCGGCCTCTCTGTGGTGTCTCCTGACCTATTTTTCAGTCGGTCATCCCTGGTTGTCAGTGCCATCTTTGTCATCACATCAGTTATATTGGTCCTTTGTTCATGCAGGAAGGGAGATGAGATTGACCATGCAGATTGGGGAATATGAAATGGATAAAATGATTTTGTATCTAGGATCAAACGCGAACATCTTGCCAAAGCAGACATGGGAGCGCATGGGCAAGCCCGCATTGCAATTATCTCCTATTCAATTGTAAATGGCGAACTAGCAAAAGATCCTACCAATGGGAAGATTGCAGGCAATAACGGTGGATATCGAAGGTGCGAGCATGCTTGCATATTTCAATGTGATAGAGACTGTTGATGATAGCAATCCCTATCCCGTGTTACTGGGAATATATTGGGCCACTGACATGAATGGAGTGATAAATCTAAAGAAACGCTAGATGATTTTTGAGAAATACTCATTACGCATAGTGGTACCTTTAAACCCTATGGAAGGATCACGCTACACAGAGTTGGTGTGCGATTGTGACAGTGACAATTATTTAGACTATATCTACAAGATAACTAATCAGGAGTAGGATTGGGTGAATCCTACAGTGGATGGAAAGATTTCGTGGGAGCGCGAAAGCTCCAGCACCTCAGATTCAGATGAAGAGATAGAACGATGGCAGAACCGGTTACACGAGGTAACCACGCTCAACTGAAACATGATGATAAGGTCACTACATTGTGTAGCAACCAAAGCAAGAGATCTGCCTATGTATGACAGGTTGAATGAGGTGGATGATTTCCTGAACATGTTTGAGAGAGAAGTGCCAGAACAACAACGTTTCGACTCTCTGAAATGGGCACTTTTGCACATGGTCCTATAAGCCCATAGAACTGCTGGTACGAACATGTCCCAATCAGTGTGTCTCACATGGTCGACTGTGTTCAATACTTCGCATATTTTTTTAAAGGCTTCCACATGAATAATCTGCAGTGTGCTTGGTCTTATCATACTTTTTCTTTCGTGCCATCGTCTTGCCCTCTACTACTTGTTGATCCTATTTCCTATCATTAGGATGGTGTGCGTTCATGCAGGTTGTGTACCATACACCTCTATTGATCTGATAATCACCCTATGAGTGACCTCAATTGAAGATTTATTAAAAATAAAGGTATTATAGACTCATGTGCTGGTGTGTGTGTTCTGTGGTATTGAAACAACGGATCGATCATATTACCAATACACAGAAAATAAGTGGAAAGATAGCAGAGAAATACACTGAGCAACACAAAGACAAAAACAGTTTTAATAAGGAGTTCACCCTATTCTCCAGGGCTATGTCTCCATTCCAGCTTCAGTGGTGGCCTTGTTTTATTGTGTCTATAAGCAGAGAATTACAAATACAGGGACTCAATGCGAGTTCTCCTGAAGCAAGTTTGCTTGGCAGGGTGGTTCTTGGATTCCCCAAGCCACTCGAAATACACAGACTCTTGTTCTTCCTACCAGCTCTGTGACCCTTGGTATACAGTGGAAAGAGCCAACTGTGATGCTCAATCCAGATAGATTCCTCTAAGGGAAGGCTTGAATCTTCAAGCTCTCTGGTGCTCGATGCTGCCTGTGGTCAGCTCGGCCCTCTGTCTCTTATGGTTGGCTTTACTATTCTCTCTATTCAGTCCTCCTCTCAGGGTTCACTGTTCACTATCTCTCTTGGTCGCTTAGACTCCTCTCTGAATCTAAATTCCACTGTCTCTATTCATGGCTTTAGCCATTCAATCTCTATGCCTATTCAGTTCCTCTCCCACCTACGTCGATTCACCTTCTGCAACTGCACTTTGAATTCCTTATTTGGCGTCAACATGAACACTCAAGAAGTAGCCATGCATCTCCATCTAACTGGTCCCAGCATGCTTCGTCGATTCATTTCTTTTGTTATGTCATGGATATGTTCTTTCTCCATCGTGGCAGTCAAACAGATTCCAAATCCCCTTAAATTGCAGCTTAATTCCCTATCGATTCCACTTCTTTCTATCGGGAGCAATCTCAACCATCTGATCTGGGCTCCTCAAGATCCGACATCATACGCACGTCGAGCGCGATTGACTTTCTTGACTGATAATGCACGATCAACGGTGGTTTTTCTCCCTCATCCGCTACCAGGTGTCGCTCGGTGTATGGGATTGCTCTGCTCCTATCCAAAACCTCTTACCATTCAAGGGCGCCCCAATCAAAACCACTAGTTTCCAAGTCATGGGTCCCACATTTGTACGTTGCCACTTTTTATTTCTCCACCCACGGTCCTCTGGTCCCCCCACGCGACTGGGTGCTTAAGCTTTCCCATTTTGGCCCTGTTCGACTAGCAATGGCGCTAATTGCGAATCGAAAATCAGCTCCTTTTCCTGATCCGAGGCTCCCAGGGGCTATTTTGGCATCCCGCACAGTCTCCATGGCCCTCGGTCAGCATGCTTTGACCAAGGTCCTCGTCGTTCCACACCAGCTACCATGGCCACTTGTTAAGGGTGTTTTCGATCGTTGTTTTGGAATTTCCAAGGATTTGTTCAACTCAATACAATTAAGGTTCTTGACAATCTTTTTTGGATCCGATTCAGATCACAGCCTCCCTACTAAAAAAGATTTTGGACCACCAAAATTTGGTTTTCTTCAAGCATCGACTAAGTGAGGAAACTATTGTCTCACTTGTCCAATCTCAATCCACTTCGTACTACTCGGCTTTGAACATTTAAGCCCAATCCTGAGGTATTCCACCTGTCCACTGCGTGTCGTCCTTATCTTCCTGTCTAGCACTGTGTCTTCCTGTAACTCATTAAGATATTCAGGTAGCAGGTCATCAACGGAAGGTAGTTGACTCTGCTCTTCGAGGTCCTCAACCATTGAAGGTTCAAACAACCTCAAGCAGTCTGCATTTATGACTGAGTAGATGTGCATGTAAGCTGATAGCTCAAGGTGGAAGGCATTTTCACCAATCTTCTCAAGTATCCTGAAGGGTCCATACCTGATAGGTTTTAGCTTTTTACCTTCACCTTGCATCATGTCCTTGCTGATATACAGCCAGACTTGGTCTCCAACTTGAAAACTATGCTCCATCTGATGCTTATCATGCCTAGCCTTGTACTTGGATTGGCTCGTTTCCAGCTGTTCCTGTACTGCTTGATGGACCTCCTGGATTTGTTCAATGAACCTAGTTGCCTTGTCCACATCACTGTTTCTATCAACCATGGTATCTTTACCAAAGACAAAATCCAAAGGAGACCTTGGTATGAAACCAAAGCAGGTCTCAAAAGGAGATCTCTGTGTAGAAGAGTGTTTGGCTCTATTGTAAGCATGTTGCACATAACACAACTGTTCATCCCAAAGCTTAGGGTGTTTGCTGCAATATCCTCTCAGTAACTGGATCACTGTCCTGTTAACTACTTCTGCCTGGCCATATGTTTGTGGATGAAAAGTTGTGCTTTTCTTTAACTTGGTGTCCATTATTTGCCACAGACTTAACCAAAACTTTCCCATAAATCGGGTGTCTCGATCAGATACAATAGAAGTGGGTAATCCAAAATGAACCCATACATGTTCAAAGAACTAATAGGTATTTGACTTAAATCTTCATACTTCAGTTTCAAGGGAAAAATCTATGAGCAAACTCATGGTGTTGCAATGGGCTCTCTATTATCACCATTGATTGCCAATCTGTACATGGAACACTTTGAGCATATGGCCCTTAGGTCTTTCCCCTTTACCCCTGAAGAATGGAAACGATATGTAGATGAAATTTTTGCTAAATGGAGCCATGGTTTGGACAAACTTAAGCAATTTTTAGCTCATATAAGTAGCCTCTCTAAACACATAAAATTCACTATTGAAATTGAAAAAGACAACCATCTCCCCTTCCTAGATGTCCTCCTTACCAAGAAAAATGGAAAACTAAGCCACCAGGTCTTCAGAAAGCAGACACACACTGACAGATATCTTCATTCAAACTCCCGCCACCATCCGAAGCAAAAAGTTGGTGTCATCAAAACCCTAGCTACCAGAGCCTCCAGAATCTCTGACCCTGAACATTTAGAGGAAGAACTTAACCATCTCCATGAGGTCTTTGTAAACAATGGCTATCAAAAACACATTATCCAAAAAATAATTAAAGATTCCATAACCAATAAACAGAAAAGAAAATCTCGTGAAAACCTTAGAATCTCCTTACCCTATTTCAAAGGAACCACAGATAAAATTGCTAGAGTTCTCGCCAAGCATAACATTATGGTTGCTTTCACGCCCCCTAACACCCTAAGAAACATGCTTGAGTCTACTAAGGACTTATTAGACCCAAAAAATAAAAAAGGAGTATACTCGATTCCCTGTTCTTGCGGTAAAGTTTATATAGGTGAAACAAGGAGATCCTTTGGGATAAGATTAAAAGAACACATTAATGATATTACAAGAAATAGGTCGGAAAAATCAGGTCTAGCAGAGCACGCATGTTTTTCCTCACATTATATCTGTATGGAACAAGACAAATTAGTCCACAAGGAAGACCATTATTCAAAAAGAAGGGTGAAAGAGGCAATTGAAATTGAGAAATCCTCCAATAACATGAATAGGGATGAAGGTCTTAAATTAAGTAGCACCTGGAAACCCTTATTAAACAGAATGAAAAATCATTAAATTATTCTAATACTTTCTAACTAATTCATAACAAGTAACTCATTTATATAACATATCATATAATTAAATAATTAAATAAAAAAAAAAAAATATTAATATTAATAATAATAATAATAATAAACTAAGAGATAAATAACTAATAACAAGAACAATGTTAAAAAAAAAAATATGAAAAAATGAATAATAAACAGAAAAAGAAAATTAATAATAATAATAATAATAATAATAATAATAATAATAATAATAAATAAATAATTATGAATAAATAAATAAATGATATACAATTAGATATAATATAATAATACAAATAAATAATATAACACATAAAATAATATAACATATATAACAAACAAATACGTTCAAATATACTCGAACATTAAAACCTAAAATTTTAAATCATATTAAGAATATTATTAAATATACTCAAACATTAAAACCTAAAATTTTAAATCATATTAAGAATATTATTAAATATATTCAAACATTAAAACCTAAAATTATAAATAATATTAATAATATTAAATAATAGTTAATATAATTAATTTTAGATATATATATATATATATATATATATATGTATATGTATATGTATATGTATATGTATATGTATATGTATATGTAATTAAAAAAAAATTAAAAAAAAAATTAAAAAAATAAAAATAAAAATAAAAATTTATTAATTAATAATTGTGAATCAATCAGGCCGACTTTATAAGCAAATAGCTATCAAATCTCTTTCTAAACAACTATTAATAGCTCCATATTTTTCACAACTCTCTCTTCTCAAAATACAGATCTCATTGCCCTGATGATGGACTCACCTAGCTAGTCCGAAACGTTGGTTTCATAAATGGTTCACAGGTTTTTCCACTAAGCATAACACTCTGCCAGCCTGTATGGATTCTCTCTTTAACACTATTAAGTCCCACCATGGAAGGGACATACTGAACAATGCTGTAAATTTTGAGAAGATGAGAATTTCAAGAGCTAGAAACCTATCCAAGCTCATATTTCTAAAGCAATGTAGAGATGAAAACCTCACTCCAAATTTCGCCAAATGCAGCCATCCGCTTAAACGAGGTCGAAACATTTCTCTTTTCAATAAACTTAGTAAAACCCTCATAAAACATGAAATCAAATTTGCCAGATTTCAATTAATTAAAATATCTGAAAATCTTCTGGGTTTACACCTTCAGCTGTCATCAACTCTTAGCTCTGATCTTTGGCAACACTTAGACGCCCTCACTTTCGCCAAAGCTGAGAGATTTCTAGATTTCACTCTTGCCAACAAAACCAAAAAACTTAACTCACTGAGAAACATTAACTTTAACAGTAATTCTGAAGATTCTACCTTAAATAGGCAAAAACCTAACTGGTATTCCAACTCCATATCTCTCCCGGCCGCGCCCAGCCACTCCCATCAGCGTTCTCCCATAACTTGGATTCCAGACTATGCTCTTCCCAATCGAATGAACTTGGACCTGGGCAACAGTCTCTCCAACAAGCCTGCGCAGAAGGAATTCAACCATCATAAACCTCTCAATACGCAAAAGCACCACCCAGCAGCATACACCAAAGGAGACAGCGCATGATGTATCCTCCTACGCTGCTACTGATGATAATAATTCCAGCGCCCATTCAAATAGTTTAAAACAACAAATTAACGATGCTTCTCATGCAGCTGCTTGCAGCTATTCCGGGAATTCGCTCAACAACCATATCAGAAAATCCACGGTAATTAATCTTTCACAGCTAGTTTTAGATGATAACTTAAAATTGCTTCTAGAAAAAGGTTTAAATTTTGCATTATCTCCAGCCAAAATTCCTATAGCTGACATCATAAGTAACATTGAAGTCATTATCAAAAACACTGATCAAAGTGCAGCAGAAGAAATAAGACAAGATGTTTCTAAAATTCTCAGAAATGCCAGACCTCCGCCCAGCAACATATCCAAAGAAGAAGCCATAGCCCACATTATAATCTTAAAAGCTGACAAAGGAAATGACACTGTTATCATGGATAGAACAGATTATGATCATAAAATGGAAGAACACCTAAACAATAGTGGTTGTTATAGAATTCTGAACAAGGATCCTAGCAGCAAAATCCTTCGCCAAGTAAGTAATAAAATTAAAAACTCCTCTCTTGATGCCACTATTAAGAACAAATTAATCCCTAATAATGCTATTATCCCTAGGATTTATGGAGTGCCTAAAATCCATAAAACTAACGTTCCATTAAGACCCATAGTAAACACTATAGGATCACCCACTTATTGGTTAGCAAAATATCTTGCGAACAAACTTAGACCTTTATTAGGTAACACTCCCTCTTATATCAAAGATTCGGCTTCCTTCATAGAATGGATCAAAAACCTAGAATTTAATGACAATGACCTAATGGTTAGCTTTGACGTAGTGTCTCTCTACACTATGATTCTAGTAGATGAAGCCTTAGAAGTATTGAAGAAAATCACAGACCTTGAAATAGTCGAACTAATAGGCATTTTCCTTAAATCTTCATACTTCAGTTTCAAGGGAAAAATCTATGAGCAAACACATGGCGTTGCAATGGGCTCTCCATTATCACCATTGATTGCCAATCTGTACATGGAACACTTTGAGCATATGGCCCTTAGGTCTTTCCCCTTTACCCCTGAAGAATGGAAACGATATGTAGATGACATTTTTGCTAAATGGAGCTACAAACTTAAGGAATTTTTAGCTCATATAAATATCCTCTCTAAACACATAAAATTCACTATTGAAATTGAAAAAGACAACCAACTCCCCTTCTTAGATGTCCTCCTTACCAAGAAAAATGGAAAACTAAGCCACCAGGTCTTCAGAAAGCAGACACACACTGACAGATATCTTCATTCAAACTCCCACCACCATCCGAAGCAAAAAGTTGGTGTCATCAAAACCCTAGCTACCAGAGCCTCCAGAATCTCTGACCCTGAACATTTAGAGGAAGAACTTAACCATCTCCATGAGGTCTTTGTAAACAATGGCTATCAAAAACACATTATCCAAAAAATAATTAAAGATTCCATAACCAATAAACAGAAAAGAAAATCTCGTGAAAACCCTAGAATCTCCTTACCCTATATCAAAGGAACCACAGATAAAATTGCTAGAGTTCTCGCCAAGCATAACATTATGGTTGCTTTCACGCCCCCTAACACCCTAAGAAACATGCTTGAGTCTGCTAAGGACTTATTAGACCCAAAAAATCAAAAAGGAGTATACTCGATTCCCTGTTCTTGCGGTAAAGTTTATATAGGTGAAACAGGGAGATCCTTTGGGATAAGATTAAAAGAACACATTAATGATATTACAAGAAATAGGTCGGAAAAATCAGGTCTAGCAGAGCACGCATGTTTCTCCTCACATTATATCTGTATGGAACAAGCAAAATTAGTCCACAAGGAAGACCATTATTTAAAAAGAAGGGTGAAAGAGGCAATTGAAATTGAGAAATCCTCCAATAACATGAATAGGGATGATGGTCTTAAATTAAGTAGCACCTGGAAACCCTTATTAAACAGAATGAAAAATCATTAAATTATTCTAATACTTTCTAACTAATTCATAACAAGTAACTCATTTATATAACATATCATATAATTAAATAATTAAATAATAAAAAAAATATTAATAATAATAATAATAAAAATAATATATCTTTATAAAAATAAAAATAATAATAATAATAATAATAATACTAATAACCATAATAAACTAACATATAAATAACTAATAATAAGAACAATGTTAAAAAAAAATGAAAAAATGAATAATAAACAGAAAATAAATATAAAACATAAATAATAATAATAATAATAATAATAATAATAATAATAATAATAATAATAATAATAATAACAACAACAAATAAATAATTATGAATAAATAAATAAATGATATACAATTAGATATAATATAATAATACAAATAAATAAATTAACACATAAAATAATATAATATATATAACAAATAAATACGTTCAGATATACTCAAACATTAAAACCTAAAATTTTAAATCATATTAAGAATATTATTAAATATACTCAAACATTAAAACCTAAAATTTTAAATCATATTAAGAATATTATTAAATATATTCAAACATTAAAATCTAAAATTATAAATCATATTATTAATATTATTAATATTAAATAATAGTTAATATAATTAATTTTAGATTATTTAATATATATATATATATATATATATATATATATATATATATATATATATAAAATAAAAATAAAAAAAAATAAAAATTTAAAAAAATAAAAATTTATTAATTAATAATTGTGAATCAATCAGGCCGACTTTATAAGCAAATAGCTATCAAATCTCTTTCTAAACAACTATTAAAAGCTCCACATTTTTCACAACTCTCTCTTCTCAAAATACAGATCTCATTGCCCTGATGATGGACTCACCTAGCTAGTCCGAAACGTTGGTTTCATAAATGGTTCACAGGTTTTTCCACTAAGCATAACACTCTGCAAGCCTGCATGGATTCTCTCTTTAACAATAATTTTGCAGTTTGTTCAGCTGTAATCTATTTACTACAGGGTATCAAAATACACATTTTGCTGAATCTATCCACAACAACATACAAATAATCATGACCTTTCCTAGATTTGGGTAGTCCTCCAACAAAATCCATGGAAATTCTTTCCCAAGGGTGAGAAGGAACTAGTAATGGAGTGTATAAGCCTAGTTTTCTGTTGCTAGGCTTGCCTTTTGCACACATAGCACACCCCTTTACATATCTAGAAACTGTTTCATTCATTTTCTGCCAATAGCAGAACCTTTGAACCTGTGCAACTGTTTTACTTACCCCAAAGTGACCTGATATCAGAGAAGTGTGTGATTCCCTAATTATCTTTACTCTCTCAGTTTGTGGAATGCAAAGTTTCCCACAATGATATAAGATTCGGTCCTTCACATGATAGTCCAATTCTTCTACTCTTTTGCCTTGACTCAAAGTTTCATATACATCTTGAAATTCCATGTCCTGAGCATACTGTTCTATGTAGCTTTCATGCGGCACAGAATTATGCTTCAGTATGGTAGATGCATTTATAATGGGTCTCGATAACATATCTACAACCTTGTTATGTATGCCCTTTTTATATCTGATGACTAAATGAAACTGTTGTAGGAAACCCGTCCATCTGTAATGTCTTGATTGTTGCAATTTAGTTTGGGAGTGTAGATATTGAAGTGGCTAATGATTAGTGTGTATTACTATTTCTTTGCCCATTAAGTAATGTTTCCACTTTTTCACACTCTGAACTAATGCATACAATTCTTTATCATAGGTAGGATAGTCAAATACTGCAGGATTAAAAGTCTCAGAATGATAACATATGGGTTTACCGTGTTGTGTCAACACTGCTCCCATGGCATAGTCACTGGCATCAGTTTGGATCTCAAATGGTCTTTGTAGGTATGGCGGTGCTAGTATAGGTGTTGTACTAATCTTTTCTTTCAAGGTGTCGAAGGCTTTCTGCTGTTTGCCTCCCCACTGGAACACCTTGTTCAATCCTGTCAAAGCATGTAAGGGAGCTGCAATTGAGGAAAAATTTGAAATGAACTTCTTCCAGTACTGTGCTGCTCCTAAGAAGCTTCTCACTTCTATAGCAGACTTGGGTTTAGGCCAGTTTATGATCACTGCCACTTTAGAGGGATCTATTTTCAATTCACCTCCCCCTACTATATGACCCAAATAATTTAGAGACCTTTTGCCAAATTCACATTTGGAGAGTTTAACATAAATTTTTAATCTTCTCAAAACATCTAATGTCTTCTTAACATACTTTAAATGTTCTTCCCATGTTTTACTAAAAATTAGAATGTCATCCAGATACACAATAACAAAATCATCAAGAAAAGGTCTAAGTACATCATTCATTAATCTCATGAAAGTAGCAAGAGCATTAGTTAGGCCAAAAGGCATAACCAGTTATTCATACAATCCCTGCTTCATTTTGAAAGCAGTATTCCATGCATCTTGCTCTGCAACTCTGACCTGATGGTATCCACTATGCAAATCCAGCTTGGTGAAATAAACAGCTTCCTTCAATTGATCTAAAATATCATCTATGCGAGGAAGGGGATAATGATTTTTATTGTTATCTTATTTAGTGCTCGGTAGTCAATGCACATTCTCCATGAGCCATCTTTCTTTCTCACCAAGACGATGGGTGACCCACATGGTGATGTGCTAGGCCTGATGAACCTTTTCTCGAGCAACTCCTACACCTACTTCTTGATTTCAGCATTCTCTAAAGCAGACAACCTGTACATCCCAATGTTAGGCAAAGAAACATCTTGTTGCAAAATAATATCATGTACTATTCCCTTTTTGGGTGGCGGACCTTTAGTTTCTTGAAATAAGACATCATACTATGAAACAATCTTTTCTATATCAGCTTGTTGATCAGCATTACAACCCCCAAATACATTGGTTTTATCAAATTTCTTTTCCTTTACAACCATTAGTAAGAACTGTTTGCATGAATTTATCATTCTTTTCATGTGTCCTGAGTTGATGAGAGTATAGTTATTCTTGAGCTGATGAAACCTTACAAAGTATTCGATTCCATAATTAACAAGTAGATACTTGTTCTCAGCTCTATCGAAAATAGCTTTTCTATCATACAAGTAGAGACTTCCTAAAACAATTCCACATAATCTAAAGGAATTACATCTAGCTCAACCTCATCTACAAATGCTGACCCAAAAGAAAACTTGAGTTTGCACTTTCTAGTCACTTGTAGTTGTGCTTTATCATTCAACCATCCTAATGGGTATGGCTTCTTATGAGGTGTAGTTGCTAATCCCAATTTCTTTACAATTGCTTCAGAAATCAGATTTACTTGTGAGCCACTATCAAAAAAAGTATCAATCTTTTGATTTTCGGAAACAACTCGAATAGGGAAAAGCTCATGTCTTTTTCTCTCATGTTCTTCATCAATAACAGATTGAGCAGAATTACTAGTAGATGCTTCAAAATTCTTACCTTTTATACCTGTGGCTGCAATGATTGTTTCATCTCCTGAATATGACCCCAAATCTTTCTTAATAGCTGCAGCAGTCTTCCTCTTCTTGCCCTCAGACTTCTTAGGTCTCAGCTCCGGATGCAGAATCCAACAGTGCTCATCATCATGCCCCTCATTTTACAGTGAGTGCATGAAGCTTTGCCTTTTTGTGTAGTGTTAGCCTTCCTTTCTTTCCACTACTGCTTCCTTTTCTCCTTTCTCTTGCTTACAGTGGGTTGGGATGGTCCCCCAACTTCTGGATTTCCATTCCTTCCTCTAGCTCTAGATGAGTAGCTTGTACATATACCTCATCTATACTAGTGGGATTAAACATAAGGATGGTATTCCTCATGTAGCTGTGTAGACCACCAATGTACTTCAAAAGAGTTTATGGTGAGTCTAATGAGATACCCAACATAAATTCTCTCTTTCTGAACTCTTGAGTATACCCTTGCACACTTTTCCCTTTCAACTGGCGAAGAGTTTGCCAACTCATCATGGCTTGTTGCATGTAGGCCAGTGGATAAAACTGCTTTTTGATGGCAGCAAAAAATTCACTCCAGACATAGATGGTCTTACCATGCTTCTGCATATCAGCTTGGGTTCTGCCTTCCCACCAAACCAAGGCAGTGCCTCCTAGGCATAGGCTTGCCAGCTGAATGTTACTCTTGTCTGAGTCTATGTTTTGTACTTTGCAATACACATCAATTTTTCTAATCCAATTGTCCAACATTTCAGCATTTAGCTCTCCATCATATATAGGCAAATCAAATTTAACATCTAACTTAATCAAAGATGCTTTCTGATTATGCACAGGGCTATTAGGACGTGTGAGAAAGCTTTCCTCTCTCCCCTTTCCTTTGGAGTGGTCATGGAAATGAGACTCATATTCTTCTTTATCTTGTTTAGAACCTGATGAATTTTCATCCCTGTGCTTTCTAAAGTCTCTATACATTTCCTCTACCATAGACTTTATAGCTAGGAAACCTTCTATGAATTGAGGGTCTGGCCCTATAGAACCTTCCTCTGACATTGTCTTCCGAGAATAGACTCTCCCAATTTTAGGGTTAGTTTCCACCAACTCTCCTTCTCCTAACTTGGGCTTTGATCTAGTGAGCATTCACAGGTAAACCAACACAAGCTTGTCTAACCTTATGGCCTAGAGCTTTGATACCACTTGATCTGATAATCACCCTATGAGTGACCTCAGTTGAAGATTTATTAAACAAAAAGGTATTACATACTCATGTGCTAGTGTGTGTGTTCTGTGTTATTGAAACAACGGATCGATCATATTGCCAATACACAGAAAATAAGTGGAAAGACAACAGAGAAATACAGTAAGCAACACAAAGACACAAACAATTTTAATAAGGAGTTCACCCTATTCTCCAGGGCTACGTCTCCGGTCCAATGTCAGTGGTGGCCTTGTTTTATTGTGTCTTTAAGTAGAGAATTACAAATACAGGGACTCAATGCAAGTTCTCCTTAAGCAGGTTTGCTTGGCAGGGTGGTTCTTGGATTCCCCAAGCCACTCAAAGTACACAGACTCTTGTTCTTCCTACCAGCTCTATGACCCTTGGTCTACAGTGGAAAGAGCCAACTATGATGCTCAATCTAGACAGATTCCTTTATGGGAAGGCTTGAATCTTCAAGATCTCTAGTGCTCAATGCTGCCTATGGTCAGCTCGGCCCTTTGTCTCCTCTGCTTGGCTTTACTGTTCTCTGTGTCTAGTCCTCCTCTCAGGGTTCACTGTTCATTGTCTCTCTTAGTCGCTTGGACTCTTCTCTAAATCTGAATTCCACTGTCTTTGTTCATGGCTTTAGCCATTTGATCTCTATTCCTGTTCGGTTCCTCTCCCGCCTACATCGATTCACCTTCTGCGGCTGCGCTTGGAATTCCTTGTTTGACGTTAGCATGAACGCTCATGAAGTAGCCATGCGTCTCCATCTAACTGGTGCCAGCATGCTTCGTTGGTTCGTTTCTTTCGCTATGTCGTGGATATGTTATTTCTCCATCGTGGTGGTCAAACGGATTCCAAATCCCCTTAAATCATGACTTAATTCCTTGTCGATTCTGCTTCTTTCTATTGGGCGCAATCTCAGCTGTCTGATCTGGGCTCCTCAAGATCCGACGTCATATGCACGTCGAGCATGGTTGACTTTCTCGACTGATAACGCGTGATCAACGACAGTTTTTCTCTCTCCTCCACCGCCAGGCATTACTCGGTGTATGGGATCACTCCACTCCTGCCCAAAACCTCTTACCGTTCAAGGGCGCCCCGATCAAAACCGTCGGTTTCTAGGTTGTGGGTCCCACTTTCATACGTTGGTGCTTTCCATTTCTCCACCTGCAGTCCTCTAGTCCCCCCCCCCCACACGACCAAGTGCTCAGGATTTCCCATTTTGCCGCTGTTCGCCCAGCGATGCGCGATTAGCATTAGGCGCATCGAAAACCAGCTCCTTTTCCCGATTTGGGGCTCCCAGGGGCTATTTTGGCATCCCGTGCAGTCTCCATGGGCCTCGGTCAATGCGCTTTGACCGAGGTCCTCGTCATTCCACGCCGGCTGCCATGGCCACTGGTTCAGGGTGTTTTTGATCGTTGTTTTGGAATTTCCAAGGATTTGTTCAACTCGATACAGTCAAGGTTCTTGACAGTCTTTTGTGGATCCGATTCGGATCACGTACCCATCTAGAGAGGTGGGCATGCAAGCTATTTCATCATTCATACCTAGCTTTCGTTTGAGGTTTTCCAAACCATCTAAGCATCATCCTTCTGCATTCGCGCTAGTCCGCAAAACATCTTTGATGTGTACCCCACCATTTTGTTAGTGTTACGCGGGCACTTCCGACGCTGAAGTATGAAGCAGATGTTGTAATCCCTATGTAGCATGCAAAGCTTGTCCATGCATGGTAGCACCTGTAGATATGACAATTTGCAAAGCCCGAAAAGAAGGAATCACACAGCTGCAAGAGACAGAACACATGAGACTTGAGAAAGAAATCCACCATGGAAACCTTAGACTCTGCAAAATTGAAAAAGAAAGGGTACGGGTAAGAGAGAAAAGCACTTTGGTGGACGTGGAGGTCAAGAAGATGGAGGACGAGATAAAGGAAGAGTTTCTCACTGAAAACACTAGAATAGTAAGGCACGGTGTGTATGATCATACTGACAAGTTTTAGGACTATCGTCATGAATTGGTTAGTCTGATGCCTTGGCTTGGATCGCATATTACTAAGCATAGTGACCAGGGTAGCACATTTCATATGGTGAAGTGTGTGATGCCAACCACAACAATAGATGGTGGGGATGCTCCAATAACCCTAATGGAGGACAGGCTAAAGCTCTACATGGGTGGTGCAACCACCTGACTAGCCAAGGGAAGGATAGTCTTAGCACTCCCGACAGTTGGAAGGGAGTGCATGACTATAAATTATTCTGCCCAAGAGCTACCCAATATTGGAGATGCACGCAAAAGTAGAGAGTCACAAGGTCTACAACTGCACACGGGGGGCTGTGCTGCCGTACACATTGGCCAGAAAGTGACTGTTGAAGTCACTGTTCATGATGGGATGATCAACTTGAGGCCAAATGGAGCAGGTGGTGGACATTTAAGATGCGATTTATGGGCAAGATTTTGGAAAATCTACTACCAAGAAAGAATTAGTGAAAAGGAATTGGGGGAATGGTCAAATTTGAATTCAAAAGCTACTATAAAATGCAAAGGGCTACCCAGCAAACAACACTTAGTCATTTTAGAATTGAGAAATTAAGCAGAGCCCTATGCATTGTGAGAAGATCCCTGAGCATTGTGAGCCGAGCATTGATTGAGCCCCTAAATTTGTGAGTAACAAATTACAGCCCAGATATAATGACAGTAACTAAGAATGGTTTGGGAATAGAAGAGGTAACCATTGGCGAGGCTGCACAGGCCCTAACTATGGACAATGTTCCAAAAGGTGTCGTGGTTGTGGCAGAGATCTGCAAATCACCACATATGCCAAGACCCAAGAAGGATAAACAAGCAATGCCTCCCATATGCGCGTCCCCGAGGAACCCGTTGTGCAGAAAACTATCGATGGAGAGAAGGGTAAAGCTGTCACGATAGAAACATATGAAGAAGAATAATATTTGCAAGCCCTTATCATTATAGAGGAAGAAGACAAAGGAATGGAGGTGGATATTCAACCTCCACACTCTGCGAAAAAATTGCCCGCATATGTCCCCCTGCGAAAAGGGGAGGCCAAAGTGCCCAAGGACCTGGATGAAACCAAGAGTTCGCTCCAGACTCTGCTCCTCCTAGATGGCATTATGTTTGAAGACACACACCTGGGCCTTGTGCCAACCATGAAATTTCAAGATTGGGACCTTGCTGACTACGAGAAGTTCCCTCACCTGGATATCGGGAACCTCATGAAGCAAAACACTACGAGGGTGGTGACAATGTTAGAGCCACAAAAGTGGTTGTGCGGAGTGGAAAAGGTCGGGCTACTGAACCTACTATGGGTGTCGCATTTCCACTGTGCCCCAAACCCATTTTCATCATCATGCCGCTGCTCTACCTGGTGCATGATGGGTATATATGGCTAGAGGATCCCATCCCCATCATGGAAGACCTAATTCCTCACATTTCTCAGCTACCATACAAAGGAAAGGACCCCGCGACCATATCAAAAGGGAAGGGTACTGATTTGGCCCTCGCGGAGGCCATGAAGACGAAGTACAAGCTGGAGAAGAAGAAGAGGGGCTACGCCATCTCCAACATCAAGGAAAAAGAAGTATGTGTAGCAACCCAAATCCTGGCAAGAAAATTTATGCGAAAGTGTCGTGCAAACGAGGTACCTCAATCGGTGATCACACTGGCCGAGCAGTGCACGGAGGGGGTCCAGCTTAACTAGGCTGAAGTCCTCTACACAAAATTCTTGAAGAATTGTCGCAAATCCCAGGAGCAAGGTAAAACCTTCCACTATGCATGGTTGTTACTGTCCATAGTGCTCGTAGCAGGGGAATTGTCATAGGATAGTCAATTCCCCATAATTGACAGATATTTACCGGAGGCCGTGAAGTATGCTTCACTCTGGGTCACGAAGGATGCGAAAAGGATACGTGACAGCAAGATCTTCTGAGTGCTCATGGAGATGAACATCCACACGTGGATCAACCAGAAGCCGTGCTTTTCACCCATGGTGTACAATAGTGCACAGAGTTTTGCAGAATTCAAGGCAGACATGCACAACATCTTTATCAAGGCACAAAAGGATACGAAGAAGCAATGGACAAAGCTACCCTTTGTAGCCACTAAAGATGCTATTTTCAATGTCTTGGAGGCATGGCCACCAGAATGGCATGCCCTGAACATTGCAGAACATGAGAGGTCGGCAACATAAAAGAAGAAAGACGATGCCAAGCTATGCATTGCATAGTTGGTCGAGAAGATGCGGAAGGAAACAACAGCAGTTGAGGTATGGGCAGTACAGGAAGCAGCAAAGAAAGCCGTCGAGCAGAAAAATTCCACAAAAGTAGTCGAAGTAGCACAGGAAGTAACCACGAAGGTGGGTGAGAGCCAAGCAATGCCATCGAAGGGGTAGGAGGCAAAGGAAGTAGAAACAGGAGAAGGAAGCACATAACCAGGGACTGTGTCTGCATAGTTGAAGCACCCACACATGGCAAAGCGAATAGGACTAAGGAAGAAGGTCAAGGCCTCGAAATTGGCCATTGACCCGATCACCCTAACTAAGGGTGATCTGAATGACATCAGAGAGATGGTGCGCGATGTCACAAATGAGGCCCTTCAAGATTTCACACAGGAGCACCAGACTGTGTTGAGGGACCTCAGAGCACAATTGCAGGATTTACAGGTGCACCCCCCTCAGGTTGGAACCCTTTCAACACACCTCGCAGTAGGATCCTCAGAAACAAAGCAAATTTTGCACGCATAGATAGCAAACACAATAGTGTTGTCGGAAGGGGCCCTAGTGACATCGAATGAGGCTGATAGATTTTCGGTTAGCACGATGAAAGGACTTGGCCTTAATCTAGTTTCCCTTTTGTGTGAGACACTCTATTTGTTACAAGATGGGATAGCGGCAGAGCTGAATGCTAGGAAGAGTCACGCAATCCAAGTCCTCAATGAGCAAAAGATAAAGATGGAACACCTCAACTTGCAGTGCAACAAATTGGTGTCACAAAATCAACAATTGGTGCAGGTGGTAGACGACGCTTGTTGAAGCGTCCCAGAGCTAGCCATCCCAACAGATCTGCTAGTGGAGGTGCAGATCCATAGGTTAGCAATAGGAGTCCGTGAGGCTATGGAAGAAATGACCAAGGTTCAACTGGAGCTGAATCTTCATATCGTTGAGCTATAGTTAAAGGCGCAGCCATCCACTCCAATGGAAGTTAGAGAACAACGTGCTAGTGCTATCACAGCAGGATTGATGGAAATCGGGGGTGCATTGCGAAACTATACCAGCATGTTGGAACAAGCACTTGAGGTCCTCACAACTCTGTAGGAGGACCCCAACATTCAACGCGTAGAGATAGAAGCACGAGAACTCCAACAACAATACAACATTGTCCAAGGAATTGCCCAGACAGTAGTCCTCACTCAAAGGCTTGTGAAGATGCAGAAAGCTAAAGCACTGAAGGAGTAGGTGGACACGACGTGACACTAGGAGGAAGTTCTCAAAGTGCGGGTTCAGCCTTGGATCAACGAGTCCTTCACTATCACAACAAATGTCGAAGGAAATCTCACACACATATAGGGGATGCACACATTAATGCAGAGAAGTACCCCAGACACAGAGGTCTAAGAACAACGGATGCAGCAGATCCAACAAGCGGAAACTCAGTGCGTTGTTGACCTCAGCACAGTTTGAGAACAGTTGGAGGAACTCTGTGCAAATATTGTCGCACTGACAGAGTGACTCGAGGGAGAGTCACGATATTTGTGTTGGGGGCCTATTGGGCATGGAATCCCCCCAAGGCATGTTTTGGGGCTCAAAGCCCAAGTTTTGATCTAATATTGTTGTAAAGACTCCATGAATTGTGGGTGCGGAGCACGAAATGTATGATAGAGTCACAGGGTTGTCTGCCCTAGTCTTTTAGTGTAATGTCAGCCTATCCATGGTCTGCGGACCATGGGATTGTATAAATAGAGTGAGGCTCTAAGTGTAGAAGACAGAATAGTGGAGTAGTAGAGAGAAGAAAGAGTCTAAGTGACTAAGTGTGTCTTGTGTCATAGGGTAGGAGAAGGCTCTGCAGTTGAGTGTGTAGAGTCCTAGTAGTCTGCAGCTGAGTGTGCAGACCCCTGTAGTTGAGTGCACAGGGCAAAGTCGAGTCCGTAACCAGGGAAGAAATCAATAAAGAGAAGTTTTTGTTACCAATTTGTGTATCTATTCTTGGGTTAATGTATGCTTAATATAAATTATGAATATATTATTTCTTTACTGCACGCACATGTATGAATGGTTTATATTGTTAAGTATTGTAGGTTTTAACCCCATACAAAAATTACTTGCATACGAATTCTAAAGCACAGAAAATAAACAATGCGAGAGCATAACACATATACACAGAGATTTTCCCCTGGATCCCAAAACCGGGACTGCCAGCTTGATTTTTCATTATGTTCCCTTCAATGTTATAATACATATTTATACATGTCGAAGCATCTAATACCATGGACCAAAAACCATCGCGTCCAAAACCATGTGCTAAACTCATGCACAAAACCATAGGTGGGTTCACCCAACCTAACATAGGGTCCAAAACCAAAATTTTCCAGAGCGCTGCCCCGGACCCCATAGAGTGGGGTGACCTACACCCCTCAAACCCCCTGTGACCCCCCTACCACTACACAATTGGCGCAATGAAGGGGGGGCTTCGCCCCCCCTTTAACCCCCCTAATTAACTACGTGGGCTAGTCGTGGAAAGAACATAACACAACCCAACATTCTCCCACTTGTTGTTTTCTTTCCACAGGGGGCCACAAGAGAGCTTAGTCACTTATCCAGCTCTGCAACACCCATTGTTTCTCTACACCAAGAGAACTTCTTAGAGCGCGCATATTTTTTCAATGCATCTGCAGTATTCTTCAAAGTGTCCACCTTTACCAGCAACACCTTTTTGTCTTCTATCATATCCCTCACAAAGTGATACTGAACATCAATATGCTTTGTCTTTGAATGATATTCAGGGTTCTTTGCCAAGAAAATTGCACTTTGGTTGTCACAGTCTATCCTTATAGCTCCCTGTACTAACCCCATACTTGAACACAATCTCTACAACCAAACTGCTTCCTTGCTTGCGTGAGTGGCTACCATGTATTCTGCCTATGTAGTTGATAGTTCCACTACAAATTGTTTCTTACTCATCCAACTGACTGCACCTCCAAATAGGTTAAACACATACCCACTTGTAGATCTTCTCTAATCCTGATCTCCAGCTGTTATGAAACCAACTCAAGAAAAGATAAAAAAGATAGATCAACGCCTTAGAATTCGGCCTCTTCGAGGGGGCAATCTCCTTTATATTACATAAATGAAAAATTCTTGGATGATTCAAATGAAAAAACCTCCTTTCTATATATAGGAGTCTGAGTAACAATATAATCCAGCCGACCTAACAATAATAATATAAAGCCACAAAAATAACAATAGAGGGATTCTATGGGGCACAGTAATAACAATATGGGGGCAATAGGGGCACAACAATATTAATGAGGGGTATAACTACAATAGTAATGGGGTAATCACTAATATTATAGGGACCCAACATGCCCCTCTCCTTCAAAAAAGTGTTGTCCTCAACGCTTGAGTAGTTCTGGATACCTCTGCATAAAATTTTCATCCTCCCATATGGAATCTTCAGCAGATAAGTTCTTCCACTTGATAAGATACTCTAAAATTGATAGATTTCGTAGCTGTCGAGTTCTTGTTTCTGTGACTGCTTTCGGTTCCAATATAACTTTTCCTTCCTCGTCAAGTTCTGGCAATATTGTTTGAACTGGGAGCTTGTCGCCTATAACCTTCTTTAAACATGAAACATGGAAAACTAGGTGCAATCAAGAAGCTGCAGGAAGCTCTTATTTGTATGCCATAGTACCAATCTTTTGCAACACCTTGTATGGACCATAATACTTTGGTGATAATTTATTATCCTTCTTAGCTTGCTTAAGGGACATTTGCTTATATGTTTGTAGCCGTAGGAATATCCAATCACCTACATCAAAACTTCTTTCACTACGATGTTGATCTGCCTGTTGTTTCATTCTATTTTGTGCCAACACGAGGTTATCCTTTAAGAGTTGGAGGACTTGTTGTTGATGTTCAATGTGATGTTCGACTGCCTGAACCTTAGAATTTTCTCTTAAATATGATGTGATGGATGGTGGTTGATACCCATAAAGTGCCATAAATGGGGTCATTTTTGTTGTTGTATGGAAGGAAGTGTTATACCACCATTCAGCCAGAGGCAACCATTTGACCCATTGTGCCTGTTTATCAGATAAAAAGCAACGAAGATATCCTTCCAAGCATTTGTTTACTATCTCAGTTTTCCCATCAGATTGAGGGTGATAAGATGAGCTATAAGCTAACTGAGTACCAAGACAAGAAAATAATTATGCCCAAAAATTTCTAGTGAAAATGGGATCTCTGTCACTTACAATAATCTTTGGGTTTCCATGTAGCTTTTGAATTGTTTTCGTAAATGCAGTAGAAACTGTACTGGATTTAAATGAATGTGATAATGCACAAAAGTGTGCATACTTGGTAAGTCTGTCAATTACCACCATGATGACACTCTTTCCCTCAGACTTGGGTAAACCTGTGATAAAATCCATTGAAACCTCCTCCCAATGTTGGCTTGGAATGGATAAAGGTTGTAATAGACCCTGTGTCTTAATTGTTTCAACTTTATTTTGTTGGCAAACCAAACATTCCGCCACAAACTTTTGAATGTCTGATTTAAGGCCATCCCAAAAAAATTCCTTCTTAACCCTGTGGTAAGTTCTTAGAAATCCTGAGTGCCCTCCTAAGGGAGAAGTGTGAAATTCCATAAGAATCTTTTGTTTTAGCTAGGAATTCTTACAGAGGTATAAGCGATATTTGTACCATAACAAATCATTTTGCCAGCTAAATGTATCAGACGTATTGGAATCTTGTTGTAACTTTCAAATAAGTGCCCACACTTCTTTGTCATTCTTCCATTCCTCCCTTGCTTCATTTATCCAATCTGGTTGGATAATAGAAATGGCGCACAACAATGCTTCCACATCCTCATCCTTTCTTGAGAGTGCATCTGCCACCACATTTTGCTTCCCTTTTTGTAGATGATTTCAAAGTCATAACCCAACATATTTTTGACCCACTTTTGTTGCTCTTCAGAAGATAATCTTTGTTCTAAAAAGTATTTAAGGCTATCATGATATTTTTTTACCTTGAAGTGTCTTCCCATTAGGTGGGTCGCCATTTCTTAAGTGCATGGAGTAGTGCCAACATTTCCTTCTCATAAATAGCTTTGATTAAAAACTTTCCCTTGATTGGACGACTTTCAAAAGCAATTGGTCTTTCATCTTGCATTAGAACAACACCAATTCCATTTCCTGAAGCATCACATTCCACAATAAAGGTTTTTGTGAAGTTCGGTGTAGCTAAGACCGGTGCTTGGCACATTGCCTCTTTAAGATGTTCAACGGCCTTTGTTGCTTCCAGAGTCCATGAAAATGCATCTTTCTTCAATAATGTTGTTAGAGGTGCTGATATTCTCCCATAATTCTTAACAAACTTGCGATAATACCCTGTCAACACGAGAAATCCTCGCAGATGCTTTATGGATGTGGGGATTTTCCATTCCTTAATGTCTTTAATTTTGCTAGGGTCTGTCGTGGCGGAAAAAGTCGTTTGTGCGGACACAACTGACCTCCCTAGGAGTCTAAACTCTCTAGCGACAAACAAGACAAAATGGAGTGATCTTTCTCTAAATATACCTTTGAAAACATGAAAACTACAAGTGTTTAGGCTTACCTTATTCCAAAACGCGGTTGTTGTAGTCCGTCCTTGCCGATCCGGATGAGCTCCTCCTTCAAGTCAATTCCTGCAACCACAAACAATCAAACAATTACCAAGCACTTGCATTTCATATAATAAAACATATATCCAACATGCAGACCAAGGAACACATGAAATAACTCATTAACACAAGCTATTGAGAAAAATAAACCAGTTTGTATTAATAACGAAACAAAGAAACTCTTACAACCTGGCCTTGGTGTTGTGCAAGTTCCTCCCAGGGTCCATCAAGGGTTTTCCTCTACTTTGACAAAGCTCACCCACTTCCAAGTAGAATCAAGCAAAGACAATCTCTCCTCACAAGGTTCTAAATGGGAGTCCTAATTCCTGCAGCATTTACCCAAAGAAAATGTATAGCTCCAACCTCCTCTTCCTCTGGCTCAATGTCTTTATTTATAGTGCTGTAAAGAGGTTATTCAGGTCCACCATCAATGGGATAATCCCCCTCTTTGGGTGGGATAGCTCCCTTATTGATGGGATAAGTTCCCCCTTAATAGAGATACATGAACCAACTGGAGGCGCATCCAAATCATCAAATCGACCTCTAGAAAGTTCTAGAAGTAACCACAAGTAACTTTTTTAAGATGAAACTCGCGCATTTTGCCTTTTACAGAAGGATGCACCTGTCCCTTAACATACAGAGCGTCCAAGGACGCACCTTTTGTGAACATGGTCAGCGTCCCCGCAGGTAAGGCTAGAGAGAACCTGCGACCCCAGAGATAAACATATTTTTTACAAGACTTTCTCTCTTCTTTGAGTTTGAGATGGATAACAGAGGCATAAGACTTGCCTAAGAGGGTAGCATGACTGTTGATTTGAGCCATACTAACTGTAAGTGGTCATGGTGACATTTTTTAGTGTAACAGATTGCCCCCTAAAGTGCGAAGCCTGGAATAGATTAGGGTTTTGTAATTCTAGGAAGGGTGAAGCGCTTTATCATTTCAAGGATTGTCTTGTGGATGACCTGGTTGGAACCTGCAATTTTCAACACAAAATACATGTATAAGATTATATCATTACTGAGGTAGGCATTCCCATACTCAGATTCAAAACTTTAACTAATGGACTAACTATTCTGATACAAGAATGATCTTGCAGTACATCATTTTTATAGACTTTTGTAGACACAGTATGGACGCAGCCATCTGTTTATGATTAGTCTACATAGATAATGAATACAAAACTCCTTGCAGCCTGGATGGTAGAAACTAGATCCAGGGTCTTCACTTCTACTTCCCGAATTGGTACGATTCTAGCCATGTGATTAAATGATTTGATGTCGAACATGTTAGAAACCACTTGATTACCAGTCGATGATGTAAACTATTAACAAGCGTGAGAGAGACCACCAGTAATGTCAATGGTTCTCAAAGTACCAAGCACAACCCGTGAAATGTGAATAGATGTTTTGATGTCGAACACTTCACGGAATCCTTTGATCGAAAGTCAATGATGTAAACTGACGTCAAAGGCGAGAAACCTGCCATTGATGCATGCAGACTTCAAGGTACTGTCGATTCCTAAGTCATCTTTCTAGATAATGTGTCGATGTCGATAGAAAGCGACCCGTTGCAGGCAAGCCCGCAACACGAAATCATTGTTCAAGTTGAAGAAATGTTGCTGTAAGGACTGACTCAGGGATGGTCAAATGGATGACAAGTATTTTGCAGATGAAAGTTTTGCTTGCAGACCTCTTGAACACATAACGACACGACAGATGGCTTGGTGACGAATAACTCAAAGTTAATCCCCGGAACCCGGTTAAAGACTTTCAAAGTGGTTTGATCAACTGTGAGGTAAAAGATTTCCCAACCCAGGTGAATGAAAAAGTGTCGTGTTCAAGAGTGGTAATAAAGTTTCTTCTGAGACAAAAGGTAACAAACAGGTTCATTCTTCTCTCTTTTCCCCCACCATTTCTGGCAAGTACCTCTTTATTTTTAACAAGCTTGAGGAGGATAACATATGCTTGATTATAAGCTCATCCTTCGGACGAGTCCAACCTAGTTTAAATTCGAACCCTAGGAAGGAGTGGTTCGTTCCTGTTTGTAATTGAACAGGTCCTCTACTGTAAAAGTTTAACGAGCCCAGTATAGGAGAAACTCGGCGTTTTTCAATTTTAGAGAGTCTGAAAAAAAAACTAAAGGAGACTCCACGTTGAACTTTTTCGTAAATTTGTGTCCCTCAAGCCCGAAAAAGTATAAAATAATACCTGGGGGAACCGCTTGATCTTGCGACCAAGGAGTACTTTCATAATAGTGTCGTTGACCTGAAAAGTAAAAAGCGATCAAGGACACGTCGTTTTATTTCCTTATCGAGTTTGAAACGACAAAAACCCGGCAATCTTTTCCTGATTTTACGGTCAGAAAAGAGCTAAAAGGGGACCGTCTTTTAATTCCGTTTTAACGAGTGTAAAAGAAACGCTCGGCAATCTTTTCATGTTTTAGGAGTCAGAAAAGGGCTTAAAAGATGACTCTGATATTTTATTTGTGAAAAAATTACAATTTCCCTTGAAATCCCTTTGTTCTGCACAAAAGCGACACATTACTCATACCTGTTTAAAATAGGCAAAAATACATCGAAAAACATCTTTTCATGGTAAAAAATGAACTAATTCATCCAAAAAACCTATAAAAAGACCTTTTACCATATCATTTTTACCGTTTGACTTTGGAGGTTGAAAAAGGAGCTTTTGACAAGAAACTTCCCGTGGTCGCTGCGGAAAATCTGACCGTCGGAATCGAACGCCGTCTCATCCAGGTATTTTACACATCCTACTCTGCATTTCTATCCGTTTAGAATTAATTTTTAGGTCTTAGTTTCATTTTTTGGGGGGGTTTTGGTTTTGGAATGCGCCTCTCGGCGGACGCAGGTGCCCTTCGGGTGACCTGCGTCCCCCGACTTTTTCTCATACGGGAAAACGGTCGGAAGACGCAGCCCGCCTTCAGGCCAGCTGCGTCCGGGCGCCCTGTGCTACAAAGCCGGGGTGCGTCTTCCGAGAAGTGCGCATTTCAAAACCCCAACTCCCTCAAAAAACCACCAAAAATTCCCAAATCAATTTCTAATTGCTATTTTTGATATGCAGGGCATTAATCATGTTAGACTGGAGAGAAAGAGAGCATGTAGAGGAAGATGAAGCTGCAATAAATCACCAACCTTCTCTGGATGCCCTAAGAGCATGCGGATTATACAAATATTGGACCATACCGGGCATGAGGGGCCAGGTAAGATTCTTGGAATGGCTGGTTGAGCGATGGAACGTTCAAGAACAATGCTTTTACATAGGAGGGCACCAGCTCGAGATAGAGCCCTCGGATGTATACTTTCTCACTGGCTTGCCGAACAGAGGTGAGCAACTCAGTCTTGCGGGGACTAGGCCGGGTGGCCAATCCCTTGATAGTCTCCGCGAGGATTGGTGCACACGTGGGGCTCACCATTCAAAAGGCATAGAGATAAAACACATCACTCTACCGGAACTCAAAGTCATAGCGTTCACGGTTACCAGAATTTGCGGCGCGGCCGCTTTACACATTGCTTCCGGATCCCAAATGCGGATGGCAATTGACTGTTACCAAGGCACCATTTTCAACTGGTGTGAAGCTGTGTCGGCTCATATGAAGAGCCAACTGACCAAGGCAAAGAACGGACGACTAAAGACTTTTGGATATGGGCCTATAGTCGTGAGCTTTGCCTTGGAGAGAGTTCCAATGTTGATCCCTCAGCAACTCACTGTTGATATCTTGGGTCCTCGGCAGCCAAAGCTGATACGATGGGTTGCGGTGATGGCCCGGCATCCTGACGAGGGTGCGACAGTGGTTCGATTCTCAGATAGTTACTTTCACTGGTTAGAGGACCAGGTTTTTTCGATACAGGACTTTCCGTATGCCGGAATGGATTTCAGAGGTGATCCGGACATGGTTCTTCCACAGGGAGAACAATGGGATGACAGAGGTACTTTTATTTTCACAAGTTTTCTAATTATGTATTTTTTATTTTTCATATATATCGTCTCAAAACTAACAGTAAAATTTTCAAAATGCAGATGTTGGTCCACAGCGTCCAGCCAACCTCCGGCCTTTTGATAGACTACATCCAGCTGCACCGGTACCGGCCCCACAGGACGCGGCTGCAGACGTACTAGCTGAGTTGGAGCATGATCTAGAGCGTCTCACGGCAGACATACCTGAGACTACTATGGACGACATTCCTATCAGACTTCAGCGCTTCGTAGTCGCGGTCCCTGGACCGTTTAGGAGATTTTTGCGTAAGGTAGCCCGCGCAGTGGTGTCATACAGAGAGCACCACCAGTGATTGACTAGTCACTTTTGTAGTCACATGTGACATTTTGACTTTTTGTACTATCATTTTGCCGATCATAAGGTGTTTTCAACCTATGATCGAAGACGATGTATATATTTTTTGACACACTTCTATCTATATATATCACTATTACCGGCTTATCTTGTTTAACATATGTGATGAAATGTTTTTAAATTTACTTGCATGATTATCGTAAATGTCTGTCCAACATTCGAGAAGCAATTGCATCTGCTAATGTATTCAAAGACCTTGGAATATGTTGATATTCAATGTAATCAAATTCACGTTCCAAGAGACGCACTCTCAAAAACAACCTTAATAACACAGGATTCCTAATGGCATAAACTCTATTAAGCTGTAATACAACAAGTTCAGAATCTAACCTCACTGTCAAACGTCGAATTCCAAATGAAATAGATTCGGATAATAATTCAATCACTGCACTGTATTCTGCAATGTTGTTCGTTGTTTGACCGAGGCTTACCCCATGCATAGAAACTAACTCGTCAGAGGGCGAATAGATAACCCAAGCTGCGGAAGAGATGTTCCGTGTACTACGACAAGCACCATCAGCAAATCCAATATATGTTTGGAGAGGCGTCGACATCTGCAATATCAAGAGTAAAACCAAGATAAGCCAGAATAACGACGAAAAAAACCACACTCTCTAAGCTAAGCACACTGACTAAACTAACACACTTGCTAGCTAGAAAGAAAATCTAACCTATCTAAAAATTTCTCCATTCCCATCATTTAAGCATAATACCTCTTTAAATAAAGTCCATTTCTGGGTTTACCCAAAGAGTCCCCATCAAAGTCAACTAGCTCATAAGCCCCTTTTGCTAGCTTTCGCTTTACAATGTAGGGCCCATGCCACATGGGAACGAATTTTCCGGCACCTAGCTTATCGTTAGCTTGATCATATAATAGTACTAGGTCTCCTTCCGAAAAACTTCGAGGGGTTACATTTCTATCATACTGAGCTTTCATTCGTTTCGCGTGAGTCTCGATTGCCAATGTAGCGTCACGTCGAGTCTCATCTAATTTAGCTAAGTACAATAAACGTGTCTCCTCTTCGGAAGTAGCTGGAAGTAATTCGACAGCCATTTGAAGTGATGGGATTTCGCATTCAATGGGTAACACAGCTTCTAAGCCATAAACTAGCTGGAATGGAGTGAACCCTGTTGAATTTTTCACTGAGGTTCGGTATGCCCATAGCGCTGAAAATAACATGTTGTGCCAATTCGACCGATGAACACCAATGGTTCGTCGGATCATGGTAACTAGAACTTTGTTGATAGACTCAACCAAACCGTTGGCTTGCGGATAATAAGGAGTAGAGCTATCGTGGCGCAAACCAAGCTGGCTTGTAAGCTCAGTCATCATGACATTTCGAAAATGGCTCCCATGGTCAGTAATGATTGCTTGTGGGACACCAAACCTAGTTATGATATGATTGAATACGAAAACTGCAGCTGTTTTGCCGCTTGCGTCGAATGTAGGCATCGCCTCGGCCCACTTAGTAAAATAATCAACCGCAAGGATGATATACGCATGCCCCCCGGCCGAGTGAGGGTTACAAGTAATAAAGTCGATACCCCATTTGGCGAATGGACCAACGGCAATTATAGGGTGGAGAGGAGCAGGTGGAGCGCGCATCTTGCGATCAAACACTTGACAGTTGTGGCACTTCCTGACTGCAATGATACAATCTTTAAACATAGACGGCCAGAAATAACCAGCGCGCAACACCTTCTGAGCTGTGGCACACCCAGACATATGACCGCCACATGCTCCAGAGTGACAATCATTCAAAACCCTCTCAGCCTCTTCGTGAGTTAAACAACGTCGAAAAACTAAGTCTGCCCCCCGGCGATAAAGTGTATCTCCAATAATTTTGTATGGCTGGGATTGAAACCGAATTTTTCGACGTTCCGCTTTGGAAGCTTCAGGCCGAAAGGTTTGGGTTTGGAGATAAATGATTATATCCCCATACCACGGATCTACAGTACTGATAAGAAACAAAGATTCGTCCGCAATGGACTCCTCTGCCACAGTCTCTGTGTCAGCACTCGGGAAATCACACATCAATTCCGCAAAAACTAAGGATTTCTTAGACTTGGACTTCTCGAACTCCAAGTCGAACTCTTGCAGGATAACAATCCATTTAGAGTACTTGCCCCCTAGCAGTTGTTTTGTCAAAATATAAATCATAGGGTTGCAATCTGAAATAACTGTAGTTTTGCGGAGAAGAATGTAGTGACGGAAACGCTGGACAGCTTGAACGGCTGCCAGGGCCAATTTCTCCACATGCGAATATTTTAGCTCAGTTGGATTCAAGGTCCTACTAAGATAATATATCACATGCTCCGCTCCGAATTCATCTTCTTGAACTAACACCATTCCAATGGTGGAATGCGAAGCTGCGAGGTATAAGAAGTAGTCTTGGTTGTAGTTGGGAGGATGCAATAACGGTGCATGGGTTAACGCGTGTTTAAGTGCATCAAAAGATTGTTGGGCAATCTCGTCCCAAAAGAATTGTGCGTTCTGTTTCAACAACCGTGTAAAACCTTTAGTGACCTCGGCGTAGTTTGGGATGAATCGGCGTAAAAAGTTCGCTTTCCCTTGCAAACTTTGGAGTTGGCGCAAACTCGAAGGAGGAGGCAATTTGATGATAGCCTCGACTTTCGAGGGATCGACGCGAATGCCGGCTTTTGAAACAACAAATCCCAGCAATCGACCTGTTTCTATACAGAAAACACACTTGTGGGGATTCAACCGAATTCGATAATGCCTACACCTCATAAAGATTGCTCGTAGGTGGACAAGGTGATCAGCTCGATGTAAAGAATGAGCAGGCAAATCATCGAGATAGGGTTGCACAATGTGCTTGATATCATGAAATGCATAAGACATCGCCCGTTGAAAAGTGGCCCCGGCATTCTTAAGCCCAAAAGGTAACTTGCAATAAGCAAATGTCCCCCATGGACAAATGAATGCCGTTTTTGGTTGGTCGGCAGGTAGAATATTGATTTGATTATAGCCCGAAAAACCATCCATGAAGGAAAACATTTCACTTCCGGCACAATCATCAATAATTTGATCGATATAAGGCGTAGGATAGTTGTCTTTTGGACAAGCTCGATTTATATCCCTATAGTCGATACAGATTCTTATTGTTCCTTGTTTCTTGTTGACCGGAACAATATTCGATACCCAATCCGTTAACGGGATCGGATAAATGAAACCTGCTTTCAACAGCTTTTCGACTTCTGCTTTAATTGCAGCCGCTTTTCGAGGGTGAATTTGACGCAACCGTTGCCGGACGGGTTTAGCATCCGGGTAGGTCTTTATTTCATGAATAACAATGGCAGGATCAATTCCTGGCATTTCCTCGTAAGACCAGGCAAACACGTCGCGGAATTCTTGGAATAGGGCCTTGTAAGTTCGGATTTCTTCTTCAGTACATGCGGCACCTATATGAATGTTTTCCTCGATTCCGGGCTTCACTGAAATATCAATGGGAATAGTACGAGAAATATTCCCTAAATTCAGCTCTGAATCAGAATGTTTCGTTGGATCCTGAGCGTCTTTGACATATTCAGCGGTAAAGATAGATGAAAAATCATTTTCAAATGCATCATCCTTAGGTAAAAACGAAGATCTGTGATGGAGATCTTCCCATGGTAGATCGTCTACACTTAGGATTTCGCGAAGTTGTTCGTCAGATGACACGACTTCGGGAAACGTTATCCGTTCTAAGGGTGAGGTGAAAAGTGACTCTTCACTGACCACATTCATTTGGTCGACTTCGGTTGAATGAAAGTCAGTAAAAGACATGAGAGCTTCATAAGCAATTTCATATGGACTCAAAGGCATAACATCACCGAGTGAGTCTATCTCAGAATCAGATGGGACGAACCAAGGATCATCATAAATAATGTTTTCTGAAGTAATCATATGAATGGTTGCAAACGAAGGATCTGCGCTGAGAGGAGGGAGAGGAAAAGTTCCCAGTAAATCGGAATCCTTAACTAAACCTACACCAACGTCCCTATAAGGGATTGTCGTTTTACCAACATGCTGGATATTCTCTGAAGAGGCTGGGTCGGATGAAAAGTATGTCAGCTGATCAATAGTCACGATCTTACCGTTATGTGGAAACTTAATTACTCTGAAGACCGATGAAACGACCGCTGTCATAGCATATGACCAACTTCGACCCAAAAGAAGGTTGTAGTCTAGAGGGGCATCAACCACTTCCACATCCAGACTAACGGTTTTACCTTCAACCCCTATAGGCAATTCTTGTAGAATACCAAACGGACGGAACCCACGGCCATCAAAGGCCTTAAGGATGGTGGGGGATTGGTTCAACGAAGGAGAACCAAGCGATCTCCAACATTGAATCGACATAATACACGTAGAAGCTCCCTCATCAATCACAGTCCGATGAATAGGCCTGTTTTTGACTATCACTGGAATTTGGAAAGCCATTTGATGGGGGAGACGTGGTGTACTATTTTCTAGATCAAATATCATTAGGTTCGGGTCCTGAACATCGACAGCTCCGATAGCCGACAAAAGCAATTTCCGTTGTGCTGGGCATGATTGCAGCACTTCGAGTGCCGACATTGCTGAAGGTGAAACAGCTAAGTCCTCAACAATGTTGTAATTCTGGGCTGCTCTCGCATGTGGATTGAAAGCAGACCTTCGAAGTACACCCTTGGCGGGCGGCTTAATCACTAAGTCTGGGTTAGGTTTTTCGATCTGTAGTGGATCGGAACCAGGAGCTGAGGTTGATGGGTTAGAGTGAGAAGATTCTGCTTCCTTGCCATCAACAGGAGCCTTACTACCGTAATCTTGCGATCGAGTCGCAATCCTCACATGAGACATCATCAAAATGGGTTCTTCACTGGCATTCGAAGAAGAACCTATCATCTTATTCTCCTGCTCTGGAAATGGATTTTTTAACACAGCAGGAGTGGGAGAACCTTTGACTATTTTTACAACCTCGGCCCGATGAGGGCAATCTCTCGTAAAATGATCCTCTTCACAAATAAGACAAGGATATCGAGGTTTGCGTTTTTTGTCATTGGTTTCTGACTTTTCAGTTTTCTCCTTTGGAGCCTTGTCTGCTTTAGCCTTTTTCTTTCCTTTCTTCTTTCCACCGTTTTTTCCCAGAAATTCCACTTTTTGCTTTAATTGCTTTTAGATTTTGATTTTTCTTAGTGTTTTCTACCCAGATCCTTTAGTACCCTGTCAAGAATTTTCACCTGGACTTGTTTTGTGAGCTTTGAGTGTTTTAGTGGATTTCAACGAAGTTTAGGCCTAGGGTTTGATTTTTCAATAGGTCCTGTAGTGACTTTGACGGTAGAAAGTTGTCCAGCCTTAGATCTCTCTGGTTAGTCAGCCTTCTTAGAAGTCGGGCCTGTCGAAAAGTCTCCTTGTGTGAGCAGCTTGCCATTTAAGTTGTTTTGGGTCAAATTTCGAATTACTTGTTTATAAAGTGTTGATTTCCATTTTACAAAAGAACAAAAAGATTAGAGTTTTGTTTTGACTAGTTTTTGGTTCTGCAATAAGCTAGTCCTTGATTTGATTGTGATCAAGTAAAACACCTTAGAATAATCATTGTTGGTTTTGGCCTCGTTAAGATTGCTTAGAGTAAATTTACCTTTTAGTTTGCTTATGAGTGCATTTTCATAGATTTTAATAGTTGTTAAGATTGATTTTTGGTTATATTAGATTTATTTGCTTTATTAAAAGAAAAATACAAAAACATCTTCTTTAAAAGTCTTGTTTCAAGTAGCTTTTTGTTTTTGAAAGAGAAAAAGAGTTTTTTCGTGCATGTAAAGAGCGGTCATGTTTTTTATGCTTGGAAAAGACAAATGAATTGTTTCTTTGATTGTCTTCAATTAAGAAGTTGCTTTTATAAAGATTGCATTCTCTCAACTTTTTAGTTAAGCAATTCATCGAAAAAGTAAAGTAGTGGGTAAATCATCCTAGGTGCATTTTGTAGTGGTTTCGAGTCGAGTCAACACACCACTGGTTTCACTTCCATCACCTTTTGACTTAAGAAACAACCTTAAAAGTAACGCTTAAATTAAAATCAATCTAGTAATTTTTATTTTTCTAGGGCTCTGAAACACCAACATAGCTTAGGCTAGGGTCTTGGAGTAGGTGAGTACTTAACTCTCCAAGACTACAAAACCAAACAGAGAGTTTATCTTGAGTAGATTAAATCCAATTGTTTCAGTTATACTCTGGGAAAGCTCCTCTTAAAGGAGAAGCACGAGCTCGTGTCCGAACCAGTGAGGGGATCATTCCTCCCTCGTTGGGAACGACGCCAGACAGTACGTATTACAAACGGTAAACCTCGGATTAACCATTGTCGAGGAGCCAGGGGTCACTTATCGGTAAACCTTGGATTGTTGTCAAGGAGCCGGTAAGGGGATTGGAGCTTGCTACTCTGCCCTTGCGTGCTGTCGGAGTTTAGACTGTTCCCCCAAGTGTAATTGTTGTGATTGGTAACTTTAGTGACCATAATCTTTAGGGTTCTATCGAGGTGACGGTGGAGGGAAGGTCCCACTGTACCTGGAGCAGACGTCGGTTATACTCACTTGGATTTTCCGGGGGGTTCACTTCACTTCGAGACGGTTAAAGTGGAGGAACTTGTGCCGGTCTATTCATTAAGCAGGTTGCCGGGGTAACTGTTCCACCCGCCATTTCTGTACTGAATCCTGCGAGGTTGGGCCTAATCACCAACTAGCGCTTTTGGTCCGGAAGACTACTGTTTGTGTGTGGTTTGACGCTCTAGATTATTTAGGCGTGTGCTTCAAATTTGTTTGCTTCTTTAGAAGACTTTAGGTGGTTTGATTTGAAATTTTTACTTTGTTTTCGTGTGTTGTAGTTAAAAATCTTTAATTGTGGCGGAATTACCGAGACAGTCCCGTAGACTTCGGGGCCAGTCTCCTGAAGTTGTTTCTGTGGCCGAATTGTTGAGAAGATCCCGTAGACTTAGGGGATCCCCTCCTCGAGACGACCCGGGTAATTTAGAAGGGTTAAAGGTCCTTGTAACTCCTCCTAGTGACAGTAGAGTAGGTTCACCTGAAGAAGGAGAATCTTCCTTGGTAGTCCATCTAGATTACCAAAGTTTAGAAACAGGTTACAATCCCGAAACTGTTACAGTTTCCGAGCTTGCTGGTAGTTTTTCATCTGCCAGTGAAACAGGCGAAGAACCTGAAATTTCCGAACCTGTTACTCCAACTTCTAGTGTCCCTGATTCACCGAGAATAGAAAGAATTATCACCGAAAATCTACCTTCTGGTTTGATTGCTATAGAAGAACTTGCTCCAGAAGAAGATATAGGTGTCTCTCACCTTGAAGGTCAACTTACTATTGATCTAAGGGAGCGTGAATCCATCTTTTACAGTCCTCCTAGAAGTACTTCTTGGTACCTTGCGTTAACCAATTTTTTAGACAACTCAGTCGGTTTTTCCACACCTCGTACTCCTTTTCCACCTGGAGGTATTCATACTCCTGTAAATATGTCTGGTCAGTCGTCTGTGTTTACACAAAGTCCTGAATCTTTTTTACACGGCGGTCCTTCTGTTCCCACTGGGTATCAGTCACTTTCTGGTACCTTTGCGGGGGCATCTCCTCAACCCATTGATCATGGGTTATTTGCTGGAAACAGTGGTAATATACCATTGGGTGTAGGAGACATTTACATGATGTCAGGTTCAGTTCCCGTTTCCCAACCTCAAGGTGGCCAATTACCGCCTGGGGGGCAACCGCAGTTAACGCCTGGGGGACAACCTCAAGGTACACAAATTGTGTCTGGGGGGCAACCTCAAAGTCAGTATGTACCTATGGTGAAATACTTACCTCAAGGTCAACCTCAGCCTCAATATGTACCCCAAGGTCAACCTCAGTATCAATATCAACCTCAAGGATGGCAACCTCAAGGATGGCAACCTCAAGGGTATCAACCCCAAAGTTATCAACCTCAAGGGTACCAACCTCAAGGTCAAGGTCAACCCCAGTATCAGTATTTACCTCAAGGTTATCAACCCCAAGGTCAATACTCAAGTCAAGGTTATCAACCGCCTCAAGGTCAGTCATATGTTCTAAGTATGGGAACTGCACCTTACAATTATCAATCCTACCCTCAATCTGGTTATGGATCTCAGTACCCTCAACCTGTTACGGGTCAGTACCCTGGAATGTTAGTGTGGGATCCCTCACAGGGTCAACAGGTGTTGCAGCCAAGTGTACAAATGCTTCCTCAAGCTGGACAACCCGTAGTTTCTGGTCCAACCCAGCAACCGCAACCTGTCCAGCCCAATGTTCAAGCTTCTGTAGCTTCGGTAGTTACTCAGCCGGCAATTGCACCTAGTACTCCATCTCAAACGGCTGCTGCAACTACCGCTACATCAACCATACTTACTTCTGGAGTATCGACGGCTCCAGTTTCTACTGTCCCTGTTACCGCACCTCAGACATCTTTACCGTTGTCTGGATCTACGATTCAAACCACGGTCCAGATGCCTGTAGGTCAGCCTGGTATAAGTACGGTTGTAACTACTCAACCTCAATTTGTTCAACCTCCGTACCAGGGACAGTACCAACCTGGGCAAGCTGTCCAACAACCGGTTTACCAGTATCAACCATATCCTGGGTACACTTATCAACAACCTCAACAACCCCAGTACGGTCCGGTTAATCCTGGTTTTCCAGGAGGATATAATATCCCAAATGCGACTCCTGTTCCTAGTTATCTTGGATATCCTCCTCCTGGGGCTGGTATTGTGACCCAGAGTTTTAGAGATCCTAACCGGCAGTTATCGTTTATTGCAACTCTAGATTTACCCGACTTGACGCGCCTAACGAACGATCCAATTCAATATCTTCAGTTCTAGCCGCCAATGCCAAATAAGTTGCCCAGTGATATACCCAAGTTCGAAGGTAAGTCTGGAGAGGATCTGTCCAATCATGTGATGACTTACCACCTCTGGTGTGCTTCGAATTCTATCTCAGATGATTCCATCCGCTTACGTCTTTTCCAGCGTACACTCATTGGTCTCGCGGCCAAGTGGTAGATTGAGTTACCACGGGCCTCTTTTTACAACTTTAGCCAGTTAGCTACCTCGTTCTTAACTCACTTTCCGTTGCCGGTCAGATACGATAACGGCACGGAGTTATTAACTTCACTAAAACAATCGACGTCCACGTATATTTCTGATCACATTCATGAGTGGAGACGTCGAAGGAGATTAGTGAAAGTTTTTATCCCGGACCAAATCTTAGCTGAATGGTTTGTCAAATCATTATTACCGAAGATTACTGAAGATGTCGCTAAGGCCGGAGTAGTTACTGAGGAGCAAGTCATTGCTCAGGCACAATACCTTGACTTAGTTTACACTCAGTCGGGTACGTTACACGAGAAGATTCCGGATCTTCCAAAGTCGAATCAAATCGCTGCTGCTCCTTCGGGATCTCATGCCGCTGATGGTATGATTGGCATCGTGACTACGAAGAGTAAGAAGAAGTCTTCCAAGGCCTCCAATACTCCAATAATCACTTTGCCAGATTCTCCGACAGGAGAGTCTTCTCCTCCTGAACTTACCGCCGACATCCACGCTGTAGAGTCATCTACGGCGACAAACAAGACAAAATGGAGTGATCTTTCTCTAAATATACCTTTTAAAACATGAAAACTACAAGTGTTTAGGCTTACCTTATTCCAAAACGCGGTTGTTGTAGTCCGTCCTTGCCGATCCGGATGAGCTCCTCCTTCAAGTCAATTCCTGCAACCACAAACAATCAAACAATTACCAAGCACTTGCATTTCATATAATAAAACATATATTCAACATGCAGACCAAGGAACACATGAAATAACTCATTAACACAAGCTATTGAGAAAAATAAACCAGTTTGTATTAATAACGAAACAAAGAAACTCTTACAACCTGGCCTTGGTGTTGTGCAAGTTCCTCCCAGGGTCCATCAAGGGTTTTCCTCTACTTTGACAAAGCTCACCCACTTCCAAGTAGAATCAAGCAAAGACAATCTCTCCTCACAAGGTTCTAAATGGGAGTCCTAATTCCTGCAGCATTTTACCCAAAGAAAATGTATAGCTCCAACCTCCCCTCCCTCTGGCTCAATGTCTTTATTTATAGTGCTGTAAAGAGGTTATTCAAGTCCACCATCAATGGGATAATCCCCCTCTTTGGGTGGGATAGCTCCCTTATTGATGGGATAAGTTCCCCCTTAATAGAGATACATGAACCAACTGGAGGCGCATCCAAATCATCAAACCGACCTCTAGAAAGTTCTAAAAGAAGTACAATTCTACAAGTATAAAGCAGACAAGTAGAAAGTGGAATTCAAAAAACGGTGGAAAGAAGAAAGGAAAGAAAAAGGCTAAAGCAAACAAGGCTCCAAAGGAGAAAACTGAAAAGTCAGAAACCAATGACAAAAAACGAAAACCTCGATATCCTTGTCTTATTTGTGAAGAGGATCATTTTACGAGAGATTGCCCTCATCGGGCCGAGGTTGTAAAAATAGTCAAGTATAAAGCTACTTTAGAAAATAGTACACCACGTCTCCCCCATCAAATGGCTTTCCAAATTCCAGTGATAGTCAAAAACAGGCCTATTCATCGGACTGTGAAAACAAGTCCAGGTGAAAATTCTTGACAGGGTACTGAAGGATCTGGGTAGAAAACACTAAGAAAAATCAAAATCTAAAAGCAATTAAAGCAAAAAGTGGAATTTCTGGGAAAAAACGGTGGAAAGAAGAAAGGAAAGAAAAAGGCTAAAGCAGACAAGGCTCCAAAGGAGAAAACTGAAAAGTCGGAAACCAATGACAAAAAATGCAAACCTCGATATCCTTGTCTTATTTGTGAAGAGGATCATTTTACGAGAGATTGCCCTCATCGGGCCGAGGTTGTAAAAATAGTCAAGTATAAAGCTACTTTAGAAAATAGTACACCACGTCTCCCCCATCAAAAGATTGTTGGGCAATCTCGTCCCAAAAGAATTGTGCGTTCTGTTTCAACAACCGTGTAAAACCTTTAGTGACCTCGGCGTAGTTTGGGATGAATCGGCGTAAAAAGTTTGCTTTCCCTTGCAAACTTTGGAGTTGGCGCAAACTCGAAGGAGGAGGCAATTTGATGATAGCCTCGACTTTCGAGGGATCGACGCGAATGCCGGCTTTTGAAACAACAAATCCCAGCAATCGACCTGTTTCTATACAGAAAACACACTTGTGGGGATTCAACCGAATTCGATAATGCCTACGCCTTATATCGATCATCAATAATCCGCTCCAAAGGCATTCTACTTGTCTGCTTTATACCTGTAGAATTGTCAAGTATAAAGCTACTTTCTACTTGTCTGCTTTTTGAATTCCACTTTCTCCAGCTACTTGTGGGTTTCCACGGACGGAACCCACGGCCATCAAAGGCCTTAAGGATGGTGGGGGATTGGTTCAACGAAGGAGAACCAAGCGATCTCCAACATTGAATCGACATAATACACGTAGAAGCTCCCTCATCAATCACAATCCGATGAATAGGCCTGTTTTTGACTATCACTGGAATTTGGAAAGCCATTTGATGGGGGAGACGTGGTGTACTATTTTCTAGATCAAAGATCATTAGGTTCGGGTCCTAATAGAAATTGTCCTATCACTTCCGGCACAATCATCAATAATTTGATCGATATAAGGCGTAGGATAGTTGTCCTATCCTTGGGTTGGCTTTCCTTCATGGATGGTTTTTCGGGCTATAATCAAATCAATATTCTACCTGCCGACCAACCAAAAACGGCATTCATTTGTCCATGGGGGACATTTGCTTATTGCAAGTTACCTTTTGGGCTTAAGAATGCCGGGGCCACTTTTCAACGGGCGATGTCTTATGCATTTCATGATATCAAGCACATTGTGCAACCCTATCTCGATGATTTGCCTGCTCATTCTTTACATCGAGCTGATCACCTTGTCCACCTACGAGCAATCTTTATGAGGTGTAGGCATTATCGAATTCGGTTGAATCCCCACAAGTGTGTTTTCTATATAGAAACAGGTCGATTGCTGGGATTTGTTGTTTCAAAAGCCGGCATTCGCGTCGATCCCTCGAAAGTCGAGGCTATCATCAAATTGCCTCCTCCTTCGAGTTTGCGCCAACTCCAAAGCCATAGTTTGCGCCAACTCCAAAGCCTGGATTATGGCTTTCCATCCGTTTTTGGTTGGTCGGCAGGTAGAATATTGATTTGATTATAGCCCGAAAAACCATCCATGAAGGAAAACATTTCACTTCCGGCACAATCATCAATAATTTGATCGATATAAGGCGTAGGATAGTTGTCTTTTGGACAAGCTCGATTTATATCCCTATAGTCGATACAGATTCTTATTGTTCCTTGTTTCTTGTTGACCGGAACAATATTCGATTCCCAATCCGTTAACGGGATCGGAAGATTACTACCGTAATCTTGCAATCGAGTCGCAATCCTCACATGAGACATCATCAAAATGGGTTCTTCACTGGCATTCGAAGAAGAACCTATCATCTTATTCTCCTGCTCTGGAAATGGATTTTTTAACACAGCAGGAGTGGGAGAACCTTTGACTATTTTTACAACCTCGGCCCGATGAGGGCAATCTCTCGTAAAATGATCCTCTTCACAAATAAGACAAGGATATCGAGGTTTGCGTTTTTTGTCATTGGTTTCCGACTTTTCAGTTTTCTCCTTTGGAGCCTTGTCTACTTTAGCCTTTTTCTTTCCTTTCTTCTTTCCACCGTTTTTTGAATTCCACTTTCTACTTGTCTGCTTTATACTTGTAGAATTGTCAAGTATAAAGCTACTTTCTACTTGTCTGCTTTTTGAATTCCACTTTCTCCAGCTACTTGTGGGTTTCCACAGACGGAACCCACGGCCATCAAAGGCCTTAAGGATGGTGGGGGATTGGTTCAACGAAGGAGAACCAAGCGATCTCCAACATTGAATCGACATAATACACGTAGAAGCTCCCTCATCAATCACAGTCCGATGAATAGGCCTGTTTTTGACTATCACTGGAATTTGGAAAGCCATTTGATGGGGGAGACGTGGTGTACTATTTTCTAGATCAAAGATCATTAGGTTCGGGTCCTAATAGAAAACCTGCAAGATCAAAAGCTACTTGCTTTTGTCGGCTATCGGAGCTGTCGATGTTCAGGACCCGAACCTAATGATCTTTGATCTAGAAAATAGTACACCACGTCTCCCCCATCAAATGGCTTTCCAAATTCCAGTGATAGTCAAAAACAGGCCTATTCATCGGACTGTGATTGATGAGGGAGCTTCTACGTGTATTATGTCGATTCAATGTTGGAGATCGCTTGGTTCTCCTTCGTTGAACCAATCCCCCACCATCCTTAAGGCCTTTGATGGCCGTGGGTTCCGTCCGTGGAAACCCACAAGTAGCTAGAGAAAGTGGAATTCAAAACGCAGACAAGTAGAAAGTAGCTTTATACTTGACAATTCTACAAGTATAAAGCAGACAAGTAGAAAGTGGAATTCAAAAAACGGTGGAAAGAAGAAAGGAAAGAAAAAGGCTAAAGCAGACAAGGCTCCAAAGGAGAAAACTGAAAAGTACAATTCTACAAGTATAAAGCAGACAAGTAGAAAGTGGAATTCAAAAAACGGTGGAAAGAAGAAAGGAAAGAAAAAGGCTAAAGTAGACAAGGCTCCAAAGGAGATAAGATTATACTTGTCTCCTTTGGAGCCAAGTAAAAACAAGTGATAGGACAACTATCCTACGCCTTATATCGATCAAATTATTGATGATTGTGCCGGAAGTGAAATGTTTTCCTTCATGGATGGGTTTTCGGGCTATAATCAAATCAATATTCTACCTGCCGACCAACCAAAAACGGCATTCATTTGTCCATGGGGGACATTTGCTTATTGCAAGTTACCTTTTGGGCTTAAGAATGCCGGGGCCACTTTTCAACGGGCGATGTCTTATGCATTTCATGATATCAAGCACATTGTGCAACCCTATCTCGATGATTTGCCTGCTCATTCTTTACATCGAGCTGATCACCTTGTCCACCTACGAGCAATCTTTATGAGGTGTAGGCATTATCGAATTCGGTTGAATCCCCACAAGTGTGTTTTCTGTATAGAAACAGGTCGATTGCTGGGATTTGTTGTTTCAAAAGCCGGCATTCGCGTCGATCCCTCAATAGTAGGCTTATTTCAAAAGCCTACTATCGATCAAATTATTGATTTGATTATAGCTTTATACTTGACAATTCTACTTTAGAAAATAGTACACCACGTCTCCCCCATCAAATGGCTTTCCAAATTCCAGTGATAGTCAAAAACATGCCTATTCATCGGACTGTGATTGATGAGGGAGCTTCTACGTGTATTATGTCGATTCAATGTTGGAGATCGCTTGGTTCTCCTTCGTTGAACCAATCCCCCACCATCCTTAAGGCCTTTGATGGCCGTGGGTTCCGTCCGTGGAAACCCACAAGTAGCTGGAGAAAGTGGAATTCAAAAGCTAGAGAGAACCTGCGACCCCAGAGATAAACATATTTTTTACAAGACTTTCTCTCTTCTTTGAGTTTGAGATGGATATCAGAGGCATAAGACTTGCCTAAGAGGGTAGCATGACTGTTGATTTGAGCCATACTAACTGTAAGTGGTCATGGTGACATTTTTTAGTGTAACAGATTGCCCCCTAAAGTGCGAAGCCTGGAATAGATTAGGGTTTTGTAATTCTAGGAAGGGTGAAGCGCTTTATCATTTCAAGGATTGTCTTGTGGATGACCTGGTTGGAACTTGCAATTTTCAAGTAGCTGGAGAATTGTCTGCTTTAGCCTTTTTCTAGAATACACGTAGAAGCTCCCTCATCAATCACAGTCCGATGAATAGGCCTGTTTTTTACTATCACTGGAATTTGGAAAGCCATTTGATGGGGGAGACGTGGTGTACTATTTTCTAAAGTAGCTTTATACTTGACTATTTTTACAACCTCGGCCCGATGAGGGCAATCTCTCGTAAAATGATCCTCTTCACAAATAAGACAAGGATATCGAGGTTTGCGTTTTTTGTCATTGGTTTCCGACTTTTCAGTTTTCTCCTTTGGAGCCTTGTCTGCTTTAGCCTTTTTCTTTCCTTTCTTCTTTCCACCGTTTTTTCCCAGAAATTCCACTTTTTGCTTTAATTGCTTTTAGATTTTGATTTTTCTTAGTGTTTTCTACCCAGATCCTTTAGTACCCTGTCAAGAATTTTCACCTGGACTTGTTTTCACAGTCCGATGAATAGGCCTGTTTTTTACTATCACTGGAATTTGGAAAGCCATTTGATGGGGGAGACGTGGTGTACTATTTTCTAAAGTAGCTTTATACTTGACTATTTTTACAACCTCGGCCCGATGAGGGCAATCTCTCGTAAAATGATCCTCTTCACAAATAAGACAAGGATATCGAGGTTTGCGTTTTTTGTCATTGGTTTCCGACTTTTCAGTTTTCTCCTTTGGAGCCTTGTCTGCTTTAGCCTTTTTCTTTCCTTTCTTCTTTCCACCGTTTTTTGAATTCCACTTTCTACTTTTCTGCTTTATACTTGTAGAATTGTACTATTTGGAAAGAAGAAAGGAGTACACAAATAAGACAAGGATATCTAGGTTTGCGTTTTTTGTCATTGGTTTCCGACTTTTCAGTTTTCTCCTTTGGAGCCTTGTCTGCTTTAGCCTTTTTCTTTCCTTTCTTCTTTCCACCGTTTTTTGAATTCCACTTTCTACTTGTCTGCTTTATACTTGTAGAATTGTCAAGTATAAAGCTACTTGAAGTCTTCTGTCGAAAGGAGACTTTTTGACAGGCCCGACTTCTAAGAAGGCTGACTAACCAGAGATTCTGGGTTCGATCCCCAGCGGAGTCGCCAATTTGTCGTGGCGGAAAAAGTCGTTTGTGCGGACACAACTGACCTCCCTAGGAGTCTAAACTCTCTAGCGACAAACAAGACAAAATGGAGTGATCTTTCTCTAAATATACCTTTTAAAACATGAAAACTACAAGTGTTTAGGCTTACCTTATTCCAAAACGCGGTTGTTGTAGTCCGTCCTTGCCGATCCGAATGAGCTCCTCCTTCAAGTCAATTCCTGCAACCACAAACAATCAAACAATTACTAAGCACTTGCATTTCATATAATAAAACATATATCCAACATGCAGACCAAGGAACACATGAAATAACTCATTAACACAAGCTATTGAGAAAAATAAACCAGTTTGTATTAATAACGAAACAAAGAAACTCTTACAACCTGGCCTTGGTGTTGTGCAAGTTCCTCCCAGGGTCCATCAAGGGTTTTCCTCTACTTTGACAAAGCTCACCCACTTCCAAGTAGAATCAAGCAAAGACAATCTCTCCTCACAAGGTTCTAAATGGGAGTCCTAATTCCTGCAGCATTTACCCAAAGAAAATGTATAGCTCCAACCTCCTCTTCCTCTGGCTCAATGTCTTTATTTATAGTGCTGTAAAGAGGTTATTCAGGTCCACCATCAATGGGATAATCCCCCTCTTTGGGTGGGATAGCTCCCTTATTGATGGGATAAGTTCCCCCTTAATAGAGATACATGAACCAACTGGAGGCGCATCCAAATCATCAAACCGACCTCTAGAAAGTTCTAGAAGTAACCACAAGTAACTTTTTTAAGATGAAACTCGCGCATTTTGCCTTTTACAGAAGGACGCACCTGTCCCTTAACATACAGAGCGTCCAAGGACGCACCTTTTGTGAACATGGTCAGCGTCCCCGCAGGTAAGGCTAGAGAGAACCTGCGACCCCAGAGATAAACATATTTTTTACAAGACTTTCTCTCTTCTTTGAGTTTGAGATGGATAACAGAGGCATAAGACTTGCCTAAGAGGGTAGCATGATTGTTGATTTGAGCCATACTAACTGTAAGTGGTCATGGTGACATTTTTTAGTGTAACAGGGTCTACCTTAACTCCTTCATGAGATACAATATGACCCAGATATTCCACCTCCTGGACTCCAAAGAAACATTTGGATCTTTTTGCATATAATTGTTTCTCCTCCAATAGTTGTAGCACCCTGTCAACATGTTCAACATGATCATTCCAAGACTTGCTGTAGATTAGTATATCATCAAAAAATACTAACAGAATTTTTCTAAGGAATGGTTTGAAAATTGAATTCATCAAACCTTGAAATGTTGAAGGTGCATTGGTAAGGCCAAAAGGCATGACCAAAAATTCATAATGACCCTCATGAGTTCTAAATGTTGTTTTTGGAATTTCTTTAGTCTTCATTATGAATTGATGATATCCTGAACGAAGATCCAACTTGGTGAAGTAAATTGATCCATGCAATTCATCTAGTAATTCATCAATGACAGGAATGGGGAACTTATCTTTAATAGTGAGCTTGTTGAGCTCCCTATAATCTGGACACATGCGCCATGATCCATCCTTCTTGTGCACCAATACTACTGGAGCAGAGAAAGAACTTTGACTCGGTTGAATTATACTAGCCTCTAGCATTTCTGCAACCATACGTTCAATTTCACTCTTTTGGACATAGGGATATCTGTACGGCCTGATGTTTGGAGGAACACTTCCTGGAATCAGATGAATAGCATGATCATGATCACACATAGGTGGGAGACCTTTGGGAGTCTCAAATACCTTGGAATGATTGTCCAGGACTTTTTGGAGATCTGGAGAAATAGATGATTCTGATGTGGAAACATCTAGTGAACATTATTGTGCAATTACACCTCTTTGCTCCTTTTTTAGAAGCTTTGTCATACCATTAGAGCTGATTATCTTTCCCGGTTTCCCTGCAATACCCTTTAATTCAACTTCCTTTCCTTCCATAGAAAATTTTATGAAAAGTTCTTGAAAATTAAAAGCTATTGTACCCAAGGATTGTAGCCATTGGACTCCTAGTACAACATCAGCACCTCCCATTGGAATGGAAAGCATTGTGCTAGTCAATACATATTCTCCATGGATAGCTTGATATTATGGCACTTTCCAGAGCAATTTATTGTTCCTCCATTTGCAATCATCACTTGACACTCTGGTGCTGGATATAGGAAGCAATTCAATTCGTTTGCTACCTTACAATGAATAAAATTGTGGGTGCTTCCTGAATCAATCAACACTATTACCTTTTTCTTCTTGATTTGTCATTCTATCTTGATGGTCTGAGGAGTGGTAATTCCCGCCAATGCATTACAAGATATGGTTGGATTTATTTTTTCTTCATCTAGGCTTTGTTCCTGGAGTATATCCTCTTCTTTTGACCTTTCTTGCTCCTTTTCTTCTTCCTCTTCACAATCTATGTAGAATAATTTCTTCTCAGTACACTTATGACCTTTAATGTATTTGCTATCACAACTGTAACACATCCCTTTTTCTCTTTTTTCTTCCAATTGTTGTGGTGTCAACCTTATAGGTTGTGGAAGACTAGGGGCAACAACACTTCCGTCTTTATAGTTGTGAGTGGTATGCTTCCTGGTTGCCATAATTTTGCTTTCCATTTTTCTTGCTAACCTAAATGTCTTCTCTAATGAATCAGGTTCCAAAGGTGAACATCATGTTGGATATTATCCTTTAAAGACCCTATGAGCACATCAATCCTATGCTCCTCTGGAATATCTTTTACCCTTATGTTGAATTTTTGGAACTCCTCAATGTGCTCCATTATTGAACCCTTTTGTTTGAGACTTATCAATTGGCTAAAAAAAGTGTTGCTTTTTGTATCCTCATAATGTGCTATCAATTCTTCCATAAAAATTTCCCAAGTGATAAATTGTTTACGAGAGAAAAGCCAATGACACCATACAAACTGATTTGGTTCCAAATATAAAGTTTCCATACGTACCTTTTGTGTGTTTTGCACATTATTGAGATTGAAGAATTGCTCCATCTGTAATATCCATGTTGCGGGATCCTTGCCATCAAACTTCCTCATATTGATTTTTGGAATATGGTGGGTCTTCGATCCAACATTAGAGTATATGGAATCATGATTAACATTTCTTTTGTTCTCATCATGAGTTTCCTTTACTACCCTTTCACCATTAGTGACCCTTTCTTGTAGCAACTTCTTCAATTCTTCCATGTTTGTCTTCAAATCTATCTTCAAATCATCCATCTTAGCTTCTACGCCTTTCTTTAAACAATCCATCTCAGCTTCTACGCCTTTCTTTAAACCATCCATCTTAGCTTCTACATCTTTGTTTAAACCATCCATCTTAGATTCTGTTCCTTTTTGTGCAAGTGACACTTGTTGCACTTGGTCTCGTAATTTTGCTATATCATGTTGCATTTCTTCTCTTCTTCATAAGTCATGCTAGAGCTTTCAGGTTGCTTACTATGTGTTTGCATTTTCTTTCCTCAAGGCATGAATTACCGATAATAATGCTTTACTATTCCCTTTGCATTCCTTCAAACCAAGCTTACGCAAAAATTATAAAAAAAAACTACACATCTTTTTTCACTTTGTAGAAGCCTGATATTGAATTTGATGTATCTCTGTAATTTTGAATCATCCAGTTCTGAAATTGTAACCTGCAGTAGGCTTCTGTGTCCTCTTTCCAATGCCACTAGTCTGATCCAAATTGGATTCTCCAAGAAAGCGTTATGCACAATCTCCCGCACTGACCTGATTATAGACTAGTTCAGTAGAGCGAAATTGTATGAAGTGCCACGTGTCACTGTTTCGACCTTTGACTCTGAAAGATATACACAAGAAAACTACAGTCCATCCTCTTTCTGTACCTTCTTACGAAATTTCAATCCGATGCTCAGAAAGAAAGTTATGACGATTTTTCCTGGGTCACCTGTTTGGAATGTAATTCAGGAGTCTGCAAAAAGACCAACTTCCTCAGATCATATCTCTGCAAATATAGCATGAAAAGCTCTGAAATTCGGACCTGAGGTTTAGCGCAATTTCTTCTCAAATGAGTTTTTTTTTCAACTTCTAAAACATCACAGAAAAAAATTTATAGTGAAACTTCCACGATGGCCTGTTTGGAGCAGCGAAACCCTAGAATCCAAAGCTCTGATACCAAATGTTATGAAACCAGCTCAAGAAAAGATAGAAAAGATAGATCAACGCCTTAGAATTCGGCCGCTTCGAAGGGGAAACCTCCTTTATATTACATAAATGAACAATTCTTGGATGATTCAAATGACAAAACCTCCTTTCTATATATAGGAGTCTAAGGAGTCACAATATAATCCAGCCGACCTAACAATAATAATATAAAGCCACAAAAATAACAATAGAGGGATTCTATGGGGCACAGTAATAACAATATGGGGGCAATAGGGGCACAACAATATTAATAAGGGGTATAACTATAATAGTAATGGGGTAATCACTAGTATTATAGGGACCCAACACCAGCCCAGTCTGCAACAACAAAGCCACAAATATCCAACACTATGTCTAATCTAGGTCTTCCATGGTAGCACAAACCATAATCACTAGTGCCACACAAATACCTGAAAACTCGCTTCACTACTGTCCAATGCTCCTTTCTTGGTTTTTACATAAACCTACTCAATACTCCCACTTCATGTGCAATGTCTGGTCAAGTACAGGCCATTGCATACATCAGGCTACCGACTGCACCTGCATATGGAACACGAGACATGTCCTCTTCCTCTTCTTGTGTCTTGGGACACTGTTCAATAGATAACTTTACACCTACAGGAATAGGAACTTTCACAGGTGTACTATCCTACATATTAAATCTCTACAGTATTGTCTCAACATACTTCCTCTAGTTTAACCAGAGCTTCCTCTTTTCTTGGTCTCTTTTAATTTCCATGCCCAAAATATAGTTTGCAACACCAATATCTTTCATGTCGATTTGAAGGACAATTGGTTCTTCAAATCCTGGATAATTTCTTTGTCATTTCCAACCAACAACATATCATCCACATACAAGACCAAATAAATAACACAGTTACAAATTAATTTAAAATACGCACAGTGATCTGCTTTACTTCTGGTGAAGCCAAGTCCCCGTATAAATGTATCAAATTTCTATTACCACATCCTTGGTGATTGTTTTAACCCATACATAAACTTCTTTAACTTGCATACCAGTTCTTGCTTACCCTTCACAGCAAAAGCTTCAGGTTGCTTCATGTAGATCTCCTCTTCCAGATCCCTATGAAGAAATGATGTCTTCACATCCATCTATTCTACCTCAAAATTAAAAGCAGCAACAACAAATGAAAGTAATCTAATAGAATTTACCTTGGAAACAGGAGAAAAAATATCACCAAAATCAATTCCTGACACCTGGGAATAACCTTTTGCTACCAATCGAGCTTTGTATTTCTCCACTTTCCTTCTGCATTTGTCTTCTTCTTGAACACCCATTTGCTACCAATGGTTTTCCTTCTAGCCAGCAACTCCACCAGATCCCAAGCCTCATTTTTATGCAAAGATGTTATTTCATCAACCATGGCCTCTTTCCAGAGTTTTCCATCCTCTGAATCTACTGCTTCTTTCAAAGTTTTGGGATCATCATCAGTAATTGATAAAGAAAAATTTGAACAGAAATCAGATGGACTATACCTTTCTGGTTGCCTTCTTTCTCGAATTGATCTTCTCACACCCAAAGTTTGTGGATCTTCATCTTTTGATTCCTCCTCTGTTGTAGAGTCTGATTCTTCCTCCTTTAGCTCAAAATCTATTTTCCCAGGTTCCTTTGGTTGGACTTCATGTTTAATAAAATCTTTCACCTCTCTAAACACCACATCTTAGCTGTACACAACCTTCCTTGTTACCTGGTTCCAAAGCTTATAACCCTTTAAACCATCCTTATACCCAATAAAGATGCTATTTTCATATTTACTATCCAACTTGGTTTGTTTCTCCTTTGCAACATGTACATATGAATCACATCCAAATACCCTTAGATGTGAAAGAGAGGGTTTCTTACCAGTCCATACCTCTTGTGGAGTCTTATCCTGCAACGCTGATGAAGGTGATCTATTGACCAGGTAACATGCTGTCTCTACCACCTCTACCCAGAATTCCTGTCCTAACCTGACACCACTGAGCATGCTTCTTGCCCTTTCCATCAACGTCTTGTTCATTCTTTCTACAACTCCATTTTGTTGAGGTGTATATGGAGTAGTCTTTTGCCGTGCTATACCACACTTCTTAAAAAAATCTTCAAATTCCTTACTGCAAAACTCTCCACCGTTATTTGTCCTCAGCACCTTTATCTTCTTCTCTGTCTATTTTTCCACCAAAGCATTTATTTCTTTAAACCTTTCAAAGACTTCAGATTTATTCTTAAGGAAATATATCCATGCATTCGTTGAGAATTCATCTATAAATGATACATAGTACACAGACTTACCTAGTGATGGAACCTTCAAGGGTCCAAACACATCACTGTGCACAAGCTCTAATATCTGTTTTGCCCTCTTACCACGAGAGGGGAAACTCACCCGATTCTGCTTCCCATATACACAATTTTCACAGAAATCAAAATCCAGAGAGATATTACTCATATATTCTACCATACCTTTACCATGAAGTATTCAAAGGCCCTTCTCTCCAATATGTCTAAGCCTTTGATACCATAGCATGGTCTTCTCTCTAGGGACCACTAGATTTTCTCTTCCACTTTCAGGAACCACAGAGTTGTTGCACCCATCAACAACAGTGCTACCTTGCAGCTTGTACAAAGTTCCAATATGAACTCCCCGCATCAATACCAATGCTCCCCAAACCATCTTTCAGGTATCCTTCTCGAACACTATTTTTACACCTGCATCTTCCAGCTTGCTTACAGAAATCAGATTTGTGGCTAATGCAGGAATATGCAGAACACTCGGAAGTGTTCTAACCCTTCCACCTTGCAACTTCAACTTTACTTTTCCACAACCAATGATCATAACCTTCCTATAATCCCCTAAGAAGACATCACCACCATCTTATTTCTCATACTCGCAAAACCACTCTCTATGGGGAGTGAAGTAAAAGGATGCACCTGAGTCAATCAACCATGCCTCATGATCTACATGTGTACTTGAAGAAGCCAAGTACACATCCAAACCTTCATCTGAGGTGGTTTTCGCCTCTGCAGAAGGAGCATCATCAGACCCCTTTCCTTTATCAGGAGCTTTAGATTTACAGTCCCTTTTGTAGTGCCCTTCCTTTCTGCATTTCCAGCACACCACCTTTACAGGTTTTCCTGGAGATTTAGATCTCCCTCTAGATTTAGATCTCCCACTCGATGACTTATTTTTGTCTCTGTTGTAGGACTGTCCTCGTATAGACAAGGCATCACCATTCTGGATCTCCATATTTTTTCGTCTCATCTCCTCCATCAGCAAATATGAGACTATTTCATCAAACTACAAGGCAGTTGTATTGCTACTTATTGCAATAACTAGACTATCCCATGAATATGGTAGAGAACAAAACAAATTGATGCACTTACCTTAATCTGAAATTTTAATATCAACAAACGATAATTGTCTTACCATAGTATTAAACACATTCAGATGCTCTGTCACCGAGTCTCCATCTTTCATCCTCAGGTTATACAGTTTTTTCATAGGAAGAATTTATTCACCAGAGACTTAGATTGGTACAAAGTACCTAACTTTTCCCACAAAGCCTTCACCGTAGCTTCCCCTGATACATTTAGCAATACTGAATCTGAGACACACAATCGTATTGTGCTCTTTGCCTTTCGATCCAACTTCTTCAATTCTTCATTAGACACTCCCGTTGGTTTAGTACCTGGATCTACCACGATCCACTGATCTTTATCCACCAAAAAATACTCCATCTTGATTTTCCACAACTCAAAACTCTGACCATTAAATTCCTCGATCTTTATCTTTCCACTACTCACCATCTTCTTTCACCACCAGAAACGATCTCACAGATCTCCCACTGAACAGGGTCTACCACAGGCCCGAGAGAAACCCCTCAACAACAAAGGCATCCCCTTGAAGCCAAAACAACTCTGATACCAAATGTAGGTTTTAACCCCATACAGAAATTACCTACATACAAATTCTAAAACACAGAAAATAAATAATGCGAGAGCATAACACATAAAACACATATACACATAGATTTCCCCTAGATCCCAAAACCGGGACTAGCAGCTTGATTTTTCATTATGCTCCTTTCAATGTTATACTACATATTTATACATGTCGAAGCATCCAATACCATGGACCAAAAACCATCGCGTCCAAAACCATGGACCAAAAACCATCGCGTCCAAAACCATGGACCAAAAACCATCGTGTCCAAAACCATGTGCATGAAACCATAGGTGGGTCTACCCAACCTAACATAAGGTCCAAAACCAAAATTTTCTGGGGTGCTACCCTAGACCCCATAGATTGGGGTTACCTGCACCCCTCAAACCCCCTGTGATCCCCCCCCCCACAATTGGCACAACGAAGGGGGGGTTTCACCCCCCCTCTAACCCCCTAGTGAACTATGTGGGCTAGTCGTGGAAAGAATATAACACAACCCAACAAGTATAACTTAAAGCATGCAAGTAGACTAAAATAATCAACTAACATTGGGTTACTAGTAAGGACTGGGGTAATAACAGTGTTCAACCCGTGAGTAGGGCTGCATGAAGGCAGTATTTCAGACTGCGAGGTACGGGAAAGTGTGTGTAGTGATGTGCATGTAGGGTAGAACTGTGGACCACTTGAACTCATCAGACATCTCCATGGTGTAGAAACCTAATTCTAGCATCCTTCCATACTACTTCGAGTGAGACCTCAGTCCGTGCTTCGCAAACTGTTGCTAAAAAGGCCAGTAGTATCGGGATTTGTTTGGCTAAGTCACCTCTGAACCTGGGTCAGGCCCCAACAAGCCAACAAGAACGTTGAGAGCCCAAGCCCGGAATTTCGTTATATCTAATGGGAAATTGTACTAGAAAGACCTAGTGGGGATTTTTTTGTTGTGTTTGTTGGGGACTGAAACTCAAAGAGTGATAAAGGAGTTCCATAGTGGAATTTGTAGGTGGAACTACAACTGGAAGACTATTACGCATAAGATACTGAAAGAGGGGTTCTATTGGCCCACGCTATTTGGAGATGTTTATTCTTATGCTAGGTCTTGTTAGCAGTATCAAGTGTTCTTTGAAAATAAAAAATAGGCTCCACTCCCCTTGATCCTAGTTATTGTAGAAGAACCCTTCAGACAATGGGAACTATACTTTAGCAGAGAGATACATCCTCCTTCCAGTGGCCAACACAAGTGGATCCTCACAACCACAGAATATTTCACCAAGTAGGTAGAGGCAATCCTAGCCAAGAATGCAATAGAGACTATGGTATTGAAATTCCTGGAGGAAAACATATTGGCAAGGTTTGCTTGTCCCGTAAATAATGTGACTGATAATGCCCAGGCTTTTAGGTCTGCAAATTTTATCCCCTTTTATCAGAAATATATCATAGTTGGTCATTCCACCATTTACTATCCTTAAGGAAATGGGGTGGTTGAGTCCTCAAATAAAACGGTGGTGAGAATCCTTAAGAAGAAAATTGCAGAAAGTCAGAGGAACTAGGATTCTCAACTGAAATTCGCACTTTGGGCAAAGAGGGTCAATCCAAAAAGATCCACACATAAATCCTCTTTCGAGTTGGTTTATGGAAAAATAGTTGTATTCCCTATTCATCTTGTTATTCCAATGGATAAAATGCTACAAAATGTAGAAGAAGAAACCAACTCCCTAAATAGAAGGATGCATTGATTAGTGGATATCCAGGAGAGCAGAGAACAAGCAAATCACCCGTTGGACAACTACCAGCAAAAAATTAAGTCCTTGTTTGATAAGAAAGCTAGGGACAGGCCTCTTCAACCAGGATATTTAGTCCTAAGGTGGGATGTGAGGAGAGAAGACAAAGGGAAACATGTTAAATTTGATCCCTTATGTTTTGGAACCTTCAAGATTAATGAGGCTAATGAAAACAATACTTTTATACTAGAGAACTTAGAGGGTGACATGCTTGAGCTACCCGTAAATGGGAAATTCCTCAAGAATTATTTATAGCATGAAGAGGTTCAATTCTCACCCTTTGTACATATCAGTGAGCTATTGTAAAATATCAGTAATGATTTTAGTTCTTTATATTATGCTTTTATTTTTATATGCATAGATAAAATGACACCATGCCCAATAGATAGAGGGTTGCTAGTGTTGGATGGTGTTTTCATTGATGTCAACCCATGGAGTTGATTGGGTGTGACTTTGACCAAAAATACCAGTCATTGATGTCAAATGGTTAATGAACACTTCTTAGTAATGGTCAGATTACATCAAGATGGCAGTTATACTATTGGATGGTTAAAAACTTGATTCCTAGGGTTTGGGTTCCTTGGACTGCAAATGTGCCCCAACCTTGTTGAGGGATTTTGATAGGAAAAACCATTAAGTTTGGGTCAGAGATCTATGCCATTAGATTCTCCTCAAAAATATGTCTCTATTGATATGTGGTATGCCTCGAGAGGTCTCTTGGTTTGAGATATATTCACAATTGAAGTTAGTGACCCCAGTTTTTGCCCAGTCTTTTGGCTAAAACCCCAGGGGTAGTGACATGATACCTCCTCCTATGGTTGTCAACATATGACATTGTTTATCAATGTAATCTCACCCCATATAAGTTACATAACTTCAAAAACCAAAGACAATAAATCAATCATTGACTTAATACACTCATGTGTCACCTAAAAAACACACTAAAGAGGGTTAGTGTACAAATTCCTTAGAGATTAAGCAAACAATTTATTAATAACTATTAAATTTAATTAATTTTATTAAAAATGAAATTGTTTTTGAAGTATCTTATAAAGGCCTACCTAACAAAGCCCCTAAGACTTCAAAACTATCCAAGTCAATAAACTTTATGAACACACATCACTCCAAACATATACGTAATGTATATCATAAAAAGGCCTACCTAAAAAAGTACCTAAGACTTCAAAACTATCCAAGTCAATAAACTTGATGAACACACGTCACTCCAAACATATACGTACTGTATATCATCAAAATAAAAGTGATTTTGTGATCTTGTAAAAGGAAACTAGAATGTTAATAGGAGCCCCTCATATACCCACACATAAGCCTATAAAAAGACTATGTATACTCCTCTGAAATTGTCATTTCAACGAACTAGTTTATGACATTTGCTCTGAAATAATTCAACTTACCTGAAATAAGACAACGAAGTATATCTGGGGCATACCAGCAAAGAAGTTCAAAAGGAGGAACAAAACAACGAATTAGTTTTTTTTTTTTTTTAGTTTTATTTTTATTTGGGTTGGAGGTTCCTTTTATGTGCTTGTCACCCTCCTTGATGAAGAAAACATGACCTATACACTTCAGATCTAAGGGTAGCAGGACTTGAAGATAATATCGTCCAGTTGTACAAGCATATTGACGTAAAGATGGATAACAGGGTTTGACCAATTAAGCAACAGTGTTTACGTGTATGTTGGTAGCTCTCCAAGGACAGAGCTTGAGATCATTGGTTGTAGGTCATAGGGATGACCTGAGGCACCTTGGTTTGTACCATCATTTGATAGCAGTGCCAGATGGTTCCAACATTGTGAGAAGTTTGAAATATTGAAGCAGTGTGAAGTATGATTGTCTGCGTATGAGCCTTGATGCTTATTCATTCGTGACATGCAGTGGTATCTAGCATTTTGAGCTATTAATGTTAAGCAGTGATCATATGTGAGGTGATCTATGTGTACGGTGATAGTGATGTACAGTTGAGTAGCGAAATTGATGTGAAGTTGAGCAGTGATGTTGATGTGCAATATTATGCAATGATCAATTTTATTGTTCAGTGATCAGTGGTTATCAGGATTTGACAGATATACAACATCTTCTTTACATCTTTACTATATTGATTCAAAGCACAGGGGGGTCTAGTTTGAAAATTGTGAAACGTGGTCCGTCGACTCTTCAGGGTGGCAGGGTGGTGCAAGGAAGGTGATTGGAGTCACCTTCAAGTTGTGGCCTAAGAACACTTCAGGGGGGCAGGGTGGTGCTAGGGAAAGTTGTGGCTTACACAGGGCATTGTGGTGTCCATTCAGTTGTGGCTGATAAACCAACAAGGCAACAAAGCATCCTTTCCAACAGCTATTGGTAAATAGAGTGTTGGGTTACTCATTAGGTTATGGCCTGATCTACAAGGTGTTGGGGCATCCTTTTGGTTGCAACGGGATATTAGGGTCTAGTAGCATTCTACAGCTTGTAGCTTGTGAATTATGGGGTTGATGCCTCCCCAATTGTAGTTGAAATCTTGATGTAATCAATTTTATTTTAAAAGGAGAAGACAAATACTAAATATGCATCTGGTGGGTTTTGACTCGAAGGGGGATTTCCACCTAAAAATCTTTGTGTCCTTTGTTTTATCTTTCTAAATTATTGTATAGTGTTGTCTACTATTGATTACTATTTATGATCACCTAAATAAGAAGACTAATAATAACCAAAGATTAACTAATGTTATGAAAAAATGATTAAAAAGTGTTAATTGCTAAGATATATTGATTCACCCCCATCTCAGTATTTCCAACAACTAGTCTCTAAGTTATCAACAGCTTGCAAGCAAGGCATTGTCCTCAGGTGGAGCCTATGTTGTCACCCTTTGCATTATTTGTTTTTTGTTGTCTAAAGGATGCAAAAGAGAATAGAGGTTTACAACCATCTTCAAAGCCATAAAATCACTCAAAGATAAATTGAACCCCCTCTAATGGATGATGATTTGAACTAGATTTCCAACAATATATGGACCTCCTCAAATGGACCCCAAAGTCAGAAGTTATAGCATATCAATGTTTCCCTTGAAAACTGGAAGTAATGGAGAAAATACCTTAAGGGAAAATCCCACAATCGGAGATCAGAGGTCCCGACGGTACGTGAATCGACCACTACAAAGAAATTAATGGGGAAAGTAAGCTGATATGGTAAAATGTTGGGAGTTACCTTGAAAAGTGTGACAAAGGAATTCAATGCAAAACCAAGGGTGGATGGGAATTTTCTCTCTCCTCAAACTAGACACGTACCTGCATAGGGTTAGCTCCGATAGGTGGCACATGGTGGTACAGAAGACACATGGCATGTTGATATGGCAATTTTAGGGTCTTATGGGTGCATATCAAAGTGACACATGTCACCACTTAGGAAGCGACACGTGACAATGATGATGTCACCAATCGACAATTGGTGATAAAAATGTATTGTTCATCAAAAGGAATTAGTCGATAGCGAACCTCCAATCAGGGGGCTGCTGATATGGGATCTTTCCCATGGTCACAAGAAGAGCAAGGAATCAAGGTCTAAGCAGAAGAGGTGATCGGCAATCGGCAATTGCAATTTTTTTGAGGTCATACCAATGGTAAGGGTTAGAAATTGTCGATTGTGATATTCCAAGTGGGCCCAATTGGCGATTAGCATTTGGCGTCCGCAGTGTTGCAAAGGTGATCCAATATAAAGGTCAATGATTTTACTAGTAAGAATGATTTCATGTAACAAAGGAAAGGGTCTCATGGACACACATTCAAAGGCTTTAGCTCCCCAGGACTAAATGCCCAGTTATAGCCCCGGTCATATGAAGAAAAAGAGGAAGGACTCAAAGCACATGGGGGATAAAGGGGATCGAAATTCACAGTTTTACAAGGTTTTCAGTGTAAATAACCAATGTGGTAAAATCCCCAATATTGTACCATCGATGTCTTAAAAGAAATATAAGGTTCTGGTTGTGTTATATAGGAAACCTGAAGGGATGAATGAGTCGACAGTTACAGTCCATGAGTAGCATAGAAACCATCATGACGATCACTTTCAATACCTACAAGTGGAAAATTAAAAATGTTAAGACTGAAAGTGATAGGGAACCGACCTGGAGTGGGTAAGACATGATGCAGCAGAATGTGGCTACAGAAGAGGCCATTCGTGGAAGAGGCAAGGAGATATTTTCATGAACCAACTTTTAGTTTTCATGATTGTTATTTAGTTTGTTTGCAAGTCAATCATTCTATTATTTGTAACCAAAAATATCAATTTTTTTGTAATAATTAAAGGCATTAGAGCCTGCACTCCGAGACAACTGGTCATTTAGACAAATGGATGCCCAGGCTAAGATATTTTTGTAATGTATTTTCAAGCACTCCCTCGCCCTATAAAAAAGACAAATAAATACTTAGAAAAGGTTCATAATTTTGGCAATGATGACTCTTCTATGGGACCTTTCCTGATTTCATAAAGGCCTTATTGAAACTTGTTGTATTTTGGTTTTCCTGAAGAGATTAATACAAATTTTATGGTGATTCCAACTTATCTGGATTGTAGTATGTTCTTCTCGCTCTATTTTTCATATATGTTTTTAATTCTTCATAGATTGCATTTCATAGTAGCAGTTAGTTGTATTTCCAATTAGATACAAATTCATTTAAGTAAGAAATGTTGGTGGATAAAGCTTGTTTCGAGGTGGAAATCGAGTCTTTAAAACACACTCCATACATCTCAACAGTTCATAGGATCCCCTCCTTCTCATTTGTCTCTAAGTATTGATATATAAGATTCTTGTGTCTTAAGCCCTATATGATAGATTCATCTTCTGTTATCTCCCACCATTTATATATATTTTAACAACTAAATCGCTGCAAATTATGGGTCTTATTTGGCCACCTTAAGTCAAAGATCATTTCCTAACTACTCCTGTATATCAATTGCATTCCATTTGGTATCTTTATGAATGGTTTTGGACCAAATTCTTTTGTAGCTGAGTGACATAACTAAAGTGTTGTGAGCCTCTACTCTAAAATTTGTCAAGCAATCTCTTAATATGTACTAGGCACTGGTCTACAATCAACCCAGAGGTTGTCTCTAGGAAGCGTTTCTATCTCCCAAAGTACTTGTTCTCCTAGTGATAGAGAAAAATCTCCAACAACTATATTATAGGATATATTAGGCTCTGATAGTGTAATACAAAGAGGTAAGAGATGGATGAGTCAACAAATGTGATTCTATGACACCACTCAAGCCAACACAAGTGATCTCTCCCATATCTAGAGAGTGGACAAGTTCAAGCGGTTAAGAGGAAAGCGACAGGGGAATCAACCAAGTAGCTAAAGAAGAGCGTCGTGGAAAGACGTGGACGAATCAGAGGATATCATAGGAATGAAAGGGAGATATTTTCCTTAATCATCATTCATTTTTCCTTTTCTCTTTCATTTAGTAATTTTTTCATTTTAAAGAAAGGAATCAAATCCGATTGTAATGATTTTGGCAATAGACCTTCACACGTCGAGATAGCTAGTTGATCAAATAGCTAGACCTCAACTAAGATATTTTGTAATTTATTTCAAAGCTCCCTCTCTCCTTATAAAAAGATGGAAGAAACACTTAATAGGGGTTCCGGAATTCTGCACCCAAGAGGCTAAATTTTGTGGTTCCACTTTGGCTCAATTTGCTTGTTCATGAGGTCCTTGGGCTGATAAAATTGCTAAATGTAATGGACTAGTGATTTGGTATCCATCTTGAAGGTTAATGAAACTATTTCGTTGATTCCAATCAGAGCAATAAGTAGTATGTTTCCCCTTTGTTTATCACTTCATGTATTTGTTTCCTCCTTTGAATTAGTGTAAGGAATTTTTTGGTATCACTCTCATTCATGGTTTTATATTTGCTACTAAGTAGTAACAGTACATGTGTGAACTACAAATTTACATGTGTTATTTAATACCCTATGGTACCTGTAATGTGCACATATTTAATTAATGTTTTTTGGTGACAAATATATTCATGAGGCATAGAGTTTGAGACCTTAATTCACACTCCACTCTTTCTACATTTTCATCTCCTCACTTCTTTATATTTTTGCTGGATATTGTTTCTTAGGATTATGTGTTCTATCCAGCCCTCTGCATCAATTTCCCTCCTTTCCTTCCTCATGTTCACCTATACTACAACAACAATGTTAAGCTTCCTATTATTGTGTGCCAGCCACTAGAACAAAGACATTTCTCTTTGATATTATCCATATTTTCCCCCTAAGTATTTATATTTGTGTTTGCTTGAGATTACCTTGATGAAAAACTATTGTACCAAGCCCTTAATTATCCCTTTTCAATTATGTGACATATGGAGTGCAATATAAAACCCTTAGACAATCTTCAAAGGCACTCCTCTCAGATTCCCTAGGCACAGGTCTCCTATCAATGTAAAGGTTGTCTCTTAGAAACTTCTACATCTTCTAAAGCAATTGTGTGACAGGAAGAAAAATCTACAAGAAGGGGCTTAATTTTCTTAAATTCCTCTTTTAACTCTATTTTCTGCTTCTTATTTCTCCTTGGGGATGAGGAATTATCATATTCTTCCTCATTTTCAACTTTATCCCCTTCCAATCTCTAATTTTGGCTACCCACTGGCAACTTTTCACCTCCCCTCCTTTGCTCCTCATTTTTTTCTTCGCTACCTGGGCTTCCTATAGAGTTCCTATGGTTTTTAGAATCAAAGAGGAATTTCAAAATTCGTTCTTGGTCCCACATCAACCTCTCATTATTAGTATGTAGATGAGCCATCTCAGCTCGTAATTGTTGAACTATTTCCATCATCATAGTAGTGGGATTTTGATTTTCTCCTCCTAGTTAAACCCACATTTATGGATTAACTCCTACAATTGGTGTAGGGCCAGATTTTACTGTTGGTCTTACTATTTGTGTACTCCTAAATCTTCTTCTCATCATGTTTTCTTGTGAATGTTATATATATATATATATATATATATATATATATATATATATATATATATATATATAGATATATATATATATATATATATTTGTCTCTGTGTGTCTATGTTACTTGATTTCCCATATAGGCCACAACTTTTCAACATGGCTTTGACACCACTTGTAACATCCACCACCCCCCCTTTTTTTAAATTTTTAACCATTCACAACTCATTAATATATTTTAACAACAAAATTCTAATGTGTATCACATAAATGATTGTTAATAAAAATGCATCTTCATACAAAAAAAGGTTGGTGATTTTAGTTTTAATATGATGCATATAATATACCCCCCTCCCATGGAATAATATACTTCCATCTATCCCTACAAGTAGAAATATGGTTTGAGGTATACATAGAGGGTTCGGTCATATGGCACACCAAGTAAATAGCATAAGGTTCTATGCATGACTACGCACTTCGAATATTTCTAGAGCCTGCCACCTATGCACCTGTTACTTCTTACGAGTAATATAGTGTGATACACCTGTCTCTCCCTCCATTGTTCATATCCAAGGGCTTTGATCGAGCAGTCCACATTTCGATGGGCTAAGGGTAACCTCCCTCACTTCCAGTCTCCTGCTGGCATTGTAACTTTTCTTATTCACTGTAGTGACTCTACAACAAATCCATCACATTGAGGCCTCCTGTTGGGGTTTTCTATTGATATTTTGCTAGTAAGTAAGGCCAAAACCATTCTTTGTCACTTCCACAGTATACAATGTTTATATGGCTCTCATGGGTATTTGTAGTTTTGTAGGTATCCTATTGGCATGGAGGCTATATAAGCCATTTCTTCCCAACGTGGTGGGGTTTTATTCTGTTTGGTAAGGCTGGAATCTAAAAATCCTTTCCTCTAGTGTTTGGTGAGTAACTCCTTTAGTTTATAAGTTTTGTCTCGTCTGGTTACAGGGGTTCAATTACTCATGGAACCATTACAGTGTTTGTTCCTTCTAGGCACATATTTTATTTATTTTTAATTATATATTTCCATCACTTCTTAAGATTTTATGTCCTTAGTCAAAGGGTTTCAGGATTCCAAGAGATATTAAATATTTACTTTGTTTTTGGTTGTCATGTAGGTGAGAGGGTTCAAACCTTAGTTGTCTTTATTAATCTTCTGATGGTTCACCTAAAAAAATTTGCAAGAAGGTTATCTTACACAACGCTTATTGCTACTCTACGTGCACAAATTTTCTACTCTTGAAGCTCAGAGGATTTCAGATAATTAAGGCTGTGAGCCTTAATCTTAGTTTCATTTTATTTCCTTATTCATGGTTGTAGTGTTAGGCTAGACTTTAGTTTTACATTTTATATAAAACCATTGGAGGGTTGGTACATTGCTCGAGGTTTTGAGAAATATTCATATGTATGGACTAGGGTTCTAGGGATTCTTGTGAACCCAAATATGTAATAGTTTTTCTTTATAAGTAAATTTTCACAATGGTAAACCCAAAATTTGGGTTTCATATCATGACTATAGTAATGTCGATAAAAAAATTCTGAAACTTTATATACAAATAATAATTTGTTTCTCTATTTTACTCATTATCAACTTGAAATATTTCCTTTGTTTGTTGATTTTGGGGTTTGACCATGTTATTTATGCATGTATATATAAATGATCTCTATTACTTTGTCTTAGTTAAATCTTGGTTTTCTAGTTGACATGCAATGCTCTCAATTATAGTAGTTTTGTATCTGGTGTTGTGTTAGGGTTTATGCTAAACGTTTTTTGTGAAATTGATCTTACTGTTATATGTATGTATTTATGGTCATTCTTATGCTCTTTATTTTTGGTTATTTAACAATGGAGGTTATTCTTATTCTAGTTAGTCTTACTTTCATAATACTTTTATCCATACCGCCAGAGTGAAAAATTGACCTTCGTCAGGATTTTTCCCACCTAGCCCTTTGTACTTTGGGTAGTTATTAGGCTTATAGAGAGGGATTTATTTATGTTTGGGGCCATTGGTTCCATAAGGAGACCTAACCCCGCTTCCACCAAGGAATATTTCACCAACAAAAACCTATCTAACCCAGATATTCTTGATCCTGACATTGTTTGAATGATCACTTCACTTGTTCCAACTCCATATCCTCTATTTCTCAAAATAAATACCATGATTAACTTCTTGTACAGTCCTTACCTTGATTCTGTTTGAGTTGTTTATTCTACAATGATGTATAAACAATTTTTACTAGCAGGGTCAAGGTTTCCTACATTTTCTTGGACTTGTAAAGGTTTATTAAACTAGTATCAATTCTTTAATTATTCTTCCTCTTTCCTTATCATAACGTCTACTCGATAAAATTTCATACTATTTTAATTAACATAAGAATAATATATACTAGTCAACATTCATCTTCTAACAATAGCATTTATGTTTTCTCTTAACATAGTAGGATTATACACTATCATTCTTTCTTCAGAATAAAATGATGTTATACTAATAAACACCAACATTATTTTAGAGTAATAAAAAGTCAATATGCACCAACATTTTTTCTTTGAAATAGAATGATAACATATCTAGAATCATAAGCTACTTATCTACATATTTTATCCTGTCAGGGAATTACTCCTGAAAGAAGACTCCACCACCCAACCGTGAGATTGGAACTTACCTGTAATCCCCCCCGAGCCTTTTTAGTTTCTAGAGTTTCTTGTAGACATTATTTTGTCCTTATGCCTTACGACTCCCTATCTAGTCAAGAAAATTAAGATTCAGGGCTTCCATTGGCTCCTTGTCTAGCTCAAGAATACCATTAGCAATTTTCAACTTTGCATTGGTAGCATCCTACACAAGGTTTTCTTCTTTCCTCTTTATTGCTCCATTTATCTCTCCTTTGTCCCTTGGAATTTTCCCAAACTGAGATGCTTTAATCTCTAATGGAAGAGGAAACAATTATCTCAACTGCTTGGAAAATTAAATATTTTTGTCTTAATATCTTCTCCTATAATTCCCCAACCTAGAAAAATAGTTTTTATATTTATATTTCTTTAAAATAAAACAATCAAAATAACTTTAACATTTAAGGTTCAATTACTCACAGCACCATTACAGTGTTGCTTCCTTCTAGGCACAATTTTTTTTTTAATTATATATTTCTGGCACTTCTTAATATTTTATGTCCTTAGTCGGAGGGTTTCAGGATTCCAAGAGACATTTAACCTTTACTTTGTTTTTGGCTGTCATGCAGGTGAGAGGGTTCAAACCCTAGTTGTCTTTGTTAATCTTCCAATGGTTCACCTCAAAAAAATTGCAAGCAGGTTATCTAACACAAGGCCTATTGCTACTCCATGTGCACAACTTTTCTACTCTTGAAGCTTAATGGATTTCAGATAATTAAGGTTGTGAGCCTTAATCTTATTTTCATTTTCTTTCCTTATTCATGGTTGTAGTGCTTCAAGGAGACAAGAACATTAACAGAATTGAGCTTGTCTTTTAGGAGGTCTTTTCTAGACACTAGGTTGACTCATATGTATTTTACAAATTCTCAGGAAGAGCTCTCCATAGATGACATTAACTCTTTCACTCAATAATAAATCTTAAGGCTCTCAATGGGAGCCACTAAAAAATAAACTTCTTTCTCATGAAACCCATGTAGCAAGGCATACAAAAATAATTACATTTCTTTCATTTAATTTTTTACAAATATCATGTCATTATGAATACCGAACCTAGTTACACTTTCTTCAAATATCCCTCTTAACTAGGGAGGTATTCATAGTGGTACTTGGTCATTCTCAATCTAAAGAATTTATCATAAGAATCGGATTGGTAATCCCATTTGTATATCATCATATCAACCAACATTGTCATAGTGCAAGGCCTTGACTAACAACTCCATCTCTCCACGAGACCATGATCTACAATGTTGGCAAGACCAATGATTATATACACCTTCATAATTGTCTCTCAAGGTACATAACCACCCAAGTGTTCACTGAGTATGACCTTCTAGGACTATCCTTATATTAGGTTCCCATCCCTCAAAGAATATTGGTCCTCTTGCCTACTCTTACCCTGGATTCCCTACACATCCTCAAAGAGCATCAGATGCCATATGACTACCCAATCCTCCATTATTTCTTTCCAAATGAAGACAAGAATGTTGTTTCTATCTCTCCCTCTCAAGTAGGGAAGATACATCCATCATGTGTCTACATTTCTCTTCATGGACTTCACTAAGACTTACAGCTATTAGTCCTGGTCTAGTGCATAACACATGAAATATTAAAACACAAATGTCACTCTTTTTTAATCAAGGGTGACCCAATCCAAGCTCCCTCTTGATCAGGGACCTATCATAGCTCCCTCTTAACAAGAAACTCTCATTTTTCATCAGCAACTTCTTCTTTGTGTATCCTTTAGTTTCTTGATCAACTTATTTCATTGATGTCATGAAATTTAGTTGAGCTTCCTCCTTGTAGGGCATCAATCATTAATCACTTTCCTTCTTAGTTCGTCATGTCATTCCTCTCTTTATGGAAAGTGGTTTTATTCATACATATATGGAACCTTATTCATATGACTACTTATTTATCATCATGCTTCTTCCATCCACCACATGAATGCCAGTTGTACTTGTACTTACAACTCTTGTTCGAGTAGCCCTACATTAACACATTAAGATATTATTCAAGAAATTAAAACATAATATTACATCAAATCATACCTTACGAGATGGATTTTTTTCATGACATATTCATGTAGGCATCAACATCCTACATACATGTTGGCACATCTCCCAAATATATTCATTGTTAAGGGTCCTCATCTTTTCCATCAGAGTCTTCATATCTTTCCTAGATATTTCTTAGTCAAGTCTTCTTGGTATTTTGGATGTTGATTGCCTTCATCAGGGTTTCATAACTCATGATCTCTTCCTTCCTCACACATTCCATTCCTATGAGCTTTCAATCAAAGTTTCTTAATTATAGTCAACCACCTCATACCTCATATGAGGACATATTATGTTGATTTAATCTTAGTGTAACTTTATGCCTTCCTGCATCCTTTCAGAGGAGGATATCCTTTTTCCCTTGATCATGCTTCTCAAGATAGAAGTAATGATCCATTTTACCTGCAAGCATATGACATGACATTGCAATATTAAATACAAATATATATACCTCATTTTACCTTTAGGTCATCTAGGCTTCTTCCAATAACTTCCTTGATTGAAAAGTCTTCAATCCATTGATCTGCTTCATTTCTCATGTCATCACACCATCATCCAATGAATTCCTTAAGTTGGAGTTCCTGATGAAACACTTGCTTCTTCTCTATATTGGTGAACCCTCTAATGAGGATTCCATCAAAGAATCTTGAGGATTTTTCATATCCCCATCTCGCAGATGTTCTCCCTTTTGTATGATGAGCCTTGTCTTGGATGACTTATTCCTTTCCTGTAATATCCAATGAGGTTCCCAAGAGCTATATCCTTCATGTTTGACTGCCATGGATTTTTTCCTTCATGAATCCCATGGTGATGTTCTGAGCTCTTGTTTCTAATGTTTCCATGATGCCACAATGAATCTAATTATCATGGTCATATCTATAACAAAAGCTTATGGTAGGACCTTTTCTGTGAGGGACATCATTTCAATCATAGTAGAGATCTATTACTCCCCATTTTCTTCAGCTTCCTCCATCTATCCGGTGATATGAGCTTCCATAATATTTCCATAATATTAGTTATACTATTCTATCTTGTTTGAGAACCAAACTTTTCTTTCCTTTCTACACATGTTTGAGTCCTTTATCCTTTAATACTCTTGTCATCAACTTGTCTTTCTCTATCTAGCATAGATACCACAAATTGTTGAATGAGGTAACCTTCTTGTTCATGGACATTTGTTATCTTTCCTATCAATTAGAAAAATGATGATTATCTTCATTTCACAATTGAGATCTTATGAATATATTCCTTCATTCTTTTATAACTTCAATCAGGTCTAACTGATATGACCTTCTTTACTGTATTTTAGGGAGTATATATTCTAGCATTTCATATCGCTCTTTTATGTCATCTCTCTTGCTACATAGGGATGAGAGGACCTAAGACTGATTTCATATGACCTCTTCTAGGGACTATATCTATCCTCCTTTATTATGAAAGGAATCTTGACGACCCAACTGATTTATAGATCTCTTTGCAAACACGAATTTATTTAACCAAACTTGATTATAAAATGAAATATACTTACTTGAGATGTGAAGATAAAATCTTCACCTTGATCATGCTGGAAGTGGTTGAAGTAGATGCATTAGAGCTTCCTCTTGAATGATCTTCTTTCAAATGAGAAATCATTTCCTCAATAGAAAAGGTTTCTCCTTTTGATGAAGATGATTTGTTGCTTCCTCGTATGATCTTCTTCTAGGGCAAGGAGATGATCTTTGCTTGTTTTTAGAACCTTGAAGATGGCAATTCCTTCTTGCCTTCAATATGATTTTCATTCTTTTGTAGTGTAGATCAGGACTTCTTCTAGGGTCTGAACCTGTTCCAAGATGATGTGATCTTCGTTTCTGAGGTCCTTTGAGCTACCTTACCTTGTAGACAACGTGATGAGGGTCTTGATGGCCTTTTGATGATGACTATGGAGACAAAATCTCTTGTTGTTGTAGACTTTTGTTATGGACTGATTTTTATGTATCTAATCCCTTTCTTTGATATCCTTCTTGAATCTTGATCCCTGAATGTCTCTTTTCTACCCTTCCTTTGACTTCATCACATTAGCTCCAATACCATTTTGAAGAATCTAGGGCAATTAGAGTTAATGAGATTCTTCTAGTCATGATAACTATTTGTGAGGTGTTTTTAACTTTTTCATCTTAACAGAATGTTCAGTTGTTATTATTAGTGTGTTTCTTCTTAGTTCATCAAATAGCTACCAAATCAAAAGAGACAAGAACACAAGATATTGGCTTTCTGCCAAGGCCAAAACCTCTCACTCTTTGAGAGGAAAACCCACACAAAATTCTTCTTATAGAGATTCTAATTGACAAATACCAAGACCATGACCCTTAACCTATCAATCCACTCCAAGACCAAGACACCAATCCTCTCCTTTATCACTGTTGAGATCATCATCATTTCTACACCATTGAGGCCATCACTATTGCACCACTAAAACCTTCATTACTACTACAACACAATGTAGGTTTTAACCCCGTACAGAAATTACCTGCATACGAATTCTAAATCACGGAAAAATAAACAATGTGAGAGCATAACACATAAAACACATATACACAGAGATTTTCCCCTGGATCCCAAAACCGGGACTACCAGCTTGATTTTTCATTATATTCCTTTCAATGTTACAATACATATTTATACATGCCGAAGCATCCAATACCATGGACCAAAAACCATCGCATCCAAAACCATGGACCGAAAACCATAGGTAGGTTCGCCCAACCTAATATAGGGTCCAAAAAAAAATTTCCCAGGTCGCTGCCCCGGGCCCCATAGAGGGGGGCTACTCGCCCCCCTCAAACCCCCTGTAACCCCCCCGCTGCCCAATCGGCACAACGAAGGGGGGGCTCCGCCCCCCTCTAACCCCCCAGTTCACTACGTGGGTTAGTCATGGAAAGAATATAACACAACCCAACAATCTCCCACTTTTTGTTTTCTTTCCACAGGGGGCCACAGGAGAGCTTAATCATTTTTCCAGCCTTGAAATTCCCATTGTTTCTCTACACCAAGAGAACTTCTCAGAGCTCACATATTTTGTCAATGCATCTACAATATTCTTCAAACTGTCCACCTTTACCAGCAACACCTTTTTTTCTTCTATCATATCCCTCACAAAGTGATACTGAACATCAATGTGCTTTGTCTTTGAATGATAAGCAGGATTCTTTGCCAAGAAAATTGCACTTTGGCTGTCACCGTCTATTCTTATAGCTCCCTGTACTAACCCCATACTTGAACACAATCTCTGCAACCAAACTGCTTCCTTGCTTGCATGAGTGGCTACCATGTATTCTGCCTCTATAGTTGATAGTGCCACTATAGATTGTTTCTTACTCATCCAAATGACTGCACCTCCAAATAGGTTAAACACATAGCCACTTGTAGATCTTCTCTGATCCAGATCTCCAGCCCAGTCTGCATCAACAAAGCCATGAATATCCAACACTATGTCCAATCCTGGTCTTCCTTGGTAGCACAAACCATAATCACTAGTGCCACGCAAATACCTGAAAACCCGCTTTACTGCTATCCAATGCTCCTTCCCTGGTTTTGACATAAACTTGCTCAATACTCCCACTGCATGTGAAATGTCTGGTCTAGTACAGACCATTGGATACATCAGGCTACCGACTGCACTCGCATATGGAACACGGGACATGTCCTCTTCCTCTTCTTGTGTCTTGGGACACTGTTCAGCAGATAACCTCACACCTACAGGAATAGGAACCTTCACCGGTTTACTATCCTGCATAATAAACCTCTGCAGTATTATCTCGACATACTTCCTCTAGTTTAACCAGAGCTTCCTCTTTGCCCAATCTCTTTTAATTTCCATGCCCAAAATATAGTTTGCAGCACCAAGATCTTTCATGTCGAATTTGGAGGACAATTGGGTCTTCAAATCCTGGATAATTTCTTTGTCATTTCCAACCAACAACATATCATCCACATACAAGACCAGATAAATAACACGGTCACCAATTAATTTAAAATACACACAGTGTTCTGCTTTGCTTCTGGTGAAGCCAAGTCCCCGTATAAATGTATCAAATTTATGATACCACATCCTTGGTGACTGTTTTAACCCATATAGAGACTTCTTTAACTTGCATACCAGTTCTTTCTTACCCCTCACCGAAAAGCCTTTAGGTTGCTTCATGTAGATTTCCTCTTCCAAATCCCCATGAAGAAATGTTGTCTTCACATCCATCTGTTCTACCTAAAAATCAAAAGCAACAGCAATAGATAAAAGTAACCTAATAGAAGTTACCTTGGAAACAGGAGAAAAAATATCACCAAAATCAATTCCCGGCACCTGGGAATAACCTTTTGCTACCAACCGAGATTTGTGTTTCTCCACCTTCCCTTCTGCATTTTTCTTCTTTTTGAACACCGATTTGTTGCCAATGGGTTTCCTTCCAGCCGGAAACTCCACCAGATCCCAAGCCTCATTTTTGTGCAAAGATGCCATTTCATCAACCATGGCCTCTTTCCAGAGTTTTCCATCCTTTT